>JAAALK010000081.1:29382309-29982309 GCA_019279435.1 Zizania palustris | reverse complement strand
CTTGCCCACTGGCCAGTAGTAGTGCTTGTTGTGTGCATATCATGCAACTTGTTCATATATTCATCTGCCCAATCCAATACATTATCCATGTCAATGCCTACTATAGTAATATGAACTTAACTATCTCATGCTCTTGATGTGAGATTTCCATATAAATAGCTCCCTTCGTGATCACAAAAGCACACCGAGAGATAGTTTTATCAAGTACTAGGTAGAAACAATCATACGATAATTAGGAAGACTCATATAGGTAAATATGTTAGATGCATTTGAGGTTTTGGAGAAAACCAAATCTACTTCTCTTGTGAAAGCGGTAGCAATAGGTAATAATATCTATATATACATATGAAGCCATTATACACGGTCACAATTTAACTTTTTTGTCTTATTACGATTGAACTCACACTTGTTTGTAATTGTGATTTAATATTTTATTTATTTATCAAGAATAAACTAGTCTTTTTTCTTTTCTATCAACTATTTGTTTGATTTCAATTCATTACTTTTTTGTTATCAGAATTGCAAATAGACACTCTTAGATCCACCAATGCTAGCTCTGCATGATTGAAGCCACAATTATGGAGGTGTTAAAGTTTTACTATGGCTATGCGTTTCAACTCATGTGTAATCACGAGTATGTCAATTTTTATCTCGTGTGTGATGTATAACATGCATGTAATTTAAACGGTCACAAAATAAATTGGTTGCATAGGTTAAAAAGTATAAATACGAAACATCTTATGAATAATGCTAGTAATATTCATAGCCAAATTTATTTAGTTTGATTCTCGTTGTATTGGTTGGAGTTAGGTTTGAAAATTTTACACAATGGTAAATGCTTATTATATCAATGTAGTCAAAAATTTTATAATTTTTAGAATTATTTGATTTTTATTTAAGAAGATATGCAAATAGGTGCATATGGGTATGGATAAAATAGCTATTCTACCGAAAAATCTACTACTGTAAGTAGTCGGTGTAGGCTATTCTACACCGACTACTTTCAGTAGTAGATTTTTTCAATAAAATAGCAATTGAGTATTATTTTTTCTCGGTAGTAGATTTCTCAGTAAAATAGTTATTCTACACTCGTGATGTAGACTAACATTTCTTTATATATATATATTTTACTATGTTTTTTAAAAGACTTTATTTTTAGCGATTCTAGCTTGTACATATAAGTAAGATGGAGAAATTATTCAGCTATATATCCCTTCCACTTGATTAACCGGGATATATAAATTTTGGAAGAAATTGTGTGAAGCTAAAATTAATGGGACAAATTTAACACTATTTAAGCTGCACCATTTGTCGATTTTATTTGGTCCATCGGTCCATATATCTTATCCTCATGGTATATATTGAAACCGATGCTATTTTAAAATTTTCAAAAATTGTAGGTACAAAATAAATAAGGAATAATATAAATCACGTTGATAAAAGACATCAATGTGATTAGAGAGCATTAATTAAATGCGATATATACCTAAACCATATATATATACTCAATTAATATAGACGTCACTACTCTTAATTGTTTGCATCTCAAGAGTAATTGATAAGATGGAAACAAATAAGCAGCAGACCCAATAATGGAGATTGATGAGAATATATATAATTAATCATCCACCATTATGAGCCTGTATTTTGGCACAGCTCCAGCTCGAGCTCCAAGATTTTTTGGAACAGATACAGTCTAGTTCTAAGAAATCCTGGAACTAGAGTTGTTGACTAATTAAGGGTATTTAGTTAGATAATTTAGTTTTTATTTTATAATAAAAATAAAATTTTAAACTATTTTATTATATTATATAAACACCAGATTCAGATTCAGTTCGGATCTTAGAGTTGGAGCTGTACCAAAAATACCATATATATCGCAGAATTCGATTAAAATAGACGTCACCCGCTCTTGTTTGTATCTCAAGATTAATTGAGAAAATTGGAAATAAATAAGCAGTATACCCAATCAAGATTTCGACGAATATATATGTAATTAATCATCCATTAATTGACCACTGCACTAATTACTATTTATACGCCCCAAGTCAGAACAGGCGAGACAGATCATAGATCATAGATCATTCTGCAAGATTAATTGCATATACACTACACCAGTCGATCGAGATGGCAGCAATAACTACGGCTTCTCCGACCATCGTCTGCAGGGTCCTTGTGATCGCCGCCGTCGCCATCGTCGGGCTCCTTTTCGCCACCGCCGCCGCCGGTGAGCTAGCTAGTACTATACGTACTCCACCACCAACCACATGCATGCATGTACATGTGATATCAAACTCTCCGACGACGAACTGAGCTGAATCGTTGAACTGTCAGCTATAGCTGGGTGCTGATGATCATATCGATGTGTACATATGTGCTGCAGGTGATCAATCATCGAAGGTGCATCTGGACTACGATTACGCGTACTGCGTTCAAGGGTGCGAGTGGCCGGAGTGCTACCTGGAATGCAGGAGGGTAGGCTTCAAATACGGCCGGTGCTACCAGAACGGCCCGTTGCTCGATTGCTGCTGCATTCGAGAGAACGAATTAGCACCTGCAGCTGCTGCTCCAGCTCACGCGTTCCTCCATCCGTGAAGTGAACTGAACCAGATCACCAGATTCGATCGATTCGATCGAAGTTTGTTCAAATAATATATGCATGGTTAAATTAAACGTAGCTAGCTAGCTAGCAATGTGCCTCGTCGATCAATCATATATCTATGATCATATCTATCTATCCCTGAGAAATGGGGATTTATTTGTAGTGACGTACTGTACTGCTGCTAGCTAGCTGCTGAAGATTTATGGACTTTCGTTAGTTTAAATTTGCGTGTGCAAGTCGATCTGAGAATTTCTTCTTTGGAAAATTGTGATAACATTTTTGAGCCGATTTAGAAACAGAGAAAAAGTCTGAATTACAGACTCAAAATATCACTGAAGTTTGAATAACCCCATAAAAAATTTTACCGTCTAAAAAACATCAACGGTATTGAAAAATAGGTCAACCTACAACTTTGAATGATGGTTTTGCTGATGTGGCGGAACAGTGGGCGGTTTTGCTGACGTGGTGGTAGTGATGTGGCAAATCAATGAAAAAGTCTGAATTACACCCTCCAACTTTGCCAAAAGTCTGAATAACCCCCCAAAAATAAAAAATATTTAAAAATTGACTTTATTTTTTTAATAATTTTGTTTTATTTTCTGAAAATCCAAAATAGTGATGAAACCTTTTAAAAATTCATTACTAATTTATTTTAACTCTAAAAATTTGACCATTCAAATTGCATGATTTTTTTAAATGTGATCTACATAATAAAAATAATTTCACACGTCATATGAGTAATCTTATATATTATTTATAATTAATTGATTTGATACGTAGTTTTTGAAGTCCCCGAAGAGCCCATTGTCATAAAGGAAACTCCTGTTTTTATTCATGTGTAGTAAGTCAAGTCATCTAAATTTATTCTTTGATAGGGATAATAGTAAACATTTATTTTAGAATGTCACTGATGAGAAAGGGCAATAAAAAACTATGGTGCTAGTTTTTACTAAACTAAAGAAAGTTAATTAACCAATGAGATACACTTTCAGGTTTAAAATGGGCTCCTAAGGGACTTCGGAAACTACACATCAAATTAATTAATTACAAACAATATATAATATTAATAATATTGCGTGTGAAATTATTTTTATTATGTAGATCACATTTTCAAAAAATGCAATTTGAATGGTCAAATTTAGAGTTAAAATGAATTAGTTATGAATTTTTAAAGGTTTTAGCACCATTTTGGATTTTTAGAAAAGAAAACAGAATTAGAAGTCAAACTTTAAATATTTTTTATTTTTGGGGGGGTTATTCAGACTTTAGGAAAAGTTTGAATTGTATTTTCTTTTTGGTTTCGACAAACTCCGATCCTACAAGTGTTTTGAACCCGTAAACATCTCTAGAGGCTGATGTTACATATGCCAAGTGTGATTGAGAGTACCAGCTAGGTGGAACATGTTTCATGTTTCATGTTTCTTCACACTATATATACATATGCATGTGTTAGTTCATCCATGTAGAAAAAACGCATAACAATTTAGAGACACGAGAAACATAAAGTGTAATTCTATCCTTCGTCATTCTTTACACTACTACAAAGCGACACAGTAGCGGCGGGCAAAAACGTGGCGGGCATATATAGGATGTGCTCTTGTCTTTTATCCATATATGCCGTTCATGGTCGTATAAATTTAGAGTTGGAATGAGATATACGAGAGAAACAAATCCAAGCTATGAACAAAACAAGAACAACCATAAATATTTGAACTAGTATACACAAATACTATTTCAAAATTCTATTTATTCAATTACTTTTTATAATTTTTATAAGGTCCACTACTCAAACCGCAGTAGTATTGTTCTCTCGGTTGTGAGAATAACCGTTGTACTCATCCAAATGGCCTATGAAAGGGTGATATATTTTTTCGCTGAACCGGTAGAACCGGTCAAATTTTATGAAGGTTGGAGAAAATGATACGTAGAGTTACATACTTTCACCTAAGTTAACAGTTGGGAAAGGGCCCGCAAGAGAGACCTCGTGTGCATTTTGCGTTTTGCATGGTCTGAAAATGGTTAAATAAGTATTGCATATAGAAGGGAGCGCACGAAAATGATTTTAGATTTGAAATAGACGAAATATTTCTTCTATCTAAAATAAAAAATGCACTTTTCTATACAAATCCAATTTTCATCGATAAAATAAATCCAAAATATAGTAGTAGAGGAATAATTGCAATTTTTGTGTGTATGAGATTAGAATAACATCAAAATAATTGACATATTTTTTGTTTTTCCTAATAAAAAATACGTGAAAAAGAAAGGAGTTTGAAAAACTTTTGGATTCATGTTTTTTAAAGAAGCAGAGAAGAAAAGTGGGGTTTTGTTTAATTTCAACATTCAAGTCAAGCAAGTAGAAGGAGGAAAAACAACTTAAAGAGAAAAACAATTGTTTAGCATAAAGAGATTATAAAAATTTAAATTAATGAAAAATTATTTGAGAACTTAATTTTTGTTTGCCTTTTAAATTTTGTAGTGCCATAATAAAATAATCAAAATATCAATCCTTAAGGACTCTTTGTACATGGCAATCCAAAAATACAGGAATATAAAAAAACATAGGAATATGATAGGAATGCACATGCAAAACAAATAATTTGAAAATATAGAAAAAAATTAAAGATGTGTTGTTTGGAACACATGAATTAACTAAATATTGAGGTTTTTCTAAGCATTCATATTAAATTAGAACGAATATACTTATGTTTTTCTCACTTGAAATTTTGAGCATTGATTTGCTTTGGACTTTACAATGGAAAGAAAAAAGAGAGGTTAGAGTGGATGTTTAAATTCTTGCGCTTTTCCTATGAAATCTAAGGAAAAGGAAAAAATCCTTCATTTTTCCCATGCACCAATCCTACATTTCAAATGACTGAATAGTATCAATTTATATAGGAATTTGAATCCTACATTTTCACTCTAAAAACCCTTCAAAACAAAGGAGGCCCTAAAATTTATATTCATGTTGCGACAAGATGCAAACTTTTACCTCTTATCCAAATCACAACTTGAAAATATTGTTCAATGTCCTCAGAACACTATTCACCATTTGACAAGATGCTAATTCTCCTTAATTCAAATTAATTTGTCCCCTCCAATGTCCAATGAGCCAAAGCAAGCTTCCTTCTTTCCTCTAGATGGCACAAAAACAGTGATGAGAAACATATGTTTCACTCGGATTGGTACAACTAGCAAATAGCAACTCTCCTATTTCATGTTTCTTCACACTATACATATGCATGTGTTCATACATATACAAACACATGACAATTTAAAAATGCAAGAAACATGGAGTGAGGTTCTTTCTTTCGCGGTTCTTTATATATAGGATGTGCTCTTATCTTTTATCTATGTCTCTTTAAATTACAACATGCATAAAGTGATTGTCTATGGTCACATATATGGAATGAGATATAGGAGAGAAACAAAACTAAGCTACTACAAAAATAAGAACCATAAATGTAGGAACTATCATACACAAATAATAGTTCAAAATTCTATTTATTCAATTGATTTTTATGATTTTTAGAAGGTTTATTATTAAAATCGAATTAGTATTGTTTGCTCGAATGTGAGAATAAGTGTTGTAATCATCCAAATGTCTTCTGAAAGTATAGTATTAGAACATAAAATTCAATTAAATTATGTTGACATCTTTTATTCATGTATATCTCTTCTTATCTATTTTTAGATTATATTCTGTTTATATAATCTGGAAATGGAGATACGAAGAGATATACACGACTTTATGCTTAGAATCAAATTAGTATGAGTTATGTCAATCCCTTCTTACAATAATATGTTTTGTATGCGTATTCTACCTTTGTGACTACATAGATGACCTTCTTAGAATCTGTTGGATCGAAAATGACGACCAGAGGGGGTGAATGGGAGCTTTTAAATTTCAGGCTAAAAATAGTCTTCTATTTTAATCTTTTCTTCTGCGGAACAGGCTTCGAATACGCCCTTCAAAGTTCTGGTTCGTAGGTATTTTACAACTCGAGGGGTGCGGTAGCTTCGGTGAGAAGCCTTGAGCCTGACGGCCTTCGCTTCACCGAAGTCAGCCTTCGATACAATGACGGTTTTGAGCCGAAGCCGTCAAAGCCCTTGAGCCTCCGCGCCATCACCTCCGGAGTGGACCACCACGGCTTCGCAGCTACTCCCAGCTCAAACTCCGTCAGTCCGTGTACCAAAACCATATATGGCCGAAGTACCTCAAGTCAGCCACACTCCGAAGCCCCACCTTCGGAGTACCACCCTTCGAAGTCTCTTCTTCGTCCAAGGCCTCCGCATGAAGCATTCCATGAGCATTTTGTCGCAGTCTCTCCCCAAGCACACTCATCGACAAACCTCACCCAGACCATGCCTTCGATGCACCTCGACTCCTGAGACCTTCGTCGGGTGAACCTTCGAGTGCCTCCATCCGGAGCACACTTCGAACACCTTGCCTCATTGTTGAGGACTTTTGTCCACCATACTCTGAAGTCACTCCATTCGGAGTATCCTTCGAAGTGCCTCACCTCCGAGGACTTTGTCTCGGGGTACCTTCAGCCGGAACCATGCTCCGCACTCTCTGCCTTCGCCTGGCGCACCTCGACCTGAGGACCAACCTCTACCCCTCGCAGCCTTCGTGACTGAGCTCCCCGCTCACCTGGCATCAAGCCTCTCGCTTGACCCAAGTTCACCTGCTGCGAACCGTCCGTTACCTCCGAAGTCACCTGCGCACCACAGACAGACAAACAAGTGTATCCAGTACCCTAGAGACATCTCCGAGTGAACAACCGGTACACACTCCGGTGTACCGCCCAAAGTACCGAACCTTTCGGTACAACCAAGTCATCGTGTACTGTCGGACCCCTCCGACAGTCACACTCCGCTGCAACAGCCGCAACAACCAAATCCACCGAACCCTTCGGTGAAACAACCACCGAACTCTTTCGGAGGTACTCCTTCGAATCCAAAAGATCAATCCTGTCAATCACTCATCACAAACTCTGAAACCAACTCTCGGTTTCTCATAATCAAATATGATTTGTCTATTCTAATAGACTGACCATTTTGTTACCGATTTGTTTGTAGGGTAGGTTGTCCCAGTGTGCCGATGGACTCCCGGAGATGATATGCGTACTCTTCGATTTGAGAGGAAAAGTGAGGATCCTAGTATTGCTGTAACAAAATATATCAGTCGTTCTCAATAACTTGTCAGCATTGTGAGCTGTTTATTACTAATATACTACTACTACCCCACTATGCTGTGTATGTTTGCTTTCTTCCTGAACTGTTGAAGCAGGCAAGAATGTTGCTTGATAAGAAATCAGTTTAAATGATTTTGTAAGTTCTTTTTTATTTTTGTTCTGAAAATTATAAATGGTTTATTTGTGTGAGCGGTATCATTTATTTAAAAGGATAAACATGTAAAAAAATTTATAAATATCGGATCTCCTGTGTAGCTACCCATTTTTCCCGTTACCACGTCGCGAAAAAAGATAGACATGTGAAAGGGATGTGAGTTAACTGACACCAAATCTCCTCAGAACTCCATTGTTAAGCGTGCTCAGGCGGAAGTAGTAACAGGATGGGTGACCTCCTGGAAAATTCTCGTTCACATCCCGACACACCTATAGCCTTCAAACAAGATCGGGTCCATTTTAAAAAAAAAATAGACAGACTCGGTCGTATACCACACGCGGCCTGGCCTGGTCAGGTCAGTGGGCCCCACCTCCCAGAACCGCCAACCCAGGGAGACGCGTCGCCGTAGCCCGCGTGCGCGCGTAGGCCCAACTCCCGTCCGGTTCGCGCCGCGCTCCTGCCTCCTCGTCGCCGGCGATGGCGATGGCGGCGCCGGCGGTGGTCTCCGGGGAGAGGATCGTAGTCTTCCTCTTCGTCGCCTGCGTCGCGCTCGCCGCCCCGCTCAACCTCGCAGCCCCGCTCGCGCTCCTCTCCGCGGCCGCTCTCGCCGTCGAGCTCGCCGTGGATGGCTCCGCCTCCGCCGCCTCGTCTCCGCTCCGCCAGTTCAGGACCAGGTGAGAACTTATATTCCGTTCTTTCCATGCCCCTCCTCCGCATCTCCACGGAGCTGGAGTGCTAGTTTACTTGATTTGGTTAGCTCGCTGGATTCCGCGGGGGGAATTTGGTCCCGTTCGTGTAGAGGAGCATGTGATGGTGGGAATCATGGAATGTGAAATCTCTTGCAAAACTCTTTGGCGCAACCGTTCTATTCCAGACGGTGGTTCAATTCTGGCTGCTTCCTTGCGAGGGCCATGCAATTGGGGAATAATAGTTTGTGCGATTAGGGTAGAAACAACACTTGTTGAACGCACAGCAGGAACTTGATTTACTTTGTCACTTAGTGAACTTTTTTGTAGTTCGGTAGACTATAAAATGGTCTGGTTATGTGGCTTCGAGGGACAATATTCCTTTTCTGTAATTGGATTTTTGACACTGCTTAGTTAACTCATCCGGCAAATGGTAAATTCAGATGTGATTTGATCATACAGCCTGTCCAAATATTGCTCCCATTTTCTCTAATCCAAAGTGCTGCTCCCACTATATTTCATGAAAAAAAATCTCCCATTGGGATACATTTGTATCCTGTGATGTTCAATCCCAGTTGTGTACCTTTTGATTTTTTTTTGCCCCTTGTGTTGGGAGCGATGCAATAAAACTGATTCTGCTTGTGGTGGCTGGATGCTCTTGTGCATGTTTCTGTAAAAGATTGTGAAGAACATAACAATGACATATTTTATGCTCCAGGCCAGGTGCTTCATCAGGCATATTTCTTGGTGCTACCACTCTTCCTAGTGTCATGGTTTCACGTTTAATTCAACTTTCTAGGGTCTTACCAGCAGATCCTAATGAATGTGAAGGTATATTTCTATTTTTTTATCATGTCTATCAGGTTGGCTAATAATGTAATTTGCCTCAAGCCGTTGTCAACATTTCAAAATCTTGTTTGATATTGATCTTCTGTGATGCATCTGGTTTGCTAACTAATATTTGTTTTCTTTGTCAGAATATGCATACCTTGAAATGCAGTACTGGGCAGTTTCTATTAGCTGCCTCAGTGTGTTAGCATTCTTCATTTGGCATCTATGGCAGTCAACCAGCAATGGAGTTTCTAAAGCTTTGAAATATGGCTCCTTGTTCATAATTTTATACCCCCTGACATACTTTTGCCTGAAGACTGATGGAGGTCACATGCATATTTTTATCTGCGTCCAAAGATAATTACACCCTGTAGAATATGTAAGGAATTGACAAACTAATCAAGATTTCATCTTATAGGTCTGTTGGCGATAAGCAATATGGTGTATATGCTGTGCCATGGAGTGGCTGCTGTGATCTTAATCTGGCATATTCTACAGAAATTTCCTTCATGTTCATCTTTTGGTTTGTACTTAATGTCTAAGATGTAATTAGATATTTATTTCACTTTCATTTCTGTTTATATCTGATTGCATATGTTTAGAGAAATCGTATGTTTGTTCAGTATCTTATGGACAAGTTTCCATGCAGGCATACATGTGTATATAAGAATGGATGCAAATATACCTACATTGTTCATTGTTTTCCATTTAAATCGAGCTAATTTGTGTGTTCCTATTTGGTGATATATTATCTCTTTTTCGTCATGAATTGAAGGTATTGCTTTTTTTACTTATCTTTACATTCTTCTGTAAATTTCAGGGGAGGCCATTCTGGTGTCAGGTGGCCTTGTTCTTTACTGTGGTGATATGCTGGCTCATACTCTTTCAAAGGTGTGATTTATTCCTTGAACTATATTTTACCAGAAAAAAGTAGCAAATCTGATACTATTTTATTTTTTTTTGTTTCTTGCAAAATTGTAATCATACTAGCAGATGAAGTTATCTGTATCGTCAGAAGCATCAATGCACACACCTGGAAATCGAAGCAAGATAGCCACAGTTATTCAGGTATATTTTATTTAGATTGTTTGACGTCAGCTTTGCAGTGCATCATACCCTCCCTTTTTCTTCGCAGGGGGTTTTGCTCGGTCTTTTTCTACTCCCTTTGTTATACAAAAGTTCCCTTCAGATTTTGGTTTACTGTAGAAAACTGGACAAGCAAAGAGCACAAACAGTTGAAGAATGGACACAGAAAAGAATTGGTTATGTTCTATTTTATGTCTCATTGCTGGTATCTCTATTGTTGTTAGTACCATCATGGATGTGCCTTGTTCAAGATTTTGAAGTGCACCCATTTGTTTGGTAAGCATCTAAGTTTGCATTTCATCAGAAGAGCATAAAAGCATGCACCCTGTTAGTTAAATATTGAAATTTTGCTCTCTGTTGTGCTTATAAAATCTTACACATTTTGGTATATAGTGATTGTTCATGGTTCATTATTTCACAGGGTTTTGAACTATATTTTCACCGGTTCACATGAACGACTTTCTTTATGTGCATACTGGATATTTGTGATATATGCATCAATTAGAAGGTTCTACAGTATATCAAAGCAAAGCAAAACGGAGAGGATTCTTTTGCGCAAGTACTACCATCTTGTCGCTGTCCTGATTTTCTCTCCTGCGGTTATATTTCAGGTAATGTATTTGTTTTCTGAATATAATTCCCATCAGGATGTTTGATACTCATTGTCATCAATTTTCTCTCGTTGCAGCCTGATTTCTTGGACTTGGCATTTGGTGCAGCATTCACAGTTTTCTTAATATTGGAGATGATTCGAGTAAGTTTTTTTCCATGTCCGTTCTCCATTCACTTCTTTTTTATTTTCTTAACATGTGCTCATTTCTCCCGCAAAATGTTTTAACTATGACCTCAGGTTTGGGAAATATACCCTCTTGGGCATATTGTGCATCAATTCATGAATGCCTTCACTGATCACCGTGATTCTGAGATTCTAATTGTTAGGTAGTTGTTGTTTAATGGTCTTTGTTTTCCAGATTTTATATTTCGCTTTCATGTTCAATGGTAGGATAAACCTAATACTATATTTGTTTTGTTCAGTCATTTCTCACTATTGCTGGGATGTGCACTTCCTAAATGGATGTCATCAGGATTCAATGACCGGCCTCTTGCCCCCTTTGCTGGAATTCTCAGCTTGGGGATAGGTGATACCATGGTAAGTTCTATTTCCAATATGTGGCCTGTAAATATTTTCTTATGTTAGGTGCGCTCTGTGTGATGTATTCTCTCGTTTTACCTAGGCATCAATGATAGGTTACAAGTATGGTGTCCTAAGATGGAGTAAGACAGGAAGTGAGTTTAATTTCCACTAATTGTTTATCCCTTCCATGTTTGGTCTCTTATGCTTGTTCTTTTGGGATGTTAGAGAAAACAATTGAAGGTACAGCAGCAGGCATAACGTCTGTGTTAGCTGCCTGCTCGATCCTTGTGTCACTCTTAGCTTCAAGTGGATACATTCTTTCACAGGTTTTACTTCCCCCCCCCCCCCCCCCCCCCTGGCATTGAAGTGATTGAAGCTTTATTCTATAATATGATATATTGACACATCTTTCTCATATTGACACAGCATTGGCTATCTCTTTTGGTAGCTGTGACATTGAGCGGATTATTGGAGGCATATACGGCACAGCTCGATAATGCTTTCATACCTCTTGTATTCTATAGTCTGCTATGTCTATAAGAATAACCTGTTTATACATCAAACTGACCATGAGGCCCTCTTTTACTAATATATAGTGCAGCATAGTATAGGTATAGTAACTTGATCTCTTTAATCCTCTTCCCACGAGCTTCAATTGGTCACATTCTCTGTATTCCTGAGTCCAAAAAATATGTCCATTGCTAGAAACGTGAGTTTAGGTTTTGGAAATAAAGATGAAAATACCAAGGTTAGTTAGGGAATCTTTCAGCAAGGAGCATTTTTGGCATGCTTGACTTTAGAGTCTACGTGAAGGCGGCGACAAGGCATCAATGCATCATGGAAGGTGCAGTATTTATGTAAGTGGTGATATCTGTTTTAGATTTCGCCGTTTCACCCCAATGGAGTAACTGGGCAAGAATACCAAGATGGAAGTGAGCCATGCTGCAAGGAGCCATGGTCCAAGGATATGGCTGCTTGCTGCTTGCTGATCAGAGTGTGAGAGTCATGTGCTCGCTTCTTTAATTTCCATTTACATGCGAGGTGTAATTAGGTGTAATAGCTAATCTGCCCTTCCATCGACCTTTGGGTTTCTGTAAGGTTGCATTGCACTAAAGTATATCGTTGTACGGAGTGAATGTTCACTGCATTGATTGCTATCACACATTGTTATTAACTTGTCAAAATTGTCAGTTTTTTTACCGGATATGGCAGCAGATTGCTCTTAATTCCCAAGTTTGAGGTGGTTTGCAGATCCAGTTCGTGTAGCTGGAGAGAATTTCGATCAGGATACATCTCCACATGTGTGACATGCCGACTCGCAGTCAGATCCGTGTCCATGTCAGGGTTTCCAAACAGCTAGGGTAATGGTTATCGTCATTACCGATTCGGTAACGAGTAACGACCAATGCTTAGTCCAAGATCTATGGTTACCACAGCTTCATTGTTCGCGTGTGTGTACTGTACTCCTCCAAGCTTGGCTGCACGTACGTACGTACGTAAGAGAGCTTTTTTGAACTGTCCGCGCTGGAACGAATTACCCATGCACGCGAGCTCGCACGACGAGTCGACGACGCGATCGCTGACGGCTAATAATAACTTGGCCGCAACTCTGACCAAGCTCATGACCACCGTACCTTCATGGCCAACTGCGAAACGTAGGGGGGTGTTTGTTTCTTTAGTCCAAAATTTAGTTATATCACATTAAATATTTAGATATTATTTTAAAGTGTTAAATGTAGACTATTTAAAAAACTCCTTCATAATCAGTTGATTATTCACGAGAAGAATCTAATAAACCTAATTATACCATTATTTGACAATGTGATGCTACAATAACATTTGTTAATCATGGATTAATTGAGTTTAATAAATTTGTCTTGTAAATAATCTTTTGATTCTGTAATTATTTTTATAATCAATTCACATTTAGTCTTTCAAATTAATGTCTAAAACATACGATGTGACACATATTAAATTTCAGCCCATGAATCAAACACCACCGTAGTCTTAGTATTCCAAGAAAAAACCATTCGGACTTGAAATCTTTTCCTCGAAATTCGCAAGTACTCGTCACTGAGTAGTTAGATATTTTTTCAGAAAAAGCATCCAATTTTTTTTGGAGACCTATTTTTATTAAAAGCAGATAAAAAGTTTCAATAGATTACCGCAATTACCAATTTTCCCTACCGAAATACTTCAAAGTCTTAGGAAATATCACGTCACCCAACACACCACCAAAATACCAGGCCAATAGACCTAACCATATGCATCTAAGTACCTGTTTGTTTCCTCTAGTCTAAAATTTAGTTCCGTCGCATCAAATTGTATGCGTATTCTACGTATTCCAAGTTCTATTTGTAAGTTTCATACATTAGTGACAGAATATCCTCTTTGAGTTTTTGTCATTTAATATAGTGATGCAAACTCATTATCTTCTAGTGGCTTTTAGTCTCGGGCAACGACAGTATAATTTAGAACATTGCCATATTCACAAATGAAGACATGTTCTAAGGCCTTGGGGAGCTGCAGATTCTTAGAATCAGCTAGTCCGAGTATCTAGCTGGCTGGTTAAAGTAGCTAGCTATTGAGTGGGTGAGTTTTATTCAGTATAATTTAGAACATTGCCATATTCACAAATGAAGCACATGTTCTAAAACTCTTTCACAAATCTTTCAACATTTATAGCATTGTTGTGTCATTTAGATCAATATATAGAGAGATTACTAAATATTAGTTATTTATTTTAAAGTATTAAAATGTAATTATTACGAGGAAAAACATAATCTAACCAAGTCAAGTAAGATTAAGTCAAATTTTATTTTTTAGAATGAAATATATAAGAGGAGAGTTTTTTCAAGTTTCGTACGGATTACCCTTTATCTTTGTCACTTCAGAATTTTCTCATTTTCTCAACCTAATTCTAATAAAATCTTTATCTAGGAATTAAACCAGACGAGGTATATATATAATAGATAATATTAATAATCAAAGTGCACAATCTTATATTAATCTAAATTATCTCAAAAGGATTATAGTTCCTGTTTGGGGGAGCTGCAGATTTTCAGAATCAGTTAGTCTGAGTATTTAGCTGGCTGGTTGAAGTAGCTAGTTATTGGCTGGGTGGGTTTTATTCAGTGATATAGTGGGTAAATAAAAATCTGCAGAATCTAAAGAAGCTGAGGTTGGCCAGCTTATCAGCTACTAGGCTTAGAGAGACTAGCTGCTTCTACAGATTTTAAAAATCTGGACTACCCGAGGTACCGTTTTGGGGAGCTTCTAGATACTAAAAGTATCTAACCAACCAAAAACTCCCCAAACATCGCCATAGTATGACTGAGACCTCATAAATAATAAAAACACCTAATCGACTAGACTTAAAACAACTCGATTCACCAGTTGTCATCACTGCTAAAAACTCATCTTCTAATTAAATGGATGTGAGGGTAAGTATTTTAAATACTTTGTAAATCACTCAACAATATACACAAATACACAAGATATACTCACAATTCGTATGAATTAGTTATGAATTTTTGAAGTGTAATTAATTTTCTGGAATTTCAGAAAAAAAGTAAATATGACGAGACAGATGCCGGATCACTCGGTTAGTCTGGCGATTTTTTTAAATAATATTTTTTTAAAAAAATCAAATACAATACTAGATTTTAAAAAATTACAAATGTAGACTATCGTCAGTACTTGATCGGCCGAACGTGGTCACATAGCCTCGTTCGGCAGTTAAAGTGCCGAACGTGACTGAAGTGGAGCCACGTCAGTGACGCAACAGCTACTTTGGGCGAACATGGTCACGTCAGCCACCGAACGAGGCTGACGTGACCAAATTTGCTGATGCAGTGACCTCATTTGTAGAGTCACGTTTGATATTGAATCAGTAAAATTGGCTACGCCAGTCAGTTCGATACTTAAAGTGCTGAAGGTGGCTGACGCGGCCACGACAACGCTAATGTGTCCTCGTTCGTTTGTTGAAGCGCCGAATGAGACTGACGTAGCCATGACGTAGCCATGTTCGGGCTGATTAAGTGCCGACGGTATTTTATTTTTCAAATTTTCAAAATCAAGTACCAGATTTGATTTTTTTTAAAAAAATATTTTTAAAAAAATTCTAGTCTCGCATCGATCGACGGCGGAGCCGCGCGGACGTCCGTCTCACCCGCGGCGGGTTCGCCGATGGCCAACGCCCTCTCGTCTCCTCTTGTTTTATCGCCGGCGGCGCGCGACGCGATACGGCGATAAGCCTCCGGCGAATAGCAGCCGTCGGTAGCCGAGACCGTCGGTTTCACAAAAGAAGAAAAAAATCACGCACTCCAACGGGCGCGCTCCCGCGCTTTCCACCTCCCCAGCCCACGCGTCAGTGACGGTGGGCGGCACTATTTACGGCGAGCTGTGGCTGTGGAGGAGCAGGTGAGCTCAGCCATGGGTAGGAAGAAGAAGAAGCCCGCCGCCGCCGCCGTGGCGGCCGTGGATGTAGAGCCACCAGAGGGTTCCGCCGCGGCGAAGGAGGGCGACGGTGGGGAGATTACGATGGGTCGTTCGGTGGAGGAAGATAACGGTGGGGACGACACGGCGGAGGAGAGGCGGGACTCGTCGCCGGAGCTGGAGGCGGAGAGGCTCATGGAGATAAATGATGTGCTCGTCAAGGAGTCCGCCGAGAAGCGGGGGCAGGTGGTCGTGCTCTCCGCGCGTCTCGGTGAGCTCGAGGAGGACGCCGCCGCGCTCTCCGAGGGGCAGCGAGATGTCCTCCGGGTGGTCTTCGCCGGGGCGCTCGTCGAGACCTCCGGGGAAGCCGCGGCGATGCGCTCGCGCCTCCATGCCGCCCAGGAGTCGCTCCAGGCCGCGGAGGCGGCGGCGGCCCGCGAGGCGGAGGCCAAGGACGAGGCCGCAGCGCGCCTCGAGGCAGCGGTCTTGGAGAAAGACTGCACCTTGGAGCTCCTCCGCTCGAAGGAGGTCGAGGCGGCTGCGTTCTCCGCGAAACTTGATCAATTGGAGGCCATGGCTGTCGACTGGCAGATCAAGAACGCACAGCTGCTTGCAGAAAGGGGCGAGCTCGAGAAGCAGTTGGAGGAGACGAAGGCCGCGGCTCGCCATGTCCGTACTCAGAAGGCAGACTTGGAAGAAAGCATCAAGAAGTTAAAGAAGAACACCAACAAGGACAAGCTGCACATGGATGAGATGCTTGCAAAAAAATTGCGGGAATTGAAGCTTTTGAGTTCTAATAAGGAAAAAATGGAGTCAAAGATTGAAATTTTGGAGGCGAAGCTCTCGGCCGCCATTGCTAGCACTGCGGAAATTGAGTTAGAAATCAAGACGAGCAAGTCGGATTTGGCTGCAGCGAGGACAGATGCAGAGAAGCTTCATTCTGAGGTTGCCGAGTTCGATAAGAAGGATAGCATGATGGAAGTCAATGCAATTGCGCTCCGGATTAAGATTGAGAAGACAGCAAAGACGAAGGCGGCAGCAGCAGCGGCATTTGAGGCTACGAGGATACAATTGAAGAAGACATTGGAGACAATGAACGCCAAGGTGAAGAGGATTCAAGCCGAGAAGGATGCTGCTGCCTCCATGGTTCATCATAAATCTGAAGAGTCTGAAAAACTGACGGCCGAATTGGAGAGTCTCCACTGCTCAATGTCTGAACTCCATGTCTACTGCAAGGATCTCAGTGTTCAGTCCTCTCGCCTCCAAGATGACAAGGATTCGGTTCTGAATTTGCTCTATAAGGAGAAAGCTGAAGCAGGCAAGCTAAGGCTGAAACTTGGGGAGCTTGAGAGCTATGTTAGTCAGAAAGATCATAAGATTGGGGTTCTGAAATCTGAAGTGGAGGACAAGGAGGGAATGGTGGAAGTCTTGAGCAGGGAGCTTGAGAAGCTGCACCAGGGGCTTGCCATCTCTAAGGCACATCATAAGAGAAAGATTGGCATGTGGACATGGGTATGTCCTACCACAACCATGCTGGCTGCTGCTTCTGTTGTCTACGCCACTCGTAGACGGTGAGGTGAACGGCTAGCTCTCATACCTACTTATAATTCCCTTGCTTGAGCATATACCACTTGAAATAACCAGGCTTCCACTTTTTGTTACTTGTTATATGATTAACCGTTTGGGGTTATGGAATGAAGCCAAATTTCTACAACCTTGTGTGCACGTGTACTTGAAATTTGGTTGCTCATTGTCCAGAATTTTCCATTTGGCCTCTGATGTCGGAATTAACGGTGTAGTGCAAACTATAGATAGACTTTTGGATGTCAATTTTATTTTCACTAGTTCTCATCCTTGTATCAATGCAGTCTACACTTCCATGTCAGTAAATCAATTCAAAGATTAGACAATGTATATTCAAACAAACCATACTGAAATTAATCTGTGAGGCTTTGGGTAGCAGTAGCATTGCAGAGGTTCAGTCTGCTGCATAGGGTATCAGCTGCAGACTCAAGCTAGTACTCAGCATTCCAATAGAACTCATCGTGTTCATTTGAGAGAATGCTAGTAACTTGAGCTCATGTCAAAATATTTTTGTTATTAGTATGAACTTACTGTAGTAGGTAACATACTTTGAAGAATTGGTTCCTGGCCTGAAATAAGGAGGCAGGTGTGAAGTGACATTATGTAGCATCTCAATCCAGTTCTGACCTTACATGCTTGAGTGCACCACTGTCCACTGGGGTATCAGAAGGCCAAATAACGAAGTCGCTATGCTTATAGCATGAATCAATGTAAGATTGCTCCAATGCTGACCTCATGTACTATGGCTGGAATCCTCAAATCTCACTGTTTGAGTAATCTATGATTCCAGTGATGTAGTTGGCAGTTGTGGACATGAAGATAAACATGTGAATAAGGTATTTACAGTTTGCACTTTGTCGTAAACCTTTTCAGTTTCAGGAAGCGGCAGCATGGCCAACAATTTCTCATGTTACCATACATGATTCATAAATATATCATTCTGAAGCATAAATCTACATGTTGCTTGAAGCAGTTTCCGCAGACTGTGAAGCAGTGCTTTCCAAGCAGAAAGTAAATATATTCATTCAGTGCATATTGATGCATCCCAGTAATCGTAATTACATATTTTCAGCTGCAGCACCTGTTTGTATGGATCAAACTGTTGGTGAGACTGAGTAGCTCCAGTAGTCCATCAGAATTCAAACATTGCAGATGATGACATCAGGAGTCCTTTGGTGAACTTGAGATGATCATCTTCCTGCCTCTTCCGCGGAAGGATCTAGGGTTTTTACACAAGGTATTAAAGTGAGCTCACTTCTTCTGGGGTTTCCATACAAATGCTTCTACACTCCTTGCAGGTACATTTCTTCTTACAGTCTGTTCACCACTGAAAAATGAAAATGCATGGAACCCTGGAATCTGCATCCAGAGCTGAGCTCACATGGCAACTGCCATGATAACACAAGTGAAGTCACAGACAGCTAAACCGATCACAGAGAATATGTCATGTGACCAGCATTAGCTCATAAATTACTAGTTCTGCTGCTGTTCTTCTTCTTCTTTTCTTCAGATGTACCTTGTAAGTTGTGCTTTACTTCAGGTGTTCGTTCTTCTTGGTGTCCTGCTTAGCCAGTTTTGAATTCTGAAAACTAAATTTTAGAGTTGTTGTAGAGGTTTTTGTTGTCTTTTTCTATTTTTCATAATTTACTTTTTATGTTGTTAAGAATACAAGTGCAAAATGTCTTAAGCTACAATTATTTATTGCTGCTCTAGACAACATGTCTCAACTTATACAAATCCGAAAATCGGAGATTTGCTCTTATACTACGCATAAGTTGATGATCTAGAACCAAATATCAACATAATGCCATTTTTGCATTTTTTGAAATCCGCGAACTAAATTTGAAATTTTAAATAAAAATGTATTGTTTAAAAAAATCTTTTTTTCTGCTGCTCAATACATTCCGGGCCCAAGTCCAAGTTCTCGGAGTGAGCCTGCTAATGGCTAACAGTGGTTGGGCCTGGGCCTGGGCTTGGGCTTGCATGTACAGTACTGAACACGTCTTATTACTCCGTCCGTTCCACATTATAAGTTATTTTGTCTTTTTTAAATTTATCCATAGATCAATGAATCTGAATACATATGTGTCTAGGTTCATTGATTTGTAGATAAATTTTATAAAAAAAGTCAAAATGACTTATAATGTGGGTAGTATCATAATAAAAATAGTAAAAATAGATCACTGTTGGTTAAATCGGAAAAAATCTAAACCTGCTACTTTGATAGTATGGTTTTACTGAAAGAATGTCGATGCAATTGAATCAATAAAAATCAGATGAACTTGTTGACTTTTTATTGAACAACTAAAGTAGTAATTTTAAATCAGGATTCACCAGATCAGATATTCAAATCAAGATTTTTTTTAAATAATATTTTTTTAAAAAAAAAAGAAAATTCCAATTTTGTATGATGATTTTAAAAAATTGTAGAAATATGTGTCAGTCGGCGATTTTGAAGTGTCGACTGGATGTCACGTCAGCTCCGATCGGCACTTCAAATGCCGACTGGAGCTGATGTGATATCTAGTCGATACAGTAAGTGTCGACTGACACTTACTTTTGCAATTATTCAAAATCGCTGCGTGGGCCGTGGGGCGGAGGTCCCCGGTGGATCCGCCCCTCAATCTTTTACACAGTTCAGAGCTCGACCAAACACAATTTTAAATTGCATTCATCTAGACCTCGATCGATCACCACCGACACATTAGCAATGCACCGACACACCGAGAATCTGGGACCGTATGTGTATATACGTACGAAAGTACCGTACTGTGCACAGCAGAAACATCCATCGATTCTGAAGACGACGACGCATTAGCAGCTGCATGTTCTTCTTCTGTTCGCTTCGTTGAGATCAGGACATATAGGTCCAAAAGTTTGGGGGGAGCTGTAGATTCTCAGAATCAGTTAGTCCGAGTATCTAACTGGCTAGTTGAAGTAGCTAGCTATTGGGTGGGTGAGTTTTATTCAATGACATAGTGGGTAAATAAAAATCTGCAGAATCTGGAGAAGCTGAGGTTGACCACCTTATCAGCTACTAGGCTTGGAAAGACTAGCTACTTTTGCAGATTTTGAAAATCTGGACTACCCGAGGTAGTGTTTAGGAGAGCTTCTAGATACTAGAAGTATCTAGCTAGCCAGAAGCTCCCCAAACGAGGCCATAGTAGCTAGCTAGCTAGCATGCATTATTGATGATAGTTTTGTGGCATATGCTCGATCGTAGCTTAATTTATTAAGCGCATGTTTCGAAAGAGATGAAGACCGAGGTTTGGTTGGATTATGCATTTAATTTGTTCTTCTTGTGACAAGATTCCAGCCACCTCCAATCTAGCTGTTTTCTATTAGAATTTGTTCTTCCTTAGCCTATGCACATGGCAACATGAATGTGTTTAATTTGCCACATGCACATGCATGCATGTTAGGACAGCTATATATATTCCAAATAGACTCAGTGAGTGAATGAGTACAATAATAGACATTCATTTAGGTATATATATATATATATATATATATATATATATATATATATATATATATATATATATATATATACGGGAACGCTATTCTACACTATGGGTGTAGAATGCTATTCTACACCGATCATCCCGTGCTCCCACACCCCACCCAATCCCAACCCCCTCCATTCCACGTCGGTGTAGAATAGCATTCTACACCCGTGGTGTACAATAACATTTGTATATATATATATATATATATATATATATATATATATATATATATATATGAGAACGCTATTCTACATCACGTGTGTAGAATAACTATTTTACACCGATTAACCCAACCGTGCCCATCTCATCCAGCATGCCCCCACGTCCCACCCAATCCTGACCCCCCCTTCCACATCGGTGTAGAATAGCATTCTACACCCGTGGTGTAGTATAGCATTTGTATGTATATATATGTGTGTGTGTTTATGAGAGATTAAATATGTTCTCGGAATCTTCAGACTATAAAACTGACCAACGGTTACATCTATACTACTTTAAAAGAAATCGGTGATGGTTAATCATCATCACCACAATTCTTCTCATTGACACATGTGAACCCTCGTTGTCATTAACATATGGTGACGTAGCATTCTTTTAATATTGTAAATATTTTTCCATTATAACACATTATAACACATGGACACTCAAACTCTAGCTAGTAATCTGGAAATGAACAAAGCTAGGGCTAGCTTAGGTAATCAGTTTCTCTATATTCTCATTAAATTGTATTTTAGAATTTTAGGCTCTTGATTTTTTAATAGAATCTAGAAATGAACAAAATAAAGTAGGTAACCAATTTCTCTCTGTATTCTCGCCGGTTATATTTTAGAATTTTAAGCTTGTAGTTTTATTAATCTTAAAATGTTACTTAGGTATTAAACATTAAAATGTTAAAAAGTGATTATTCTTAATTTTAAGAAACTTCTGTTTATATAGGAAGTTTTTATAAAATCGTATCGTTTTAAACGTTTGAAAGCTTGCAGTGGATTGTGGAACACAGACTAAGGGTCTGTTTGGATCAAATGGGCTAATACAAAATGACTAAAATTAGTTACTAAATTTTAGTCACCCCTTATTTGGATCCGGTGACTAAAGTATGGGCTAAAAACTTTATTGTCATATAGAATGACTCAAATGTCTTTATTTATTGCTCTTTGCTTTTTATACATACATGCATGGTGAGAATAGAGGTGGGAAAATGAGCATTTTAGTCCCTCTTAGCTCCTCCTTAGGGGCTAATGAGACTAAAAAATTTTAGCTCATTTTAGCTCTTTGCATTTGGATTTTTAGTCTAAGGCACTAAATTTTAGTCAGTTAGCTTTAGCCCCTTAGATCTAAACAGATCCTAAATGCAAAACAATCAAGTCATTATTGGAAAAGCATGCATGCATTTGCAGATTTATATGTTAATTAATATTTCGAGATCTGCATATGGATCGATATCTCGATCGATCCGTTGCTTTCGTCGACAGGTACAGCGAAGATTGTCGATAAGACACCTCAACCTGTCGCCATTCCATCGATAGGACCAGAGCACCAGCCATGGATGCATGGTCATGGACCTCTCGACGTCGACGATGTCGTCGCATACTCGCATATATGCCATCGCAGCTGATAGCTAGCTAAGGCAAGTTAGTATTTAAGCTCTCTCTTCTCGTGGGAAATCGATAGAGATCGATCATGGCGTGCGGCAACAAGGTCTACCAGCTGCTGCAGCTGTTCGTGGTGCTCCTCGTCGTCGCCGCCGCCGCCGCCGGGCCGGTGTCGGTGTCGGCGGCGACGACGGCGCACCTGCACTTCTACATGCACGACGTGCTGGGCGACACGGCGGTGCAGGTGGTGCGCGGGCCCCGCGGCATGTTCGGCAGCACGGTGGTGATCGACGACGTGCTGACGGAGGGCCAGGCGTCGTCGTCGGCCGTCGTGGGGCGCGCCCAGGGGCAGTACATCGTGGCGTCGGTCGGGAGCATGGACCTGATGATCACCATGAACGTCGTCCTCAGGTCCGGCCCCTACGCCGGCAGCTCCGTCACGGTGGTGGGCCGCGACGACACCGGCGCGGCGGTGCGCGAGCTGTCGGTGGTCGGCGGCACGGGGCAGTTCAGGATGGCGCGCGGCTACGTGCTGTGGAAGACCATCCGCCCTGACCTCCTTGAGCTCGACGTCTACGTCAACCCGTGATCGATCCACCGAGCCGTTGAGTCCACGTCATTCGCCCTGTCAGCAACTTGCCTTCTCAGCACGCGTGCCTGCCATGACGTGGCAGATACAGTCACACGAACGCGGCATCCTCTTGCACACGTGTCGTAGCTGCATCAACCTGCCAGCTTGTGTCCTGTAACTCACACGCTTCACAAAATAAGTGTAACTCACGTGTCTTGTCCAACAATAATAATCTGTTTTAATTTCCGTCGTTTGGTTTAGAAATATGATAGAACGAAATGATTTTGTTCCAGATTCTGAGAATGGAATTGATGAAAATGGAATGGTTCTACTCCGCATTTGGAAGTAAAAACGGAGCAACTCTGTTTTTTGTTTAGTTCTGAAATTTGATAGAAACAGAACGGTTATGTTTCTTGTTTGGTTCAAGAGTGGAAATCATACATAAGTGGAATGGAGGATTTTTTGAGGAGGCATGGGAAGGGAGCCGCTCAGTTCGGTGAATTTTTTAGGAACGAATGATTTCGGATTTATGAGGAATATTCTTTTTGGAGTTACTCCGTCCTATCTAATTTCAAGTCGAACACACAAAAGTGGAATGGAGCCGCCCGCTATTAGAATTAATCTTGTTGTTAGTATTTTATTTAGTGCAAATTTAGTTTGTGTTTAGTGGGGTGGTTAGTGGGGTGATTAGTGGAGTGATTAGTGGTGTGTGGATGTGATTGTGGTTGCATGTGCATGTGCATGTGTGTGGCGTGCGTGGAGTACGTGCATGTGCGTGGCGTGTGTGGAGTGCGTGCGTGTGCGTGGCGTGTGTGGAGTGCGTGCGTGTGCGTGGCATGCGAGTGAGAGAAGTGAGGGCTGTTAGTCGCTATTTGAAGGGTGTGCAGTACAGAGGCGCAAGTGCAGTGTGTGCGCTGTGCGTGTGATTAGTGCAGTGAGTGGTGAGTGCAAGTGTTTGTGTTCAAGTGAATTAAGTGAAAAGAGAGCACCGGTGTGCAGTGTTCTTGTGTGTTCCGATTGTGCTGAAAAATACATTGTGTGTGTGTTTGAATGCTAGTGAGAGAGCTGGGCTAACACCCGCTTCCACCTAACTACTGAACCAAACACTACCTTACTTTGAACTTACTTTGAAATCTAATTTTTACTACAAACTCCAAGGGCGCGGATCTAGTGTTATTGCATGACAGTAATATTTTATCGGTTAGACTTGATACTGTTTTCTAATTCAGTCTCGATGATAACATCAAGCTCTGTCCGGTGATCTCAATAACCATTGGAAACCATGATCGTTAGTCGATAAGTTTATGGCGATATTATTGATCTGAAATTCTGAATCACGCTCTTAACATACATGTAACTTGCTTATAAGACTGAATTTGTACTATGAACAAAACACATAAAACTAAAGAAACTCTGACATGCATCCAGCCCTGTTTGGAATGAGGACCATGTGGATGTGGGTGTGTTGACTCACCTTGGAAAGTTTTTGATATAGTAGCAAGCACACTGTTAGCTTTATTGAACTATAGATATATTTCTTATTTGAAAGTATCAGCTATAAGCAGACATCTGGTACTGTTGTATATACAATTCTCAGATCATGTATGGCAAAAAGTAAAAAAAAATGGGAAAATTGACACCAAAGGTTCTATACATGTTTATGGAGCTAGCAAAAACCCTAGTTATCGGCTTCAGAACTTCTTTTTCAGTAGCTTTGCTTGACCTGCCCTTCTCTGACAGAATGCCTCAATCCTATTGCAGGCTTCCTGTATCACACTAGCAGGTGCCCCAAAGAATATCCTAACCCAGTTCTTCAACCCAATTACAGAGCCTGAAAATTCAGGAAGGAACATAAATTGAAATTGTGGTTTAAGATCAATCAAGAGGAAGTTGATCATGATGAGGACCACATCACAATGTCAGGTTAACCAGTTTGCAGAACTTTCAGATTCAGTAGGCCACAGGGAACAACTTATCTGAAGGATCATAGGGATAGTGAACTATACCAGGTAGAACCAGGACAGATTCTTCTTTGATCAGTTCACGAGCGAAGTCCATGTCGTCGTCAACGCCGAAAAGAAGTGAAGTGTTGATTTCAACCTGCGTGATTTGTCGAGCATCGATTCAATGGTAAGGCAGTGCATCATTAGAAATCTGAAACCAGGGTGTGTTCCAACCCACCATCATGAACATGGAGCCATGAGGCTTTGAGTAGCACTGCAGAGCTTCGATTTGGGTCACTCTTCTGTACAGAGCATCAGCTGCAGACTCAAGCAAGTTCACAACATTCCGATGGAACTCGCCGTGTTCATTTGAGAGAATCTTAGGAACTGCAGCCTGTATGTCAAAATATTTGACCACCATTAGTATTCACTATGCACTCACTGTAGCAGGTAAGGCATTTTTCAGGAATGTGATCCTGACCTGAACAATGGAGGCAGGGCCTGAAGTCACATTCAGCAGTATCTCTGTTGCAGTTCTGACCTTTTGAAGAACAACATTATGAATCTACATATGTTTTTGCATACACCAAGAAACGCGAAAGCGTTAGACGAGTTTATCGACTTACATGCTTGAGTGCACCACTGGGGTCACAGAAGGACAACCAACCGAGGCGCCATCCAGGTAGCATGAATCTCTTTGAGAGTGCTCCAATGCTGACGACTGGTGTAATATGTGCAAAGGAGGCCATTGGCACAAACCTGCTGCCTCCAAAGACCATATGTGCATATACCTCATCTGCTATGATTGGAATCCCCAAATCTCTCGCGGTTTCGGCAATCTGGAAACCCAGAAATGTAGCTGGTAATCAGAATGATGGCAATTTTAGCAATCTCGATTCATTGACACGAAAACATGCACCTGCATTATTTACAGCTTGCCCTTTTAAATACATTCTATTGAACCTCTTAGTTTTCAGTAAGTGACCATGTTGTCATCTCTCTCATGTATGATTCATAAAGATTTCTTTTCAGTAAGTGACATGTTGCTTGATCATGAATACCTACCAAATGGTTTCAGTTTCAACAGAATATGAATCAATGCTTTCCAAGCAGCAAGCAGTACATTTCAAGTACTAGTTATCATCTAGTGCATAGTGATGCATACATTCAGAAACCAGAAGAACAACATCTGCAGCTGTAGCCCTGAGATAATACAAATTAGAAATGGTTTCTGTTAACAGATACAAAATGTGTTGTTTTTTTGGAAGAACAGTGATTGACCCAGTATGTAAAGTTTTAATTTTCACACTTTCTTTGATGCATTTGTATTATAAAGTTTCAGAATTGAACTGTGCAGTCAAATGATCCCTGACCTGGAAAAGGTGCTGTGCAGAGTACACCGTGCCACAGGGATTGTTGGGGTTGATGACGACGATGGCGGCCGTTGCACCGTCAGCCAGAGCGCGCACACCGGCGAGGTCGGCCTCCCAGCCTCGCCGGGGCAGGAGGTCGTAGAACCGCGGCTCGGCGCCGACGAGCTCGCAGGCCGCCTCGTACGGCGCGAAGCCCGGCCGCGGCAGCAGGATGTTCGCGCCGGGCGCCCCGCCGAGCACCGTGGTGATCGCGGTGATCGCGCCCGTGCCGCCGACCGTCAGGAACACGTCGGCCTCGTGGGTGCGGTGGCGCGCGCCGGCGGACAGGTGGTCGGCGACGGCCCTGCTCGTGATCAAGCGGTCCCAAAATGCACATGAACAGAAAAGAACAAATCGAGGAGTAGCGCAGCATCAACGAGGCATTTCACGGTGATGTTATCAACTTATACAATAATCAAGAAAACATCAATAAGCAATGGGAAAAAACCAGTTTTTTCATGAAAAAATTACATTTTTTTTCATAAGGATGCACCGTGCGCACATGAATCACCTGCTCTGTGTATCACAATGGACATATTGGATAAGATAGTATATTTTTTTACTCATTTTCTTAATACGTGTATCTAAACCTAAAATTGGCTATATTTTAAGACGGACCGAGTATTATATACAGAACTATGATCAGTGACGAAGCTAGAAAAAAAACGAAAAGGTGCATCATTTCATGAGGTACAACATATTAGACTAAAGAGGGTACATAAAGAGTGAATTTGAAGGGATTCCGAGAACCCTCCTAACCATGTGGCTCCGCCCCTAACTATGATCTTGCACACTCCAACTAGAGTGCAATCATGCAATGCCCAAGGTGGAGCCAACATGACCATCATATTCATGGACAGTGTGTTTGACAAGTTGGGATTGTTGTCCTGTCATAACAAGAACTGCCACAGTGCACATTTACAAGTAGTTAGCACAGTGCCAATCAAGATATTTGTTCCAATAATCCTATGTGTTGTAACAATCCAATCACATGCCTTTCATAAATAGGAGGTCACAAGGGACCAGTGTCATTGTCAAGCTCAACATGCATGCCAATCTACTTCAGATTTCAGAATGGAAGGAAGACATATCAACATATCTTGCTAACTTCCATGCACCTGTTTTTTATTCTTTTTGTCTTGTGTAAGGTTTATGTTTCCAAATTCCTATAGGTAGTACTCCATGATTGGATCATGGTAATTAAAGAAAAATGGTTCAACGCCCGCATAATTACAACAAACTAAAGAGTTATTTGGAACGCGAGAATTTTACAATTTTACACGTTCTTTGCCAGAATTGAACAAAATCCTTTAAAATTCCTTTGAAAATACTACGTTCCAAAAAGTAGCCCTGAACATGGCCTAGGGATTATGGAGAGGGGCATATGTAGGAATTCACAAGCTCTCATACATAATTTTATGTTTCAATTAAGCATGTTTAATTTGGCGGCCCTCTTTCTAACATGAATATGTTAACACTACTGAATATGCTAAGGTGGTACTACCTTTTAAGAAACAAGTTATTTTTTCACTTTTTAAAGTCAAATAGGATTCCACCTCAATCAAACATCAATATTTTCTTTCATACATCTGAAAACAATATCTGTAAAAGTGTGACTCAATGAAGGTGCTTCAAAATGAATTTAATCATACCATGCTAACATATCCAAAATACTCTCATCACAAAAATATTTCACTTCTAACATTCAACTTTATCCAAAAAGACATCATTTCCATCTTGATAATTGCAAATAAACAAGTTTATATTCCTTCAATGTGTGTATCTAGTATCTACCCATTGCATATAATTTCATAGCATACTAATTTCTTATTAACAAATCACTTTGATATTTTGAGCTATTTCAAAATTCTCTCTCAACCTCCGCACCTAGTCAGCACCCGACTGCCCATAATCATAGCCAATAGGACCTTTGCTCATGGTTGTCATTGGCAGAATCTGTGTTCTAGAGGGCGTAGTAGCGTAGGTAAGTACTTCACTTAACCCTAACCCTAGTATTCTTCTTGCAAGCCATTGAGGAACCAATATGCTAATGATGGACCCTCGGGATGATCCGACCTCCATCAACCATGAGCTCAGGAAAATATGGAGACCAAAGACAGTGACATGGGTTAGGATGATCTATTCAGCAATAGTGCTATCAATGTCGATGTGGAGGGCCTAAACACGATCGAGGGTGAGGGAGGGGTGACTATGAATGTGGCGGACTTTGGCACCAACAAGTGGACGAGGTCATCCACCTCCAATGTGTGGAACGATTAGTCTAACTAGTGGGCTCATCGAGGAGCGGGGACATCGTTTGAAGCCTAACATGGTGGAGATGCTGACATGCATCAAGGATAGAAGGCAAGTGAAGCTAGAATATAACACACCTTAGAGAACAGGGTTCTTGAAGAGTCTTTCTCAAATCTATATGTTAGTTGATGATGAAACATGTGTGTAATGATCATTGTTGAGTTAGGATTGTTAGGCTATAATATGTAATAAACTTCAATGAGTTGGGTTGTACTCTTTTTCCTTATTTAGGTTTTCTCATGAGATGTGATTTTTTACTAAGATAGGTTTTTAATGAGGCAGCTAATCCATACAAACAACGTACTCATATGTATATTACATATTTGAAGTTTAGGAATGAGTTGTTGGTCAAACTTTTGGTTTGAAATCTAGAAATTTAATAGCTTTTTAATGAGGCAACCAATCCATACAAACAACATACTCATATGTATATTACATATTTGAAGTTTAGGAATGAGTTGTTGGTCAAACTTTTAGCTTGAAATCTAGAAATTTAACGTGCCAATGATATATTGCATAATGTCTACATTGACATGACATGGTTAACTAACTAGGCTAGCACGACATGGCTAAGCCTGCTCCGTGTCATGCCCGGACTACCGTACGAGCCTACAAACTAGTAGGATAATGATGTCTTGCTAGCCTGCTCCGTGTCATGCCTGGGCCACCGTACAAGTCTACAAACTAGTAGGATAATGACATGTCGGCCCATGTCTAATAGTGCTATGCTTTGATGGGCCCAAACAAGAGGCCATGTCGAACCGCCCATTTGGCCATCACTAGGGGGTAGCTGCTTATTTTGGAGTTTGGACAATGACTAGCTAGCTAGCATTGACAATATGATTGTTTATTACTGTAGGATGACATGTTTTTTGATTGTGATTAAAGGGATATATAATAATGTTCAGAAAGCTATCAAATGCCAAGAAATCATTAAGGATTGCATGCTAATTAATTTCCATCCAATTAACATTTATTATGACACGCAGATGCACACAGGGCGGCCGCAAGATCGAGCAAGAAGAAGGCACTCACCGGCGAGCGGCGGGGAACCCGCACGAGGGCGCGTAGCAGTCGAAGGCGCCCGATCTGGCCGCGTCGGCGACGGCGTCGGCGGCGAACTCCCCGCCCCGGCGGAAGCAGGCGTGCGCGGACGCGTCCCCGACGCCGAGGGAGACGAGGCTCCTGCCCGCCGGGTCAGCCGCCCCGAGCAGCTCCCCGACGACGCCCCGTATCGACGCCTTCCTCTCCGTCGACAGAGCCGGGTGGCACCTCACCTCACCGCCGCCCCTCCACCCGCCTCCGTACCCGCCGTTGCATTGCTCCTGCTGCGCCACCGGCGCCGCCGCCGCAACCTACGGATCAAAGACACAAACCAATCAAGATTCACTCGACTCACCCCAAGATACACACACATGCATCCACATTTAGCAGCTAGCTGCACCTACATACTAGCTATCAACAAAACTAGGGCATCAGCTAGGCACAGACGACATGCCTGAGCAGTCGGAGCCATGGGAGCAAAGAGAGCTCTAGAGCTCTAGAAAGGGAGATGAGAATATGAGATGCAGGCGCGGCCGGCGTGAGCTCCTGTCAGCTATGTCACGAGCGCGTCGGTGTGTGTGTGGGGGGGGTGTATGCATTTGTACTGCTTCTGTGGCTGAGAAGAGCACAAGTGATCGCTGCGATTGACACAGGTGTCCATCCATCCATGCCTTTGCTTGCTCGCTGCTGCTGCTTTCGCCGATCAGTTTCATGCGGCGGAGATGAGCCGTGAGAGGTTTGGCCGGAAAGTCGGAAACGCCACAGCCATCGGCGTGTCGTGTCAGGAGATAGAGCTCACACCTCAGATATATATATTCAGTTATTCACAGCCTACGTTTCGGATGGAAAAGTTCTTCTTTTCAGAGGAAAAAAAAGATGCATTTTTTAACATCTACTGTAATATTAGCAATTGTTTATCTCCACGATGTATTATTATTAATTATAAAGATAATAATCTACAAAAGTATTTGTAGATACGATACATATAATATTGAATCTAAATATTTTTAGTTGAGTGCGTTTGGTTCGTTGGATATCTCTGGATGAGATAGGGTCATATATTTCCATCTACTCAGCTGTTTGGTTGGAGGACGAAGATGGATGAGATGACCACCGAGATGAATATTCCTTCGATATGCTGGATGGAGGGATTTAGGAAATTTTTTTTGGACGAACTCATTCAATATGCAAATGATTTCCACTCCCAAATTATTTATCCAAATTACGATCTAATTACATCATTGTATTGATTATAATTTAATCTATAAAATAAGATCTCATATGATTATATTTTTGTTAAAAAATATATTTGACATATGAGTTCCACTAAATTTAAGCTTATCTCATTCAATCAAGTTATATACATCTAACCAAACAAAAAAATATTTCATCCGATCCATCCAACCAAACACCTTAAATGTATTATCTGATTCCTAAATCTATGGATGAGATCATTATATCCATCCTCGTCCCAAACCAAACAGACCTTAGTTATTAGACATTAGTCAAAAGTTATAAATGTTTATTTTCCTAAAAACACTCATCATATGTATTTTCAGATTAATTTGTTCTTGGCATTAATGTGTAGATCGTTTTTGCACTTATAACTTTTTGTGATCTGAGGTGCATATGTTTATTATATCAAAATCATTGTTTTTTACAGAGATTGTAAATATGTTTGGATGGTATTTGAGGAGGTAGAAGCGTATGCCCTTCAAGTGTAAAAATCCAAATCCACCTCTGTTTTCTGAAGAACCCAAATTTGTTCAGTTGGAACAGAGTCAAATAATCAATCAACAAACGTAGCAGATAATGTTTGCTACATAACGTGCTTCGTCAGTCAATAATGTGCTTGGTTTTCCATATATTTACCATGGCAACATAATTTTTCTAATCAATCGTTTGTCCTCGAGGATCCACCGCTATATTTCATCGTAGCTAGGGCCGGCCTCAAGGAGGCCAGCCCCATAATGTAGGATCTCTTTTCGAACAATATCATAAAACATGGTAGGCCGAATTTAAGACATCGGGCTATATGTTATCACGTAACAGTCCACTAGATGCTCCTTCGGTTATGTACTTGATCAGCAAACAACTATCGATACTTTCAGTTGCGCCTTAATGAACCTCTATTTTAGACATTGAACTATATAGGTTATCATCAGTCCTTTGAATGCACGTTTAACATTAGAGTTCTAACGAGATTTGGTGCTAGCTAACTCACGTCCTTTTCACCCTTGAACGCTCTCTTGGTTGTGTATCTGTACTTAATCAGCGGATAACCATCGATACTTTTGGTTGTGTCTTAACGGATCTCTGTTTCTAGTTTCGGACCACATGAAGATGAAAATAAGCTTTGGAATCTTTCCACCAAGCAAATAGTAGTGGCATGCTAGCTCATTGGATGTATCTGAGATAGTGGCTACTTGCATGTGAGCCAAACCACAAAAATACAGTGAATGCATCTCTTGTTTTCCTCTGCACATTCAGATGAGCACCACACAGTCCAAAGTCCTGGTCTCACCATATCAGGCTAGCAGCTGTCCTTCTGCACCCAAGCAATAGATGCAAACATTCAGCTACACCAATTCTGAATGAGCATGCAAATATTGCAGTATCTTGTATTCAGGGAACATATATAAGTAGTAAAAGTTATCTATTCCTTCGTCTCTCTGCTCATCAAGCCGGCCGGGCAAAGTCTCAACCGTGTCTATCTATCGAGCGACGAGAGGGGAACGACCTCGAGTCGTTGCTTCTCGTTGCTATTGATTACAAAGTTTCAGGTTCTACGGATCGGAACCGCAACATATGGTGTGCTTCCCTGAAACTGGAACTGAGGCACAAGCAGCTAATTCGGTTTACAAAAACTGAATCATTGATTGCATGCTGTGTGTGGAGCCGGACTACACGGACTGCTGCCGCTTTGTCTGAACAATGATAACAATAGACTGTGCCTTTCCAATGTTCCATGATGTCTCTGAAATAAAATTCTGAACACAGAAGATGCATGCTATTGAATGTAGTAAATCCGAGAGGTTTTACAATAAACGAGGACTCAGACGTAAAAAGCGCAACTTAGCGGAGAGTACGGCGTCGGGCCTGTACGCTATTAGCGACAAACAGGAGGATGTTTTCGTAAAAACGTCGGCTCCAGTCGGGGCGACGTGGCGGCCTGCGGAGGCGGCCACGCCAGCCAAAACACCCCGGAGGCTTAACAAATTACGAAAATCTGAAGGGGTTTTCTGCAAAGTGCTGACGTGGCTCCGCCGAGGGGAGAGCAAACGGGAGAAGTTTTAAAGAGATAGGATTCTACCGATACCGATAGTATTGTATTATGTCGCAGTTTTACAAGCAACGGCAACGGTATGAAGTTTTGGGAGGTTGTTCTTGTACACAGGGGCGGAGCTACTTGGAGCTAAGGGGGTTCCCGTGAACTCGGTTCCAAAAAAATTTTTAGTGTATATTTGTAAATTTTTACCCTATGTGCACCCCCTTAAACTAAATATGGTGTACCGCTTAAAGTAGTGCACCCCTTCAATTTCTCTCTGGCTCCGCTACTGCTTGTACATGTTTCCTATGCCTCTCCTGCAAGCTCTCTTCTCTCTGCATGCTGCATATCTTCCTAGATTATAACAAAATATGCATGAATTCCCCCCTCACATTTGTGCTATTGAGCAGATCCTCATATGAGAAAATTCAGGGGAAAACACATTTTTATCAAATTGTTAGCTATGGTTTCATTCAATATTTTGATCACCCATGCACAGCTGGAAGAACTAAAGAAGATAATGCAATCATCAGCATTCAGCCATCTAGAGCTTGTTTAAAACTGGTAGTTGTAGCTGTAGTTACTTTTAAAATATAAAGCTTTTCAAACTGTTTAGATTTTGTATTACTGTTTTAAAACTCAATAGCTATAGAATTTAAAAATGACTAGAACGTTAATACCCACCGACAATTTTTCATAATCTAATAAGAGAGATTTTATGATATATTCTCTCTTTAGATGGAAATTGAGATTTTACTTTTCACATCTTAATGACACGTGGAGTCCACCCAAATCAATGACGAGTCAATTCTTAATTTCTATATAAATGAAAAGTATACGATCAATTTTTTCATCTAAAAGCTTCTCAAATAGCATTTTGACCACTTGATAAAGTTGAGGATATCTTATTTCGAATTTTTTTAATAATATTTTTTAAAAAAAATCAAATCTGGCACTTAGTTTTAAAAAATTGTAAATCTAGACTACCATCGGCGAATGATCAGCCGAACGTGGCTAGATGAGGTCACGTTCGGCACTGCATCGGCCGAACGTGACCACGTCATCCTCGTTCGGTCGTTGCAGTGTCGAACGTGGCCTAGTAATGGCTAGCCGGGCCGAACGTGCCCACTTCACCCACATTTGGCGGTCCTCATCTGACCACGTTCGGCCGATCATCTACTGACGGTAGTCTAGATTTGCAATTTTTCAAAACCAAATACTAGATTTGATTTTTTAAAATATATATATATATATATTATTAAAAAAATCATCTTGTTTCTACCTCTGTTTTTATTTTTTGTTTCTTAGTTCTAACATTTTTTTGAGATATTTGATAATTTAAACGCTCTTAAATTTGTTTGTATTTTTTACATCCCGACACATATTTATTGACACGAACGTCATAATCAAATCGAATTATCAATTTTTTTCGATATTTTTACGACGCAATCACAGAGACCTGTGCGGCTCCCGCCGCGGCGGAGAGAGAGGAGGAGGCAGCCGGTGAGCCGGAGATGGCGGCAGCTGCGCAACCAATCCACCTCCACCACCAATCCAGGCATCATCCTACTGCAACCTCCCATCGCAGCCTCCTCCAATTCCAGCCGCGCCACCGCCGCGGCCCGCCCTGCACTCGCTCGCTCCGATTCCGCCTTCCCTGCTCCTGATCTGGGCGCTTGTCTTCCGGTGCTCCGATCCGATCTGGGGGATCTGGTAGCTCTCCGCGCTGGAGGAGGAGCGACCCAAGCCACGGACTAGCCTGAACGTGGCGGTGCGGCGCTCGGCGGAGCCTCTTGTGTGGCATGCAGCCTCCTCTCGATCGGAACCTCCATTAGGAGCGGCAGAACAACGAAACCTCAGACGGATGAGTTGGTACTAGATGGTTTTTTGGATGATTATGCTTTCCTAATCAATGGGTTGCTGGATCTCCATGAGTATGGTGGCTTATGTGGGCTGCTGAGCTTCAAGCCATTCAGATTCAGGCATGGAACGCTACTTGTTTTATCACTTCCATTTTGTATCTTGCATTTGTTATTTTTGTTCTTGGTCATAACTGTAGACACCTGCAGGATGAGTTGTTCTTACACAAACAAGGGGGTGGTTATTTCAATACTCCTGGAGAAGACCCTTCTGTTCTTCTGTGTTTTAAACAAGATTATGATGGCGCAGAGCCTTCTGGTAAGTGGTAACTCAGTAGAAGCTATCAACTTGATCAGATTGTCCAGAATATTTGATGCTGCAAAATCCGACAAATGTAATGTTCAGCATTTCCTTGTACGTGTCATGTTTTTCTTGGCTTATATGCACTGCATCCTTATCCAGCTGAACTATGTTCTAATATGATAATTTACACTTCATATTAATATAAAAAATTCCACTGTTCCGATTTATGTTGCTTGTATTGATTTTTATTCAAGGTAATGGTATGTGGTTCTGTGGTATTATCAATATTACTATGGTAGGTTAGTGATTTTTCACTTTGATGTTTTATGTATTCATGAGGTGCAAAAAAAATGTATTACACGTGCACCATTACTAATATGTGCATGTGTGTGACGCCACTCTTCATTGGTGTAGCACGCAATCAGAGCATAAGCACATATATAACATAGCACACGGTGGTTTAAATCCTTAAATCAACATGCGAAATAATATCACATTTATTAAATGAACCACCTGCCCCAATGGTCCAAGCCATGGAAACACACACAAATCCAAATCCTCCACGATGGAGCACCCATGTGCTCGATCAAGGTAAACACACTGATCAACTCAAGGCACACATGCATGTAGAGACATGCACACAAAGGTGATCATTTGAGATGGAATCGAGCTGCACAACTCGTGCAAACCCAATTCGCTCAATCCAAACACACCAAATCAAAGCTGCATAGGCCACAGCTGTTATTATTATGCTCAAGCAACAAGCAAACAAGCAAGCCTGGTAGGATAACAAGCAAACTAAAACCACACTCATGCACAAGGTGCAGCAATGCTGACAATTAATTGACCTAGTGAAATGCATGAATGGGTGGAAAATTAGCAGCGGCCGACACAGTTATTGGAGAAGCAGGATAAGAATGAAGAGCGTGTATCATCATGGTCCTCATCATCTTGCTTCTGTGGCATCACCCTGCGTGTAAAAACAATGGGCATTGGATGTGATTTAATGTCATCTCTCACCTGATAAGGGATATAGTCACCAATGAACACCAGCCGCTTCAGTTTTGGAAGGTTTTCGATACCAGATAGAGAGTCCATGCGGTTGAAGGTCCATGTGATCTCCTCGAGCTTAGGCGCTGCTCCATCAGTGAAGCTGATGCTTTCTATGGCACTGCAATTGACAATAAGAAGCTTGAGCCTTGGGAACTCTTCTTTGTTGAAGGAAAGCTGGCTATTCTCGTCCTCATAAGACTCATCCATGAGCACCAGGCAGTGCATGTTTGGTTTCTTGGCAAGGACTTGTAGATCACCTTTCTTCAGCTTGGTACCATGAAGTGTCACCTTAGCAAGTCGATTAACATTTGTTTGCTCCAGCAATGAATGGAGGATGTTGTTGTTGTCACCCTTCAACTCAAGCTCTGACAATCTTGGAAGATTGCTGGTCCCATGAAGAGACCTTATGTTTTCCAATGAAAGGAGGATGATCTTCCTGAGCTCAAGAGCTGCTCCATCTTCAAAGATGCTGTTGGTGTTGAGCTGAGCATCAATGAGCAAGAGCTCAAGATGTTTGAATTCTTCCTTCCTGAAGGCAAGCAAGCTGTTGGTGGTGGCGGTGCATAGCTGATCATCAGTATGAGTTGCAGCCTTGTCATCTTTAAGCAACAAAAGAAGGAACTCGTTTCCTTTCAGATCCAACTCCTTCAGCTTTGGAAGGCCACCGATGCCACTGAGATACTTTATGCTTGTAGAGGACAAGGCCATCTTCTCAAGCTCAGGAGTTGCGCCGTCTTCAAAGTCGATGGTGTCTGTCATCTGGAGGTCATCAATAAGAAGGCACCTGAGATGTTGGAATTTGTCCTTGTTGAAAGTGAGTTTAGGACTGGTGTATGCTTTGTGTCGGAGCCTGACACATCGTAACTTGGCTAGATCAGCAAATTTGTTGAGACGTTCCTGGCTCAATTGGGTTCTATTCAGAGTTACCTTGGCAAGTCTGGTGGCGTTTTGGGTAAAAAATGAGAGGAGATCATCCACCCTGTGTGTCTCTCCTTTGATGCTTAGGCTCTCAAGATGCTTGGATCTTCGCAGCAAGCGATCTTCAACATTTGGTCTTAGCGATGACAGTTTGCCAGGGTAAGGAGCAGTGCCCTCTGTTTTGGTAGTTGTAAGAATAATTGTGATGGAAAGAGACTGGATGGTGTCCTTCAGGTCGCTAATCACTGTAAGCAATTTCTCGTGGTGATAATCCTTGTCCTGGATGATCACACCAAGCTTCCTCAACCGACATAGGTATTTGATACCTTTCAACTCAGTGCCTCTTGGTGAAGCCATAACGTTGGACAGTACCTCCATGTCAACCATTTTCTGGATCCTGGAAGGAATTTGGACAGTATTGGAGCACGTGTCGTCATCACTGCTTGTGCCAGCCAGCAGGCGCTTCCGCTTCAGGAGAAGAACATCTCTTGTGTCAGATGCAACCATCTGGGTTTCCCGGATATCCAATATCTCCAGCTCACAGAGGTTGTTGATTTCACGGGGCAGGCGGGTAACATTTGTTCCCCGTAGGCTCAGATACCTGAGAAGTAGTATGCTGTTGCAGATGTCCTTGAGGTAGTGGTTCTTGTTGAACCACTTGCAGCCTTCAAGATATAGCCCCTTGATAAGCGACAACTGAGGAGAATGTCTATGGAGCTTCCACACAAACTTTTCAATGCCGTCAGAAGCGCGAAGCTGGAGCTCGCTGAAGACGGAGAAGTGCCAAGCCCAGTCGTGTGACAGGCGCGCATCCAAAATGTGCTCTTTCTTGGCCTTCTTGTTGATAAACTTGTAGGTTAGGTCATCCACGACGCAGCTTTTTTACAAGTCATTAGAAAAGGTTTGAATAAAGAGGACATAGCTATCAAGTAGAGGAATCTCCCTATTTTGCCATTCCTAATATAAAAAGATCCATGTTGAAAATTTTCCACCCTCACTCGAGAGTTGGAGTACTTTTGGAGTTCATATATGCAGTAATGTGGTACTTGTCATTCATTCTCCCCTGAAGACTGTAAATGGGTAATGCATCATTGATTTTTTCCTACATATCATACTTTATTTCGTGTGGTTCTAGAGGATAAAAAATAAAATTTTATCCTGCATACCATCTTCACTTCAGCAAAACATAGTGTCTTAGTCCAATCATCTGAATTAGGGTTCTTCATCCTGATAGTAAAGTTTTAGTGGTGAAAAATTATGAGAATTTTTATGATCTGGCTCTCTATTAACAATATGAACACATTTCTGAATATAGTTAGCATTTGTTACAAGTTCATGGAAAAATAATAGTAGTGGTGGAAAACAGGGGACACTCGGCGAACAATACTCGACAAGGCCGCCTGTCGGTTCTTTATTATTCTGAATATTATCGAATTCAGACAAACATTACACTGAGATTGTAGGTGTTATATTACCAATTCTAAAACTATTAAATTACTGGAACATAAAAGGGAATATTATATTAGGACAGATTTATTATATATAATATAGGTGTTATATAATTAAAAGCCCGCATGGATTATTCAAGTCACTAGCAGCAGTAGTAGAATCCAACACGTGCCAAGTGCTGGCCGCTCCACGTCAGCACACAGCTGTGTGTTCACGGGTTGACGAAGACGTCGAGCTCGAGGACGGCGTTGGGGTGGTCGAGGCGGACGGTCTTCCAGAGCACGTAGCCGCTCGCCATCCTGAACTGCCCCGTGCCGCCGACCACCGAGAGCTCGCGCACCGCGGCGGCGATGTCGTCGCGCCCCACCACGGTGACGGAGCTCCCGGGCCCCGGCGTACGGCCCCGCGGTGAGCACCACCTCCATGGTAACCAGCAGCTCCGGGTTCCCCACCGACGCCCACACGTACTGCCCCTTGGCGCGCCCCACGGCGGACGACGACGGGCTGTCCGTCGCCGTCAGCATGTCGTCGATCACGATCGTGTCGCCGAAGTGGCCGCGCGGCCCGTTCAGCACCTGCACCGCCGTCGGCGCCGAGCCCGTCAGCACGTCGTGCATGTAGAAGTGCAGGTGCGCCGACGCCGCCTCCGCCGCCGCCGGGCCTCCCCCTCCACCTCCACCGCCGCCGCCGCCGAGAAGCACCAGCAGGATGAGCGCGAACGCTGGCACAGTGGAGGAGGAGTGGAACTTGCAGTAAGCCATTGCAACTGCCAATTAACTGACAGACACGATGAGATCGAGCTGAGATGTGTTGTGCATATATGATATCAGCCTCGCCATGAATTATTGGCGATTGAATGAATGAATGATTAATTTGGTGGATTTGATTTGCATAATTGCATCGCCGAGGAATCGAACAAATTAAGGGACAGTTGGTGTGTCAGCTCTGGTGTGCAGGACGTTTCTGTTTGTCGGTGCAGTGTATAATTGTATTGTCGGTGCAGGGTGCTCGCTTGCCTCTTGCATGTAAAAATATATATAAAAAAAATATATTCGGGCCTGGTCTGGGCTGGGTCTGGGCCTGGGCTGGGCCTGGGCTGGGCCTGGTTATATTTGGGCCAAATTAAATGAGCGTGTCATGATTTTGCCACCGAAGAAGGGGGTTGAGCCTTCTCTTGCAGTCTAGTTATTGATCGACTTTTCATTGTTATATACAGAATTTGCTATCCCCATTATGTCATTATTTAGAGATAAGAATTTTATGGTACTTAAATTTAATGGACCGTCTAATCTTTATGATCTAATGGTTTAGATTTGATACCAGCGACTTATTATTTTCTAGATATAATAGATTATATAAAATTCTTTTAATATGTGTAGACACATATACATGCAATAATTAATTCCTTTTTTTGTATGCTACAATATTAATTGTTGCACGTACTATAAAAAAGAAATAATTAACAAACTTTTCATGTAGGCAATATGCATGATTGTTTTTTATAATCAAGTTGGTTAGCCAATTTTATTTTTAATTATTTATTTTAAACACAATTAATCAATGGTCTAATTAGTTTCAACTATTACCTCTAGGTAGGTAATTCGGGTATCGTAAATGGACCCTCTAGAGTTATACATGTTGGCTACTTAATATATTGAATTCGGTCGTATTTATGGTTCAATTTTAAATTTAGAAGTTTTTTAGAGCCGATCAAATATAATTCTAAACATTATAAGCATCAAAATACACACACTGACTACCAATACCAAGCAAGCATCTGAAGTTCTCAACAGAATAGTAAACACAAGAACTTCTAATCCAACGTCAGGCTTTGGAGCAAAAGCGGTCTCAACATCTATACGAAATTTATGCATAAATAAATAAAATACAAAATAAAGCAAAAGGAATCCGGTTTGTTTGAAAAATCATGAAATTTATACAGTTGGTATATCATGATTTTATATGAATTGCGGTGAAACAATTTCTACTTTTTGATTCACCAATTAAAAGTTATAGCAGGTCAAATTTTGATGTTGACTTTTATGGCTTTAGATATTTCTCTGTTTATTCTGGTATTTTGGGCTAACATTATGAACTTTTTTATGCTACCAGATTTTAGATCACATCTTTACGAGACTAACAAAATTAGTTTCAACTCATTTGGAGCTAGGATGAATTTTCTATAAATTTCCAAAGTTTATCTATTTTTGTTTTGAAAAAACAATACTAAATATTTCCTTTTTCTTTCAACATTTCTTTTAATTTTCTTTTTATAGGGACCCACATGCCAGTGAAACACTATTTTGCAGGGAAACCCCTCGTCTTTTCAATTTCACAGGTGAGTCCTCACGCGTTATGTTTGTACGGTAAAAAGTCTTTTTCAATATTTTATTTTGTATATAAACCCTAAACCAGCCATATTTGAACATTTTAGGACTCCTAATTTTAATAGATTTTTACAGGAATTAAACTAAATCCCTTAAAATTATTTTACAAATACTCCATTCAAAAAGAAGCTCTTAAATACGACATTGCAATTAAGTATTTTCAAATTGATCCTTAGGCAATTATTTACTGACAAGTGGGGCACACTTGCTAGTGAGCCACGGTAGTAGTGGAAATCTAAAAAATTAAAATTAAAATAATGTAAATCTTTACTAGTTAGCTAAGATTACAGCAGACAACAATTAAAAAAAACTATTGTGTATTTAGTACTGGTTGAGAAGTCAGCTGACACTAAAGTTATGCATTTTAGTACCGATTGTGCGTCTCGACCGGTATTAATGAACATAAAAAATTAGTCTCCGAATGGACAATACCGGATCGAAGACCGGGACCAAAAGGGTTTTTAAGCGATACTAATGGCACATTTTGTAGTGTAGTAGTACTGAAAATAGTTAGAGATGTATAAGACCCCTCCGCAGTGCTCATTCGCTTCTTCCTGTTAGTTTGCAAAAAAACCTTCAAACCATAGTTGTTGGATTTTGGATGAAAGGTCACGATCAGATTTGAGCATTTGTGCATAGAGGGTGTTTTGTGCACGAGATACGGAGCTATTAGTAAGAGCATCTTCAGCAGCTCCCCTTCTTCATCCCCTATAATTAAATTTAGGGTATTTGGTCTAAAAATCACCCTCCATCAGATTCCTTATTCCATCTCCTACCCTATCTCATCCCCTACTCCTCTCTCCTCATCCACCAAATCTGGGGAATCTATCTCCTCCCCCTATTCATACCACATCAGCACCACGGGGAGAAAGAAAGAAAAAAGAAAGGAAAAAAGAGAAAGAAGAGAAGGAAAAAAATAAAAAAGAAAAGAGAAAAAATAAAAAATAAAAATTAAAAGGAAAAGGAAAATTTATTTTCTTTATAATTTTTAAGATGTTTTTGAGATCAACTATTTAGACTAGTTATAGGATATTTATTTATTTATGAAAAAAATAAAAATTCACAATGAAAATATAGTTGTTGAAAATATAACTATTGTAATTTTTACCGTTGAATGATAATAAAAAATTTATCAATCATCAATAACAATAATGATCATACATAATAGTATATATGTTAGAGATATAGTCGTTGAAAATATAGTCGTTAGAATTTTTATTGTTAGATAATAATAAAATAGAGGATTCAACAATATAGGGAATGAATTTTAGGAAAGCTGCTGGAGACCGAAGTTGTATAGAGGTGGAATCTTTTAGGGTCATCCCCTATTTGTGAAGTATAGGGAATGAGTTTTAGGGGAGCTGCTGGAGATGCTCTAACACCACGGTGCATTGGCTTATGTTTAGCTTTAGCTTGTTGGACACTAATCACCATGCATGCATCACGTCCGCGATGGGATGAAATCATGAAAGTAATCAATAAAAGAGAATTAAAGGGAAAAAAAAGCTCAAAGCCAGCCACACTTTGTTGGACACTAATCACCTGGGATGAAATCATGAAAGTAATCAATAAAGAGAATTAAAGGGAAAAAAAAAAGCTCAAAGCCAGCCAGCCACACTATTGTATGTGATGCCCTAGTTCTTCAATTTGACGGCAAATAAAGACGTGAAGATCCGTTAGCATATATCTTTGTCCATGGTTTGAGATCGACGATGAAGAGGATGAGATGGCACATGATGGTACAAGATCATTTCATTACCAAGTAAAGGTAGATGCACATCTGTTTGGCATAGATTTAGCTCACTGACCGTATTGAATCTGGAGTTTGTATAATAAAACGAAGTAGTTTAATATTTTATTTTTAGTCTAAAATAATAATTAGATTGCTCAACTGAATATTATTAATATAGCAAGTTATGTTTGAAGAGCTTAAAAAACCAAAATCTAAAATCATGCTAGAACCCTGTTTGTTTCAGTTTTGATTATAAAATTCTAGTTTTTTTTCATAAACCAAAACAAACAGGTAACTTATTTTGCCCGCTTATTATAATCTGAAGTGCAGATTATAACAATCTAATAAGCTGATAGGACTTAACTTTTTTTATAAACTGGATTGTTATAATCTAAAACTAAAATAAATAGATCCTTAGAATGACATTATTCTTTATTTATTTGACACCTCTCTTCTTGTTTGCGTGGTTTCTTGCACATCCATTTTCCATATCTATTTTCCTTCATTGTGCCCAAATTATCGCTTACATGTGTTAAATTAAAGGCATGCTTGTTTCAATTTTAGATTATAATAATCCAGCTTATAAAAAAGTTGAATTCTACCGATTCGCTGGAGTGTACACTCTATATTATGATAAACTAATAGAATAAATTACCTATATATTTCCCTTTATAAAAAAGTTATTGTTATAATCTAGAGCTGAAACAAGAAGGACATAAGTTCATCGTGGCATTAATCATTGCTTGTTTGCTTGAAAGTAACGTGCTGCTTTGGAAGGAATGAATGGCACGCGGACGAAACGAATCGTATCTGAATAAAGAAAAAAAACGTGCATATATCCTAATTTCTTATAGAGAAGGAAATCATATCCTACGAGAAAAGGAGAGAGGAAAGAGGTGGTTTGATGGTAATTTATTTTAAAGAAATTATTCATTAGGGATATAGTTTATATATATATAATGTTTGTATATATGGAATAATAAGGACATAAAGTATTAGTAATAGTATTTTGGTTGGAATTGCCCTTATATAAGTTGCTTTGAACTCATTCACAACAAATAAGAAATCAACTTAAATGATTTTAACTTTATTATCCCTCAATTAGTCTACTTTAGAAAATATAAGTTGGTGTAAGAGGTGTAGCATTTATTTTACAAATACAAACTTAGAGAAAAATTGACAATAATTATAAACTGTCTAGCAGTTTATATTTCGAAAAAAGTTGAACACGATAAGATATCTTCTAAAATTAATCCGAGATAGCACTGCTACTGGTAGCTAGCGTACGTACGTCCGTATCCGCGCGGGCGTGTGTGTATATATATATACACGAGAACGCTATTCTACACCACGTGTGTAGAATAACTATTCTACACCGACTACTTTCAGTAGTTGATTTTCTCAGTAGAATAGGAATAGAGTACTACTTTTTTCCAGTAGTAAATTTTTCGGTAGAATAGTTATTCTACACCCGTGGTGTAGGATAGCATTTATATATACGGGAGCACTATTCTATACTACGTGTGTAGAATAACTATTCTACACCGACCACTTTTAATAGTAGATTTTCTCGGTAAAATAGCAATTGAGTACTACTTTTTTCTTAGTAGTAGATTTCTCAGTAGAATAACTATTCTACACCCGTGATGTAAAATAACATTTATATATATGTGTGTGTATGTATATGTATGTATATATACACACACAGAGCGCTATTTTATACACACACCACGTGTGTATAGAATCGACTACTTTCAGTAATAGATTTTATCAGTAGAATAGCAATTGAGTACTATTTTTTTCTCAATAATAGATTTCTCAGTAGTAGTAGATTTCTCGATAGAATAGTTATTCTACACTCGTGATGTAGGATAGCATATATACATATATATACACGAATACGTACATGTGTATATATATATACACACGAATACATATATATATACACACGAATTCGTATATATACATATACACAATATACACATGTACATATAGACACAAGCGTACATACACACACATACAGACATACATATAGACACATACATACACACATACAATATATATATGTGTGTCACAGCCAAGTGATCAAGAGCGTTCATGACCAACGGTCAACAGATGCATGCCGCTGATTAAGAAAGATTAGCTACAGTTACTGACTTACTGTAGTAGTAGACGAGGCAGGTTGCAAGCTGCCCCGGACGGCCGGCTGGCCGGCGGCGGCGGTTGCAGGCGATGGCCGACCTCGCGATGGGCGCAGTGACCAAGCTGCTGGGCGCCATCGGCAACGAGGCGCTGGTGCTGGGCCGCGTCAAGGGCGACGTGCAGTTCATCAAGGAGGAGATGGAGAGCATCAACAGCTTCCTCTTGAGACTGGCAAGGACGGCGCCCGGCGGCGTCGGCGGGCCGGAGGACGAGCAGGTGCGCACGTGGATGAAGCAGGTCCGGGACCTTGCCCACGACTGCAGCAACTGCATCGACCTCTACCTGCAGCACGGCGACCCGGCGGTCCACCGCGCGGCGAGGGGTGGCCTCTGGCGCTACCTCTGGCGGGTCTCGTGGTTCCTGCAGGGCGTGGTGGCCAAGCACAAGGCGGTCAACACGCTGGGCGAGCTCAAGGAACGGGCGCGCGCCGTCAGCGAGCGGCGCTCGAGGTACGACGTGAAAGTCCCGGACGAGGTAGGAGCAGGACCCACTGCGGCGGGACGCCGGCCGTCGCAAGCCGCTGCCGCGTTCGCGCCCACAGAAGAAGACGACGACGACGGTGGTCAAAGCCAAGCTACATCCTTGCCCGGCCGTTCCGGTCGCCGCCGACGAGCTCTGGATGAGTACTGCGGCCAGAAGCTGTCCTCGTGGCTCGACCTTCAGCTCCAGCCGCAACAATCGATGCTACCATCATCCATCGCCTTTGTTGCCCCAAATGCAGACAGCTCCGGCGACTTGGCACGTCAAGTTTTGGATCAGCGGGTGAAGGGCAAACATTTCGACCGAAGCGTGTGGATCAACCTCCCAGAAGTGCACAGCGAAGACGATCTTCCGCTACTAACATCGGAGATCCTCTGCTACATCCTACAAAGCTGCGAGCTGCAAGCCACGAGCGATGGAGCAGAGAAGAAGAAGAAGCAGCAGCAGCAGAATACTGACACTATATCCGCCGCTTTCAGTTACAGATGTGATGCGATGCACAAAACATGGGACATGGTTGAAAAAAGCCATGCCGCCGGTAGGATTGAAGAAATCAAGAGCAAGATTGAACCAATCGAGAAAGATTGGTCCAAGAACAAGTCTGACAAACTCTTGGCCATGCTCTGCCAGGCGCTCAAGCTATCGATGGGGTGGCCAGACTGGGGCATGTCAGTTTCGAGGGAGCAGATGATAGAGGAAGCGGCTTTCATGCTTCAATGCCATATGGAAGCGGTGGATGATGAGCTCCCGATCATTCTCCACCGTACCCAATACCAAGGCATCCTGCAGAAGGTGTTCCCTGCCAGCAACAAGGCCCAGGAAGCCATTGCAAGCAGTGCTCCTGCAGTAGTAGTTTTCAGCGATGAACTCATCAAAGAAATCAAAGAAATCGCCCACAGCATAAGGCAGCTACTTCCCAAGCCCCAGCTGCCGGAAGACGACTCTGACAGCAAGGAACAAGCAGCCACACCACCCACAGATGGTGAGACTGGCACTGGCATCACCAGCAAGGACGTCACTACTGTTGCTGACATCGAAGAAGCCGAGAGCAGGTTGTATGAGATCGGAGGGCTGATGGAGAATGAGCTGTTCATCAAAGGGATAGTGGACAGGATCAGCAAGTATCTCGCATACGAAAGGACTCTGATTGTCCTCCAGGATGACAAGAACTTCGTATCAAACTGGCTGGAGACCATAAATGCTTTGGGCCTCGTAGGCTGCTCCCCAGGGAGCGCAGTGATAGTGACCACGAAGAACAACAGCATCCAGAGGGCAAAAGAATTGTGCTGTCCACCAGGAGAGCCTGTAACCTACTCTCTCGTTGGTCTCTACTATGACATGGTGCTACAGCTTATGAGGGAGAGGAAGAACAACAACAAGCAGAAGCAAGATGATGGCATCTCCTACGATCATGAGACTCTCCATGCCATCTTGGACAGGTGTGATCCACATGAGTTTGCCATGAGGGTCTTCGTGCATGACCTGTACACGAATCCAGACAGGAGCAACGAAGATCTCATCAATCTGCTCGGCAAGCTAGACTCAGTGGGAGCAAGCAGCAGCAGCAGCAGCAGCATTGCTAACACTATCATGATCAAGTTCTGCTACAACAACCTGCCGAGAGATTACATGACCTGCTTGCTTCACCTGGCCATCTTCCCTCAAGGACACAGCATCAGGAGGTCAACAGCAGTAGGGCGCTGGGTTACAGAAGGCCTGATAACCAAGCAAGATTGGCCGAGTGCGGTTCATCATGCTGAGCGATGTTTCGACGCACTCATCGATACATGCCTTGTTCAGCCCGATGGGGTCGGTGATACAGGAAAGACCAAGAGCTGCATCGTGGATGACCTAGCCTACGAGTTTATCACCAAGAAGGCCAGGAAAGAGCACTTTCTTGATGCGCGCCTGTCACACGACTGGGCTCGCCACTTCTCCGTCTTCAGCGAGATCCGGCTTGGGGCTTCTATTGGCATCCAAAATTTTGTACGGAAGATCTATAAAAATGCTCCTCAGTTGCCACTTATCAAGGGGCTAGATCTTGAAGGCTGCAAGTGGTTCAAAAAGAACCACTACCTCAAGAACATCTGCAACAGCATACTACTTCTCAGGTATCTGAGCCTACGGGGAACAGATGTTACCTGCCTGCCCCGTGAAATCAACAACCTCCGTGAGCTGGAGATATTGGATATCCGGGAAACCCAGGTGGTTGCATCTGACACAAGAGATGTTCTTCTCCTGAAGCTGAAGCGCCTGCTGGCTGGCACAAGCAGTGATGACGACAAGTGCTCCAGTACTGTCCTAATTCCTTCCAGGATCGAGAAAATGGTTGACATGGAGGTACTGTCCAACGTCATGGCTTCACAAAGAGGTGCTGAGTTGAAAGGTATCAAATACCTATGTCGGTTGAGGAAGCTTGGTGTGGTCATCCAGGACAAGGATGATCACCATGAGAAATTGCTTACAGTGATTAGTGACCTGAAGGACACTATCCAGTCTCTTTCCATCACAATCCATCCTACAATTACCAAAACAGAGGGCACTGCTCCTCACCCTGGCAATAAACAGTTATCACTAAGACAGAATGTTGAAGATTGCTTGCTACGAAGATCCAAGAGTCTTGAGAGCCTAAGCATCAAAGGAGAGACACACAGGGTGGATGATCTCCTCCCATTTTTTACCCAAAACGCCACCAGACTTGCCAAGGTAACTCTGAATAGAACCCAACTGAGCCAGGAACGTCTCAACAAATTTGCCGATCTATCCAAGTTACGATGTGTCAGGCTACAACACAAAGCATACACCAGTCCTAAACTCACTTTCAATAAGGAAAAATTCCAACATCTCAGGTGCCTTCTTATTGATGACCTCCAGACGACAGACACCATCGACTTTGAAGACGGTGCAGCTCCTGAGCTTGAGAAGATGGCCTTGTCCTCCACCAGCATAAAGTATCTCAATGGCGCCGGCGGCCTTCCAAAGCTGAAGGAGCTGGAGCTGAAGGGAAACAAGTTCCTTCTTTCATTGCTTGAAGATGACAAGGCTGCAGCTCATACAGATGATCAGCTATGCACTGCCACCACCAACAGCTTGCTCGCCTTCAGGAAGGAAGAATTCAAACATCTTGAGCTCTTGCTCATCGATGCTCAGCTCGACACCGACATCATCTTTGAAGATGGAGCAGCTCCTGAGCTCTGGAAGATCATCCTCCTGAACTTGGAAAACATAAGTTCTCTTCATGGGGTCAGCCATCTTCCAAGATTGTCTGAGCTTGAGTTGAAGGGAAACAACAAGATCATCCTTCTTTCATTGTTGGAGCAAAAAAATACCGATCTAGTTTCCAAGGTGACACTTCATGGTACCAAGGTGAAGAAAGATGATCTACAAGTTCTTGCCAAAAAACAAAACATGCACTGCCTCGTGCTCTTGGATGAGTCTTATGAGGACGAGGATAGCCAGCTCTCCTTCAAGAAAGATGAGTTCCCAATGCTCAAGCTTCTTATTGTCAATTGCAGGGCCATAGAAAACATCAGCTTCACTGACGGAGCAGCGCCTAAGCTCCAGAAGATCACCTGGACCTTCAACCACATGGACTCTCTCTCTGGCATCGAAAACCTTCCAAAACTGAAGAGGCTGGTGTTCATTGGTGACTATATCCCTTATCAGGTGATGGATGACATTAAAGCACATCCAACTCACATTGTTCTTACACACAGGGCAGCGCGACAGCAGCAAGATGATGAGGACCATGATGATACAAGCTCTTCATTCTTCTCCTGCTTCTCCAAGAACTGTGTTGGTCGCTGCTAATTTTCCATCCATTCATGCATTTCACTAAGTCGATTAATTGCCAGCATTGCTACACCTTGTGTGCGAGTGTGGTTGTCGTTTGCTTATTATCCCAATTCCTACATTCCTACCATGTTTGCTTGTTGCTGGAGCATAATAATAACAGCCGTAGCCTATGCAGCTTTGATTTGGTGTGTGCGGATTGAGCGAGTTGGGTTTGCATGAGTTGTGCAGCTCGATTCCATCTTGATCGATCACCTTTGTGCGCATGTCTCTACATGCATGTGTACCTTGAGTTGATCAGTGTGTTTGCCTTGATCGAGCACATGGGTGCTCCATCATGGAGGATTTGGATTTGTGAGTGTATCCGTGGCTTGGACCATTGGGTCATGTGGTTCATATCATAAACATGATATTATTTCACATGTTGATTTAAGGATTTAAACCACCGTGTGCTATGTTATATATGTGTTTATGCTCTGATTGGGTGCTACAACAATGATGCATGTGTAATACACTTTTTTGCACTTCATGAATACATAAAACATCAAAGTGAAAATCACTAATCTACTATAGTCATATTGATAATACCACAGAACCACATACCATTACCTTCAGTGGCATAGCTAGAAAATTTTTGCTGGGTGTGCCTAGCTTTTACAATGTCGTAAATTTAATATATATGTATAAATTTTAATAAGAAAAAATAATATATAAATAAAATAATAATATGTCACAACATTGTAAAATATCTAAAATCAACAAATAAGATCAAAAATTATACAAAATATCATATAAAGGTCGTACATTTTTTCACGATATAAAGGTTTTACATTATATTAATAGAAGATTGCAACAATATTACTCTGCTCTATGTTTTCTTATAGACATGAAAGTATTCACTATATAATTGTCATTAATTTTGTAAAGATAAAGTTATGAATTTGGGGAACTGTCAAGGGCAGTGAGCCCGAGGGGAGGAGGACCTCGGCTACGTAGATCGTAGCCGCTGTCCGTGGTGGCCGGCCCGGGTTATGCCCCCGTTGCCGCCGTATCTCGTCGGTGGGTTATACCCCCAGCCGCCGGTTTAGGTAGAGAGAGAGAGATAGATGAAATATTCTTCTTATTCTCCAAAGCCTGCTTACAGCTTATTTATAGCCTTGAGGCTAACCGAAAATGCTAACCAACTCCACTAATTAAGGGCTAACAGAATGCTAACAAACTAACCAACTCCACTAATTAAGGGCTAACAGAATGCTAACAAAACTCCACTAATTAAGGGCTAACAGAATAGCTAACAAACTCCATTACTTAAGGGCTAATCTTTGACTAATAGATATAGATCTTATCCCTTCTGCCGGCCTTATCCAGTGCGAGCCACAACCCTTTCATGGGCTCTGCGCACGTCACGGGCCCTATGGCGCCGGGTGTAGACATGTTTGAACATGACAGGAACACAACAAAAGAACCATTGCTTTTTTATAACAAATTATCTAAAAACAAAAGGAACAGAACTAAAGCTAGTGGAGGTATGTAAAATTTAAAATAAATGATATTCTATGCCATAAATTTGGAGGTACATAAAAGCAAACATGAACTTGTACATGGAGGTATGTATCTATACCATAAATTTGGGGGTAGTCCAGGCCTATATGGACTACCCCTAGCTACGCCCTTGATTACCTTGTATAAAAATCAATATAAGCAACAGAAACCAGAAGAGCAGAATTTTTTATATTAATATGAAGTGTAAATTATCATAGTTTGTCAGATTTTGCAGCATCAAATATTATGGACAATCTGATCAAGTTGATAGCTTCTACTGAGTTACCACTTACCAGTTACCAGAAGGCTCTGAGCCATCATAATCTTGTTTAAAACACAGAAGAACACTAGAACAGAAGGGTCTTCTCCAGGAGTATTGAAATAACCACCCCCTTGTTTGTGTAAGAACAACTCATCCTGCAGGCGTCTACAGTTATGACCAAGAACAAAATAACAAATGCGAGATACAAAATGGAAGTGATAAAACAAGTAGAGTTCCATGCCTGAATCTGAATGGCTTGAAACTGAGCAGCCCGCATAAGCCACCATACTCATGGAGATCCAGCAACCCATTGATTAGGAAAGCATAATCATCCAAAAAACCATCTAGTACCAACTCATCCGTCTGAGGTTTCGTTGTTCGCTAATGGCCACTCCGATGAGCGTCCTTCTGCGGCTCCTAATGGAGGTTCTGATCGAGAGGAGGCTGCATGCCACAAGAGGCTCCGCCGAGCGCCGCACCACCACCTTCCGGGCTCCGGCTAGTCCGTCGCTTGGCTCGCTCCTCCTCCAGCTCGGCGAGCTACCAGATCCCCCAGATCAGATCGGAGCACCGGAAGACAAGCACCGAGATCAGGAGCAGGGAAGGCGGGATCGGAGCGCGCGAGAGCAGGGCGGGCCGCGGGGGTGGCGCGGCTGGAATTGGATGAGGCTGCGATGGGAGGTTGCAGCAGGATGATGCCTCGGTTGGTGGTGGAGATGGAGGGGGAGTTGGATTGCTTGCGCATCTGCCGCCATCTCCGGCGGCCTTCTCTCTCTACGGGGCAGCGCTGGGGGCATCGGCGGGGGGCGAGAGCGTCGACGCGGGGCGGGGGCTACGAGGGGCCGGGGCGACGGCGCCGGCGGCGGGACGCCACGGCTACGGGAGTCGGGAGGCACGATCTCGGCCACGACGGGAAAAAACATCAGCCGTTCGATCAAAAGATCTGACGGCTTCATGGAGTGGCACAAATCGTAAAAATGTGTTCCAACATCAAGCTTACAACTGCCGATGCCAATGGGAAGATAACAACACAAAGAACACACGATTCCACGGCACAAGTATCCATCCCAACACGAGATGTGTGACTGATTTGTGCGATGAGCATAAGCCCTCTGATCTGAACAGAGATCTAAGTAGGGACGAGGCCAACGTACTCCTCGTAGCTTTCCATCCGAATCAACACGGCCATTGCTGCAAGAACGATCGTGATCATGCTCAAAAGCAAGCTAAAAGCTGCTTTGTACTTCCTGCTCTTCTTCACACTGCTTCTTGTGACTTGCTCCTTGCACTCATCTTCACAGGATGCTGCTTGGCAGGATGTGTCCTCAACTTGTCCGGTGCAGAACGCTGGATTATCTTCACTGGACAGAGTTGGAGTCATACCATCGCCCTCCTCGATCTTGCTGTCGGAATGCTGGGACTGCATCTCTTCAGGTGACTCTTCTAGCTCCTTGTGTTCCTCAGCTAGTGATGCTGAACTGTTCAGCTTGGCAATGGACTGTCCCTCGTTGCGGGCGGAGTCGAAGTCGTAAGAGCTCTGAAGTGATCTGAGAAGCTTCCTCGGCGTTGTGTACAACTTCACATCATCAATGCTGATTGGTCTCTCAGAGGCCTGACACAACAGTGCAATTGGGGGAGAGTTAGCAAAATGTGTAGCAACCTTTGAGAATTGAGATGCACTTATCTGTACCTGAGGGCTTGGGGTCTGATCAGATGGCATTGCACTGTTGGGACTAGCTGACAGAAATCCTCTGAATGAGTTTGTGCACTCAAAGTTGGTATCAGTTACTTCACTGTCACAGACCTCACCCAGGTCATCTTCGAGGTACTTGCCATTTGAGCAGAGCCTGAAGAACAGGCCATCCTTTAGAGAAACATCAACAGCATCATTGCTCCATAGTCTCCGGTTGGTGCGCCGATTGCGGTCGAAGTTGCAGGAGGATTGACCGATCGAGGCCGGCGATTCAGTGAGTGTACTAGCACACATGATGGATGAATCCACAACATGTGATTCTGGGGACTGGAACTGAACTGGGGAAGCAGCAGTGATGGAGCTGGCTGGGCTGCCCTTGCCATTAGTCCACAGGCTCCTGCATGGACTCTTCTTCTCCCTTCTCCTCTGGAAGTTGGAGCCGACCATTGGGCTGGAGCTGACCTCATGTCTCGATCCCTTCTGCGCCGCGATGTTCTTGGCAGTCTGCGACGCCTCGAAGGCCGCCCCTCTGACGAATGGCATGCGGTCATTCTGGCATTGCTCCATGACATCAACCACCTTGATGAGCTCGGAGGAAATGCTCCTGGGATCAACAAACTTCATGATGAAATTGATCATCTGGATCGCGTTGAGCCTCTTCTGGGAGCTACTCTCTGCAGTGTCACCATCAAGAATCTGCAGACCAGACCGCACAAGAGACCTCGCGTAAGCCTCGGCGATCAGGCCATTGTGCTTCACCAGCGCCATTGCCAGGGCCATGTGAGCGTTAGACTGCGTCGACTTATCATGCATAGCTCCGGCGACCTTCAAGCAAACCTCATTGACCGTCTCGCCGGTGGCAAACCTCCAATTGTTCGACTCGACGAGCGCCTTCAAGCAGAGCGCGGCGCCAGACGCAGCACCGTCCTGACTACCCATCAGCGAGCTGCAGAGGGGCTTGCAGAGAGAAGCAATGATGCCGGCCTTCTCCTCGTCCGGCGTCGAGGGGTCAATGCCGTACCGGGCAATGGCCGGCACCACCTTGGAGCACGCCTGGTGCAGCGGGAAGGAGCCGCCGCTGGAGGAGAGCGTGCACATGATGGTGGACATGATGTTGCCGATCTGCGGCACGATGTTCCGGCCGTGGACCCTGGCGAGGACCTCGTACAGCGAGATGGTGAACTCGCCGGAGGGCAACCCAGGGGCCTTGTTGTCGGAGACCTCGGCGAGGAAATGGGGGATGGACTTGGAGTCCAGGTGCTTGGCGTAGGACTTGAGCGCCTTCATGGCGGAGCGGCGGCTGTCGGCATCCTTGTCGAGGTTGTCCAGCTCCTGCCGCAGCAGCGGGCTCAGGCTCCGACCCATCGGCGGCGTCTTCCTCCTCCAAATCAAACGCGCTTCTCCTGTAACTGACACCAAACATCAATTCAGAAGGGGGAAAAGACCAAAACTTTATGCATCAAAATCACTAGAACAGGATTAATGGCTTATATGTATTAGCATCCGTCAAATCTGGCACGCAGCCTCCGATTTCTGCGAGAAAAAATGGGCGTGACATCACCCACGCAACCAAGCCTAGAGATTCACTTGACCCAGCAAGATAACACACAAGAACGCCAGCGAGGAGCAGAGAAACCAAAAAGCCCAAGAACTCTATTCCCCTCTTTGTTCATCAGCAAGATCCAAAAAGAACAGCGCAGAAGGACATGAATCGGTGCAACAAGATAGGATTAAACCGAGAGTTAACATTGCTTCTGACGCATCAAACTGACCTGGAATGAAGAACGTCGAAGCAGTCACAGTCTCTCTCTCTCTCTCTCTCTCTCTCTCTCTCTCTCTCTCTCTCTCTCTCTCTCTCTCTCTCTCTCTCTCTCTCTCTCTCTCTCTCTCACTCTCTTTCAAAAAAGATTTGAACTTGAAGCAGGGAGGAGAAATGGCAATCTCCACCGAAGCAAACCTCTCTATTATAAAGAAAAAGATTTGAACGCGAACTAATCGGCAGCAGCTGCTCGTTCACATTCGCATCAGATCCGCGGCGAGGTCGGAGGCTATAATGGAGAAGGCTTTTACTGGCTGCCCCGTTTGAAAAAAACACCAGCCCAAACTTTTCTCACCCGTGTCCCAACGGGTCCCCGCGGGCGGTGTGGGGTCCGCGTCAACCGGACCCACATGTCATCGAAGGTGTAGGCGTGGCCGCGTGGTGGGAGCGGTTCGAGTCGGGAGGCGCGGCTCGAGACCGGAGCCGGCCGGAAGGGGCGGAGCGGCCGCGGAGTTTGAAATTTGAAGAGCGAAATTACCGCGCTGCCCCTGTGTTTTGGGCTTGCGGGTCTCATAGCTGGGCTGGGCCGGGTCTCATAGAACGTAGCCCAAAATCGGGCCCAAGGTGCTGTGTGGTGGGCTCATGCATCGTAGGTATTTTTAGAATCCGAAGTCGAAACAAACGGTTCAGATTTTATATTTAGATGATAAGAATCAATAGCTACAGAATTTAAAAATAAACTAAAATCTAATAACTTAAAACATTGGTTTCTCTATATTTTCATTGACTAGTTAGAATCAAGAGATTTTATAGCTTATCATTATTTTTCGAGGCTATTAACATGCACTTGAAGACGAAGTGATTACGGCTTCACTAACAGGGTGTTTGGTTCTATAGATTAAAGTTTATTCAGTGTCACATTGAATGTTTGGATGTCAATTTGAAGGATTAAATGTGAACTAATTATAAAAATAATTACATAATCAGAGGATTATTCGTGAGACGATTTTATTAAGCTGAATTAATCTATGATTAGCAAATGTTTACTGTAGCATCACATTATCAAATCATGTTGTAATTAGGCTTATTAGATTGGGTTTTTTAGATATATGCCATTACAATTACTGTGCTTTGGAACTTTGCCACTACAATTCGTCTATTTGGATATATGTCATTCTGGAATTGCAGCTCTCACAAAATCTAATGACATATTTCAGATTTCTCTAAAATTATAATAGCATATTTCGGAATTTTCTAAATTTGTAATGGTATAGTTCGGAGTTATCTGAATTTGTAATGGCATGAATTTAAATACGTGAATTGTAATGGCATTTCTCTAAAGTCGCAAAATTGTAATGGCATGGATCCAAATTTCCCTATTAGATTCGTCTCATAAATAATCCACCGATTATAAATGAGTTTTATAAATAGTATACATTTAATACTTTAAAATAGTATCCAAACATCCGATAGGATAAGACTAAACTTTTAGAAAAACATAAGTAGCTTTAATACGAATGTTTAGAAAAAACCTATGTTTAGTTAATGCGTGTGTTCCGAGCAACACATCTCTAATTTTTCCTATGTTTTCGAATACTCAGTTTTCTACATACATTTTTATCATATTTCTACGTTTTTTATGTTCTTGCCCTAATCAAGTTTTTCGCATGCACATGTGTCATTACTTTATTGGTTAATCATTTAATTAGAGCTCAAAAGGATCCAAATCCAAAACCAAAAAGAAGTTGGACAAAGAAGGTTGATTCTGCCAGGAATGTCTTGCCCTTTGTTCCTTCTGCTACTCAAAAACAAAAAGGCCCATTTTGCTGACACGTGGCACTCATCCAGCCACCAACACACGTCGTACCACAACAGCTTCGTCCGAGATTTATTGCCCGCATAATTATGAAGTTACCTAACATATTATAATATAATATAATCTAGAATCCCTGTATTAAGACTTTATCTCTAGTTCTTGCTTTTAAAATAAGACTTTGTTTTATCCCTTTTATTTTTATTCGAAAAAGACTTTATTGTTACTTTATTACCTAGTTCATAAATAAAGAAATTTTATTCCTCTAATACCACTTACTTATAGCTTACAATATTTTTTATTAATAATAATCATTTTAGGGTGTGTTTGGTTGAGCTGTAGATTCTAAAAAAACTGTTGTGATTTATGAGCCGTGGAAAAGTTGTTGTTAGTTGTAAGGTGTAGAAAAGTTGAGAAACTGTTTGATTGCAATAGTTGTGGATTTATATTTTGTTAGTTCATGATGTTTATTTACATTATTAATGTGTAATTTTACATGTAAATAATTCTAATCAAGAAATTTTGTAATGTTTATATTAAAACTATATATTTTAAAATTACACTAAAATGATATATTTTATTAAAATTTCATTTTTTTCAAATTTTATATGAACTGATGTGTTTTAATAGCATGGTAGGTAATATTCATTCAAAATTGAACTAAGAAGCTATGAAATCTGGATTATATTAGCTTTCAAATTTGTATTATGAGAATCTTTAGATTCTAAAAAAGTTGTGTGACCATAGAAACTGTTTGGTTGAGATTTTTGAACCAGCTTTCCAGCTTTAGTCTTGTACTCTTACTATTAATTTACCAAATTTATCTCAAAAGTGGATTCTTGGAGAGATTACCTCCTACTCACCTTGTTCATCGTTCCATTAAAACATGTGCCAATCATTTTACAATATTATTTTATTATTAATATATATTATTATTATTTTACTCTTGTAACTAATTTAACCAACAATGTGTAGCCCCATGATGCAATTTGTCCAGTAAAATCTTCAAACCTTGTACTGGGTGGGGCAGTCCAAAAGCACATGCCACATCAAATCAAGAGGTCAACCAAAAAACATGAGCAAGTCAACATGAGAACATAACACAATAATGACTTGAGACACCTAGTGGTGCACCCCAAAAGCTCTTCTTGTACTTGTTTTCTCTACTTAATTATGAGAAAAATGTGTTGTTTTGTTCTTTAGTCCAAAAGTTCATGTTACATCAAAATTACGATTTCACGGGAAGATTAAGGTGTTGTTTGGTTCTTTAGTCCGAAAGTTCAATCCCATCACATCATATGTTTAGATATTATTTTGGAGTATTAAATGTAGATTATTTATAAAACACATTCATAATCGGTGGATTATTTACGAAACGAATCTAATGGGTCTAATTACGCCATAATTTGACAGTGTGATGCTACAGTAAACATTTGCTTATCATGGATTAATTAGACTTAATAAATTCGTCTCGCGGATAATCCTTCGATTCTGCAATTTTTTATAATTAGTTCACGTTTAATCCTTCAAATTAATGTCTAAAAATCCGATATAACACTGACTAAATTTTAGTTTGAACCAAACAGTCCTTGAAGCAATCTTCTATTTGCAATATGTAACCTACCATCACACACAATCCTAAACCCAAATCAGCCGCATAACTTCCTATATTTAGTTTAAAAGATATAACTTTTAATTGTAATCAAATCCCGAATTGTTAGAGGATTGCATGCATGGATGGAGGCATGGAGCGCTCCTGCCGAGATGATTCTCTCTCTATCTCTACATCAGATTTCTCTCAAACTCCATGGCTATAAAGAGAGACGCAGGTGAGGCGAGGGGGGAAGAAGAGTCCATGCCGTTTTGGAGAGAGAGTTTGAAGGGGAGGAGTCCAAGCGAACGCACCTGAAGAAACGCCCCCTCTTTTCATCTCCATCCAAAGATTCCTGAATTCTCTCCGTCACGATCGTCCGCCCCCTGAAGTTGGTATGTATCTCCTCCCACTGGTAGTTAGTTTGTTCATAATGGATCGTCGATCAGGGGGGTTAGATCGGTGATAGCGATGGTTCCGTCGGATGTAAGTCGTCTAAAGATTGGATTTTGTCGAAGCGGGTTTCCGTAGTCTGGTGTTCTCGGTGGGGGGGATTGTGCCCTGCTCTGGGGTGATCGGGGGGTTTTTCTGGGGTTTTTGTGATCTTCATCGGCCGTGGGTTTGAGGTGATTCCGCGATGGGTGGATTATTATGGCGCAATTCCTCTGCATTCAACAAGGGTTTCTTGATCTTGGAGTAATCTGATCGTGGATTGTGCGATGTAGTTTGCTCATACTTTTGATTCCCCTCTACTCGTTCTGAAACTTCTATTTTTGGTGGTAGTCATATGCATTGTGGTGGGTTATCTTTGTGGGGGGTGAGGGGATCAAATGTTGATCTTTTTCCCTTTTGTTTGGTTGTTCAAAACCTGTCGCCATCTGGCGATCGATCTGCCGAAAGTTCGAGTCATAATTTAACTGAAAAAAAAGATATGCGGTTGCTTGTCTTGATCTCAATTGTTCGTCCAAATCATCCTTTCGTTTGGTGAAGACTTGCTGTCCCGTGTAAAGCCATTTGTTCTGTTCCCCCCTGCGGGTTTGTCTTTGCTTTTCTGAAAGTACATTTTCTTTCAGATTATCTGCAAAGATGAAGCATTATGTCTTTCTCGTATAAATCTGATGAGTTCTGATTGTGACATGGAATTCCTGGTGTTGCAGCTCCAGTGACTTTACCTGCATTGTTCGTGGCAATGGAGGAATCACAGGGAAGTCAGGGGTACTTTCAGTTTGGGGATTTTGTCGGCAAGATTCCTCGTTCTGCATCGAGGAGTGCTGCTGACATGGAGCTTCACAACATGGCCAGTTCTTCCGAGGCAAGGACATCTCCACTGAACACCAGAATGCCATTTGCAATGTATGAAACATCTAGATTTGGAAGCAACCTGGGTGCTGTTAGCTTGCCTCCAAGTGATGGTCTACCTGATGAGCAATCACTTGCATCTGCCTTTGATAGGGCTCTAGGTTTCAGAAATCTCACAAATAGTTGTCCTACCAATCCCTGCAATGCTGTACCAGCTAATGGACACTATCCATCAGGACCTATGAATGCTGCTTCACCACAGAGCTGTGATCCACAGCTTGTTCAAGTTGGACCCATGCAGACTGATGGATTAACTGTTGGCTACCAAGAACAAGCACCGCTTCACTTTGGGTATCCCCCACGAAACTTTGGGATGAACAACATGGGTGGGGTTGCCAGTACTTCATACAAGCCATTTTACATGGACATGTATGCACCTTATCAGCAGGCTGCTTCAAACATCATGCTGCAGCATGATATGAATTCACAGAACTACTCGGTTGTGCCGCCACATTATGTTTATCCACAAATGCAATGTGCTGCTGGGTCAAACGTTAGGAGCAATCAGCTGGATGCAGTTTGCGCTCATGCAAGGAGTAGATTATCATATCTTGGAACGTCTAATGTTCATCAACTGGGACTGTATGGTGCTGCTTTCCAGAATGGAAATAGCCAGTGGGACAATTATTTTATGGATAGTTTTCCTGGTACACAGTACACTGACAGTTCATATGACTATAGTGATTTGCACTATCTGAGGCAAGCTGAAAAGATGCTGATGAAGCCTGATGGGGTAAATTCAGCAAGAACTCGCAAGCTTTCTCCTCCAATAAATGGCTGGACTGGTATGGATCGAAGAATAAATGGCTATGGGCATAACCATCTTGATGTTCAGAGGAATGAAGTCTTGCATCTCAACAGGCTGAATTCTCAGTTTCTGTCCTTACAATCTGAGTATGACTTGGCCATGAAAACACCAGAGCTGAATTATAGTTCAGTTGATGAAGTTGTTGGAAGAATCTTTATGTTGGCAAAGGATGAAAATGGCTCCCACTTTCTGCAAAAAGTAGTCACAGAAGGCACCCAAGAGGAGATTGAAAAAGTCTTAGCTGAAACTATTGATCATATTGCTGAACTTATGGTGGATAAATCTGGCAACTATTTGGTACAGAAGCTGCTTGAAGAGGGCAGTGATGATCAAAGGTTGCGTATAATTTCTGAAATCACCAGAATACCTGGGGAGCTTGCTACAGTTGCTTGCAACATTCATGGGTATGAAAGATGACCTGTTTTTAATTTTTGTTCTTTAATAGTTGTTGTCTTTTGTCTTATATCTGTTAGAAAAAAATTTCAGGACTCGTGTAGTTCAAAAGGTCATAGAAATAATAAATGCCCCAGATCAAGTTTCAAAGGTTGTATCTGCATTGAGTCCTGGAGCAATGCGTTTGTTGATGGATACTAATGGCCATCATCTCGTGCTGCGGTGCTTGCAGCAACCGCTACCTGAGTATAAAACGGTAATCCATCTGTCCTTCATGTGATTTACATGTGATATCTTTTTGTAGTGTTGAATCCTAGAGAGGAGAGAATACTGCGACTATTAATTGATTGGTGTTGATTCTCGGTTGTCGGTATAAATAATAGTACCTTCATGCCGAGAAAAGCTAGGTGATCTGTAGATAATGAAAGACTACATATAAATCTGATCATATCTAATATCATCGCTACTTCCATGTACTCTAACATATCATATAACTCTAACATTAACATTTACACATTATGCATTATGGTTTGCTGCATAAAAATATTGTGTGCACCTTTTTTTGCATGGATAAAGGATCAGTAAAAAAAATTGGTACAAGTTTTACATTGTGCTTATTCATCTTTGCTTTGTACTTGTTCAATGTTGTACTCTTGATACAGATAAATATCCTCCAGAATTACAGAATATACTGTCCATAGTTTCCCTTTTGTACCTCAAAAGTTATAATGTAATTTTTCTTTGGCAAATTATTTTCAGATGTGTGTGTGTTCTCATTGACACTTCAGAACTAGTGGCATTACACAGGAAGCAGGGCATTTGAAAACAGCCTTACATTATTGATTTGATTATTTAATATGCATTGAACTTTGTAGCTCCATGTTTTTAGAAGCCTGATTTGTGTATGATTGTATAACTTGTTGCAGTTCCTCTTTGATGCTGCCAAATTACGTTTTCTCAAGCTATCAAAAGATCAACGAGGCTGTTGTATCATTCAAAAAATTATTGAATATGCAAATGGTGATCAGAAGTACAATTTATTGTACAATATTACATCCAATGCCCTTAGCATTTCAGAGGATGAGTTTGGGTATGCTTACTCTTTGCATTCCACTTAATAGGTATCCGTAAGTGTTTGAATGATATTACAGCTGTGCTTTTTAATAATATATGAGGTAATTTCTTGCAGGAACTATGTCATTCAGTTTATTGCTGACCTTGGAGTTCAATGGGCCATGGCCAAAATATTAAATGAACTACATGGTCACTTTGGATATCTATCAGTGACACTGGGCGGTAGCCATGTTGTCGAAAAATGTCTGAAGATAGCACCACAGCTTGACCGGGAAAGAATTATAAAAGAACTTATGAATGATCCCAATTTACTCCATATCATGTTACATCCATATGGGAATTATGTGATTCAAACAGCACTTAAAGTGTGCAAGGTAAATATAGTGATTCATCCTCATCTAAAACAATTCTCTCTTTACTTCTTGTTTAAGCGGTTCAACTAATTGTGCAGGGTGAACTACATACTGCCTTTGTCGAAGCTATTAAGCCACATGCTCCTGCATTGCAGAACAACATGTATGGCAAAAAGGTTTTGTCGAGGACATATCTGAAGAACAAGCAATACCGGTTTAGCATTTTCTAGTCCTCAATTTGGTGATTGCAGAAAGGAAGTGCAGCTCCAGGCAGCGTGTTTCAGAACCGGACTAGTGTACACTGGTGTGATAAGTATTAGATGTTACCAATAGTCATGGTCTTCGAAGTCAGCAAAGAAAGATGTTCTTTTGTTTCCAGGATAGTTTTGGTGAAGGAAAGCTTTTGGTTGGACCATTTCAGTCGGAATAATTGTCAGCTGTATTGTTATGTTGGGTCGAGTCAGTAATCATGTACGTCCTGTATCTGCAAAAACTGTAGTTTGTGAGTACCATTTTGTATTAGCTGTGTTGTCTGCTTAAGGAGTTAGTATTCTGGCGTCTGAAATCAACTTCGCATTCAATTTTGAACGCAAACTTGTGTCAGTTGTGTGAAGTGTGAATAGGGGTTACAATATACCCGATGGAGATGGACCTGTCGGAACCCGTCCTTACGGGATTAGGGTTGGATCTAATTTTTAACCTGCGGGTTTATTGGGTCAGGGCTCTAAAGAGAGTTCAAGTTTGGGTCTATTATTTGATCCGTGAGTCCCTATGGGTTCCTGGCTCAATAGAAAAAGAGCCATATAGGTTTGTATACATAAAAAACCCTAGTTCAGTCTCAAATCTCAATCCCTAATTCCCCACTCCCAAAATCTCAACTCCTCAACCCTTTCCAGTCATCTTGCTCTTGTGGTTGCCTCCCATGTTCCTCTGGCAGTTAGCTGCCTCGCTTGTCGTCGAATCTCGTCGGCCATAGCTCATCGTCGAGCCTCGTTAGAAATCGCTCACCTGTACCAAGCGACGTGCCATCAGCCCTAGGCATCGAGCGAAGCTGCCTGCACTAGGACACCAAGCGTCGTCTCGCCAACCCTAGGCATCGGGCGGAGGCTTCTTGCACCAAGCGCCGCGTGGCGCTAGACATTGGGCGGAGGCGGTCGTCCCTAGGTGCCACGCCGTCGGCCATAGCACAAGGCGAAGACGGCTGGTCCCAAGCGTCAGCTAAACGAAAGTGGCCAGCTCGACCAAATGCAGGCCTTCAAGGACTCGTCAGGTTTGCAGGGACCCATCGGTTCCGGCTGGGGAAATAAGCTAACGGAGCCGGTTCAAAATTGGTATTGGTCAACCCGACTCCACCCTCCGCTTTGCCTGAGACAGCAGAACGGTTTTTAAAGTACAAGAGACAATAAAAAAATTGTATGGTGCAACCCTAAGTTACTGAATCGTAAATGCAGCTAAAAGACAATACATATGGAGAATCGTGTAAAGACGAGCACTTCGCGAAGAGTCTGTCTCTTGTATTTTTTCAGTTAATCCTTTAAAGATCTTTCAAAAAAACACCTATTAAATAGGGTTGTAGTATTTTTTTCAATTAATCCTTTAGAGATCTCTCAAAAAAACTACATATTAAATAGGTTTGTATACACCATAAGTGAGCATGAGCAAATTGCAGAAATAGAGATATCCGTTTCCTTCTTTACAAAACGAGGCATTCTTCACTTGGGAGTGGGCAGTCTATTTCTTCTCGTAAGTTCATTGCCTTTGACTTACATAAAATCACATGCCTAAAAATCACACTTTTTCCGTTGAAACTTAAATAAAGAACTTTTGGTTATAACAGGTCGAGTCTATCTATCCATACCAGGGGTGAGAATCCAATAAATTCATGTGGAACAGAATCTAGTTCATTTGTTCATGTCACAGCATCAAGCAAAACTTGATATCAGGCTAACTTGATTCTGTAAATGCATAACTTGTACTGAAGAGATAAAAACATTGTTCCAACACCACAAAGAAAGAGCTTCAAGTGCTCTGCTAACTTGATATCAGGCTACAACCTACAAGAGCACAAATGTTTCCAATTGAAAGTAGAGGGGGCATGTAGGATACAATGTTTCAACAAACATCTAACTAGAGACTAGAATCTGCCTCGCCCTCTAAAACCACGACCACCACCTCTAGGAGGTCCGCCACGACCCCTTGGCCCACCTCTTCCACGGAATGAACCACGGCCACGAGCAAATCCTCTTCCACCACCGCCACGCCCACCACCACCACGCCCTCCTTGAGCTTGGCCCCTGCAGAGAAAGAGAAGAACATAATGTATCTCCTTTGATGTTAAACAAATAGACAAGTGATGAACTATTTATTTGGTTTCTGATATGCATTCCTGATTCCTCACACCTTACTTGTACACTTATTGAAGTGCTTCTTAAAAAAAATGTAATCTAAAAATACAATTCTTTAATAAATACATACAATACACATAACAGGACAGATAATAAGCTGCAATGTTTCATTAGTTGGTAGCTGGGCTAGACTCTTCAATTAAATTCATAACAGCACAGACCGAGGTAGTAAAAGTGTTGTTTTAACCTTAAGGCAAGTGCACATTAAAATTTGAATATATTTCTTAACAGGCAGGCAACACATAATGAACAGTGAGAAAACCTTAAGGCAGATAATAGCTTCCTTTTTCTTGAAGCATTATTGATATTCAATCAAGTTTAGGTTTTAACAATACTTGTTCAGCACTTCAGCGAAAGCTGGTGGTTGACATAGTATAATGTTATCAGTTCATTCATAACCATGTCTTAAAACACTTCCACATGAACACAGAATCACAAACATTATATTCCAAAGATCAAATGGGCAAGGGAATAACACACATGAAATGAAAAGTCAGAAATTAGATCAACTTCATACTTTGGCTGTGGCAAGAAGCGTGAGAGCGGCAGAAGCTTCATGGGGTCGATGTAGAACTTATTGCCTTCACTGTATGATGTTGCAATGATCCCCTCCAACATCTTAATTGAGAAATACTGCAAAAAAAACACAAAAGTTTAAGACATGCAGCAGGCCTAGTGGTTCAAGTTAAAGTCAAACAATCAGAATTTCCGGCACACTAAAAATAGCATCACTTCAGTACAAAATAATGAGCTTAGGATCCAGAGCTAAAATTTCTTCCAAAAGGCTAACCAATAACCTCACAGATTGCATCTCTCAATCAACAAGCTAAGAAACCATTGCCATACCACAACTAAAGATATAAGAGCAAACATTAGCTCAATGCAGCTCAACAGATTGCAAGTTATGACAAATATATGTAAGTTCACTACTAAAGTAGTAAAGTCACAACTGAACAAACCAAGTTGTTATCTCAAAGAGCATAAAACCGTCAAGTTAAACGGCTTAAATCCAGTCCTACACAACAAACCCTAATCTATCTAAACCCAAGCCATGACCCATGAGCCAGTTCGGAGCCAAAGCCCACAAGTATGAGTGGAAGAAGAGGAGCTCACGGATTCGTTGATGGGCCCGAAGATCTCGTCGACCTTGCCAATCTGGGTCTTGTTCTGGAGGTAGATTGGCGCGTTGAAGTATGGCACCTTCTCGTTCGTCAGCTTCGTCACCGCGTCCCCTTCGCACGCGTGCACGAACGTCGACACCTCTGCACACAGGCAGCGCACTCGTCAGACACCGACACGAACCTCACCAAAACCCGAACTCGACCGGAGGCGGAGCATCATGGGAGGGGGACGGGGAGCGCGCGCACGCACCGACGACCTCCGCGGGAGGGCCCTCGTCGCGGAACCCGCCGCCACCGAAGCGCCCCCCGCCTCTGCCGCCGCCTCCGAAGCGGCCACCGCCTCCGCCTCTGCCCCCGCCGCCGAACCTGCCTCCGCCGCCGAAGCGGCCTCCCCCGCCGCCGCCTCTCGGGGGCCGCATGGCGTGGGGGTTCTCGGGGAGTAGTGAGTGGAGGAGGAGGGTGTCGGCGCGGGAGGCGGCGGGAGGGAGAGGGGAGAAGAGGAGGGTTTATTAGGGTTTAAGGAGGAGTGGGAGTTTGGGATTTTGGTGCGGCGGAGTTGGGGGCTGACAGGTGGGCCATAGGGCGGTCTCGATTGGCCTGGCCGTCCGATCGCGGCTTCCGCTCAATCGAACGGATAGTAAATTGTAAAATGATTATTGTAGATGATTTTTTCGAGGAAAGTAGAGGGAAATTAAGGGGTATTTGACATCAATTTGAAATACTAAATATGAACTAATTATAAAAATAATTACAGAATTGATAAATAATTCGCAAGAATAATTTATTAAACTTAATTAATCCATGATTATCAAATGTTTATTGTAACATCACATCATCAAATCATGGCGTAATTAGACTCATTAGATTCGTATTGTGAATAATCCACCGATTATAAATGAGTTTTGTAAATAAATTACATTTAATACTCCAAAATAATATCTAAAAATTGGATGTGATAGGGGCTAAAATTTAGCCCATGTATCTAAACGCTCCCTAAGAGGTACTCCTATTATAGAAATAAAACTTTTAAAAAATATATTATTTTTAGAATTAAACTAAAATGCTAGAAGTAAATTGTTTTTGAAATGGATGGAATAACTTTTGTACATTTAGTTCACGCTAGAGTTGCATTTGGTCAGAGTGTGAGATATCAGATATGATAGAATGGTTCCATTTCATTTTTTATGGAATTGTTAGATTCTATTTTTATTGCCATGGCATGGTCTTACATTCATGATGTTTTACTATTTAATTCGTATTAGTATCTTATTGTACTATGTAACATTGAAAATCAAAAAATAATTATATTAGCAACACTTCATACGTGTCTTCTTTTTCTGGAAACTCGTCTTGGAATTACGGCTCTTGCGTGAAACCAAGAAACTTTATTAGGTGGTGAAGCTCTTAGATGAACCCTTTGAACTCATGGCAGTAGATATGCACTATGATCGGCATCTATTTCTTTTTAAAGATCACAAGTGACTCGTGTGCGGGGGATGTAGACCGAAGGGATATGCGGCGGTTGGATCTAGATTAGAGATCGGGGAGGAGTAGAGGCGGCCAGCGGTGAACGGGGGCTATGAGGACGGTTCGGGATAAAGGCGGTGATGGTGATCCAGTGGTTGGGATCCAATCGGAGCAGCAACCGAGGAGGGAGAGGGACGATGGACCCAACAGAGTCAACATCGAGGACGGATGCGGCGATCGACGACAAGGGCCAGCGGTTAGAACTCGGCCGGTGATGGCGGAACAAAACACATACAATACGACTTGGGTTCGCGAGGCTAGGGCTGTAATTGATGTCGGTTTCAATCATGAACTCCCTATTTTATAATAGGATTTCGACGCTTCCAAAAATAATATTGTGTCATCAATATGTTTTCTATTTATTTATTATTTCTATATAAAACAAATCAGATTTTCATAGATTTTTATATATATGATTATCATTCTATATATTAATGATTTTTATATAAAACATATCAACTTTCTGTATATTAATATTTTTCATATATTTATTTATTATTTTGCCATGATTTTTCTGTCTCTCTTGGGTCGGTCCAACCCATTATGTCCTCTCCTACTCTCTTTGTCGCTGAGCCTCGTCTGTTTATATGAAAGTTGATCTATTTTATATGGTAATTATTAATATATGGAAATCATTAATATATGGAATATTGATAATATATATGGAATTCTGATTAGTTTTGTATATAAATAATAACTAAATGGAAAAGTATTCATGGAACAATATGAGAAACCAAGGGTTGGTTTCGGTGTTTTGTGATGAGTGATTGACAGACTTTTTACCCTCTGTTCGAAGGGTACCTCCGAAGGGTGTTCGGAGGTTGGACCTCCGAAGTGTGTTTGGAGGTGGTGTCACCGAAGGGTGTTCGGTGTTTGCTTGCTGCAGCTGTTGCAGCGGAGTGTGCTTGTCGGAGGGGTCCGACAGTACGCAATGACTGGGTTCGTACCGAAGGGTTCGGTACTTTGTGCGGTACACCGGAGTGTGTACCGGAGGTTGCTAACCCGGAAAGGTCTCCGGAGTACTGGATACACTTGTCTGTTTGTCTGTGGTGCGCAGGGACTTCGGAGGCGACGGACAAGGTTCGCAGCAAGTGAACCTGGGTCAAGCGGGAGGCTTGATGCCAGGGGAGCGGGGAGCTCCGTCACGGTGGCTACGAAGGTGGTCCGGGTCGGTCCTCGGGTCGAGGCGTGCCAGGTGAAGGCAGAGAGTGCGGAGCGTGGTTCCGACTGAAGGTACTCCGAGACAAAGTCCTCGGAGGTGAGGCACTTCGAAGGTACTCCGAATGGAGTGACTTCGGAGTTGGTTGGATCAAGTCCTCTGCGGAGGCAAAGTATTCGAAGTGTGCTCCGGAGGGAGACATTCGAAGTTGGCCCGACGAAGGTCTCAGAAGTCGAGGCGCATCGAAGGCATGGTCCGGGTGAGGCTCGTCGAGGAGTGTGCTCGGGGTGAGACACTGCGACGAAGTGCTCATGGAATGCTTCATGCGAAGGCCTTGGACGAAGGAGGGACTTCGAAGGGTGGTACTCCGAAGGTGGGGCTTCGGAGTGAGGATGACTTGAGGTGCTTCGGCCTGCATGGCTTCGGTACACGGACTGACGGAGTTCGAGCTGGGTGTAGCTGCGAAGCCGTGGTGGTCCACTCCGGAGGTGTTGGTGCGAAGGCTCAAGAGATTTGACGGGTTCGGCTCAAAACCGTCAGTGTATCGGAGACTGACTTCGGTGAAGCGAAGGCCACCAGGCTCAAGGCTTCTCACCGAAGCTACCGCACCCTCGCGTGCGATGGGAGGCTGCAGAAAGTCAAAGACTGCAAAGGCTGACACTGTCTGTTCTGTAAAAGGCTGACACTGTCCCCTCATCAAAGCTGACAGAGAAGCCTCCAGAATAAAGGTGGACTACCTTTTGTATCCCTTAGTTCTGTAGAGTCAAATCTTGTGTAAACCCTAGGGGTAAAGTAGTCATTTCCTTTGGGTGAACTGTGGGCTATAAATATGGGGGCTCGGTAGGTAACATTTAACACTTTGAGCATTTACTGTTGAGCTCCTGTAGCCACATACTTCGATTGTAATACATCCAGAGAGTTCATTTTTGTGTTCCTTGTTCAAGCGGCGAAGCCCTGTTTTCCTGTGCTTTTGCTTGAGCTCGCTTTGCATACCTCGCCTGTAGTTGTGCACCGAAGCCTGTTGAGGCGAAGGTTGTTTTTGTGCGAGGTGTGTTTTGTCAGTGTGCTTTCGCTCTGTGTAACAGGAGGCGTGACCTCGCTGCTTACTAGCGAAGCCCTGATTGTTGCCCGTTTTGCTTCTTGCGTCGAAGCCCCTAGTGTAGTCTGTTTGTGTGCGTGTAGACCTTCGTGTACGAAGCTCAGCACCAGTTGCTGCTGCCAAGTACTTGGTCGAAGTCCTCAGAGGGCTGTCCACTCTTGCGAAGGGTGAAGTGCGAAGCCTGCTCGAAGCACCCTGTGTGCGGAGCCTGCACTAACTAAGCAGAGTAGATTTTCGAGGGTTGTAAGTGGAGCGAAGTCTTCTTGGCTTCGAACTTTTGCTCCTCCGAAGCCTGTGTTCGAAGGTGTCGAAGTACCTCCGAACCAGACCTTCGAAGGTAGTGTTCGAAGCCTGTTCCGCAGAAGACAGAACTGAAACCGAAGGCTAGTTTTTAGCCAGAAATTTTAAAAGCTCCCATTCACCCCCCCTCTGGTCGCCGTTTCCGGTCCAACACAATATTATTTTTGGAAGCATCGGAATCCCCTTCCATACTTGTCTCCTTTCCTTCTCCGGTGTGTTCCTATAAAATCTGGAAGCCATGGCTGAGTCCCACCATTAATTCTAGCCATATCTTCATGAACCTGAACCCACATCATGCATTTTTGCTTCATAGCCGCCCAACCTCATCGCCGGTACCCGTATCCATCCTCGCTGTTGATTCTGCCGGGTCCATTGTCCCCTCCATTTCCCCGCCCGCTGCTCTGGTCAGATCTCGACCACAGGAGCGCCATCGCCACCTTCATCTCGAATTGTCCTCACAGCTCCTGTTCATCGTCGAGCACATGTGTTTCATAATTGTTTTTTTATTTTTAACGTTGCGTACCATGGATACGATACTAGTATAGTAGGGTGAAAAACAACAAATATATACCATATTTTTTACATTCTTGCGTTTGTTGTAGGATTCTCTCATTTTAAAAATTTTTATTCTTGAATTTCGCTATATTTTCTATGATTTTAATGTTTTTTAAATCAGTTGGTTTTCTGTGAAAAATGGTGACAATAAGTAACAATTCCAAGTTAGGGTTTCTTCGGCCAATCCCCCTCAATCCTCTTCCTCGAGGAGATTAATCGAACAGTCCATCAAGCGGCATGCAGGTTAAACTACTCTATAATCATTTGATTATTTCAGATGAAAAATTTTAAAGTCAATATTTAGATTTTGAAATTTATTCCTTGATCTCTATGTCCCACCAAAATAAGATGGTAATGGGCTAACCAAAATAAGATGAGTTTTTATTCTATTAGCGTATATATATATATATCAAATTGTTTACCCGTAGGTCTATTAATGAGGAAAAACAAAAACTAACAAGTACGTGATATGGGTATGTTTATAATATCCATATCCATCACCCAACATATACCCGCCATCTAATGACCCATTTATTTATAACTTAATTGTTGATTAGACTCCAATATCGACTGCCACTAGGTGTTAATTCTCCACTGCATCCACGCTCCCGGCCTCCAGTGTCGACCGTTGCTAGTCTTCCGCTGCCTTCAAGTGAGTACACGACACACGATTCACACCTTTGTCTCTCCAACCGACCAACATGGACTTCGTACGTAGACCGACTCTAACGACCCCACAACCATCCGGTGACTCATAGTAGTTATTACGGGTACGAGTTACCAAACAAATATATTTATTTTAGAGAGAAAACTCTATGTATGTGCGTGTGGGGTGGTATTTTTGAGATTTACTATTTTAGCACTATAAAGAAGTGATTTCGTATTTTGACATACAGATCTATTTTCATTGACTCAAACAGTTCTACATGTCAGCTTCAGAAGTACTATTATAATAAAGTGAATACTTTTGAAGTGCCAAAATAGTAAATTTTTCGATATTTTTTTGGTATAGACCCATTGCATCTTTAGCACATAACAAGTCTCCTTCCTCCCTTTCTTTCCCATCCAATCCCAAAGAAACCCTAGTAATCTTCCGCCATGAATGCCGCGGGCAAACCGAAGCCTAAGCCGAAGCCGAAGCCTCCGCCGGCGCCGCCTCCGGAGTCCTCCACCAAGGCGTCCTCCTCGTCCTCCTCCGCCGCAGATCCCAACAGCAAGCTCACTGGCCCTACGGCCGCCGCCGCCGCCGCCGTTGTAGCCGTAGCACCCGCCATATCCAATCCCCCGAATGATAACCCCAATGGCGTGGCAAATTCGGTTCCGGTCCTCCCGTCGCCGCACCCCCATCTCTCGACGCCGCCGCAGTCGCACCCCCATCTCCCGACGCCGCCGCCGCACCCCCTCCTCCCGACGCCGCTGCAGTCGCACCCCCGCCTCCCGACGCCGCTGCAGTCGCACCCCCACCTCCCGACGCCGCCGCACCTGCCACCGTCTCGCCCGCTGCTCACGGTCGCAGCGGTGGAGGCCGCCATGGCTTCCATCCCGCCCCCGCCGCAGTACGGCCTCGAGAGTCTCGACAGGCGCACCGTCTCGCTCTCCGATGGCACCATCCGCACCTACTTCGCGCTCCCGCTCGAGCCGCCTCCGCAGCTCCGCCAGCCGCTGCCGCTGCCACCGTTCCCTGCTCGCCAGCTTGGTCCTCTGGTCCGTGTCCTGCCCACTGAAAGGTGGCCCCCAATGCTGGCATCAGCTGCTGTGCCGCCAATGCCTCCCCCCAAGCGGAAGTGGGAGGATCAAGCCAATGGTGGTGCCCTTGGGGAGTCCTCAGGGCGCCAGCAGCAGCATCAGCAGAAGCCAGAGGAGAAGCGCGTTGCAAAGCAGGTGAAGGTGGAGATACCAGAGTTGGGTCCGAAGGAGCTGAAGAGTTCCTTTCTTAAGATGGTTAAGATGATAAATGAGAGCACAGAGCAGAAGAAGAATTACAAGGCTAATGGGAAGATTTCACAGCTGAAATGCATTGTATGTGGAAGGTATGTTCTGCAATCGCTTAAATATGGAAAGCTTCGCCTGTTGATTTGAGCTATGTTTGGATGTAGATGACTGAAATAGCCAATTGAACAAAACCACAATACCGTCGGCAGTAACTAGTTGGATATTGGCAGTTATGAATGCTATTTAGCTTTAGCTGAGAGGGGAAGCTTTCAGGTTTCCTTCAGGGAGGTGTAGATGGCACTGGTGGAAGTTTTAATAATTTGGCTTCATGAAAAGGTGGTAGAGTATGAAAGTCGAGATCGGGTCAGTGTTAGTTAGCTAGTGATAGTTAAAAATATGTGAATTGTATTCCTTACATAGTTGTTGTGGCGTTGATATATCGTCGCTATAGCGATGATATGTCGCTGTGGTGGTTTTCTGCTATTCTCCACAACGGCGCCACATCATCACACCGCGGGCAGCGGCGGTGGCTAGTTCTGGCATGCAGCGGGGTGGTGGTGGCCAGATCTGGAGGGCAGCACGCAGATCCGGTGGGTGGCTGGTGGCTAGAACAGAGAGAAAGAGAAGGGGAGAGCGGCATCGCAGCGAGGAGCTCTCCGGTGGGCAGCGGCGGGGATTGGCGGCGGTGGTGGGAGGCAACGGGGTTTGGGCAGCGTTGGGGTGGCTTGAGCTGGAAGAGGAAGAGAATAAAAGAGAAAAGAAGGAAAGATAAGAGGAAGAGAAGGAAAGAGAAAAGGAAGGAAAGTGGAGAGGAAGAGAAGGAAAGAGAAGAGGAAGAGGAAGAGAAGGAAAGAGAAAAAGAAGGGAAGTCACTGTTTATAATTTATAATTTGTTTTAAATGATATTTAATAGATGATAAATTTGAAACTTTTAGAGATAAGATAGTTTTATGTCTTTTAATTTCTAATATCATAATATATTCACCATGCTGATGCATCTATGGCGTCATCACACCGCATGCCATAGTTGTTGTAAAGTTATGAAGGTGGTAGACCATCACGCTTCGCCACACCATCATAACAACCCTGATTCCTTACACTTTGAAATACAGAAATTTGATAGGAAACAGTTTGATCTGTCTGGTAGACAGGATTACAGGAATGTTGAAAGTCCTGCTGTAGGCATGCTTATGCCTAAATTATACTATACATTATGTTCAAGGTGTTTTGCCTCCTGAGTTTCTTCTCCTCTTGAATCAGTTGGGTTTAATTTATGCGTAGAGAAGCAGCTCATCTTTTTGGTGAGTGAGCTCTACAATTTTTCATTGATTTGTATGAGGTCAGAGGTACCTTCAGTTGGTACTTGGTACTAACCAATGGTGTGCCTCCAGTTGGTGCTCCTCATGTTCATCTTATCCTGCTCAGTGCAATAAAATGATAAATAAAGGCTAACTAGGTCTGTCAAGATTCCTATAACCTACGTTGTCATGTTTATGTTAACATTACTGCGATGTAACATTTTCACCAAATAGTTTATGTGCCCATGCTTCTTCTCACGTTCAAAATCATGTGGACATCCATTTTGCTTTCTTGGTTTTACTGTCTTTCTAGTCTACCCCAACATGCTTGGGATTGAAAGGCTTTTAAGAAGATGGAAGATTTACTGTCTCCCTTTTTGGGAACTGTGAACTTATTCTTTGTTTTATTCTTGCATGATTTGCTTCTCTTACAGTGGGGGGAAATTTTGCTATCTATTGTGATAACTGGGTCTGTGCTCATATGCACATGTATTTTTCATTCTTCCCAAGTCATTATTGTCTGAAATTTTGATGTTGAATTGCAGTAGCTGGTCAAATTATTTAACCACGAGGGCAGAATCTCCATTGCTCCATTTATAACTATCATCACAATTTACAAATGCATATTTTTTGGTGTGGTTTCTCAATTATTGTTCTTTGCCCATTCAAAATAATTTGTTAGGCATTGATTTTTAAGACAGTTATATACATGATTTTTAAAGTCTTTAATTTTCTTTTTAAGACAGTTGTGTGCATGATTTGATTACAGGGATTGTATAGATTTGCATTCCCTCCTCAATCATTCATACTATGCGAAGAGTGCAGAGCTTCGTGCTGACCATCTTGGGTTGCACAAAGCTTTATGCATTCTTATGGGTTGGAATTACTCCATAGACCCTGTCAACAAAAAGGCTTACCAAACATTATCTACTGCTGATGCTGAAGACAATCAAGGAGATCTTATTTTGTGGCCACCAACAGTCATAATCGAGAACACATACCAGTCAAAGAGCGATGGACAAAAGGATGTCATGAGTAATAAAGAGATGGAGATCAAGCTCAGAGGTATTCCTCAATTGTTAGCTTTGTCACTGTGACTTTGGTAGTTAAGATTGATTTGTTAATGAGCAGAGGTTGGGATGTTTGCTGCCTCTATGTTTGTTTGGATTGAGTGGTGGGCTGAAAATAACTGGGCTGAACTTAACTCAATGAAATGAATTTCCTTATGCACAATAGTCCTGTCAGTTGGCATTCAGTGATGCATGCGGAAAATGAAGTGTTCATAACTCATCTTTTCCCTTACCTTGCTTTTTGTGCCCTGTATTCAATGTAATCAATTTGTGTTATAGTCAGTCAGATATCAGCCAACAATGTTATAATCCATTTTCTTACACCTTTTTGAGAAGGGGAATGATATAGCTAACAATCAGAATGACTTTTCACTTTTCCACATGTACACATGTCCATGTGCATACCACACGCTCTACAACCATCATCAAATATGCCTTGAGTTTTATGTAAATGTCAGGGTGGGCCTGACATATGAGCGGCGCGCGCGGAAACGCGCCGTGCCAGGCTCTTAGTCGGTTCAGATGATTAGAGGGCTGTTAGTCTTATCTCCTGGTTGTTAGCTGAATGATAGGAGATTAGTTTGAGGTTGTTAGCTAGCTTCGGTGGTTTATAAACCGAAGGCAAGTAGTTAGAGAGTCAGTTTTGGATTTGTTTAGGCTAGCCTCTTGGCTCGGCTGGGGAGTCTTCTGCCTAGCGTCGCGCAGTGCCAAGACGGCGCCGCTGCGTCGCCGCGGCTCGGGATCCTGGCCGGCCGTTTCATCTAATTATAATCTTCGCCAAAGTGTTCGTCCATACCTGTCTTCGGTAGCCGGTGACAGTAAACTTTCAAAATCAAATCAACCAACCATCTTTTTATTTCATTTTCCTTGTGCAAATCTTGAACTTTGAGTGGGTAAGATAGTTCATGTACCTTCTGTGGAGATCATCCATTAGGCTAATAGTATGTCAACTGTTGAGTTAAAGAAATATTTTATTATATTATGAAATCTCTAGTATTTTTTCCTGTCATACCTGGCAGATTGTGTAATCCTTTCTTAGTCTGCTGGAGGAACCTTTTTGGTAGCCTTTTCCCCGTTGATGTTCAGCCGTGTTAATATCAATGTCTTTACAAGCTATACTTGATTTTGATACTGCTGCTAAAGCAGGAACCTTGTTTAGATTTCATTTAGTTCAGCCTTCCTTTGGCTTTATGTTGAGGCTCCAAACATTGTTTTATCTTATCAATGGGTTCATATTCAGTTAACAATTGAACTTTTGGGATACAAATTTCTTGGCCGATGGGTATCACTGGCCCATGCAATCCAAGTATCAAACTAAAAGTCCCCTTCATCTTAATTGCTAGTTCAAATTGAATACGAAATTGCAAACCGAATGAAGTAGTATGGGCTGATGGGTACCCGTGGCCTGATCCATGTGCATCCCTAAGTTGGTTGTTATCGATCTGAACGAATATGTATATGCTGAATTGCTGATCTGATCATTCTTTAAATATGTGTACTTTGCCTGACCCATGTGCATCCCTAAATTGGTTGTTATCAATCTGAATATGTATATGCTGATCTGATCATTCCTTAAATATGTGTAATTTATGAAAAGCTAAAAATATACTGTCAATGAATTATTAAAGGATAGTCTGTGTCCACTAATCACTATTAAATAGTTTGATCTGCCTGACATTGTTCCTTTGCTGAAGTCATCTCAGGTTGCAATTGAGCTGACCTAAGATTTAAGGCAAATTGTAGTCTGAGCTCACAAGGTGCTCTGGACATTTCATATACTATCACGACAAAAATGGACTTTGTCTATACAAATGGCTAAAGCTCAAACTGGCTCAAAGTTCAGTAGGCTCAATGTCTGCCCACATTATTTAACAAATTATATTTCTGATTTGTGAATTGTATTTATATGCTTTTATATGCTTTATTTCAACTTTCATACAAGACTGCAAAATGATGCAAGAGAAAACTAGGGGTTGGTCTATGCTATAGTCAACAGCCTTATTAGGTCAATAGATTTGTGAGAAAATGTGATTTGATGCTTACTATTGCTTGTGCTTCTGACTTTCCATAAAGCACATGGGTTTTATATGGCTTCTCAAAAATTCTGGAGACTGGTTGGCTCTATTCCGCTCTCTAAAAAATGTCTTTCCAAAAATGTCTTTCCGCATAAGGTCATATTGGTGTATAGTGTATACTTATGCACGGTTTTATTCAGGTTTACTTATATATTGCTTTGATTAATTACTGTTTGTTATTAAATTAATGTTTTTTCTCTAAGATTAATCTTCACTACTTTAAACCTATCACTCTCGCATCTGATTTACATGTGTAAAGACATAAACACGAGAATTTTTAAAGCACCATAAACACATGAATAACCATTGTTGTTGATAATGCAGAAATGGGCTTTCCTGGTGCCAGTGCGAGGACTCTTGTTGGAAAGGATGGACAGAATTCCATGGCAGTGAAATTTGCTAGCAGCCTCGCTGGTCTCAACGAGGCTGATCGGCTTGCTCAGTTCTTTGGGAATCAAGGCCATGGGCGCGCAGAATGGTGTCGCATCCAAAGCATCCCCTCTGGTGCTGATGTGGGCAATAACCCATTGCTGGTGAAGGTGGACATGAAAGGGGAGCAGACATGGGTCCTCTATGGCTACTTGGCGACAGCATGGGACCTGGACGCCTTCGATCCAGAGTCGAAGCGGAATGCTGTAATAAAGAGCAGAAAAGAGCTTGATTTGTCGGAATAGAATCAACCCTGTTAGAGCTAGATGAGTGCATGTGTTGGAGCCGATGATTCACTTGATAAATCCTTGTAATTTATAGACAGAAACTGGATGCCTGGATGGCCGGTGCAAGATTTGAGACTGCTTGCTGACTAGGGCGCAGAGTTCTACTGTCAGGATTCTTTCTATCGAGTAATCCATTTCAGTAGTAATCCCAAGAACTGATTTGGTTGCAAGAAAGTGTGTGGAACTCGAAACACTACTAGGACATAATCCAGTATTTGGTGAATTGGATTGTGCATGCACCAGGCATACCCTGAGCTGATCCTGAGCATTGCATTTTGAGTTTTGATCGATCTTTTATTCCTTTTCCACGAGCAGTTGACCGGGAAAATTTCAGAATGAAGAAAATTTGGGAATATCGTATGTAATTATTTTTTATAAAATTCTTGTAAAATCGCTAATTAAACTCATTTCGGGTAACCGGATAGATTAGTGATAACCGATGCATTTTATGCTAAATGGGACCAGTAACAGTGATAACTGAATTGATTATACAGTAAATGCTCTTTATGTCTGCTGCCAGTAATAAATAGATCGACAAATGGTTTTGCAAACCCTAGTTTGCACTCCCTAGCCTCCGTCGAGAAGCCTAAATTAGCAAGGTCATCAACTCACCATCACATCCTCGCCATTGGAGGGGCCTTGTAGGAGGCGAAAGCCTGCCACATGAGTCTTGTCGAGAATCAAACGTGTAAAAAACTGCAAGATTTCTCGCCCAATTTATCGTCGAATGATTAGTTATCGAGTTCAATATATTAATGAAAAAAAACTCTAGCCCAGCACAGAGATTAGCCGGATGGATTTTCTATTTGTTCACTCTATCGACCACTGAACGGTCGACAGGAAAGGTACTCTATCGACCACTGAAAGGTCGACAGGAAAGTTAGATCCTGTCGACCGATGAACCATCGACAAAAAATCATCCTCTCGCTAAGTTGCACGCGGGCGGTAAGGAGCAGACCCTGGCGCCCGTGGAGGTTCATGGCTTTTATCCTGTATTTGGTGCTTTATTTCCTGTCGATTGTTGGTTAGTCGATAGGGATTGCATCATGGCTAGGCGCTCACAATTATTGGTCAGTTAACTAAATTATTTTTTTTATAAATAACTACACAGAAGTGTAACGAAGTGCTTGGCATGAAATCCACGCCAAATTCCAAATAAAATCCAAGCGAAAATCCACTTTCCTATGGCCTGCCTGTTTAAGAACTCAAAGAATTTGAAAAACATCCGGTAAGTATTTGAAACTAAAGAAACTAGTTTTTTTTTTCAACTTTTGTATATTAGTTCATTTCTATATTCTTATATTCTGTAGCTACTAAAGATTTGTTTTGTTAACAAATGTAATGATTTGTTTAGTTAACAAATGTAATGTATTCTATTTACATTATAGGTGGTGTTTAGTTTGATCAAGGTAACATAAATGGTAATATAACTAATCATACGAGTGATAACAATATATCAGATTACTAAATTTGTTTAGTTAACAAATATAATGTATTCTATTTACATTATAATTTTTGGTTAATAAGTATAATATATTCTAGTAACATAATCTCATACCAGACTGGTTAAAGTGTAATGAATTGATTACTAAGTTGTAATCTAATTACGTAAGTTGTAATCTGATTATGTGATATCTAATACTAGTGCATTCAAACCAAACAAAATCTAACGTAATTAGCTTACCCTTAAAATAAACCAAACAGCTTCTAAGTTCTATGATTCGAAGAAGAAATCTAAAAGAGGTGAAGATTCTAGGAGCTATACTTGGTACAATCTCCCACAAACAAACTGCTCGGGATTGCCCGCCGTTGGATTTGCCTCTGGTTGTAGTTGCTCAGCATTGGGCAGCAAATCCAATGGTGCCATGGTGTAAAAAACTCATTGCAAAAAACACTTACAAATTCGCAATCTGATGTAACCAGAAAACCAGTAGCAGAGGCCTCTGAAACAAAATGTAAAGGATGGTTTTGAACAGGGCTAATCCTTCAGTAACACATGGCAGGTGCGAACTAACAGATGCCTCATGCCTCGGCATAAAATGTTAGTAGCAGGGTTCTGAAAAGTTTGTAGACAAGAGGTGAGACACTTGTACATAAAATCAAAATGGATAGCAGCATATATCTGGAGATTAATCATGACTCACATATTAATTTTACGAACTTAAAGTGTTTACTTTGACACTGGCAAGTCATGGGGTGTTCCTATACAGGAAAACATCAGGAACAGAGGCTGCATCAAGTTCATAGAAGCCACAGAGCTTGCCACCTCTTTCTTTTGTCAGACGGAAGGAGGGTATTCGATGCGAAAACCTCAAACAATCTCCTGTAGGTATCTCCAGAACTTCACTTCGCTTGTCAGGTTTGAACACCGCTCGGTAGCCACAAACTTGGGTCAGAAGAGAAACTTTTATACTCTCTCCTGTGCACTCAATGATCTCGCCGATGGCAAATTCACAATTATCAATGCTGGAAGGAATCCAGTCAGATGTCCAGTTCATGTAGACGGACCAAATTTCGCCTACTTGCGGAAGAATTTCAATCTGCCACTTTGAGCCAATCTTGCTCGCATGCACTAAATGAGAAAAAATTTCATTTGTGTCAAACTCAGTTTTCCAATTCCGAATTTTAAATTTCCCACAGCAGATAGGTATGTCCTTCTCCAACCACTGTTTTCCCTGCTCCTGTTCAGGACAAACCTCAAGCCAGGTTAAATGCACTCTGAATGGTTGTAACACGACTTTGCTTATCCAACCATAGAACTTGGGGAATCTATCAAAATCATTGTATAAAGCCCAAATCTGTCCACGTTCAAACTTCTCACACGTGCGGCTTTTTTCAAAGTTATGGAATTCCGAATTAGGGTATGGATAAAGATCGGGAGGGGAGCAGCTTGGCTCAGAAGAATTGGCACAACCATTGGCACTATGGCCATTTTTCGGCAAGGATGTGTTTTGTTTAGAAGAAAGATTTTCATGATTTTCTGTGGACACTGGGTGACAAATATGTGCTTTAGAATGATTCTCCTTTTGCTCATTTCCAGAGTCCATTCTACTACTTTTACTCTCAGCAGTCGTCAAATCAATAATGAATATATTGTCATCTTTCTTGCCAAGAGAGAGGTAAGAGTCAAGGGTAACAGAAGGAAATACCATATCCATGTCATTGGGGAGAGAAGCAATGTCAAGTTCCATAAACCCTACTGGGACACCTTCTTTTTCATTTCCATTTGTCCTATAAAAGGGGATATTGTGAGAAAATCGAAGTAACTCACTTGATGCTACCACGATTGAAGATTTGTCTTTAGCTGTCGCAAATAAACTGACGAAGCCTTTAATCCTGACTAATGGGACAACAGTGACACCAGCATTAACTGAGAAATTTGACAGGACTTCGACAACTTCATATTCATAAGATCGATGGCTGTCTGCATCTGAATTCCACTGCATGCTCCAATACTTATAAAGAGCCCACACCTCACCCTTATTAGGATAAACTTCATAGAAATTCCTCTTTTTTCCTTTTGTCCATGAAACAATATGAGAAAACGTGAGTCTGTCACGTGATATCTCTGTTGCTCCTAAGCAAAAGTTACCACAAGCAACAGGTAGTTCTTCATCAATCCATTTGTCCTCTTCTTCATTCCTTCCATTGTACACCAGCCAAGTGAGATGGGCTTTGAAGTTGGAAGCATCAAAATGTTTTATTCGAGCATAAAATCTTGGCATACCATCAAGGTTATCATAAAGGGCCCATATCTGACCAACCGTAAACAGATTGATATCCCTGTTCTTCTCAAAATTAAAGAAATCTGTATCAGGGAAGGAAATATTTGCAGAGGAGAGAACTTCAATCTGACCAACAGTACCAGTAGGTCCTGGCTTGGATTTGTCCTTATGACCTTCATCTGTAGTTTTTGCTTTATCTTGAATGTCTACTGTGCTGGACACATGAGGTGGCACAGATTTTTTGTCACTACTAGTGACATTGTCATTGAATATTTTTTTGCATTTCAAGTCAACATCAGATGGCAAGTTCTTCTTTGGCCTCTTTTTGTCATTGGAGTTCAGGCTACTGTTGTCATCAACATCTCGCTTTCTCCTAGCTGATCTCTGGGGATCAGAGGATACTGCAGAATCTGGAACCATAGATGCATCTTCTCTACCAAAGTTCTTTCTGTCAAAAGAATTTAGATCAGCAGGGTCTGGCCTCAATCTTCCACCTGCATTCCCATTTGCAGTTTGGGAAGATGTTCTTTGATTTATCCTTGACTGGTTAACTTTCTTCTTGTCACTTGTGCCCCTATGATCTTTTGTGTAATCATTCTGTTGTGCCACATTTATCCACGGTTTTCCACCTGTACTTCCACTTGTGGAAGAAATCTTCGGAGGACCAGGCACGTTCATAGCATTAGGTGCAACAGGTGTACCTTCTGTACCCAACTTCTGCCTGTCAACAATGTCTGGACCAGCAGGACCTGGTATTGATGATCCACCCATGTTCTGATTTGCTGTTGGTCCAGACAATTTATCTTGATTCATCGTTGAAAATTGAACTTTCCCCCCTGTTGTCTCTGACTGAATAGTTTTCTCATTAGTGGCTGGAACACGTTGGGCCACATTTATACTCGGATTCACTTCTGTGTTTCCCCCTGTACAAGAAAGCTTCACAGGGTGACCCTGTTGACTGGTGGGATCACATCCTTGATTTGGAAACATATTTGCTGGAATTTGCGAAGTATTGAACACACTCGATGGATTAGGCACAGGCTGTTCCAGTTTGTATGCAAAAAAATTCCTTTTGCAGTTCACACAGCAGACCATATTGTTTAAGACACGGTTGTAGTACTGATATCGTATCTGACAATGTGGGCATATGGTCCAAAATGTCTGTCCTTGGCCAGGCACGCTGCATTTATTTGCCTCAGTTTTCTTTGCTGGGTATGTAGCTTTCTTTGGCACCTTTATGGGAACATTATGCCTTTTGATGTCATAACAAGATCGTTTTAATTTATCGCATAACACTGAATGAGCTTCAGCAACCAACTTAAAAGCAGCTTCAGCACCAGCAAAACTATTTTTATCAGGATGGAGGGAAAAGGCGAGCTTGCGGTATTGCTTTCTTATGGTAGCATCATCTGCTGTTGCCTCAACTTGAAGAATTCCATACCAGTCTGTCTGCCCATTTACTCTTGCCTCTGCTGCACAATGTACATTACAGATATTTAACAGCTTGGATATGCTCTCAAGTTGTGGGAAAAGCTTTTGAACTTTAAGTACAATCTTTTGGGCACCATTGAAGTCTTTGTTTTCCATCTTTCTTACAGCAATTTCCTTCGCCCTCAAGGCCTCTTCTCTGTTGCACTCCATCTGTAGAATATAGCACAGAGGCACAGAAGACTTCACAATAAGAGATAATTCCTGGAAATGAGTATCCGCTGACTCATGCTTTACATCAAATACTATTTGAAGGCAGGTATACAGCTATGGACCCTGGATGCATTAGACCCTGCAAATTCAAAGGAGAGAATAATTTGCAAACTGAAAACATGTCCTTACCAATACCATCATAGCACATGGAAAATACATATTCGTGAATTACACAAATAATATTATATTGCAAAAATAAAACTAAAGGAATAATTAAAAAACAAGTAAATAAGGATAGCCAGATTAAAGCATGCAAGAAATGACTTTTACAACTGTTGGACTATGGATAAAAGCCCCACCTCTCCCACTATAACGCCTAGGTTTTATGGTTGGGTTGGCTAGGTGGGGTGAGCCTAACATGGTATCAGAGCCAAGGTCCTGGGTTCGAATCCCCCTGGCCACGCATTTCCGCTGCGTGATTTCCCCTGCGCCTATCTAGTGTGCTGAGACCTGTTGCGGGCTACGCCGGGCCTCTAGAACCTGCTACGGGCTACGCCGGGCTCGCACGCCGTAGGGGGAATGTTGGACTATGGATAAAAGTCCCCACCTCTCCCACTATAACGCCTAGGTTTTATGGTTGGGTTGGCTAGGTGGGGTGAGCCTAACAACAACATTAACAACAAGACTCTATTGCTAGTTCTATTCTATTAATAGAAAAGGTAAAAATATATAATCATATGACAGAATCAAGCAAGTCACAATAATTATAAATGGAAAAGGCTTTCTCTAGTCTCTACTCATGAACATAAAAGTACATGGTGAATGTGCATGGCCTTACAGACCAATGCAGAACCTGCTCAACCATCTAGTAACAAATTGGAGCTAACAGTCTACATCTAAATCAATCATGGTTTTCAAGGCGTCGCCTAGGCATCCGGGCACACTCAAGCTCTGGGCATTAGTTTGAGCTCAGCGGCCTGATACAGATGCCATGTGGGAGCGGGAAGTGACCAAGCAGGACAAAAGTGAGGGGAAACAGGTGTGCATGCAAGGATTAGGGAGTGAAAAGAGAGAAGAGAGGGAAGGAGGTTTGGAGTGGAGGAAAACACCGAAACAGAGAGGGCGACAGCAGCGACAACACACACCTGATTTGCTTTGCTCAGATTCTCTGCTTGGCGCTGGTGGTGCCTGGCAGGATCCCTTGAGGCCACTCCCCTCTCTCCTTGCTCTGCTCAGCGCTCAGCGGTGCTCAGTGGCTTGCAATCCTTCCTTGGCCCCTGCTGCACCCTGCAGGATCCCATCCTCCATGTTATGATCGTCGGTCCGCCGGTCGCCTAGTCCCAGCAGTGCCCAGCAGGTTGCCATCCCTCCCTGGCCCCTGCTTCTTCCGGCATGATCCCATCCTCCCTGTGGCGCCTGACAGTCCCCTCCCTCATTCCCTCCCTGCTATTCTCGGTGCAGTCCCCTACTCCCCTGCCTCCCTACTGTGCTTAGCAACTCTGCTTATCTGTTTCCCTCTCAGGCATGCAACACAGCAACGACTTTTGTGCCAAAGGATAACAGATGCCTCAAGCTCAAAGCTGCATTAGGGTTTTAAGGGTGGGGGGTTGGGGATCAAGCAGGCATGTAAGCTGAGCCAATCATTCAACTGCTATTCCTTCCCCACTCACTAGTCACCAATACCACAATGCATGCAAATATTGCACAAAATGGATGCAAACAGGAGACCACTAATTCGACTGCAAACGGGACAAACATCGAAACATGGGCATCATCGCACACCCATCGGACCGCGTAAATTTTGAACACAAAAACGGCCGCAAGCGAATCCACGGCTAACATTTCGGCAAGAACGATTCGGGTTCGAGTTGCACACAGCAAGGAAATGATCCTACCGAACTAAAGGGCTCCCTCCAGGAACAAACCCATCCAAGCAAGCTAGGTTTCCTTACCAGCAAGAGGAGAGAACAAAACGGAAGCCGGATTGGGCCGCCCTCGCCGGTTCACGCCGGTGCAGCACCACACGCGGGAGGAATGAGTGACGACGAGTCGACGACGACGACGACGGCGGCGGGGGCGGTAAGGGGAGAGAAGGATTCGAACCGATTGGTGGCGCACCGTCCCGCCTCGCCGCCGCCAGTTGGAAGGGGCAGCGACGGTGTGATTTAACTAGGGCTAGAGAGGGCAGGGGCATTTTCGACATTTCCCATGCTGTATTTTTTTCAAATAGGCCATCACAACTAGTAGAAATAGTTTTTTGTAGTCACTATAAATACTCTCACTTCCCTTAATATTTAAATTTGGTTAAAAATACTTTTTATATCCTTTATATATCGTGGTTTGCAAAATCATTTTTTAAAATTTTTTAAATGTCTTTTGCTTGTCACTTAACTATTACTTATAAAAGATAATTTTACCTCTAGAACGCTCATACTACCGGGGGATTTAATTATTTGCCACTCTTAACATGTGAGTGACAATAAAATTGTCACTCCGAGTCACTGACATGTGGGGTCACCTGAGTAACTGACGTGTGGTCTATTAATTAACACATGAAAAGAGTGACAAATAGTTAAATTATCTCATACTACCTCTAGACTTATTACCTAGAATGCTCACACTCACCCATCATCATAAGGATGGTAGTATAGTTTTTTTACTCATCTTATTATTAATACATGTGTCAAGTCCAAAACTTTGTATATTTTGAAATGAATAAAATATTTTGTAATAATATTTTTCTTATTAACAATATACACTTTGATATTATCATTGACATCAATTTATTAGTTTTATCACAAATCTAAGACTTTGCGGGACAAAATGAATACCTTTTTAGAGCAATCCCTATAAATACAAACGATGTAATATTATAATCTAAAATTAGACAGATTTGTTGTATTATAAAATATTAAATGTGGTTCTACATTATAATATTACGAGAACGAGGGATAACAATGTACTACGTCATTTAATTGTCATATAAGATTGTTTTCATATACTTTTAGAAAATTTGGTTTTTTGCTCCACTCATTGTCGTGTAAACAAGAGATTGTATAAAACCTAGACAATACGATCTCCATCCACCACTTGGTGTAAATCCAGCTTACCACCTTATCAAATCATGAAATATTCATTTTTCACTCCCTTAAAACTATTTGAAATGTGATCAAAACAATCTAGATGCATTGAAAGTCTCTAAACGTGCTGTCTCTAATTTGAAAATTATAACTAGATCTAATTGTCACCTTCCTCATTGCTTCATTTGTTAGCATCCGTTCAGTTAGGAGGGGATTGAAGTGGATCGGGAGTGACTGAGAGGATCTGGAAAGGAAGCTATGCGTAATTTTAATGGAAGGTATTAAGTTTTCTCTTATTATGGTTCTAATTAATTTAATATAATATTATGGTATTTAAATGTTGCCTTGTACCTCGATCTTTAGCTAGTGAGTCGTACCTAGAGTATTTAATCATTAAATTTCACATTCTTCGGGTCGTTAATACATAACAATTTTAATACTAACTTAGGATTAAATAAGTCGCATACGAATGTACTGAGCGAGTATTATGCAATTTTTTATTCTCCAACATATGGTTAGTGAAGGAGGTATAGGGATGGATTGTACTACGGAATTCTACAACTTGCTAAAATCTAGAAATTACAAATATTTACAAATTGCTTCTTCCCAAATAGGCCCCCAATCGATCTTCAAATATCCATTGTTAGAGAAGCATCATAGGAAGTTAAAACTAGGATGCGTTAGTGTTATTTTTTTTACGAGCATTGGACAGAATATGTAAATTTTATTTCCTAAAATTCAAATAGAAATAATTTAAGCTTTATCTTTCCCCCAAAAAAATAATCAATGTACAACCATTTCTCTATAATTCTGATTTCTATTTTTTAAATCTCACGAATACAGAGTTTATAATATGTAATAATTTTGTATAAAACTATAATATATTCAAATCCCATACCTGATACGTGGAGGAGAAAAGAATGCGTACACAAAAAAGAAAATGCGTGCGAACAAAACTAAGAATTTATCAAATAAATCATATATTTGAAATAAATGAATAGTGATATAGGTAATGGATTAAAAAGGAACTCATTTAGGAAGAATGTTTAGCTTTATTTTTCACCGGAAAACCTAAATTCAAATTCAAATAACCTAATCTTTTTTAGAGATGACACATTTTTCCTTGCATAACAATAAATACTGCAGGGGTGCTCGATAATCCTATCATATTATCGGTAAGCGGATATTTAGCGATGCATCATAACACGTAGAACCTAAGCCCTGATACTTTTCCAAAACTGCAGCAATTGCCAATGCGGCTTTTGATCTTTCAACTACACGCCTAGAACAGATTTGTTCAACGATAAGCCCGATTCGTATAGAAGTGTGCGAAGAACAAATCTTTCTGGGAGCTAATCATCCGATGCATTGGCATGATAATACAGCAAGAACAAACTAACAAACACACATGAGCTCAACCGCCAACCAAACCAAACCAAACGTGCAGTGCAGTCCAGGGACCAAAATCTTTCTACCGAACCAAACCTAGATAAGATGAAAGAAGCGTCTTCTGAGCTGAAACCTCTGAGAACGGTAAGCATGGAAAACACGAGGGCATCAACAAACTAATCTTCGTCCATTCCAGGCTGGGCATCTCTCCTTGGCCCTCCTGCTGGCTTTGCCATGATGATCTGCGTAGTTCATGTGTCCAGGCATTAAGCATATGTGAACAGTAATGGTAACCGTTTGTTTTTGAAATGAAAACAGTGTAAGATCAGCTCCTACCTGGTCAACCCGAAGCACAGTACATGCGGCGTCGGCAGAGTACTTCAGAGCAAAAAACCTGATGATTGAAAAGATCCACACTAAGAGGGCGATCCAAACTGAATTTAAAGCAAATGCAAGTGTTTCCCTATCGGATATCTGTATTTATTGTGCCACATAGAAGGTATGAATATATGTGCTTACTTTGTAACGTAGAGGTCCCATATTTTCATGATTGAGACATCCTTGCAAGCACCTTCTTCCAAGTCAATACCAACTTTCGCATTGCCACCAGCATGCTCAGCATAGAGGGAAGATATTATCTCCATTGCACTAAGTCCAGCATTCTCAGCTAAGGTTCTTGGGACCATTTCAAAGCTTTCTGCAAATTTTGCGATGGCATACTGATCCAACCTGCATGATTGTTAATCGTCAACAAAGGAAACATGTATATAACTAAAATACATCATAGCATAAATCACAGATCAAATGTATTGGCCCTCTGAAGAGTGGAACTTCAAAAACCAGATGTGCATATGGTTTTCCCTTTAAAAAAATCAATTCTAGATAAATTATAAGGTATGGACACCTCAACATATAACTAATTTGCACCTGTACTTCAGACAGCTTCATTCCATCTACCACAATATAAAAAATACAGGAGAATATGATCAACATAACTTATTGTATGTATTGGCATCACCCCGGAAACCGTAAAAAGCCAAGAAAAGTATGTCCAGACAAAGCAGTAAACCAATGGACCATTGCCAATCAAATATTTACCCTGTTTCCTTCAGAGAAAACTCCTTTAATCTCCTTGCCAGTTCTATTTCTGTTGCCGCAGCACCAGGAATAATCCGACTGTCCCTGCACATTGACTGGTATAAAGACCAATGGTCAGATAACCCTTTAGCTAATAGAAAACTGAAATAATACGTAAGTTCAAAACAATAACCGGGAGTTGATTTACACACAAACCTTGTAAGTATTGACACCATCATCAACAGCTCTTTCGATATCATCCAATATACTATCAGTGCTGCCTCTTAGGACAACAGTAGCCACTGTGTTTCCACCTTCTTCATTCTTGACAACAGTCACCTGAAAAGAAAATAAAATGTGATAAGGAAGAGCACAGCCATGTCTTTTTGGGAAAGTATAAAGGCATCAAATGTACCCGAGCACCACCAATTTCTTCCACTGAAACAGAGTCTGCATATCCCAATTCGTCTGCATTTGGTTGGCTAAGTTTTAACTGTTTTTGAAATAGGAGAGGCATCAGCATAAGTATGCAACTATGCATTTGAACAAACAAATTTTAAGATCAGAACTTACAAGAGCTATAGCTCCAGTAGTACGGCACAATCTTCTCAGTTCAAATTTGGAACTGATTTTAAGAACCATTAGTCTGAAAAAGAAAAGAATCAGTAAGTATCAACATGTAAAACAGGACCAAATCATGGCCAACTGCTGTCAGCATTGGCAGTAACACAACTTTTAAAATCTTTTCAGTATTTATATTAGACTCCAACTAAGTTTAACTTGACTAGAATATTTACAATATCTAAAAAAGTGCAAAAGTTACAAAAAATATCTTACACAAATTGTATAATATTATTAATATATCAAGCACATTAACATAAGAAGCAAAGCACTGACTTGTAACGTTCACAGAAATGTAGCGCCATGTCGCCAACTGCTGCTCCACTGACAATAACCTTAGCACCTGAGTCAGCAACAGCTTTGATAAGCTCCTCCACCTTAGCTTCCTCAGTTTTAGCATAATTTTCAAGCTGTGGAAAAATACAAGCATCAGTACATTATAAGCTACAGTACATATATGTGAATGAAATATCAGGACAAATTGAACAAGATACTGTTTGGTATTTCAGGACCTACTAAACCTTGTGACTGGGAACAAGCACACAAAAGAAGTTCTAATAAACATGAGTAAGCATAAAGAAATAATTAACAGATAATTCTACAACAGATCAGAGTATCAGACTATAAGTGAGAATGTGATATTCTATTTAGCATATAATTGGAAACATAAATTATACTGGGTGCAGTAAAACTACTGATGGTATGAAGTAAAAATAATGATGTTTCTCATATTAACATACCTGCTCAGCAGAATGTATCAAAACTGTTCCCTTTGTTTCAGTTGCAGAAGTATCAACACCACCAGCAAATACTGTGATCTGATAGTTTAGAAATTACATTAAACACTTGCCAGCTTCATTAAGAAATAATTTATAGCTTTGACAGGATAAGACTTCAGTGTGCTGGATTTTTTTTAAAAATAATACAATCTATACTTTGCAACAACTCTTTTTTTGCCTATACTTGACCGCAGAGATACAAATGAGATAAAAATGGTAGTACAAGTATCCAGCAAATTGACAGGAGCTGGAACAAAATGTAACAAGAGGACATGAGTCATATATTGTGATCACTCTAAGAAAGAACAGGTTCAGAAGTGTGCAACTAGGGGCAGGGGACTTTATTACTAATTTATTGCAATGATCTGCATAACTTCTTCTTGACATTAATCAGTCCATGATCAGGGTAGCTCCTAGGATAAACTGTTAGAACTACCATGAGTGTTCTGAAAAGGGTCTCCTAGCCAGTATACAATAAAAGGTGACCCAGCCCACCTGTTATCTCATATAGGTTGCCAATTTGGCCATATGATAATTAAATGAAGGGTAGACTATAGAATTTTATTCACCTTTGTCTTCTCCACCCTTTTGATGCTCCCGACAGCATCAGTTTTCAGAACCATCCCGCGGACTACAGAAGAGTTGTGCAAACCACCACCAAGCAGCTTCGCAACTCTTACATTGTCAACATTGAAGTTAGCAGGATTTTTGGGGCATACTTGCATACAGGCCTGAAAATCCATTGTAAAAAACCAGCTTTTAGTTGGTATTTGTGACAGAAAAAAGTTCTCTGATAAGATGGTAATAATTATATTACATCAGCTATAAGAGGGCACAGTATATCCTCCTGGCCGAATTGCTTGCTTGCGACTGCAGATCTCATCCTCAACACAACCTCCACCTTGTTCCTTACATCCATGTTCTCTGAACCTTTCTCCACCAGATCCTCCAAGATCTCAATAGTCTGCATATTGTAGAAGCAAAAGCATCAATAAATAGCCTGCCATCAGGCAGCAGGTATAGGAACATATGGTTCAGGAGGGTAAGTAACCTTATTAATGGCTTTGGTGTATCCAATAATGATCTCACTTGGATGCAACCCCATCCTGATAAGCTCCTCAGCCTTCTCAAGCAGTTCACCAGCAAAAGATATGGTGAGGTTAGCTCCATCCCCAATCTCCTCCTGCTGAACCTTGCCAGCAAGTACCAGGAGCTTAGCAGCTGGGTGTTGGACCTCGAGCTCATTCACGATTGTTGCAGCATCGTTTGTGACAAAAAGCTTGTCCAGATGGTTAATGACCATCTTGTTCATTCCTACCAAAACAGAACAACACTATCATTAATAAACTAGAATCTCATACCTAATCCGTCAATACGATTAATCCATATTGAAAAAATGTAGCACAAGAGCATATCCATCAGTTACAAGGAGCGCAACCTGACAATCAATAGTTGATGAATTAGACCCCCCCATTAAATAACTCAAATCCATTTGAAAGAAAGGCACATGTATTTTCATACTACCCAAAAGGATCTTAAAACTTTCATCAGCGACATTACATTAGTCCATGTGCTCCACTGAGCTCTTCGTCACAATTCTAACCATTACTAAATCCTAACCAATACTACCACAAAAGGATCCTGAAACTTTCATAGGCGCCATTACCTTAGTCCATGTGCTCGACCCACTGAGTTCCTCGTCACAATTGACAAATCTAACCATTTCTAAGGCGTATTGCTAACCAACCGTTCATACAGTAACGTGCAAACATCACTAACCATTTCTACGGCCACTCAACAACACTTGCACGACACCGTACAGACCTGAAATATCCATCGAGTCCGCTCGTAGATCCCAAAATCCACGGATCAAACAGGAGTAACCAAACAACTAGAACTGGGCGGGGGGAGAGAAGCGCTCACCGTTGGGGCCGAGTGAGGTGCGGGTGATGGCAGAGAGCTCGCGGCAGGCGTCTATGTTCTTGATGACGGCCTCCTCGAGGCCGGAGAGGTGCTTGTGCCCCTCCTTGAGCATCGACTGGATCCCGTACCCCGGCATCGCGCCCAGTCCCACCATCGTCGTCCGCGGATGCGACCGGGCGTGGGGCGGCGACGACGCTCGAAGAGTCTGCGGAGGCGGTGGCGATCTGCTCGGTGGTGGCGCGGCGGATCGGCGCTAAAACCCTAGTGTAGCCGCAGCGCGTGGGGGAGAGAAGAGGAGTGGAGATGGGAGAGGCTGCCGGGTTCTAGAAGGCTAGAACGATGTGGAAGCCCTAGAAAGCCCAGAAGCATCGGCCTGGTAGCCCATTGAGCCTGCATTTAATGGGAGTACATTGGGCCCGCATTAAATGGGCCGTTAGGCCCATATTAAATGGGTCATTGGACCCGAATTTAAATATGAGATTTGATAATTTATAATCGCTAACAAATGTTTTTAATTTTTATTATCCTAACTCAAAAATTATTTATTTAAATAATTCTACATATATTTTAGGGGTCCTTTTCAGGTGAAAAATTATCAATTTTTTCAATTTAGATGGGTTTATTAGGCCCACGTTAAGGTGACATTTGGTTTGCTCAAGTTACAAAAGACAGTAACAAATGATAACAATGTATCATATTAATATATTTATTTGGTTAATAAGTGTAATGTATTACGTTTTCATTATAATAGTTGGTTGACAAATATAATGTATTTTGGTAACGTAATTTGATACTAGTCTGGTTAGAATGTAATGGACTGATTACTCAGGTGACGTTTGGTTTGCTCAAGGTAACGTAAATGGTAATGGAATTAATTATAGTGCTAAGTGATAACAATGTATCAGATTACTAGATTTGTTTGGTTAATAAGTGTAATGTATTTTATTTATATTACAATATTTGGTTGACAAGTATAATTTATTCTAGTAACATAATCCCAGCCTGGTTACAATGTAATAGACTGATTACTAGATTATAATCCAGCCTGGTTACAATGTAATAGACTGATTACTAGATTGTAATCTGATTACGCAGTATCTAATACCAACATATTCAAACCAAACAAAATCTAATGTAATTCGTTTACACTGTAAAGAGATAACACTTAAAATAAACTCAACCAAATAACTTCTAAATTGTAATGTAATTATGTGGTATCTAATATCAGTCTAATTTGTTTGCACCGTAAACAAATAACACTTAAAATAAACTCGACAAAATTAGAATGGGCATTTTTGGGCCAAATCGTGAACTTTAATTGAGTCAAGTTAGCCTTGCAACACGACGGGCTGAATCGCTCTCGAAAGTTCAAAATGCTCCAAATTTCAAATTTATCGGCATGAAGTAAAACAGGCCGCAATTTCGTTTTAGCTTTAACGGGCTTGTTCTGGACTAAAAGTTAACTGAGCCGAAATTTCAAATGGTGCGATGATGATAAAAAGGCCGAAATCAGGATTCGAATCTGAATGGACTTAGTTTAACTTAAAATAAAAAGGCTGAAAATGCTTCGTTTTGGATAAAATTTGGCCTAGAAATCAAATGTACCGAAATGGTCTGAATTTGCTCCGTGGTCGGTTGTACTACTACTACCGTCGGTGTATAATCTGTTATAGTTTTAAACTGAGGGTTTGTTTGAGGGATTTTTTCGGCGGCTAAAGATTCTTAATAGCTAGTTAGTATGAATATTTGGATAGCATGAGTATCTATCTAATGAGAATTTAGAGAAACTGGTGTTTTCTAGTTTCTGAATTCTAGTTCATTTTCAGATTCTGCAGCTACTGATTCTCACAATCTGAATTTCTTTCGGCTTCAGATTCTAAAAATAATTGTACCATTCCGTTCTGAATCTAACACACCTCATGTGTTTGTGTTTGGTTGCTTAAATTGAACAATTTCATCGTGTATGAAATGGTACAAATTTATAGAATATTCTTCAATAATTCTGTATCATATGGTTCGGACAGAATTTATGAGCAGCAAGCCAAATACTGCCTTATTTGTTTGATCTTCAGCTTCCCAACCAAGAGGATACTCGAGAAAAAACTGAATCGGACATAATCGAAGTCTCACATTTACTTTATTTTTTAAACAAAACTACCGAAAGAATAAATTTCTTTATTTGCTAACCAAATGTAGCGGGGAAATGTAAAAATAAAATCTTTTTGATAAATTTTAAAAACTAGAAATAATGTGTTTTTTTTTGAAAGAGAGTAGTTGAAGTAGAGTACACCAGCTTCACTTATCTACAGTCCACGTGCACAGTTAACGTACATAAGTTGAGACAAATACTAGAACAGTCAACACGGCCGTCGTCCACGCCGCAGCGGGCGCGGCGGCGGCGGTCGTCGTCGCGGCGGCGACCTGCACAGAGAAGTTGCAGGCGCCCTGCGAGACGTCCTCGTCGGTGACCATGGCGAGCCCCTGGAAGTCGCACGCCGACTCGGCCTGCCCCTGCGCCTGGTAGTAGACGTTGAACGCGTACGACGCGTTGCCGCGCGCGTCCAGCCCGCCGCAGCTGCAGCCGTAGCCGAGCGCCGTGCAGTCGGCGCGGGAGCACGCGTAGCCGACGTTGTCGGCGAGGCGGCTGGCGTCGGTGGCGTTCGGGTTCAGCACGCACCAGCGCCGCGGCAGGTACCGGACTCCCCTGGCCGGCGCTGGCATCGCTGGCCGCCCGTTGCCGCGCAGGTCGAGAGGGAACTTGGGCCGGCCGTCGAAGGTGAAGATGCCCCAGTGGCGCTCGAAGTTGCCCGGCGCCACGCTCTTGTCGTCCTCGTCCATGAGCCCGAACAGGTACACCACGATCCGGGCGCGCGGCCGGAGCGGCGTGCCCTTCCGTGCCGCCAGACGCTTGAGCAGCCCGGAGTAGAACCGCTGCGCGTACGGCACCGTGGCGTGCTTGTCGCCGTCCGTCGGCCAGCCGACCTCGCCGATCACCACCGGCAAGCTGCCGAACCCGATCCTCTTCAGCGCCGACACGAGCGTGTCGAAGTTGGCGTCGAACACGTTGGTGTAGTTGATGCCGTTGTCCACGACGGGCTTCGGCGGCCCGCCGCCGTCGAAGAAGGCGTAGTCGAGCGGGAAGTTGTCGTTGCCGTAGAGGCTGAGGAAAGGATAAATGTTGACGGTGAGCGGCGCGCCGCTGCGGTTGAGGAACCTGACCATGTCGGTCATGACGCCGACGATGTCGTCCCGGAACTTTCCCGCCGACGGGACCGGGTTGCTTGCCGGCGAGTCGTACACGTCGGCGTTCACCGGCACCGTCGCCTTGATCACCGACCCGTATCCGGCCTCGTTGAGCGCGCGCTGGATGTTCTTGAGCGCCGGCACGGTGACATGGTCGAACATGCCATTGTACGCCTTCAAGAACGGCTCGTTGCCAACCGCGACATACCTGACCGATCAAACCATCCCAAATCAAATCCACCAAAACAAAGTAAAAAAAAATCAAGCAAGAACACGCACTTGATGTTGACGCCGCCGTCGAAGTTGTACTTGGTGACGTTGTCCTTAACCCACTCTTTTGCGCGCCGGTAGTCACCGACGGCGGCGAGCATGTCGTTGGGGACGGCGATCATCGTCTCGATGCCAGTGCCGGCGAGCCCCATCATGGTTCTCTCGTCGGCATCAAAGATCTTCACTTTCCTGAACCCATTGTCCTTGAGCAGCTGCCCCATCACCTTGGGCGGCAGCCGGTGCGTCGACATCGTGCCCCAGTTCACCCCAAGCCCATCCACCGCCGCCGCCGCGGCCGCCGCCGCCGTCGTCGCCGCTACCACTACCACTACTACTACTCCGACCACCACCGCTTGAAAGCAACGCAACGCCGCCATGGCCGACCGATCCAACAAACGCCGGCTCGCTTAAAAACGAAGCAATCGATCGACAGCGAGCGCACGCAGTACCACGGATCCGGCGAATGAATTCGAGCGCTTTCCGAGCGCAATAACTACAACTTTTTCCCTCAGAAAGCAGTCAGATCGATCGCCGCTCCGGCATTGAATGCCCTTAAGCTCGCACGGCGGCAATCATCGCCGGCGAGCAATCAATCGGTGAGGTTTGTGTCGGTTTGGGCAGTTTCACAACTGAGAAGAAGGAAATTTGGCGCGAGCCAAGGTTGCAGTTGGCGGTTAATTAACCGTTTGATTCAAGATCACTAGTCTAGAGCCGTCCGATCACGCGCCAACGGCTGATCGGAGTGCCAAAGTGGATCACTACAGGTCTACATTATTTGGGGTGAGACCGAGCATTATAATATATTAATGACTAAAATGTCGCAATATTGAGTAATATAGACGTCATATATTAATGACCGAAAAAGTGCTATTTCAAATATTAATTATGACACAAACATGAAATATCAAATTCGATCTATACATTAAGAAAAAAGAAATCAAGAGACGAAAGTGTGGTTAGATTTATTATTTATTTATTTTTATGTAGATCAGATTTGAACTTGCAAGTTTTTATATAGTGATAAATGATACAACAATATATCTTGTTAGAACATCGTGGTACCTCAAACTGTAAAATTTCTCTTTAACAAGTATGTTGATCCCATGAAAGAAAAAAAGGTACATGCTCCAACGACCTAAAATCAAGCATATATGCGAAACTAGTCCTATTTTTTTCCCAAAAACCATGAAAAAAAACCGAAACCCGACTAAAACGCCAAAAACTTTCAAGAAATCAGAAGGCGAAAGTGTGGTTAGATTTATTATTTATTTATTTTTTATGTCGATCAGATTTGAACTTGCAAGTTTATATATAGCGATAAATGGAACAAACCTCGAACCGTAAAATTTCTCTTTAACAAGTATCTTTATCCCATGAAAGAAACAAGGGTACATGCTGCAACGACCTAAAATCAAACATATATACGAAACTAGACCTAAAATTGTTTCCCAAAAACCAGACCAAAAAAACCGAAATTCGACTAAAAAGCCGAAAAGATTGAAATCTTTTTTTCATCTGAAATTTAACATCTTGGCTAGGGCAAATAAACCATACGCTTTGCTACATGTAGAGCATTGAAACATCCGATCTAATATGACGGTGTAACAGATTCAGCTCTTAATTGGAAGGAATGATGTGTCAGCTGCATGTGTTGCCACTGTTTGGTTCAGCTTCCTGTAGTTCATCAGACAGAACCAACAGCTATGTCTTCATTGCTAATAACCAGCTAAACCACAAACATCAATCAAGTTTCTTTATTTGGCATGAAGGGACATAAAAGTGTGGAAGAATTATCAGTAGCAGGGCAATTCAGGCTGGAAAATGTTCAGTAAATACTGTGCAAAATGCACTGACCAGCAGAAAGCAAGGAATTTCCCTCAGTTTCACCTTCTGAATCTGAAGACAAGAGAAAAAAAAGCATGCATGTTTTCAGCAGGAAGTGAGACTTGCTAAATTTTTTGAAGAAGGCTACACTTTGTTTGAAAGCCATATGATTTTTTGTGTTTTTTGGAAAAAGACCGCCCCAGTTTTGATTGAAAGCCAATGTGTCGGAGATGTGATATGAGAACACTCAACGTCGAAGTTTGATCCAGTACCAACTTCGCCTAAGCACGCTGGACATTGGAGTTTGTTTCGGTACTAACTTGCTCTTATTGTGGTAATGGAAAAAACAACAGCAGATTCGGCTCACTTTAGAGAGATTTTGTTTAATTATGAGCCAGCTTAAGGATAGTGGTTAAAAAAAAAAGTTCACCGCCTCGTTCTAAACATCTTGAGGAAGATTATTGTTTGTCTAGTGTGGTAAACATTTTTTATTACCTTTAAATTTATTTTTTTGATGTTCGCAAAAACAACACACTTTTTTTGGATACTATCTGGTATTTGGTATTTGGATACTATTAAACAATACATTTTCATTCTGTACATGCGAGATCATTAATTAGTAACCACATCCAATCCCCGAAAATTCCCGGCTGTTTCGATTTTTTGGAGGGGGGTATTTACGGAATCCATACGAATAGGATAAACTCTTATTTCATGCTATGTTCATAAGATTCATCTTTCTTATTTTTAAGCGAGCCACCGAGAGGTCTTGATTGATTATGATTTATGTTTCCCTTTTCTTTTCCTTTTTGTTTGTTTCGAAGAAGATGTCCTCGGATTCTCCTTCCGCTGATTCTGCATCACATATCAAATGCATTGATCATTTGAAAGTTGGTTTTGCTGAGTTTGCTAGTCATGCACCCAATGAACCATACACATGCTAACCCAACCATGCAAACAATGGATAAAATCATAGTTGCTATAAGTACACAATATGCTCGTTTAATTTGCAAACTAAAATGTTTGGTTGATATTTACCAGTAGCTAATGAAGCATGGACAGAGCATTTTTTGGCCGGGTTGGCTTATAGAGGCCAACCAAATTTTATTAAGATAAAAAGGGGTACAAGTATTCACATCGGCGGGTGGCTACCGAAACCGCAGAAAACACACACAAAGAGGGATAGAAGACCCAAATAGAAGGAAGAGTTACATCAATGAGGCAAGAATTGTGTAATTGCTCTAAACACCCCCAAACTCTTTCCAAAGTAGAAGATCTTCTTTTATGTCCCCTAACAGTTGAATTGGGGTCCTGTGGCTATGTTGAAAGATTCTATTATTCCTCTCTTTCCAAATACACTAGCAAACCAAGCCAAACAAAGAATCAAAAGCTTTTCTCAACGACTCTTAGAAGATACATCTCGTTGTGAGCCACCATTCTAGTAGGGTGGTTGTATGGGCACCCGGAAGTTAAAAGTTGATGCATAACCATGCTCGCATAACCCTGGTTAGAGCATTCATTGTGAACTATAATTGATCTGAGGCAACAGGACATAAGAAAGCAGGAATTGATCAATAGGTTCTGAGAAATGGAAAATGATCAGAGAAACAGATAATAGAGTGTAGAAGGATGATTAGTCATGTGACTTTATGTATAGTCCCAATCCTAAATGTTTGGAAATTGTTTCTATAGCCACAAAAAGGATCAAAACAGATGTTTCCAAAATTCACATTCTGCTATATGGGATTAAAAGGGAGCTGGTGCCAAAATCCGCTCCGATTTCACATGGATTAATTGTACTTTTGCCCCAAAGTTGAGTAAATTTTGTATTTTTTTACCTCAACCCTTCTGTATGATAACTAGGCCTAGAGGTCATATGTTATCCATACATATAGGATAAAAAATATAAAGTTCACTAACTTGAAGGGCAAAAGTGGCCTTAACCATGTTCTGTTCATCAGAATTTGATCAGAAGGAGTTGGACACAAGAAAAAATGTTTTTTTGAGCCCTTCGTTTTGTTAAAGGGGATGAGAACTCATAGGATTGAGGAACTAACACTCAACATTAAAAAACCACATATGTGTGGAAATCTCCTGTTGGAAATGCATACTTTGTTCCAATGACAAGATGGATATATTGTGACATACATTGTGATCAAGGGGGAATAGCTCCTAAGAAAGCGGGAATTGATTAATACGTTTAGAGAAATGGAAATGATCAGATATATGATAGAACTGGCTAGAACCCAAGGAGACAATAACACAAGATGTGGTGCTGATTACTCACTCCATTTTCGGCTCTTAGATAGAACTATTTATAGGCCAACTGCATACGAAACAAACCCTAAATTCTAAACTCTAAACAAACTAGCATACTGTGGATATCAGGAGCGGACCTAGCATGGAGCATGGGGGTACACTTGTACCCCCAAATTTTTTTGCAAAAAATTGAGTGTGTATATATGTGTGTGTTGTGTTGTGCGTTAAAGAATCATCCTTAAAAAATCATTATGTTACATGATAGTCTATGATGTATTTTTCTATGGTTTGTTATGAAGATGTCATAAATTTTCTTATATTGATTTGACCTCCATAATAATTGTGAAAGTTGCCTGTTTGAATGTGGTATAAGTAAATTTGACTATCCTATGTAGAAGATATTTTATTGGTACCATCTAATGTAATTTGTCAAACACACCCACTGTCCACAAGATATAGACCACAACCTTGGTGGTTGGCATGGCAGTCATGACGACATCTACTAGCTGCTACCCTATCTAGATGGAAGTTCTATTTTTCTTATATTTTATTATTATTCACTATAAATTACATTGGTTCACTAGTGTTGAGAATGTGATATAAATTATTTTGATATATGTGTATATAGATTGAGTGTTTATCATCGATTTAGTTTATCGTTGTTATTAAATTAATTTTTGGTATATTATATGCATGATTTGTAGCTTGTTTAATTCCGTACCCCCGTCATATAAATTAATTTTATTTGAAGTTCCAAACCCTTATTCAGCGAAAGAGATGCAAAATGTTTCAAAATTGGTTATATCTACAAAAAAGATCATAATATTTTGTCAGTAGTTTTGATACATATAAATGTAATAATGTAAAGCACAACTTACGGTCTCACCAAAATCCACATTATTCCTCATAGGCTATGAGAACATTTCCTAAATGTCTTGGCAATTTGTATCTTTCACTCCTTGATGACAACTTATATGTCCTCATAATTTCATCTTTCTTAGAAAACAAGAGGGAAAATTAGGCTAAAAATGAAGTTCCCATGGAAATTTCAACCATTTTGTTTCAAAAAAACAAAAAATCCATCTCTCCTTATATATGTTTGAACAGACATATTATAATGTTGCAGCCAATTATGCTACCATGGAAGATTAGTAAATTAAAAAAAAGGCTAATTTGCCTCTTTGAAGACAAACATGTCTACATGTAACTAAGGAGAACACAATAAGGAAAGAGCATGCCTACATTATCAAACCAAATATAATTTGGCAAGGTTACTTAGTAATATCTTAATTATAGTGTGTTTGGTTCGATTTTTCAACAAACCAACTTCTCGTCCTAAAATCTAAAAGTTGAACCAAACAATAACCTAGCATTCGCGAAAAGCACTAGATTATTGAAGTGTGAAATGAAAGTTGACTAGACAAGATTTTACACATTATTAACCCACTGCAACTAACATAAAAGTTACATAATAATTAACCATCATACCATACATGAATATTGGCTCGCCGCTTTCCCACAACTAACAACCGATTTTTTTGGAATGTACCATTCAAAAAGACCCTTAACTATTAAACAATACTACAATAACTTAAACTAAAACATGAAAAACAAAAATAACAACATACCCTAAAAGCATAAGAGGCCCATGCCCTAACATCAGACAAAGCAATAACCAACAACCATGCCCAAATTTATTTAAACCAAATTGGGTATCAACAACACCAAGTTTAGACCCACAGTGCAGGAGAAGGAACATGTTGTTACAACAACATAATGTGCACGGTTTAAAAATAACGCGGGAATTTTGTAGAAATCTTTAATAAAAGATGCGCGAAGTTCCTTTTTTCGGTCCAATCCGATACCATAAACCCTAAACTCTAGAGTCAGTTGTCCAACTGAACCTTCAGAATTTGGTCCAAGATCTCATTTGCCGCGTCCGTCTCCGGGCCATCCTCGCCGGAGACCACCTCCAGGATGCCGATCGCCGTCATGCAGTGGTTCTCCGCGAGCGCGTACTCTCCACCTCGGAGCATGAGCTTGGCGCGCAGCTTCAGCAGCTCGGCCCTCGACCTCACGATCTCATGGTACACGATTGGGTCCAGGTCGCCGCCGCTGCGGCGAGACGGCGCCGCCACGTAGCGCTCCTCCTCCGCGCGGACAGCGTCGGTGGCCTCCGCGAGCAGGTCGAGCACGGCGCCGTAGGACGAGTACGCGGCCGCGCCGTGCGCGGCGAGCGGCACGACGAGGCGCGTGACGAACTGCCCCAGCTCCTGCGTCGGCAGCTCGACGGCGACGGCTGGCGCGAGCTTGAACAGTGACAGGCACGCCTCCCACACGTGGTCGGCGTGCTCCTTGACGCTGGCTCGTGCGGCGATGGCGCGGATCGTGCAGAGACCGGCCTGGCTGGAGCCAACCTTGAGGCTGAAGAGCCTGAACACGCGGTGCACGGAGACGCATCCTGCCTGCGTGCACCGCCGCGCGATCCCGATCCGCAGCAGCGCCTCCAGGGCCTCCGGCTCGGCAGAGCGGCGGCCGGAGGAGTTGGACGGCTCCCGGGCAGAGGCGCAGGAGATATGCAGCGAGCGCATCATCCGCTTCCATAGCCGTTCCCCGTCAGCGCCGCCACCGCCTGAGGCGACCGCCAACAAGGCCACCGGGATCGGCGCCGGCGCAAAGAAGCCGCTAGTCTCGAGCATCTTCGCCGCCGCCGTTCCGAGGCCGGCCTTCTCCTCGTCCAGCAGCGCGAAGCACGCGTCGATCAGCTGCACCAGGCCCGGGTTGTCCCGCAGCGCTGGCTCGTCCTTCTCCTCCCACGTCGGCGCGCGGTACGGCGCGTCGTACATCGCCTGCCGGAGCTGGGACGGGCTGACGGCGAGCTCCGACGACAGGATTGCACCGACGAGCGCGAGCCCAAGAGGCACGCTGCGAAAGTTCTTCTCGATGTCCCTGAGGACAAGGGTGTCCTGGCTTCCATACGCGCGCATCCCCTTCATCAGCCGCATGGCCTCCGGCACCGTCAGGTTCGGCAGCATGAACGTCCTGATCCTCTGCAGGCGGTTCAGCCGCGTCGTGACGATGACATGGCTGCGCTCGCAGGCGCTGGGGAGGAGCTCCTGCACGGGCCGGCTGTCCCACCAGTCCGTCTCGCTCTCGAGGTTGTCGATGACGAGGAGGTAGGGGATCTCACGCGTCAGTTCCTTCCTGATCTTGGCGATGGAGTCGCTCTCGATGCCGTGAAAGATCCACCTCTTCCTGCTTGGGGCTGCGGCGGCGACGATCGAGAGGTCGTCGCCGACGGCGAGGCCGAGCTGATCGGCGAGCTTGAGGTAGCCGAAGCGAAGGTACCTTGCCTCGCCGCGCACCCACAGGACCTTCTTGTAGTCCTGCGCGTGCCGGTGCGCGAACTCGAGCACCAGCTCCGTCTTCCCAGCGCCCGACGGACCGGAGATGCAGACGACGCCGTTGAGGAATGCAGTCTCGCCATAAGCGTCGACTTCGGCCATATGCATCGGCCTCTTGCCGCGCGAGCGCGCGCCGCCGAGCAAGACGGCCTCGAGGTCAAGCAGCTCCCTTTCCCTTCCGACGAAGCCCGCGTTCCGGAGGAACGGCAGCTCCGGGTACGCCGCCGCGCGCCATGATCGGACAGCCTCCGTCATCGCGCGCCGCCCAAGCCTCGAGGTGAGGATCTCGAGCAAGTCGATCAGGCGGTTCCTTTGGTTTCCAGCGTCCACCTCCACGGCGATCTCCGCCTTGGACAGGGCGTCCACCGCCTCCCTCCAGTCTTTCTCGGCGCCGTCGTAGAGCTTCCACAGATGGCCGCCGAACCTCTCCCACAGATCGCCGCTCTTCTGCACGATGTCCTCAGCGTTGCAGTCAGCCCGGCAGAGCCCGACCAACACCGGCAGCAGCTTCCCCCGCTCCACGAACATCCGGATCTCCTCCACGCAGTAGGGGTTACTCAACGACCCCGGCGTGACCAAGACCACACCAACCACAGCAACATCCATCGCGGCGCACGCGGCCGCGTGCGCCGGCGCGTCACGGCACCGGCGCCGGTCCGCCACCACGCAGGGCACCCCTAGCATCTCCATCTCGGCACGCATCCAAGCCACGAACCGCTCCACCGCCACCCCACCGCCATACCCAACATACACGTCGCACCCGAGCGCCCGAACCATCGGCGCCGGCATCGCCTCCTCCTCCTCCACCACCACCCCACCGTAACCCCCATCCTCCTCCTCCATCCCCAGAGCAGCAAACCCAGCCAGCCACCTGGGAATCTCCCTCGCCGGCTCATCCAAGATCCTGATCTCATCAGAGCTCGACGCACCCGCACCCGCTGCCGCCGCCGAGAAACCTCGCGCCCCTCTTCTTCCACCCCATGCCGCCGCCATTGCCGCGCTAGCTACCTCCAAGAACCTCCCTTTCTCCCTCCCTCGACAGAATCTTCCACCAAATCGCTGAACTCGAGTACGAGTCGGGAAAGGTGCAATCAAATCTGGGGATCAAGGAGGAGATCGGGACGAGATAGATCACACAAGCGCAGGAACAAGGGATGATCTGATTGATCTCACGCCACCATCAAAAGCTTACCAATGGCGAAGGGAGGCCAAAGCGGGAAGGTTTCGAATGCGCCAGGAAATTAAGGGTTTTTGGCGTTGCGTGTTCCGCCCCCAACTCCTGCTCACAAAGTCTCCTCCGCTCGATCTGAGCCGTCCATCGCAGCATCGACGGACAGGACAGCCTTGTCTTTGGTGTTTGCTGTTTTGGATGGAGACATGGGATGAGGTGAGGCAGGGATCCTGAGAGACTGGATGGTGGGGCCATGTGAGGATAGGTAGAGAGAGGTAGAGATAGATATAGATATAGATACAAAATAATTTCTGGATTTTATCCTAGCTAGTGCATTGAATTTTCAGTTACTGATTTTTTTCTACTACTTAAAAAGTAATGAGCTGTTTAAAATCTTATATTTATTGTGCTCTCTACACTGATCTTATGTAGACTGATCTATGTAGACAATCGTGTGCCGAATGCTTCAATTCACTCATGTCTAACTCTCAAGAAATATAATACATCTATTCTATATTGACTAATAATTAAGTTAAAAATATTTAGGTTTAGTGTTATGCATGTCACATTGGTTAATATATGAATATACTTTTATTTTCATATATTGTTATCTTAATAGTTGTTGATATATATAGTAAAAGTAATTAATGGCCAATGTTATAGGTTGTGTAAAAAAACTAATATGTCCTGTATTTTGAAATAGAGATAGTATGCAGGTAAATATGAGCCAATTATATCATAAGCAAGCCTAACAACACAAAGCCAGCCATTTAAAAAGATATATATATATATATATATATAACGAGAGCGTTATTCTACACCACATGTATAGAATAACTATTCTACACCGATTACGAGAGTACTACTTTCAGTAGTAGATTTTCTACGTAGAATAGCAATTGAATACTACTTTTTTCTCAGTAGTAGATTTCTTAGTAGAATAGCTATTCTACACACGTGGTGTAGAATAACATTCGTGTGTGTGTGTGTGTGTATATATATATATATATATATATATATATATGAAAAACCAAATAATTAGAAGCACTTACCTGAGAGATGCAGACAAGACAAACCTTAATTGAGATCAGATTCCAACATACCCTATAGTTAAACCATAAAAAATATGCTTCAAAATAATGTAATTGAACCATGGTGTGTTCATTAGAGGAATATAATAGAACAAATTGGCCAGTATTAGATCTTGATTTTATCAACTTATTTTGGTAAATACAAGATGTTCCTAAAATGTATCTTATTTCTGCAATGTTCTAAGTAAAAAATATGGTTGCTTCAATTGTTTTGAATAAATTCAAGCCTTTTTTCCTTCATGCTAGACTTGGGGCTCAGGGTGGAACCAACCTTAATTAGTTTAAGAAGTTGACCAACTCAACATGTTTGTTTCAGCTTTGGATTATAAAAATCCAGTTTATAAAAAAAGCTAGGTTCCACAAACTTATTAGATTGTTATAATTTGCACTTCAAATTATAATAAACTAACAAATTAAATAAGTTGTCATGTTTGTTTCAGCTTATAAAAAAACTAAATTATTATAATCCAAAGCCGAAATAAATAGGCCCTAACGTATTAACGCCACGATATTTTGGTGGTCCATGACAACACTAAAAATATATCTTATTAAACATAGATGAACATGTTAGATTATGTCTAGCCGAAGATATTGATGGTTGTTTCTTAATCAGGTCCTAGATTGAAGAAGTAAGCCTATAATGAAGCAAATAGTCCACCTAACTTATGGATTGCTATATATGTGACAACCTATAATAATGCAACACTTAAAATTTAGTCCGCTATACTTTCTAGTGACATTCAACGAGGGATCTATGTTTTGAGGTTCCAAGATGGCCGCTCTACGTGACATGTGATCTAGGTTTACATTGACCAAAGAAAAACAACACTAATTAGGCTAAGCTAGGGCAATTAAGCCATATTGTTTGGATATACCTATATAGTTGTGAAAACAAATATTGTGCTTGTGCCAAGGCCAAGCTGATATGCTCCATAATGTAACACATGGTTTGTGGCATATTCAATGTTGTGTTGTTGTTGTGTTGTCACTTTGATAGTAATGATTTGTTATGCTCCTTTATACAGTTTAGTGTTGCTAGCAATAGTATGATATATCCAGTGACCTAAATACTATACTAAAAACAATGATCTTGATTTAAATCTGTAGTGACGACAGCATTAATCTGAAATCGTCGATCCGTCCATGGTAATCCACTTAACCACTTCATTGATGAACGAAGGAGAAACTTCAAGCTAGATACGATATGATCTCGGAAAATGTTAGATATGGAAATACCAATATATTGGCACTCTTTTTTTGAATTGCAAGCGAGAGATTCGCCGCAGGAAATATATTGGCACTCTGCCTTAGCTACATCAGGGATGACAAGAATAAAAAACTGTACCAGATAAAATTTTTTATCATCTTGCAGTAGTTTTGGCCACTTGTTCTTGAGAGGGAGCCGTTCTGTTTGCTTCCACACTTGTACTCATGTTGCATATGCTACTGTAAATATTTATTTTTCGCACTTGAATAATCTTTCGTCTCAGAAAAGGATTTCCCCTTGTCGCGGAAGAACCTTTTGTTTTGTTTTAGTTAAAATTTTCAGTTGTCGCACTATTCCGTGGTTGTTCTTGGAGTTTCTTGCAAGTGTATATATATAAACTCTTAGGCTATACACTTTAAAAAAAGGGTAAAAATGTAAAGTCCAGTCAATTTTAGTACAATTAATCAAAATATAACAGAGTCACGAGCAAGCAAATAAACGGTTCTAGTTCCAAACCGATTATGCAAGACCCATAACTATATGAAGCATATTAGGTATGTTTGACGACAAGTACTGAAGTTTAGCCTTTTTCACATTGAATGTTCGGATACTAATTAGAAAAACTAAACATGAGCTAATTATAAATGAGCTAATTCGCGAGACAAATGTATTAAACCTAATTAGTTCATAATTTAATAACATGGTACTATGATGAATTAATTATATTTAATAGATTCGTCTCGCGACGAACTTAGTTGGACACCTAGCAAGCATGCTGAATATCCACATCTAAACAGGCCTCTGCAGGTCAGGCACATGTCTTGACCCTCGAGTTCACAAAACCATCGTATAACCAAATTGGTCCTGAAACCGCTGTAATCGGTCAACGAATGGTTTTGCAAAACCTGACTGCAATTTTGTTGGATCTCATCACACAGTAATTAATCACATATAATAGTCTAACACGGAGCTGCACATATTTACTGGTTATTGACCATGTACACAAGTACGTTGCGTCCTCGCACATGTGGGTATTAGGTACACAAAAGAATCAATTATACGAAGAAAACCAGGCAGTAAAAATTGAAAACAAAAATGACGCCTCGCACTGTGAGAGCAAGATTACCGTACCAAACCAACCAAAGAATGCATAGACAAAGGGGGTCAAAAGATATGAAACAATCAGAGTGGATTTCACATGCAATGATGCAAATGAGCTTTATGTCCAGAAAATAGCTCATCTGGTGGAGGCAATCGTAGAGGCGCCACGCGCGGATCGGGAGTCTTCCCATCGTTTGTTTACAATTAGTGAAGGCGGCAGCTAGCTTGATATGAGCAATCTCCGGTGCCTCTGCTTGGGGAACCTGTTCAGTAGCAGCATCAGTCCGACATTGCTCCCACACATACCCATAGGGTACCTGCCATTGATGTCCAACAGTGGTTAAGGCAACAAAGAAAACACCCACAGATTAACCAATCGAGCAAGATAGCTGACTCACTTGATGCGATTTGGCTTCCTACACCAGCAAAACGCATAGCTGATCCACTGGATGAAACATCAAATAAGCAAATCAGCAAAGGAACTAATTTGTTTCACAGCGAGAGTTACAACGTGATAATAATGTTTGTTAGAACTTAGAAGAATGGTCAAAAGGATGGAAATGAAGTAAATTGTGATCTTTCTGAGTAAGCAGGTATGTTCCTAGGGAAAATTACTCACATGCCATTATAATTTTCAGAAATTGCCTATATGCCACTGTCAGTGATTGTGGCGGCCCCCATCTGTCAGTGACACATCGATGGCATATTGGCAAACCGCAAAAATTGTAATGGCACGGAAAAAATTAACCCGTGTTCCTAACTCATTCACCCATCCCAGATCTATTGGACAGGTGGGATAACCGGTCAGGCACTATCATATTCACAGCTATGGTAGATATGCATATTGACAGTCCAACCTAGTACGTATCAGTCATGATCCAATTCTGATAGCCCCCATGTTGAGTTGTTGACTACGTTAAGGTCACATGTTTTCCTTTGCTTACAGTATGTTTGGTAGCACATGGCATCAACCTATACTAAACAACGAATAATAAAATAAATGGCAAGAATCATTGTTTGAACTTGATTCCTTGATCTCAAACCAATTCAGATTGTTCTTTTGTCCAGTGTTAGTTACTATGGTGGAATAGAGGAATGACATCTAGTTCAGGTATGACGCACTTTATAAGATGTATGAACAAGGAAATTTAGGACTGGAAATTGCATGTAACAGATGACGCAAAACAGTGACAATTGGCTATCTCATCAAATTGGGAATTTGCAGGGAATAGTTATGTTCCTATTTGATAGACAACCGTTTAAGGGCGGTATATTACAAATAGTATTTCATCAAAGATCCTTTGTTGAGGGAAACAATGAAAAGAAGTATTTCATGAATCTTGCACAAAACACGGGTGAAATTAAACGCCGCCAGCTAGCCAGTGTATCATGCCTTAGATCTCCATTTAGGAGTTGTGGTGCATTACTTCAAGGAACAAATATAAACCTTCTTGTATTGCTGATTAAACCTTCCTTTTAGAAATGACTAATCTATTTCAGGCCTTCTAGTCAATAGCAGTATGTAAAGAAGGTACATATACATTCTATAATTCAATAAACTTCTACATTCAATGATGATTACAATTTTTAATCAGGAAAAAGCAATAACTGACAAGAGTATAAACAAATGGTGCTGGTCTGAAACATATTTTTCTGAATAGAAAGAACAGAAAAGATTACCGATTATGACATCATGCATGTTATATCAATTATCAAGAAATAGTGTATTCCTGACTCATGCATGTCTAAATTAGCATCGCATTATGTAAAGCCAGTATAAACTATTAAAACAAAACAACCGATTCTTTAATTCTTCCTCAAGAAATTCAATTGAGCATCAACCCTAGCCCCTAGAAGACTAAGATGGTACAGGTTTACCTTAATCACTGCAACGATGACGAATTTCATGAAGAATCTCTGACTCTTCACCACCTTCCTCTGAACTGCTTGCAACGGCGCTGTCTCCTTGCAGAGCTGCTGAGCGATTTCCTTGAGTAGCACAACCTGCGCTTTCTCAGATCCCATCGATATGATTGCATGCCGCATTGACTCCCGGTCTGCCTCCAGAGCCTGCAATCTTGCACTGAGCTTCTGTATTACTTCCTCCTCAGCCCAAGCACCAATCCTACCCCTGTAGCTCATTTCGCTACCAATTGGCGTCCCAAAGTAGCAACAATCATCAGGCTCAACTGCAGGCACACTGTGCACAGCATCCACCGTGTACACCTGATCTGATGTCCCGAGATCCACCGTGAGCAGGAAGTCATCAGCCATGGCAATGCCACCATCGTCCGGAAACAAGTTTTTGCTGGAGGGTGTGCGCACATGACATGAGAGTCGAGGTGATGAACAGATGACTCCCTTATCGGCAGCCGATGCTCGGTCAGGCATTCTACTGAGCAGGTGGTGGGTGCGCGGGGTACCCACGTCGGAAGACGTAGGGTATTCGATGCAGTTTATCGGAGGGTAATCCTCGTCGAAGGGGTGGTCCTGGAGACCCTCCGCGGCGGCGGTGGGGGACGATGGGAGGGATGACGGGGCGAGGAACCCTAGGTGGAGGAGGCGGGAGTGGCATGCCTGGAGCTGCGCGGAAAGCGACCGGACGGAGGCGTCCCGCTGGACAATCGCATCGTGGAGCGCGGCAACCTCGGCAGCGTCGTGCGCGAACCTCTCCTCGGCGTAGCGGCGGAACTGGCGGGCCTCCATCATGGCCTCCGACTTCTCCCGCTGCAGGCGCAGGATCATCGACATGGCCTCGCTGGCGGCCCCCGCGGCGGCGCCTCGCTCCGCCTCGAGCTCCGCGTGCAGCTCCACTATCCCGTGCTGCTGCCGCGCCACCTCCTCCCTCAGCGCGGTAGCCTCGTCCCAGATCCCTACCCGCGCCACGGCGAGAGCTTCCACCGGCAGCTTCCGCTTGTGGAGAGTGACGCGCGCGGGCGGCCCGCCGCACAGCGGGCACGCATCCTCCGCGGCGGTTTCAGCCATGGAGGCGCCGCCGCCAGGGCCACGCGCATCCGCGGGGTTGGCCGGCGCCGGCCTGCAGAGGGAACCGAGCACTAGGCAACCCTGGCGCACGTGAGCAAGCCGAGGAGAGGTCGCCCGCGAAACCCGCCTCGGATCTCCAGCAATCTCTGCTCGCTTCCCTCGGAGAATAATAAGATTCGAAGGAAACCACCCGGCCCAGCCCGGCCCGGCTCGGCGTGGTCGTCTCGCAGTAAATCAATCTGGGAGTGGGTGGAGGACGAGGTTGTCGCGCGCGCCCGCGCTGGCTGGCCGACTGTGTGGGTGGTCCGCCCCGCGGCGGCGTGGTTTTGGGCAGGGGAGGTAGGCAGGCAGGCCGCAGGCTTGGCGGGCGGCGGGCGGCGGCCGGAGGACGACGAGACGAAGCAGGTGGTGGGGTTGGGACGGCGTGCTCTGCTGGCTCGCGCGCAATGTACCTCGGGTTTTTTCAAAGGAGGTGGTGGATTCAATTATTATTGAGTGCGACATTTCGAAATCTGTCTGTTTGAATTTTGATTTTAGCAAGCGCGTCGTTCCAAAATGGTCTGTTTGGATTTTGATTTTAGCGAGCGTGGCATTTTGAATCGGTCTGTTTGAATTTTGATTTTAGCAAGTGGCGTCGTTTCAAAGCGGTCTGTTTGGATTTTGATTTTAGCGACCATGGCATTTTGAATCGGTCTGTTTGAATTTTGATTTTAGCAAGTGGCGTCGTTTCAAAGCGGTCTGTTTGGATTTTGATTTTAGCGACCATGGCATTTTGAATCGGTCTGTTTGAATTTTGATTTTAGCAAGTGGCGTCGTTTCAAAGCGGTCTGTTTGGATTTTGATTTTAGCGACCATGGCATTTTGAATCGGTCTGTTTGAATTTTGATTTTAGCAAGTGGCGTCGTTTCAAAGCGGTCTGTTTGGATTTTGATTTTAGCGACCGTGGCATTTTGAATCGGTCTGTTTGAATTTTGATTTTAGCAAGCGCGTCGTTCCAAAATGGTCTGTTTGGATTTTGATTTTAGCGAGCGTGGCATTTTGAATCGGTCTGTTTGAATTTTGATTTTAGCAAGCGCGCCATTTTGAATGGGTCTATCTGGATTTATTTTTATTTAGTGAGCTCCACGATTTGAATCGGTCCGTTTTGAGTTTTGATTCAAACAAGTGCATCATTTCGAATCCGTCTGTTTGGATTTCGAATGTAGCCAGCACGACATTACGAATCGCACGTGTTGGGTTTTGATTTTAGCAAGGTTTACATTTTTGAATCGGTCTGTTTGGATTTTGATTTTACATTTCAAATCGTCTTGGCTCGTTACAATCCGATTTGACTAATGATTGAAGACGCTATCTAATTCATAGATGGTAGCCTGAGTCAGAGTGGTCAACGGTCAACACTGGATGCCGGCGATTTATAATTTAAATTTTAGAATTGATTTGTCTGTTTTTCATTATTTTTTTCAATATTACTTCTAGACCTCTGTGGGTGCTTAGTTAAATTCTAAAACTTGAATACAAATGCCTCGATGAAACTTAAAATTCAAAACGATAATCTTGAAACCGGAACCTTAATGTTCTGACACCATTTCTCACTTACTAATTTCACTAAATCCAACATAAAATATGTATTAATGTGCTATTTATTAGATACCGTACGTAGGTGTTAATATACTTTGCTTTAAACTTAATTCAAATTAAAATAAGATTAGTTTCGTTTATCTATACCACTTTAAAAAAAAGTTAGTGGTAGTGGACCTACCACCACTACTTCTTATAGTAAAGAGAAACTCTTCGGCTTTAACTTTGTTCGTATCTATTTGTATGGATAGATTTGCTATTTTGACACTTCAAAAAAGTGGCGTTTGTATTTTGGGAAATTTTGAAACGTGCCATTACAATTTTCTGTAATTTGAAAAATGCCACTGTCAGTGACTGTGGTAGGTCACATATGTCAGTGACACACCGATGGTATATTTCAAAACTGTAAAAATTATAATGGCATAGAAAAATTTGGCCATTGTATTTTTAACATTCGGACCCATTTTCAGTGACTTAACTGGTCCTACATATCAGCTTCAGAAGTGTCATTCTAAATAAAGTACATATCTTTAGTGTCAAACTTAGCTTTTATAACATAAAATTGATAAAGTACCATTGGTTAGTTACTCTTGTCTAATTTATTTCAGTAGCTTCGCCTTTGCATATACCGTTGATCAGCTTAAGCTTCTTCCTCAGAAGTTGGGTTCCTCCTGATCTTTCTTAATTTTCTCTGCAGATCAAGGTAGAAAAAAATAGATGCAACGTGATTTAGGGCCCGTTTGGATGTACTAAAACTAATTGTTAGCTAGAATTAATTATTAGTTAGCTAATAATTAGTTAACTAAAAATTAGTTCACATGTGTTTGGACACTTTGGACTAATACCTGAAAAAGGAGTAAATGACTCTCTATTAGCTCCCATTAGTTCAGTTTTGTGAACTAATGATTAATCATTAGTTGGCTCATAAACTAATAATTAGTTTAGTAATTAGTTGGACTGTTTGGATGAACTAAGACTAAAAATTAGCTACTAACAATTAGTTTGTGGGATCCAAACATATCCTTAGGTTCTGTTTGGATCCCATGAACTAATTATTAGTAGCTAATTTTTAGTCTTAGTTCATCCGAATAGCCCAACTAATTACTAAATTAATTGTTAGTTCATGAGCCAACGATTAGCCATTAGTCGGCAAAAGTTAACTAATGGGAGTTAATAGGGATCATTTACTTTTTTCGGGTATTAGTCCAAAGTATCCAATATACGTGAACTAATTATTAACTAGCTAACAATTAGTTTTAGTCCATCTAAACGGACTACCCAAATTAGAAAAATGTTGAAACGATCTCACTAGCCATAAATTATTGTAAATTAAATTACCTGAAAAATATTGCTTGATATAGAAATAATCTGTGTTCTATCACACACTCAAGGCATTCAATTCTTTTTCACTCTTATCAGGGGACAATCAAACTCAATAATTAAGTTTGGTAAACAATTTAAATCACCCGACCAACAAATTATTTAGACATCTACGCTCATTCAACAATAGAGATTATATTATAATCCCCAACATTTCTATCCCACCCTACTATTTCTGTTCCGGCTCAACTTTAAAGTTTCAACAAATTTTAGTGTTAAGTTGCTCACGTCTCTTTCACTCACGACTACTAATGTTACCGCGTTACAAATCTAATAAGCATGTAATTATACAAACAATCAAACAAATAGGGTTCCAAGAATTTCAGAGATTCATATATATGTATATATATATATATACGGGAGCGCTATTCTACACCACGGGTGTAGAATAACTATTCTACACCGACTACTTTCAGTAGTGAATTTTTTCAGTAGAATAGCTATTGAGTACTATTTTTTTCTCAGTAGTAGATTTGTCGGTAAAATAGTTATTCTACACCAGTGGTGTAGGATAGCATTTGTATATATATATATATATATATACAAATGCTATCCTACACCACGGGTGTAGAATAGCTATTCTACACCGATGTGGAATGGAGGGGTTGGGATTAGGTGGGGGGTGGACACGATTGGGATGATCGGTGTAGAATAACATTTACACCCATAATGTAGAATAGCATTCCCGTATATATATATATATATATATATATATATATATATATATAAATAATGCGAATAAGTGCAAGGGAATTGAAACCAACCGCGGTTGCCCACATCAACCCACAAGCATTGCAAAATGTTTTAGATCCATTTGGAGCATGGCGCATCCTGGGCGTAGCATCACTGCTTTCTCCGCAGTTCGTGCAGCTGCATGAATAAAAATCATATTGCATTGCAACTTCAGACATCACAAGTATACTACTAAGCATCGGTCCTCGAGAGGCTGGCGGAAGTTAATTTAGCAGACGAAAATTTCAATGTTTTATTGTAGTGGCTGACTCGACCCAAGATGATCTCGTGTAATGTCAAGTAGAGATGTTTTTATGGGTTTCTAAGTTATAATCTATAAAGATGAAAACTATGGGAGCTATCGAGAATGCACACCTAGGTCAAACCAAGATGATCGTGTGCAATATCAATTAGAGATGTTTTTATGGGTTTCGGACTCTGATATTTGTTTTTTAGAATCCAACCTAGCTACTACACCCTGGGTCACAGCTCATCTATTCTGAGGGGTGTTTGGATAGGGCTAAAATTTTTTAGCCCTCGTCACATCTAATATTTAAATATTATTTTGGAGTATTAAATGTAGACTATTTACAAAATTCATTCATAATCGTAGGATTATTCACGAGACGAATCTAATGAGTCTAATTACGCAATGATTTGACAATGTGGTGCTACAGTAAACATTTGCTAATTATGGATTAGTTAGGCTTAAAAAATTCGTCTCGCGATTTAGTCTCCGATTCTGCAATTATTTTTATAATTAGCTCACGTTTAGTCCTTCAAATTAATGTCGAAACATCCGACATGATACGGGCTAAAATTTAGCCACCGGATCCAAACACCCCCTAAGTTTAGCCTAATAGATAAGGGTTGTCTCGTAAACCGAGCTCTCGAACATTGTGGACTAAGGGCCTGTTTGGTTCCTTTAGGACTAAACTAAACTTTAGTCTCCTCTTTTTTATATGACTAAACTTTAGTCCCTTGCTGTTTGGTTCTAAGGACTAAAGGACTAAAAAAGAGTAAGGGCTGAGAGGTAAGTAGTACTTTTAGTCCCTTTTAGCAAGGTTTTTGGGACTAAAGGGTGGGACTAAACTTTAGTCCCTAAACTTTAGCAACCCCAAACCAAACACCCCCTAAACCTAACAAGTATGTTCATCTGAGACATAAAAAGCTTACAAGGTGAGGTCAGTCGTCTTCCCTTGTTCGTGTATACCACCAACAAATTTCCCTCTGTTGCGTTTCATCCTGAATCAGCAAATTCACCAGAAATCAAAGATAAGTAACAGATGCAGCTGCCACATATGCCAAATGATCATACACACAGCTAGTGTTGTTTAGCTCACAAATGAGAAACACACTCATAAGTTTTGTGGTACTAAAAACATCTACATAAACTAATTAGCACATTAAATAGACACATTTCACATTGTGCTCTTCACTCTTCACTAATCAACTAACTATCAGATGTACCTAAACACTTTTTTAAGAGCAAGAAATCTGCTAATATATTAGAATATTAGAAGAATAGAGAGTAACAGTGAGAAGTGAGACGACATCCTCCGCAATAAATTGTAATATTGCTCTCCGATATACTCCGCAATAAGATGAAAGATTTGGATCGTCGTTCTCTCGTGGCAAGACTTGGGTTCGAGTCTAGGACGATCACTAGGCTGCAAATGGGGAATTTGATCATATACACACCTTTTAGATGGAAATTGAGGATTTACCCATCATATTTCAATGACATACAGGATCTAGGTCAATGACATATGGACCAGAAAGGTAAATCCTCAATTTCTATCTAAATAAAAGGTATACGATCAATTTTTATCGGTACTTTCTCTCTCACACATGAACTCAACACAAGAACACACGATGAGCAAGATCAATAATCCCAACAATTAATGCATACCTCAAAGCGACTTCCCTTCGGGAACTGTAGTCTGCCTTCTTGATGAATCCGATGTTCCTCCGTTTCTCCCTGTACCGCGTCAGCGCGGCCAACCTGTCGAAGTTGTGAGGAACAGCGATGGGTTTCACCTGACCAAAACTTCAACAAGTCATTCGTCTGCGAGTAAAACTGCTGCTGCAAATTAAAGAGTGTCTGATGATTCGTCGTGCAGTTCTTTCCAGTTGGTTCTGAAGAATGATGCGGATGATTTACCAGGTGAGTGGGTTGTGGCCTGACGGTTTGTGGAGCCATTTCTTGTTCATTCAGAAGCTGGAAGATGTTTTCTATCTGAATTACGTACAGTTATCAGAATGTTGTCAGCTAGGATCGTCAGAGAGAAAAAAGAAAAGCAAAATCTCAAACTTAATCATTTAGTAGAGCTCCTGTTTGTTTTTCATGAGTTCAATGTGATCAGAGCTCTCTCGATCCTTTCACGTTTGATCAAATCTCAAACTTAAACGAACCAAGAGGGGCAAATAACCAAGAAAAGTTACAGCAATATCCTACAAACAAAGCCTAAACTAATATTGGTTCCATTCAAAAATATAACAAATTTTAGAGTTCAAAATTTGTCTTAAATATAACAACATAAAACTTATAAAAAAATAATTTTTATCTCCACAATGTTTTACTACATATGAACTTGATTACTCATTATTGTACCTAATCACTTTTAGACTCACACTGACTCATCAAAGAGGTATATGGTCTTCTTAATTACTCAAATTTTGGAGTAGTAGCTAGGACTAAAATGATTCTTTTTAGGAAGAACCGACAGAATTAAAGAAACGAGAATGATTTCTAAGGAAGAGAAGAGAAAATGTAAGAGAATTAAACATTGTTCATGCCGCAAGACCCAAAACTATTTCAAGCTAGCTATCTGTTGGCGAGTAAACGACGACGAGGACTCACCTTCTGCGGCTGCACGGAGTCGTAGACGAACATCTGCCCGTGGTAGTACATCACCAGCCGCTCCTCGTCTCCCTGCTGCGCCATCGCCGTCGCCACCGACTGCTGCTGCTGCAGGCGCCGTCGCCCAGTCACCGCGGCCTGATCATCGTCCTCGTTGTAACAGTCGCCGCCGTCGTCGTCGAGTCCGGCGCCCGGGAAGAAGATGTCAGGAGGGAGCACGATGTCTTCGAAGAAGAAGTGGTAGTCGTCTAACGCGTCGGCGGCGCTCGTCAGCGACGACTTCTTCTGGTGCTCGTCGGAGCTGGCATTGGCGCCGCTGCTCGACGACGGCGTGTGCTGCATGGGTGGGTCGGAAAAAGCTAGCAAGCAAGCCAAGGAGAGCAATGGTGTTCACTGTTCACGGTTAAGTGGACTAGGTTGGCTAAAATCGCAGTGACGAGAAGACCATCAAACATATGATGAGGCCCTGCAGCAGATTGAAAATTTTATACGTGAGATGAGATATTTTGGGATAATATGAGTGTGATTTATGACAGGGATGATATAAGTTCATCTCATCTCATGACCCACTCAACCTGTTGAAAATACCATGCATCATGCATGTCGTCACGCCCTGCGAGTAAACGGAACACCATGCAATACAATACACTATTTTCAACTTTAAACAAATCTACTATGTTCCGTTCCCAATTGATGATGCTGAGAGTAGGAACCCTGCGCCAGCAACCAAATACTGAAACTTTGGTCGTTTTCAAGGAAATTTATTCACCAAATGTAGAGGTAAATGAATGAAGCAAAACAAACGCGAGATCGAACTATAGCGTTTTTCCAGAAAAATAAGGCACGTCAATGATTTTTCAGGTGAAGTACAACAAATCCAGGCCTGCAAAACTCAGTACCGCACAAGCTGCTGTAATAACCCATGTTCATCTTTTCTGCAACCGGAAGCTAAAAATTGAATCCAACAGCAAGCTCGTTATAAAGTTCCCCATTGACACACCCACACAAGACAAGACAATATCAGAACTATACCCTGTATACATACCCCCCACCCCCACACCTACAAAAATCTTATGTACCGGAAATTCGCTCTAAAAACGAAGCAACATCTACCCTAAGGGAGCCTTCACAACCAACTTATGAAAAATCAAAATAGTGCGCACCATTGCTCAAAGGCATGGTGGAAAATCATGAAAATAATTCTTCATCATGAACCATGAAATCAAGTGTGCTGCTGCATCGAATAGCAACCGGTAGAAAGCAATAGACACCCGTTGTTCTTCACTGTCCCAGTTTAACAGCAACCGGGAGGGGACAAGATGGCCAAACGTCCTGCGGTTTTTCCCTGTCCCAGTTTAACTTCTCCATCCGACCATACTCCATTTCTCTGTTGCTGCTGCCAGATCGACACCTTAGTCTGGGGACCAGCAATCTGAAGTTATTTCAATTGTAAATTCTGACTGGCTTCTCATAGGTGTGACGGGTCTGATCGTAGTTGAAACCAAGGAAAAAACAGAATATCATTAGGATACAGGTCTTTGCAATCTATAGCAATTTGCACATAAAAGAGCATTGGAATGTTACAGTAGAGCGCATAAAAATGCATGTGAATGTGTTTATGGTGAAAGCCAAAGTTAACTACAAGATCTTTAAGACGTGCCAAACTCTCAAGGCATCTTCTTTGATAGCAGGAAAACCTTCTGCAAGTTGTGCCATATAGGGTTACCCTAAATGCCAAAGTGCCTAAATCACTTACCAAGTTAAACAATTCTGGATTGCTCGGTTCATGGATACATTTAACTAAAAAGGTTAGAAAGGAATTCTCTAAAACATCAAAGCAAACCCAAATATTTAGAAAGGTCATTCGGCAAAAGTTTAAAAGGATTGCAATAAATAGCATGGTAGCAACTAAAGTGCAGATAATGTGGTGGAAGGGAAAAAGAAATCAGGGAACTAGTGATTGGCAAATAATCAGCACCCTCAGGTCAAACAGGTTTGTACTGCTTGGCTAGAGGCTCTGCTGGCTAGTGCGCTTGGACTGTCCATAACACTAGGATTTAGGGTTGAGCAAAACTTAGGAAAGACTGGTTCCTTTATATAACAAGGTTGACTCACAACTTAGGAAAGACTAAAGAGCTACCTATGGAAGTATAACCAATAAATTTGACTTGAACTCAAAATAAAGCTAAATTAAGAAAGTAGGAAACATATTCTCCTATCTGATTCAGATTTCAGCTACCCTCTAATTTCCATGTTTGCATCTTTGATAAACCCTTCCGTACTTTCTGTCCATAACAGCAGGTACCGAGGCAAGTGACAGAATTAACCTAAAAAAATGGCACGAGAATTTGTTAAGCTCCCTTCACAACCAGAGACAGTGGCATACCTGGTTGGCTGTATAGGCCCTTTTTGGTGCATTATCAGTGTGCTCCAAACCAAGATACTGCTCCCAAGCTCCATAGACATCTCTCCTCTGTAGAAATCAGGAGAGAAGAATAAGTCAGATATCATAGAACAAAACAGATGTAGTGGCAGAGCTAGAGAAGCTTGTAGGGGAAAATCAATAATGTACCTGGAAACGTGCAGATACAACATCTGAATCTTGGAGGTAGTCTGGCCGGTTCATAGATATAAATGCAAATTTCCACTGATCACATTGCATTAATTAGTACATTAATTTAGTGACTGCATCGCATACTTGCATGGAATGAAACTCAAGGTAAAAGACAGAAAATGCATGAACGAAATTCTCGCCGATATCTTCAAATGAATATCAATGTATTCTGTATTTTTTTCTTCTCACCCACATATATAGATCTGGCTCACGTGATACTTACCAAACCATTCTATAAGAAGCTTATATGGATCACATGCAGTAATAATTCATTATCATAAATGGTCACTAACTCACTATTTTTTAGAATTATTGAGAAAATGTTAGACAGCAATATAATATGTTAACTCCCAGCTTCCTACAGCACAGTAAAACAACTACAAGACTGGTATCCATTCAAAACTATGCATCTGATTTATATAATCAACTTAATTCCAAGGTTGAAAAGTGTATGAAAAAGAAGAGGAAGCAAAAAAATATAGTTATAGTTCCCCCTTTCAGAACAAACTTCAACAAATGAATCACCTTGCAGAATTCCTCATCAGGGACTTGTAGTTTTTTCTGTATGCGCTCTTTTACTTCTGCTAAAGTCTCACTTTCACGGATAGCAAGATAGAAAGGATCTCCAAAGTTCTGAATCTGCTGTTGGTCATCACAACAGTATCAATGGAATGTATAAGCATATTTTAATAATAGCTAAGTGCCTAAGTTCCAATACAACTTGATTACACAAGAATGGTAAACATATCAAAGTGCACTACCTGATTCTGAAGAGGATCTTTCATAAAGTGATAAACATGAATTAACCGGTCATGTGGACCAAGATTTTTTTCCTCCTCTGGAATCTATATCAATCAGTAGAAGCAGGTATGAGGATAAAATGAAGGCACATATTTGATACCAGCAGGAAAAAAATACATGAGATAGAAAAGCAGGAATTGAAACAGATTGCAACTTTACATATTAAGAAATGGAAAGCACCAAATACAAAAAAAAAATCACTGCATACCTCCTCAGCACGTAGTGTCCAGTACTGATCATTTATATTCTCTATCTTCTCTTGGAGTGGAAAGATCTATGGAAAAACTTAAATTAATGATAGCCATGCAAATAAATGATAATCAGATGTTTTTCTTAAAACAAATGGGCATTCATTAGGACAGTTAGCATTTTACTTCTCTTGAGGGCTAAAAGCTAATGCACAGGTACCTTATAAATCTTGTGGTAGAAGACCTCCAACAAGCGCAGTTCAGCACTGGGACTGGAAAGTTCAACCTGTTGATCAGTGACAAAAAATTAGGAGTGGTACTTGAAGAACTAACACCCTCATGCATGAATCTGTCCACCTAATGTGAACAAACAATTTTAGGCATATGCAAGATGCATCAAGTCACATCAATTGGACATGAATTTCATAAAACTAGACTCGAAATTAAACAATTCATCACAAACTTAAAGAACAAATAGCATGGATGAATTACTGTGTATCAGCATCATGATGTGAGGTTGTAGCTAAACATAATATAACATTGCATGTTGAAATAATCATGCAGATCAGCGGATTCATGGAAATTGAATATGCAGCTCAGCAGGAATTGTATATTAGTACCAAATGCTCAGCATCTAATTGTACTTGTACAAGATAGTTACACCTTAACAGAACAGAGATTAAATGAAGCAATCTATATAACTTAATACTTTCGTTTTGCACAACAATTTGGTAACCTTGAGAGCGAGTTAACTTATTCTTATGCGAACTCACCCTTTAATGTTAGGATCTATTCATATCCCTTACCTCTTAAAGGAGGTTAGAGGTGCACCCTATAAGAATTCATATGAATATACCATCCAAGCAGATGCATTGGTGTATCTCAATTGCAATAGAGTGTAAGTGTAGATCAAAGAATAAATAAATTAAAAAGGACTGCACAGGATATCAAAGTAAGAACCTTAGTTTTCAAATTATTAATCACATCTGCAATAGTGCTATTCTTCGGAAGTCTGATACTGTGAATCACAACCTGGAAAAATGATGTTTCATGAATATTTGCATTTTGTAGCTAAATGTAAATAAAGCCATATTGTTTGCACCTAAACAACCTCATCCTTTGTAGCATGATGGAATGCAACTTTCAGAGTTTTCAGACCCTGCAATTCTGGCAGTGGAATATCCAGTGCTTCATAATACAATATGTCTGACATCTGTACAAGATAGTATCTTTAGTAAAAATCCCTTTTGCATTTTAGTTATGCACAAAACTATGCTAATTTTCCCAAGAAAGGAGGTGAAAGGTTAACCTGATTATAATGAATGAGCATATCCAACAGATGCTCCACTCCCCGATATCTGATAGGTTGTGGTTTAGGCTGCTGTGAATAGCAGTTATGGGATGTCAAGCGAATTTTTGCTGGATCATCCACCCCAAGTTGACGGGCAACTCTCTCAACAACATCATCATAGGTATGAAGCTTTGACCTAAAGCATGGAAAGAAAAGTAATGCATAAAAGTTAGATAATTAATCAATTAAACAGTTTCAATCCAATAGGTTTTGCAGTCACTCACAATTCCAAACTAAAGTCATCTTCCTTTGGTTTCTCCAACGACCGAAAGTGCACAACCTACAGTAAACAAATTTGACATCAATAAAGCATGTGGCATTATTGTTAAGGTAGACCCACATAATAATATTGCATGGGCGTGATAATACCAAATATAAAAAGCCTATAAACATATGATTTTATGGTCAACAAATCGTAGAGTTAGATTAAATTAAGATTAGAAAGTTAAGAACTAGAATAAATATTATGTTATGTTCAGTTATGTGGAGTGATTTCATCATTTCAAACTATGTATTGGTAATGTGATAATCTCTTGTTTGTTATGGATTTTTAATTATATTTATGTTGTAATGCAGTTTATGTAGAGTATAAACTAAACCCGAGGGTTACCCATTTGGGTTTTGGGTACCCAACATGTTCGGGTTCAGGTTTAGTTTTGAACCCATGGGTTCAGGTTTGCATGGGTTTCGCGGGTTTGCTTAACGGGTGGGTTTTCATCAAACCCATGGGTTTTAGCCCCGTTGCCATCCCTAATCCAGATTTCTAGCTCGAGGACGAGTTGTTTTTCCGAAGGAGGGAGAAATGTTGTGGTCAGCAAATCGTAGAGTTAGATTAGATTAATATTAGAAAGTTAAGAGATAGAATAAATATTCTGTTATTAGAGATAAGGCAGGGTTAGATTAAGATTAGTTAGGATTATTTCTAATTTAAAGACAGTGATAAAGATAGCAGATTAGATTGTATTAGGAGTATAAATACCCCATAAGGGTTATGGAATAAATAAAGCAGAAGGAATTATTTAATTCCTACTCCTGCTCCTACCATATGAATATATGATAACTCAATAAAAATTGGGAAAGGGACAGTGGAAGCAAGAGGATTTCCTTTTGAAGTACTGAATGCAAAGGCACAGAGCATACAAGCAATTCTGTGAAAATTAATAATATATTTATCTTTACTATTATAAAAGGAGTTGAGAGTGATGGTGCACTCAGTGCTCTACAGCTGTAGTCTGATAGTCTCCACGAGATCATGTTTGGCTAGATACATGTCAACATATATGTTGTTTGAAATGTCTTTTGTGAAAATTTGCATACTGTGCATGCTGCCATTTATACAATTATTTATTTATTTTAGATTTGAAGTCTTGAAGATATGTATTTTGTTTGCATTTTAAACATTAAATAGTATAATACATTACTATATCTCCTTATAATATATTACTATATTTGTTTGATATCCATTGCAAAATGTGTGCACATGATGCTAGTGCCTTTCGTGTAACTCTATGATAGAAACTTCCATTTCAGTTAACAGAAGATACATATCAAGAGATCCATAACTTATACATAAAACAATGGAAACTAGTTAGATGCCCATGCTTCTATTAATATTGTCTAAACAAATATAATATATTTTTGCATGAATATCTTGTTTTTCCATAGGAAGTACTCACCTTTATTATGCTATATGACATGTGGCAACCCATTTATATTTGACTGTTGTGTAATATTAGGAAATATCAAGGGACAAAATACAAAAACAGCAAGGGGAGTGACACCACTCCATTCTTATATTCACCACAGCCATCAAAGAGCTCCATCACAATATTAGTTATAATCTTAACTGGAAAAGCAACACTGCATGTCTCAACATAGCAGGTCCCAAACCTTGGTAAGTGAGGGAGGGTACCTTTCCCTTATAAGGTTCTAATAGGCTTGGCGAGCCAATAAAAAACCTAGCCACTCAAATGGAGATGAAACCCAATCTTAGGTTTCAACTCTAGCCTAACCCAACCAGTTAAGGGGAATTTGATCATATACCCACCATTTAGATGGAAATTGAGGATTTACCCACCACATCTCAATGACATGTGGGGTCCACATAGGTCAATGACATGTGGGTCAAGAGGGTAAATCCTCAATTTCCATCTAAATGGAGGGTATATGATCAATTTTTCCACCAGTTTAATTGGCAACAGAAGGCTGGGGAGCAAGGGCAATGTGATGGTGTACAATAGGCTAAACACAGTGGCATGGTCGATGTTGTGTCATCACTGGCAGAGATCAAACAGATCAGGCCCAGGTCACCAGCAAGGACAGGGCAGACTAAAGCAGTCAAACCACAGTTCCACCTAGTCAGTAGTCACCAACTAGGCATCCAAAAAGGCACACAAGGAGAAGGCAGATTCAAGGCTAGAAGAGAGAGGCAAACTCAGGGCTAAAGAAGAGAGGCAGGTTTAACATTGCAATCCCCGACTTCTGCTTCTCCATGCTCCAGCTGGACATCTCCTAGATCATTCACTGCTGGCATACTCATCACTAACACTGTCACAGGATGTGAGGGGAGGTAGGGAGGGAGAGCAGGAAAGGAGTGGAGAGGACAGAGTGATAGAGGTGGCTGTGGCCTGTGGGAATCACAAAATTCCCCTTCAACTGGCCATAGGTGCAGTGGGACAGCTCATCCTTTGCTTACTTTTTTTTTCTTTTTCTTTCCCTTTTTAATTTTTCTAGTTACACCACAAGTGCTCCACATAATGGCCACCACTGACACTATCACGTCTTCTTCCCCATTCCACCTCCCCAGGCTTGTTTGGCAAACAAAGAAACCCTCTTAATCGCTTCAGATTGATTCACATTCACACTGATAGGGATTTTAGTTTAATTCCCAGCCCTTTCTGCAGAAACTGTAGCTATCCCCACTTATCCAAACAAGCCCTTAGGGAAGTAGGCTGAGTCACTGATATCCATACATCTGTCTCCAAACAGCAATAACCTCCTAATTGCCACCCCTCTGACATTGTTTGGATACGAAAAGATTAGACACAAATACACAATCCCTTCAAATAGTGGGAACTTTAATTCAACCCCCTGCCCATCAGAAGTGATTAAGCCTAAGCCCCAACAATTCAAACAAGCTTTCCCATCGGTTTTGGAAACGGTAGTATTGTGACCCTCAAACCCCATCCCACCTTCCTAAGCCCACCAACCAAACAATATATTTTTATTGCACCCACCTTGTAAATATCAACCCCTCTACCAATTTCCTCAATTCAAACAAACTACCAAACAATATATTTTTATTGCCCCCACCTTGTATAAGTCAAAAATAAATATGCAGTCAACTAGATGGCTTAATCCATGTGAAGAGAAAATAAAACCACAAGTAATTCAAAAAAGATTAATAGGAGCGATCAACATGCCAAAGTAGCATCATAAAATATGGTGACCAATCATAGCTTAAAACATAAAATAGAAATAACAAAAAGATCTCATACCTACAATACAAAGAGCAGAATCAAGTTGGGGATATAACATACTATACCTGCCTATTATGAACATACTCCAAATATGAAGGGACATCTGGATAACGCATTTGGTTATCACTATCTGGTATAGGTGCTTTTTGGAAACAGACGATGTCCCCATCCTCAAGCTACAATATTTGGAACATTTTGCAAATCAAAAAGTGTTTAATTAGAATTCTGCATTCCGCAAACCAAAGAAAAATATTGACAAACCTGACTAGAGCGGAAAGTGAGTTTCCTGTCAATATGTTCACACATCACATTTGGCTCAAATTTAATTTCCTGCATGTACCAATGAAACACAACTTAATTGCAATCATCCTGATAATGCAATCCATATGAAACTTCAATTTTCACTACAAAGATGACATTTCAGGATTTTCCGCTTAATGTCTAGCTGTCTTGTAGGCCTACTCCTAGAATGTGCCTCAATGAAGTGAAAATTACTAGATAATCCTCATAAATATATCATATCATGAATTTAGCTCTTGCCTCATAGAGTTCAATTTCTTCATTTGGCGCAAATCCAGCCATTTCATTTAATTTTGCCAGGATGTCTGAGGGTTTCCCCAGGGCCTTTACGAAAAGTCTCCCCACAAAACTGCGTCAATGGAATAATTTCATGTATCAGCCATTTATAGAGGTAAAGGAAATAATGATGAAGATGCTAATTCAAACAAATGTACCAAAGTTCTTCCTTTTCAGGGTTATAGTGTTTGAAGAACAAAAGAATATCTTCCTTGCTCTTCTCAGGAGGAGGGAGAGGCCACAAATCCTAAATGAGTAATCAAACATAGTTAAAAATCCTGCATCTGGAAGCCACAACAGATGCTACAATAAGAAAATACAGAAACAGAAAAAATGACAGCTCCAGCATATCATTACCGGTCCAAGTTCTACTTCCAAAAACAACTTTAGCTCAGCATTGTGCGCCTTGTTTGATACCTCCCTAAGTTGTCCCACCTGAGCAGATAAACTCTTCAGTCTTCATTATTATGATGAACTGGATATGATAAGAAAAAGAAGAGAAGCAATATACAACACACATTGAAAAAAATCAAGCCCATTGAAAATTTTATATAAGCTAGCTAAATATATGTTTTGATTGCATGTATAACAAAGCATTCTCAGCACAAAATCCATGAAACAAGATACCCTCAGGAACTCCAAAGTCCAAACTGCATAGAAGATAAAATTTAAGTGGACTAGTGGAGAGCTAGAGGAGATCTTAATAACCCAATTGCAACTTAGGGAACAAGATGATAGAAGTTGCAACTGACTTTCCAAATTGAAGTACGGATTTAAGACTTCGCTTCCAACAATTGAAAGTGGCTAGCTTACAGATTGTGTTTCTTCAAGAAGTGTCAATGGACGATTTGGCCTGTATGTATGGTTTTGCCTCTTGGCCCACAACCAGAAGCGCTGAAACTGTACAGGGATGCCGTACTCCTTTGCAACTTCCTCCTATTGAACATTTTATTCAACATTAGTTAAATCATCAGTTAATTTTACAGAAGCATGTGTTACTTGTGTTGCATAAATTTTTAGCATTCTAAGGCAATTATAAAGAACCCTTGATACCAAGAACTTGCATAGACCTAGGGACATCTTACCTTGAAAGTAGTAAACGGTAATTGCTTCTGAATTCGGAAGCTATGAACTTTTTCATGGTCCACCAAGTCAAAATATATATCCTTGCCAATTTGCTCCTTCAAATTCTCATCTCGAGCCACCTAAAAAAACATAGCTCAATGAAAAACAAAATTACAGAGAGAATCCACAACAAAGTAGTAATCAGACATCTAACCTTTATGATGGTATAAAGATGAGCTTCGGACTTTTCTTTCTTCTTGTGTTCTTTCTCTTCTTGTTCTTTCTTCAACCTTACCTGCAAATCCACAGTTCATTATCCAAACTGTATCAAGACAAAGGCCATGGTATTAAAAAGGAGTACGAATGCAAAACAAAGCATACCCTTAAATGCTCAGCAATGTCCTTCTCATCAACATTACACATTATTTTGTCCTTATCACTCTCACGGATATAGACAAGCATGTAGGCATTTGAATACTTCGTGAATTTAAATGGGGCATTGTTGAAACCAGGATTTACTTGAGGTAACTGTTCAATCCAAAAGAGAGAAGAAAATTATGGCAACAAGCAAAATCAACATATATAGTCCAATATCTTATATCATTAAATATTCATTATCAAATATAACATACCTCTTCCTCACCCCCATATTGCTCTTCAAGGGCTTTCTTAATATCTTCTTTTGTTACACGCTCATCATCGAATTTATACCTGGTATAGAGAAAAATATTTTCAAAAAAATCTCAATGAACTGGGCACTATTTGCAAGCATGCACAAATCAGACAGCATAATTACTCCATGGAAAGGCATACCAATTCTAGTATCAATTATAGGGTGAGGATATTACACTTGTTTCCAGGTAAACAGAAATTTTCAAAAGTAGCACTTAACCCCACGAATAAGAAAAGTTCCATAAAATATCTAGGAAAATAAGATTCATTGGCAAACCATTTGCTGCAGATAATATGTATGCTATTGGTATCCAGCAGGTTCATATGCTAGTGACCAATATTCTTGCAACACTGAGGTCACTCCCTAGACTGGAATCCACTTACAGTCAAAATACATAGGGTATAAGGTATATAAATTTCCTCCTGTAATATACACTGATACACCATATCTTTTGGGATAAGTGAGGACCATATGTTTAAAAGATGTCATTGAAGCTCATGGTAGTCAATCAGTTATCAGAGATAACATGAAACCCCATAATCAGCTATATTATGAAAAACTGACATGTGGAACTTGAAATGAGTGTCTTCTACTCATTTTAAGAAAACTTGTGTGAAATTGCTACTCCTGTGTAAAAACTAAAAATGCCCCAGTAGCACAGCCTAACTCTAGTTAAGATATGTTATTATCATACTAAAAATAACACTTGGACATTTTTTTCGAAAAGCGGTTAGGGAATGGTACATTGGAACCATCCAGTAAAATTACAGGTCCTATTTTCAGTTGTCCAATTAAGAATGCCAGGCACAAGTCTCAGGCTCTCAGCATACAAATCTGTTCAGCACTTCAGCTATCAAGTGACCATGCATAACAGGGTAATGAAATTATCTGGCAAGTGGCAACTAGTTGAATAATTCTACTATTGTAGTACTAGAGACCAAAGAAGTCAATGAAAACCCAACCATTGGTCTGATAGTGTTGGTCGTATGAAGGCATAGTAGTGACCACCATGTACTCCTCCACTATGAACAAGTACGCTGAATAAAAGCAACAGAAAAACAGTATTAGCATGACAAAAATGTGGCAATGAACTATGGAACCTATTTAAAATTGGTTCTCACAATCAAAAATCTGTACACCAGAAATATAGCACCAAAAGATTCTGGTACACTTTAATAACACTAAAGTTCCAGACGTTCATTTGTTGTTCCCAACTTCCCATCCATCCACTTCTGAGTTCTATTAGTTATTTTCCTAACACTCAACTCCTGAAAAAGCCAGTCCCACCTGGGTTTCACAAATCACAATACTAAAAACGAACTAATAGGATGTAATTGAAAAGTGATTTGAGCCAAACAATTGTTTCGAAATGCATTACATGTCAATGGGTCATGTGAGTGCCAAATCCAGAAATCTTAGGGAAATGGCATATCCTAAAAATCACAAGAAGTTATGCCATATCTCAAATTATAAGTTTTAAGACAAGCCACTCCAACAAACTAGAAATGCTGGAATGTCACCCCTGCTGGTGTGCCACACCAAGGAGTGACTTGGGCCACTTGGCAGAGGGGAGATTCTTAAAAGAGACACTTCTGTATCAGAGACGGCAGTCTGGAAATAGAATCACATCTCTCCCCAGATTCTCTTTCCCCTCCCACAAGTTTTCTTCTGATCGCCTGCAATTCTCTTGTGATCACAACCGTCGACGGCTGGCCGGAGTTCTCCCTGACCTCCGGCAACCAGCCATGACATGGAATAACTGAAATAGTTTTCACTTCACCAAACACTTCTCACTAAAACTATTTTAGCCTAAATAACAGCTTAAACATGTAATGTAATTATAAAACTTAAATGATTTGCTGCAAAGCCTTGTTGAAATGTAAATCCCTTGTACGAGAAAATTGCAAGCGATGTGAAATTCTCAGGAATTGACTCAGTTATGCATAAAAGTTTCAGCAGGTACATATTTGTATGATATATAATCAACCAATTCCTCTTTAAGTTTTCTGTCCACAAACACATAGCAGCAAGTAGCCTACACCCTACCCACATACATAGCATGTTGATGAACAGGTAGTCAGGTACTACTACTAACATTGCCACTAGTTCTTTGGTTCCCAAAACTTTCATAACAAACTACTAGGACATGATGGAGAAATTAATTGATCTTAAAACCATTCAAGTAAGTGCCATGAATGATATGCTCATAAATAAGCATTACCTGTGAAGAGTATAAAGATTTCTTATACTTCTGTCTGCATCTGGAGCAAGATATTTTCCATCATCTCTATCCAAATCAAGTTGCAGAGGGAATTCATAGCGGTCATTAATCTGCAAAAGCAGGCAAAACAGCGATATGCCAAGCTCAGAACTGGAAAGTAAAACTTTAAAGCATTTGAACAGATGATATTAGACTAATCAGATACATGATTCAAATGTTCGATCTACTTGATTTTCTTGGATTAACATGTGTTGGCTGTCTTTCAATCATTCATGGTAGGGCAAATGGACAGAAATGATGAGCTCAGTGTTGACTGCTTAACCAATAAAAGCACACACACAACACCGCCTAACAAAACATAATATAAGTATATAACCACCTAAGATGCCTGGCCTTGTTGTTATGAATCAAGCAACTAATCATGTTGAAAAAAATAGTGCAACTCGAAAGTAACTGTAGAAATTCCTAAACCCAAAAGGCCAAAACCCCTACATAATTGCCAAAGAAAAATACTTTTGTTACTACCCAAGCCCCAAAATACTCTGAGATGCTAACCACTTCAATGTGCCTTATTGAAATTAATATATTATGCCGGTATAGACATCTCCCAAATTAGGGGTGCATAGTAGAAGTCTCAAAGTGGGAATGGAAAAATAAATTATGGTGTGTTGTGCTACAAGCAATTCTGCTATGAGATGGTTCGATCAACATGAATAATAAATGGGAAACAAAACAAGCAAGCTTTTGGTGGGTGATACATAGGACTGCCAGAAATATAATAGGAGATGCACAACAATTGGAATTTGTGTTCAGTTGTTCACAATAATTTGTCCAGGCCAACAACTATTAGCATTATAGTACGTTTTAGGAATTGAGGTCATGGATCAAAAAAAGAGAACTCATTAGATCTCATAGACTCTTATACAGAGTTGCCCACGTGTAGGGTTGTCATAGAACATAGGCTCAAATAATATTTGAGCTCAACCAAACCAAGGTCAAACTGAAATCACTGTGCAGTGTGCACACTGCAGTACTGCACAAACTCAAGGTTGCTTGAGTCAAGCTCAAGTAGGCTCTAGGCTCAACCACATGCACATGCACATGCACTAACATACACTGTTGACCAGAAATAATTTAATTTTAAGATGTCAATGTGTTCATGAAATCATGGCTATCATTAGTTATTTTCATAATTTCTAGTATTCTCTGTTTGTTTTCCCAAGTTATGTTCTACGTTCTCACAATAATGAAATATAACACCAAGCCTACCCACATCAGGGTCATTTTGCACACCAGGTATTGCACATGCACAACATAAATACTAACATATAAATACATAAATAATAGAAGGGCAAGGTCATGACAGTCCCAACCTTAACCATGGTATCTCTCATATAATCATACTCAAAACGCTTCAGTTGAAGTTGCAAAACTGGAGGGAAATCGAGGAAGAGAACACCTTTTTTTGCATCCTGAGATATCAAAATTGAAACACAGTCAAGATTTGGCAACAAAACCAATACAAAAAATGGATGCCATTTATAAAGTACAAATGGAACAAGCTGTTTGAAGGTAAATGGTATGCAGATTCCCTTTATCTGAAGGGATACAGAAAATTCCACGAGTTCACCAAAATCTTTATGAAAGAACCATCTCGGGCTTCAGTTTTAAAACTTAAAAAGTGAGAACTGAGAAATATATGGGCATACTTGCAAACCATGATTCTCTGCCTGATACTTGTTATCGCCCTCTAGGCGCTCAACTTCAACATATTTATCAAACGATGCATACACGTCTCGACAACCTTTAACATCAAGTTGAAGGTCTGCATGGCCATTATACAGCATTAACTTAACTTGACAACAAATAATGCAATACATGTAATGTGAACCCATGATCCAGTACCAAGACAAAACCTACCATAAAAGGACTCCTTCCTGTTGGATTTATAGTCGACATTTATACACTCGATGTAATTGATGTTGTGACCTTCAAATAATTGTTCAATAGTTCCCTCTACGACAGTTTCCTAGGGAGAAAGCAAAGTTAATAGCAGCCAACATGTACCATATAGGAAACTCTGTACCAGATTTATCACCTTCATCTTATCTTCAAGTTTCTCACAGAGAACTCTGTTGAGCTCTTGTACATCATGCTGCATGAAGGAATCATATGTGTCCCATCCAAAAGATTTGGTTAACTCTTTTGTGGCTACACTATTGTCACTATACTGGAGCTTGTAGAAAAGGCTCTGTAGTGCCAAGGGAATACTTCCAGATGGCATATCGTTTTCAGTGGTTGGCATATGATACACAGCCTGGGTAAATAATGAAGTTAATCAATTAGTTCCAAAAGTAATAGTCTAAAATGCTATAAACCATGATGTGTGATCTCACACCTTCCTGAAGTATGGTGTGTGGTATAGTGTCTGTAGAAGAGAGTTCATATAACATGTCGCGCCTTGATTTTTTAGACCAACATAACCTGTTTCCTTTTTTGAGTCATATGTCCAATAGTCAACCATTTTGCGGACAGCAACCTCAGCCTCCACAACAACAGTATCATCCACAAGGTATCCTCTATTTGGATCATAGAGCTCACTCAAAGGCATAAAAGATGTGAAACCCCAATCACTCTCGCGTGCATTAAATTGATGCTGAGTATCTGCAGGATAGAGAAGCAACAGTCCATCAGTGATACATTTATCACATAGAAATTAACGAGATCCCCATACTAACATAAAGCAGATCTACTCAGTTTCACTTGATCAAGTAGAAATATGCTTCCTTAAATAGCTAAGAAAACTAAAAAAGCATCAAAGAAAATAAGGAAGTATGCCATTTGCAGGCATATGGTTCATAACTAACAGTCAGATAATGATTCTAATCTAAGAATTGAAGCAGAAGTATGCACTGGCAGCCACATTAAATTACAGTGGTCTTAAAACACAAAACAAAATGAAGCACAAACACAAAGATAAACTGTGAGCCTGAAAGGAACTTAATGTTCAACGCATGCTACATATAAAGAAGGGTTTTCTTCTACACAACTACACCAGAGGAACCTGTCTTGGAGAACTGAGGGCTCTTGTAGTCTTGTGTATAGACATGTTTTGTTAAGCATGGATATTACCTAGCAGAGCTGGGATAACAAAACCTAAACAAAAGAGAAGGAAAAGAGTCCAGTCAAGTAAAACCTCCAGCTGACTAGCAGGTCCATTTAATCCTCCATATCCTACTCATTGTTATATACTGATATGTAACAGATGAACAATTTGATTCAACCGAATAGTTAACAGGAAAGTATAGTCTACACATCAGGATATTTCATGCAAGCATGCCAACAACAAGATCCAGATAAGATGCTCGACAACATAAGGCCATAAAGGTTGACAAGGCAACAAAACTATTTTTAAATATATGGCATCCATTTACTGATTTACCTGATCCACGCAAGACATCAAACAGAGCAACTTTTTGCATGCTACCACGTAACAACAGTATGAAAATTCAGTGGAACATAGCAAGTATAGCATCCTCATAAATCATGATCTCAAGTTTATCATGTGTTGTTTTCGCATTTCAAATATGTTCACATAAGGGAGTTGTAAACATCATGATGGAAGACTGCACCTTTGCGTATCGTATACTTCTGTTGGATCTGGTTGACAACAGCCAAGCTAAACTGAGCATATCGGCTCCAACCATATGGGAGGTTAGCTGAGTCGGCAACATCCAAGTACATGGAGAAGTGGTCCACATTGTTCCCCTTAGGGAAAATGAGCACGCGCCTACATGAAAGCAGCATTCGTTATTATACTACATACATTGAAAAAAAAAACTCCGTTAACAACCTCTTTTAGAATGAGTTAGAGCAGGAGCTCACCACTTGTACCCACCAACAACAAACACTTCTGAGTAGTGCTTCTTTCCATTGATTCGGGTAAAGTTCTGGATTGTCCACATGAACTGTGATGTCTGTGGGTCCTCAGCTGGCTGGCTCTCTGCTGTGCTAACTGCTTCTGTTTGCGCCACCACTGCTAGCACAGCCACACGCATATTAGCAACCACCCACACAGACATTCGCAACACTATGAATCCCATGGAAGCAAAGCAGCGCGCCAGAGGGAGCAAAGGACAAAGCACCTTCCATGGGCTGGGCGGCATCAGCAGCGGGAAGCTCCTGGTGGGGCACGAGCATCTCGTCTTCCTCCGGCTGAGATTGTGGGTGAACAGCGGGAAAAGGGGTCAGATCCAGCACGGAGGCATAAACCCTAGCGACTGAGGGGCACCACCCGATCGGGAGCCCGCCCACCACGGAACAGTGCAGACGTAGTGAGGGAGATCGGGCGGAGCAGAGGGAGCGCGCCCTCGCGCGTGTGTGCGTGTGCGTACCTCGACGGGGGGTGGGGTCATCATAGTCATCGAGGCGCCGGCAGGTTGTCCGCGCCGGCGTTGGCGGCGGCGTAGGTGGGGGCGGCGGCAGCGGAGTCGGGGACGGCGGTGGAGCACCGAGGCGGCGTGGCGGAGGGGGCAGCACAGGAGCGAGCAACGGAGAGGAGTTTTGGAGAGAAGGTGGGGGGTCTCGTGCGAGACGAGAGGCACGCAGAAATCTCCTTCCTTCTCTTTCTTCTAGAACTTGCTCTTCTTTTTCTTCGTTGTGTTACGGAGTTTTCTTCTGATGATTCTTGTCATGTTGTCATTTGAATTTTGACTGGATTTCGTTTGTCTCAACCTTCTAGAAGTAGAAATTGTGGATAAATCAACAATATTTAGTTGAGACCACTTTTTTATTCTAAAATGTAAATAAAATTTTAAAACACTTTAGACCCAAGTACCCGATAATTTTAAAAAAGTCAATTTTGGTTATCTGATTCAAAAAATTGCAGAAATAGACACATGTAAGCCGAACCAGGCCACGTCAGTCTTAGTTCAGCCGATGGTCGGCCGACGGGTGTCTATTTCTGTAATTTTTTGAATTGGTTAACCTAAATTGAATTTTTTTCAAAAAAAATATTATTAAAAACAATCAGTACCCGAGATGTAAAAAGTAAAAACAGATTTTGAGCCGAATCGAATCACTGTTTATGGGAAAGTAGGTTTTATTCCACAACAGATCAATTTGATTTAGGTTCATTTGTTTTGAATAATTAAATGTGCATATGAGAATGTTTGTATGTAATTTTTTCAAAGTCATTACTAGTTTCATCGACCATTGGTTGTCTTTGGAATTTAAAATTAGCAGAATTTACTTCAATATTTCATGGAAAAAATGTCAGCTGCACATTGGAGTATTTTGAAACCTTGATAAAGTTTGAAATAAGTATAATAACTTTTCATGAACATGCAGAAATTGTGTTATTTTTAAACACGATTATTGTAGCGTGGGTAAAATCAATTTTAGTCACCTATTAGTCTAAGATTCTGTTTGGATTTCATAAACTAATTATCAGTGTTAGTTCATCCAAACAACCTGACTAATTACTAAACTAATTGTTAGTTCATGAGCCAACTAATAGTTAGCCATTAGTCCACAAAAGTAAACTAATGGGAGCTAATAAGAGTCATTTACGTTTTTTCAGGTTTTAGTCCAAAGTATCCAAACACATGTGAACTAATTATTGACTAACTAATTATTAGCTAACTAATAATTAGTTCTAGCTGACAATTAGTTTCAATCATCCAAACGGACCCTAAAGTATCGAAACATGCATTACTAATTTTTGCTAGCTAATAATTAGTTCTAGCTATTAGTTAACTAACTATTATTTTTAGTCCATCCAAACAGAACTTAGTTTAAAAATACCTATGTGTCGGTGAGAGTTGAAAAAAATCAAAGTATTTTCAGAAATTTGCGGGATTTCGAAAAGCAATTTTAGTCTCAGGCCACATTGCTGTGTCGGTGCAACAACTTTCAACATTAAAGCTTAATTAGGACGATAATGAGAATTTAAGATTGTTCAGTTTCCCTTTAAACTTATAAATCATAACTGCATGATGGATTTTTTACGGCGCTAATCAACTCCAAGACTGTGTTAATGCCATCATGCTTGAAATTAACCACACATTAATGCACGGGAATTTCGAGAATTTGCCACTAAAAAGTTTGTATAATTTGATTTATTTGCCACTTGTGTGGATGACAAGTGGGATCATCTGAGTGTATGACAGTGGGGTCAAGGTGGCAAATAATCGAAACCTATTTTTAGGAGTGGAAAATAATCAAATATTCCTTAATACGTTATTATTATTCATACATTAATACATTATTATTGCTCGCTATATATTTTTACCTCACCCTAATCAATGAGCTAAAAAATATATAAACCACATGAGATAGCCTGTTTTGGCACAATTTCAAATCAATTTTGTTAATCATATTTGTAGAAGCTCTTTAGACCTAAGTGGATTAGGAGTATTTATTTAAGCCATATTTTATTTTAGACTAAAAATAAGATTTAAATCACTTTATTATATTATTGTTGAATCTAAGTTTATATAATATAATAAAACAATTTAAAAACAAATTTTAAGTTAAAAGTAAAACATTCATTAAATACATTCAATCCATTAACTCAAGTAATATAGGCACCTAATCAAACATGTTATCTATTCGTAGTTTTCATTTGCTTAAACAGAATTTCGTAAAAATATCATTATAATTTGTAATAATTTGGAAAATACCACTCTTAGTAATTGTAATAGGCTTCATCTGTCAATAACATGCCGATGATATATTTCAAAACTGTGAAAATTGTAATGACATAGAAAAATTTAGGGAAAGTTAGATCCATGCCATTACAATTTTGCGACTTTAGAAAAATGTCATTATAATTCACATATTTATATTTATATTATTATAATTTCAGAGAACTCTGAACTATACCATTACAATTTTAAAGATTTATGAAATATGTCATTACAATTATAGATAATTCTAAAATATGCCATTACATTTTCAGAGAGCTACAATTTCGGAATGACATAAATCTAAATATGTGAATTATTATGGTATTTCTATAAAATCATAAAAGTGTAATGATATAAATCAAATTATTTCAAAAAAATTAACCCCTAGCTTAAAACATATGAAAAAACAGAAAAACTAACGAATCCGTTCGTACGGTATACTTAAAAAATTTAATCAGACCGGCCCGATTACGATGAACAGTATGTTTTCTCTTTTTCTAGAAATAATTCAGCTGGCCTGTTCAACCCAATAGTGAATATTGCAGTTTTCTATTTTCAAAAAATAACAAACCTTTAAAAATTCATATAAAATTGGTTATATCTCCGATTAGATCCATTCAAATTTCTATAATTTCATAAAAATATGACCTTTTAATTTAGGATGGAATAAAAATTATTTTCCAAAACTTTTTGCATATTTATATTTATGAAATGTTATTTATATCATAGTTGTTGACGTCGAAGATCCGTAAGAGTACGATCCCGAAGGCCCTGAGTATTATTAAGGCAAGTCTTTTCTTTGATCACGCTTGCTCCCGTGATTATTAATTTGGGTCGGCATGGTTATATTTTTAAAAGAGTTTTTATGTATACCGTACCAACGGTATACCGCACGACGACGACCTACATCCTCATGCACGCGCTGCGAGCTTCCTCCACCACCAACGACCTATGTCCTCAGGCACGCGCCGCGAGTTCCCTCCACCGCTGACGATGACCTACATCTTCGGCGCACAACGACGGCCTACATCCTCGAGCACGACGCGCGGCTGGTAGCTCGTTGGTGACCTCATGTTCTCTTCACCGCCAACAACCTACCTACTCATCGCCGCCTATAACTTTGACGCCCAATCCCCCAGATCCCCACCTCCCCCTCCATCCCTCTCTCTCTCACTAGCCTCCTTCCCTCCACTTCCCTCTCCACTGAATGAGGGATCTCCTGTTGTGTAGCAAAAAATTACAGGTACTCCTCCTCACAAGTGCAGAGAAACAAACATGTAAATGCTTGTTTACAACAAATTTATATGAAACTGTAGGTTTGTATTTTTACAACAAACCTATAAATTTATATGAAATTGTAGGTTAATATTTTTACAACAAACCTACAAATTCATAAATGATAAATTTTGTCTTTCTATGCGAATCACACTTGTAGTGTACCTGTAATCCTAGTTCTTTTATATTTCGATTGTTACATATTTGTACCAAAAAAGGAATCATATACTAATTATTTTTCCTGATCTATTTGATTATATTATCTGTTGTATGTGAATGCTTGTTTGTTGTTAATTATAGTGATGTTGTCGACAAAACAGATTTTTGCTTTAGTAACAAATCTGATACAGTTTTGTATCATACGATACAAATTTGTATCATACGATACAAATGTGTACTAGCTAGTACAAATTGTACCATATGACAGGGGCGGACCTACAGTGGAGCATGGGGGTACAGATGTACCCCCAAAATTTTTCAGAAAAAATAGCTATACATATGTTTTAAATTTTTTATTGGGCCTAATTCATTCAACAGCCCAATTCATTAGCCCAATTCAGATTTTTTAACCTAGCTGGAACTGACTAGCAAAAATTCCCTGTTCAGTTGTTTCCCTAACCATCGCGGAGTCTAGCCGCCGTGCACGGCCACGACGCGCATGCCCATCGCCCAGTCACCCATGCCTGCACGCCACGCCGGCTACCGCCTGCCGGCACCGGCGGCACGCCCTTGCCCTGCCCAGTGCGCACTACGTAGTGCGCCAGTGCCCATCGCCCGCCACCTGGCGCCTTGCCGGCTGCCACGGTGTCGCCTAGCGCCCGCCGCTGTCTGCTGGCGCTGGCCGGCGGCCGCCGTGGCTATCCCTCCGCCCGGCGGCCAGCGCCCGCCGAGTCACAGAACGCCGCCCTACGGCCCTAGCCCAGTAGCCCCTAGCGCAGTAGCGCCCCTTGCCAGCTTGCCTTCTGGTTTATGCAGTTCTGCTTTTGCTTCAGTACTTCAGTGTTTCGGGCTTCGGCAGCCAAGACAACGGCCAACACAGTGAGGCACTGAGCTATAACACGTTGAGAATTTGAGATTGACAGATTGTTTATGTTTATGTTTGATTAATTGATTATTTATGTAAATAATTGGTGTTGTATTTTGTATAGTGTATACTAAAATTCGGAAATTGTGATATATTTGTAGTAGATGGAAAATAAGATCAATCTTGTATTATCGGTAGAACGAGAACAACATATAGAAATTAATGGACAAATCACGTCGAGTTAAGCTGTAACAAGTACGTAGGATTTGATAATATTTTTTACATATTTGTATTACTATTGTAATTGTGTTTGACTATCTAGATTAAGTATGTTTCTGCTATATTATTTTTGTAATTGTGATTGTCTAATTTCCGCTATATTATATATGTGTTTATATTACGTTTAATTTCGTACCTCCATTATAAAATTCCTAGGTCCGCCACTGCCATATGATATAATAATGTTTAAATGATAGATTACATAGAACTCATGTTGTCTCGTACTTCCAAAGCAACAAAACACATGAGCAGATGGCATTGACATATCTATCATATGGTATAAATCTACAATTTCGTAAATTTGTATTTTTTATAAAAATGTTGATAATTGTATTTTCACAATAAACCTAAAATTTTATATACTACAAATTCCGTCTTTCTATGCGAATCACACTTATGTAATATATGGTTACACACTCAGTTTTGTTGTGTAACCTGCAGATAGTGTATCTCTATATATTTGTGTCGCATAGATGGTGTTATTATGTTTCATTTGATATGAATTTTATCATTTTCACCGTTTTGCTACGATAAAAATGATAAGCATGTATGATTGTATTTTGTGGGTCATATTGCTACTAGTGAAAAACAAAACATATTTTTGCTTCAGTAACAAATCTGATACACTTTTGTATCATATGATACAATTTTGTACCAACTGGTACAAATAGGTACCATATGGTACAATAATGTTTAAAATGGCAGATTACACAGAACTCATGTTGTCTCGCCCACTTCCAAGGTGAAAAGAACACATGAAAAATGGTGCTGAGACATTTCTTTAAGAACCATCACGAGAACTGTCTCACACGTGTACATAGCGGCATAATCATGATTAAAAAAACAGATTGCATAAAGTTAGCATAGTATATGTACATGTAAGCAATTATCCAACAAAGTAGCATTACAACCAACATCCACATAGCATCTACAGTACTTCGGCGGGAGGCGTGAGGCCTCGGCGGCCACCGGGCTCCGAAGTGTCTACGCGCACGCCCGCGACACGCCGATGAACGACACGACGCTTTGGCGAAGCGATACTTGTTTACTTTCTATTATTTTTTAAGTATACCGTACCAACGATATACCATTGATAGTTTTTCCGTTTTTAGAAAATAGAAAAAGAAATGTGCTACTCGGGTCGATAGAACCAACAACCAGCAACGACAGTACCAATAGGGTTCTCAATTATCAAGGATAAACTAAGTGCAACAATTTTAGGTTTAGTCGATGTACTCGTGAGGGGCGATCATCATAAATTTCAAATGTACGTGTGTGTTCTAAAAATTTATTTATATATAATTAAATTAACAATCATGAGAGCAAGTATGATCAAAGGGAAACTTGCCTTGATCCGGATAATACTCCGGCTCTTCGGGATTGTACTCTTGTGGATCTTCGACGTCGACATCTACGGTATAAATAATATCTCGTAAATAAAAGTATGCAAAAAGTTTTGGGGAAATGTTTTTATTTCATCCTAAATTAAAGTTCATAATTTTTTAAATTTATAAAAATTTGAATAGAGCTATTTAGATAATCAGAGTTATAAACTTATAACCAATTTTACATGAATTTTTAAAAGTTTATTATTTTTTGAAAACAGAAAACTCCAATATTTACTAGCAGACTGAATCCGATCGAGGGGACAGATGTGTTTTTTCGTGTTGTAGTTCTCGGGAAGAAAACGTATCTCTCGGTCTATCTGATTTTTTACTCTCTTCTCGTTTCGGGGCGCTCCAAATTTAACGCTGTGCTAGGGTTTGCCATCCCACTCTCCCCACCTTGCCGCCGCCGCCGCCGACGACGACGATGGCCCCGCGCTGGCGCTCGAGAGCGCGGCGCGACCCGGACCTGGACGAGGAAGGATCCCCGCCGCAGCGTCGCAGGGCGCCCCGCAGCGACGATGACGACGAGGCGGGCAACGAGGACCTCAGCCTCGAGATCGTCGCTCGGGCGCGGCGGCGCGAGGCCACGCGCGGCGGCCGCGCCGAGTTCATGTATCTCTCCTCCGGGGACGAGGTCGACGAGGACGCCATGGTGGAGCTCGGCGAGGCGGATCCCAGCAGGAAGCAGAAGAAGAAGCGGCGCAAGGCGAAGAAGAAGCCGCGGAAGGAGGCACCCGGGGCTGCGGCCGCCGCCGAGAAGGAGGAGGTACGCCGTACGCTTGAGCATTTCCCTTGATCGAGCTCGTGCCATACTGTTGACCGTGCTCCTGCACTATTCTGTATTTAGTTTAGCAGAGTGAACATGGGATACATTGATGACTCAAAGATTTGGAGGCCTTGTTGAAACATAGCAACCAGAATCAAGTTGGATTTTGAGCTGTGCGATTGACCTCACCCTGTTGTGTTGGATCTTGTAATTCATGTCTACTTCTTTTGTGCGAATGCTGCTGTAGCTGTTGTTACTATGCCTTTTAGGGGGTGAAAGTGTGTGTACCTACTGATATCTAATAGATAATGTAATGTTTTCTTTATCAAAAGGGTCTTTCAATACCATAGACCCAAGTTAAAATATTGTCTTCTATTGCCTCCTTTAAGAAATTAGACACATTAAACTATTTGTGAATTGATAATGGCTTGGAAACCTTACATATAAGAGAAAACTGATTTTATGTTTTTGACTAAGCTTTGATGTTATATGTTTCATTATGGGGATTTGGGGACATATTGCTGAGACTGATGTGTTGCAGAGTCACTAATGGGTGGATTTTCTCTTTCAGCCTCAGGTTGCTGCCACTCAGGAGTTGCAAACTGGCACAGCAGAATCGGTACTCACGGAAGATGGGGATGATGTCCCTTTGTCTGACAATATTGTTCTGCGGAAGCTTCTTGTAAGTGCCTAGTGAATTTTGCTTATATACATATACACATAGGCACATATCACAAGATAATAATTGTGTTGCTTCTGTTCATGGTCAGCGCATACCAAGATACTTTGATCCTGGGGAAACTATATTGGAAACATGCTTTAATTGTGGTGAGGAAGGTCATATAGCTGTGAACTGCCCAATGGAAAAGCGGAAGAAACCTTGCTTTGTTTGTGGATTGTTTGGACACAATGCAAAACAGTGCACACAGGTTGGTCTCTTTAGCTCTGAGGCATTATCGCCCAGTGACTTGGGTTTGTACAATAATTTCTTTGGCTCTTTGCCATGCTCATTGTATTTAGTTTTCCATTGTTTACTTGGTGCTGATGTATTGAATATTATTTCAACTCTCAATTTAACATGCTCACATTGCTCCGAGGTATTATAGCTCGATGACTAGGGTATGTAAGTTTGTATAGTCATGCCCTTTATTAGCTTATCATATTTAGTTTTCCATTATTTACATGACGTTGCTGGATTGGATATTTGAACTCTTAGGTTAACTTGCTAGCCTAGTTTAGATAAGTTCCAATTCATTAATTACACATATTTAGATGCCAATGGTTCTTGGCAGTTGCTTGTGAACTTCAGAAATCAAATCTGTGAATCATTTTTGTAGGGCCAAGACTGTTTTATCTGCAAAAAAGGAGGTCATATTGCGAAAGACTGCCCTGAAAAGCACAAGAGGAATACTCAGCAGTCCACATTTTGTTTAAGATGCGGAAGATCAGGTCATGATATGTTTGGATGTGCCAGTGATTATCCACTGGAAGATGTTAAGGTCAGTGTATTGTTTTCTCATGGTGGTATAATATGCAAGGGCAAAAAGAATCTAACTCAACATGTCCTAAAACCACCTCTCACCTCTTAATGTGCCGTGGTTACTACTTACTAGCTAAATTCTTCAGCCTGTATCCTGATACAATACCTCATGTTACTTACTGTTAATGCAAAATGTGCTACTGCACACTACACCTATAAATGAATTGTGATTTTGGTTGGTACAGCTTTATATGCTATTTACAAGCTAGTCTAGGTTGTGCGAACCAACTCAGTTTTATATTAAGCCCTCACTATCCTTCTTTGCCAATCCATTCCCTGAATCCACATATGCCTTTTCCACTTAATAACATGCAAGTATGCAACACAATGCAAAGCATTCTCTTATGTAACACAAAACCCCTAGCAGCAAGTTTACATTAATTTAAGACCTGTACTCATTAATTATCCCAACTTGCTTGTCCCCTCAACATCTACCTTGTTGGTCTGCAGGAAATAAAATGCTACGTGTGCAATCAGAAAGGTCATCTATGTTGTGCAGACTTCTCTGATTTTTGTCCAAAAGAAGTTAGTTGTTATAATTGTGCCCAACCTGGTCATACTGGTTTGGTAAGATTAATGATTATGCCTTCCTTTGTTTCTATATGTTACTTATCACCGCAGCTGATTAATGTCAAACCTTCTGATTTAGGGATGTGCAAAGCAACGTAGAGAAGCAAGTAGTGTGACAACTCCAACTTTGTGTTACAAATGTGGTGAGGAAGGGCACTTCGCACGTGGGTGCACAAAGAATGCTAAGGTTGTTAGAAGCATCTTGTTAACTGTCTGCTGATAAGAATTGGTTGGGTATTTATCCTGTGTATGTTCTGTTCTCTTTTTGCAGTTTGGTCGTATGAAAGGCGAATCATCAGCATATAGTCGGAAAAAGGGCAAAGACAAAAAAGATTTTGGCACTAGATCAGCTCCTTATGATGCCCGCAAAACAAGTAAAAGGAAAAGCCCCGTATTTGAGGAAAGAAGAGACAGGTCTCAATTTAAATCCAGAGCTAGAGGTGGTTGGATTCCTGATGATGCAGATGATCAGTCATATAAAAAGTACAAATCCAATGTCCACTCTTCTCCATCTACCCCCAAGAAGCAATACAGTAACCAGCAGTTCCCTTCTGGCGGTGACTACTCAACTCCTCCGTCTTCAAGATGGCAGAGTCATCATGGCTTTGCCTCGCCTAGCTCAACTTACTCGCCAAATGCAAGGAAGAATAGCTTTTCATCGTCAAGATTTGCCAGCAACACCCATGTCCGGTTTGGAAGAAGCTAGCTGGAAGCATGTTTTTGATCTTGCTGTTCTGTTTACATATGTCAGTGCTGCCTGATTACATATGTCAGTTCTTGCGAGGGTTGTTTCTGTATCTTAGATTACATATGTCAGTGCTGCCTGATTCCAAGCATTCCATATTTTGTTGTAGCGAGAAGATACACGTTCCTGCTCCGAGGAGCAACATGCTTCGTTGGTTGTGAATGTCATGTGGCTGATGTGTTAATCTGAACAGTTCACCCGTTTAGTACTCAGAAACAGCTTCAATGACGTCGGGGCTCTGTTGTCCTCTGCAGTCGTGATCCGGAGGGGAGGCGACTGGCCATTCCCTTTTATGTTAGGGGATCTCATTTCTTAGTACCTCATGCCTGCACACTGAGCTAGTGTTGTAAGTTAAAGTGAGGTTGGCTGTTGGATTACATATGCCAGTTGTTAACGGATACAAATAAAATAAATACATATTACAAAGTTAAAAGGTTCATTAAGTCTCCTAAGTAATGTTGAAGAATACATTTTTTTAGAGAAACGTTTTGTAGAAAAGGTTAGAGTTACGGTGGAAAAATAAAATTTTTAACTATTTTATTATATTACACAAACTCCAAATTCAATCTAAATTACCAAACAAGCCTTTAGTCTTATCACATCGGATGTTTAGGTGCTAATTAAAAGTATTAAATATATGTTAATTATAAAATTAAGTACATAAATGAGAGTAAATTCGTGAGACGAATCTATTAAGACTAATTAATATATTATTAGTACATGCTTACCGTAGCACTACAGTCAAATCATGAATTAATTAGATTCAATAGATTCGTCTCGCGAATTAACTCTCATTTATATAATTAATTTTATAATTAACCTATGTTTAGTACTTTTAATTAGTACTCAAATATCCATTGCAATGGAAATAAACTTTTGGACTAAATAACCAAACATGTTTAGAAAAATTGTGAAACAAATATCAGATACTTGAGTTGGAGAGAGATTATATTTTAGACCTAAACTCTCTAAAAATAGATATAAGTGTTATATTGAATATATCTCAAAAATACTCTAAGTGCTATTTTTACCATTCTCTTGTATATTATACATTTTTAATTTTCATTAAAAACGTATCTCATTTAAAAAAAGATGAGTTCTTGGTGAGGGGTAGTGGGCCTGTTTTTCTAGAGTTTTGATCTGCCGTCCATTTTCATGAGATCTTCATCCTTGACCGTCCGATTAGCCCTTTTGCCTCACCAAAGCTATGTAGGATTCTCCTCGAAATCCCAGGCTCCACTTCTCCCTCGCCGCCGCCGCCGCCGCCGCCGCCGCCCGCCGCCGCCACGCGCAACGACGGGGCTTGGCTCGTGAAGCGAGCATGCCGAGCGCCTTCCACTCCCTCCTCCTACACGCGAAACGTAAGGCCAAATCTAGGCGTCGCCACGGCAGCCAACGGGCTAAGAAGACTAGCAAATCCGAAAACCGCCTTGCCGACAGCGCCGCCGGAGACGCCTCCTTCCACCTGAAGAGTTCCGTGTGCGTCGAGTCCGGGGGCGGGAGCGGAGTAGGGGGATGCCTCGTGCAACCGCTCGGCAACCTCTTCCTCGCCGCCGCACCGCGGGGTAACCTCCGGGACGCGGGCCTCGGCACGCTCCGTGCGCTTCCGGATGACATCCTCCTCGACGTGCTTGGCCTTCTGTGGTCGTACGACCTCGCCGCGGTCTCCGCGGCATCCAAGGCGCTCTACGTCGTGGCCTCCCACGACCCGCTCTGGCGGGCGTTCGCCATCGAAGAGCTCAGCGGGGAGCTCTGCGGGGACTTCGATTTCTTGAGCTCGTGGCGCTCCACCTACATCTCTGCCGCGTCCGGCGGCTACCACTACCGCCCGCGCGTTCTCGAGATCAAGGGCTTCTACTCCGACTACCTCTTCCAGAGCTGGCTCTGCGCCAACATGGAGATGCGGCCGGAGTGGCTACAGCGGGACACCATCGAGCGCCGCCGTGGCTTGTCCGTCGAGCAATTCGTCTCGGAATTCGAGGAGCCGAACAGGCCGGTGCTGCTGGAGGGTTGCCTCGAGAGCTGGCCAGCACTGCAGAAATGGACTAGGAAGCACTTGGTAAAGGCCTCCGCCAGGAAGAAGTTCGCCGTTGGGCCGATGAGCATGACACTGGCTAGGTACTTCCAGTATGCTGACAATGTGCAAGAGGAGAGGCCATTGTATCTTTTTGATGCCAAGTTCGTGGAGAAGGTGCCGGACATGGGGAGGGACTATGAGGTGCCGGCATACTTCCGAGAGGACCTATTTGGGGTGCTTGGAGAAGAAAGGCCAGACCACCGATGGATTATCATTGGACCAGCTGGGTCAGGATCATCGTTTCATATCGACCCAAACTCGACATCTGCGTGGAATGCTGTGATCAAGGGAGCCAAGAAGTGGGTGATGTTCCCACCGGAGGTGGTGCCGCCAGGAGTCCACCCGAGCGCAGACGGCGCAGATGTCACTAGTCCTGTGTCTATCATGGAATGGTTCATGAACTTTTATGGGGCATGCAAAACCTGGGAAAAGAGGCCTGTTGAATGTATATGCCGTGCTGGAGAGGTTGTATTTGTGCCTAATGGATGGTGGCATTTGGTGATCAATTTGGAGGAATCCATTGCAATCACTCAGAATTATGTGAGCAGGTTAGAGTTCACATTGCACACATTTACATTGTTTTTATTGTTTATTTAGCAACTTTGTTATTAAACATTAAGCAACCGTCATGAAGTGGGTTAGACTTCACATTGCATACACACCGTTTTTGTTGTTTATTTAGGTATGCAACTTTGCCATTAAACATTAAGCAACCGCCAGTGCTAATATGTTAGGGTTAATTTCTTCTGTGCCATTACAATTTATGGTATGGCCTTTTGTAGTAATGAATGTAAAATAGTGCATCACCAATTCACCATGCCAGTAATAAGTGTACAGAATAAAGCACACTCTTAATCTTTAGTACAAAATACAAATTCCAAATAAAATCCAATGTTCTATGCTTAATGCTTTTGAGCACATGTTCATCCACAAATAACCTGAATGTTGCAGTTGACACATGCTTCAACTTAATTGTATGGATCTTACATAACCTTATCATATACAAGTGTCTCTGTCTTTGTAGGATTTATGAACTATGATCATCTTAACAAAAAAATCCCATTTTCTTGAAGAACTAATGCAAACTGTCTTTTGGTTCTGAAACTATTTGAAATCATGAAGCTTGTTTCTGTACTTAATATATGATGCCCTCTCTGCTCGCTGGGAGTCAAAATTGAGCTTGTTTTTAGAGGTTAACACAATCTGAAGCTGAGGTTTAGCTTTAGTTCAGGGTTTAACCACCATTTATGTAGGTACCAAGCTGGTAATGCAAGGCATTAACTGGAAATATTGTGTAGTATGGTAGTGGTACTGTGGTTGATGAAGGTCCCTCCTGATGATTGTCCTTTTGATTGAAAGAAGGCAGGAGTCAGTCAGGATAGCATTCTCATTTTGATCCGTATTGTTGTATTAGCTTCTTAGCCCTGATGTGAAATCCTCTTTAATCTTGTTTACTCGCTGAACTTGATGTGTCCCTTACCTGCTGCTGCCTAATCCGGTTACATGTTATGATTTATGAATGATGTGCTGTCTCTTTTTCCCCCTATGAAATGTTCAGGAGAAATCTGTTGAATGTTCTTGACTTTCTCAAGAGGCCCAATGCAAGTGAACTTGTATCAGGGACTACAGACAGGATGAACCTGCACGGCAAGTTCCGCAATGCCATCGATAGAACTTATCCTGGGATGATTAAACAACTTGAACTTGAAGCTCAACAGAAGGCTACTGCTCGGAGGAAGAAAGCCTCATTCTGGGAGTCTGCTGTAGATGCCAACACTGGCGGATTCAAGTTCTCTTTCTGATTTTTATTTCCAGCATTTAGGTCTGCCAACCTGATACTTGATCGTTGTTCTTGGTGACAGTTCAACGATGTTCCATTGTAGTACTGCAGTCTCAAAAACCCGAATTCCATTGTTGTTGTACCGTGTACCTTGCGCCATGATAAACTGACCATCGATGATTTTGCAAGCTCTTATCTTGAAATTTCCACAGATGAATCTTACAAAGATCTCGTTTATTCAAACTGGACATCCGAAGCTTGGCTGAAATATCTTCAGTTCAGTCCTTAATGCTGTCACCTTCGGGTCTGTTTGAGAAAATCAGATTCTAAGAAGCAACTGTTGAAATTACGAAGAAACTGGCACATTGGTGTTTAAGTTCATTTCTAGATTCTGCGCAGCTGTTAAGTTTACAATCTACAATTAAAATCTAAGCTATTTACAGAGATTCAGATTTCAAGAGTAGAGATGAGTAGAGATTTGTTTGGAAGAATTTCTGACAGCTACAACTACTTTTAGATTCTAGAATCTGAAACAAACAGTTTAAATTTTGACTCAGATTGTAACAATTAGCAGCCGTAGAATCTGAATATAAATTAGAATCTAAAAGCTAGAGAACACTATTTTTACTAGATTCTCATCAACTAGACTAGTTTGAGGCTCTAGGTACAACTGTAAAAAAGCTCTTTTAGACATGCTCTTAGTACTCTTTAGACCGTTTTAAATGCAGTAAACATTAATACATTTCTGTCAATTACATAAGTATACAATCTTCGCCTTGTACAGCGGGTGCCTAGTCTGGATCACAACATGCTTCGTAACATTCGGAGGAAACCTCTCTATCTTCAGAAAGTTGCAGATATATCAGACTTGCATTGTTACATAACATGAGTTACATCATATGCAGCCGCTCTTTTAGCAGTCAGAACATGCGCAACAACAGCTCTAGGTACATATGCATTCATTACCCTTGACCCCTGCTGCTCCCTAATTATAACTGAAATCTGTACAATTATTCCATGAAGATTCAGCCTTTCGGGGATCATTGCAGCGATAATCGCTGAAAATCCAACTTTCTGTACGTATAAGGCAGCAAGCAAGACCCCTAGATGACAAAAACTGCTGCTTGATCAATGTATGGTTCACTAAAACAAATGTGCAGCAACCATGACACATGTGAGAAGGTTTTCTTCTGGGAGCATAAAATCAATCGTCGGTTCATCCATCTTATGCAAGTGTTCTCAACCATCTGAGGAGTCCAAGAAGACCAGCATCTAGCACAGGAGATCTTTGTTCTAGTCCTGGATGAGGAGCAAAGGAGCAAACAAACATCATTTGTATATTGATGTTCATCAAGCGAGACAAGATCTTTCTACTTCTTAGTCCCTAACATCAATAAATGCTTCAAGTCCTTGAAACTCAGTTCAATTTAGGTGATGTTAGTAGAACCTGAACTTACCAATATCAGCTGCAACTCGATGAGCACACATGATCCCAGAAAATGCCACAGCAATTACACCTTGCCCAGGAAAACAGCTGTCGCCAACACAGTACAGGCCATCTATTGACTGTAAAATAAGTAGTGAATTTTGAGTTCAACAAGCTTGCAAAATGACAATGTCATTAGCACATCAAGTCAACAAAAAGGACAGCTGATATCCCCATGCATATTAACTTACGGTAGTATTGAAAGGCATTGCTAGTAAGCCCTTTGGTTTACCCCGTGGCATGGGTCCATATGTACCATCATTACGGGCAAGAAATCTTCGGTGTGTTTTTGGCGAGCCTACCTGACAAAACCAAATGTTCAACAAATAAATCAAAAGCATCATAGTGATAGAAATTGTTGGACTATGGATAAAAGCCCCCACCTCTCCCACTATAACGCCTAGGTTTTATTGTTGGGTTGGCTAGGTGGGGTGAGTCTAACATGGTATCAGAGCCAAGGTCCTGAGTTCGAACCCCCTTGGCCACGCATTTCCGCATTTCCGCTGCGTGATTTCCCCTGCGCCTCTCTAGTGTGCTGAGACCTGTTACGGGCTACACCGGGCTCTAGAACCTGCTGCGGGCTACGCCAGGCTCGCACGCCGTAGGGGGAATGTTGGACTATGGATAAAAGCCCCCACCTCTCCCACTATAACACCTAGGTTTTATGGTTGGGTTGGCTAGGTGGGGTGAGTCTAACAGAAATCAAAACTATCCCATTACCAATTTATGACTGCTAGCAGTATTTAAAGGTGAAACAATAATTAGTCAAAATCAAATGGCCAAAACACATAATGGGATCCTGACATGGGAGAACTACAATAACCCACCTCCTTGAGGACTATTGAATCCCGAAGACCTGGAAACAACTTATTTTCAAGCCTTTTTATTATCTCATTGGCTACAAGTTCCTTTTTCTTCTCATAATCCTTCCTAGACAGACCCTGCGGTGGATATTAGGAATAAATAAGCACATTGGTACAGAGGGTTTGGTTTCTCATAATTCGAAAATAAATTAGGTTACTGTTACAACACAGTTCATACTTCCCAATCTTCTATTCCTGCAGTTGTAAAAATGTGAAGTATATGATGTCCTTCAGGAGCCAAGGATGGGTCAAGCACTGTAGGGATACTTAAAAATATGCTTCCATAAGGCTTCTCCAAATTAGACCAGTCATCCTGCCAATTGCACCCTGAATTAAGTTCAAGTTATTGTGGACTAAACTGTCCATATCAATTTACACTAAGTGTACCAACTTCCTATGACATGACATACCCAGCAGTGGAAAACCTAGACACCTAGTGCCTACCTCAAGCACAAAATGGTGGCAATCAGTACCAGCAGGCAAAACTGAGGCTTTGACGCCCATGTGAATGGAAAGGAATGATGGTGCCTTAACATAATTCTTCTGGAAGTTTTTCTCCTCTTCTGGAAGCTCTTCATCTTTCAAGAGTTTACCTTTGAGTACAAGTAATTGTTATTTTCATGGAGAAGTACATGTATTTGTTAACAAATAATAACATAAGAAAAAAATTGAGCAAAGACTGTGATAATAAGAATCCCAAAGATTTGGCCTTGAGTGCATGGAGAGAGAGAAACTATTCATGTACTACCTTGATTAATGACTCATGTTAGGTCTCAACTCTAGCCTACACCTACTTGCTTAGGATTGACTGTCGTTGTTGTATTGTGATAATGAAGAATATTGTAACAAATGAAATTCAACAAGCACATCTTAGTAGCATGAATTTTCAAGAAAAAAAAGATATGCAGAATTACCAAATGTATCCCATCTGGTGGCATTTGATATCACTGTTTTAGCAAAGAACTCCTTCCCATTTGATAACTTGACTCCAACCTGTAGTACTGAAGTACTCACTAATTTATACAAGCCGATAATAGCTCCAGATATTTAATCACAGTAAGATGAACTTACAGCTTTGCCATTTTCTAAAATAACATTTGCCACATTTGCCTTGTACTGTATTTCACTGCCTTTGTCAACAAGGCCATCTGCCAAGGACATAGCAATACCACCAACACCACCAACTGGATAATTAATTCCCCCAAAGTGCCTATCGCACAAGACCTGTTATTTTGACCTTGAGATAACAGAAATCTAAATGAACCAGAAACAAAATTCTGAGAGTCGTGTATTACACTTACCATGCTGGCATTGATCATGGGTGTTTGCAATGCATTGACTGTGCTCACAATAAAGCACTACAAATAAAGTTAATAAGCTAGAGTTAATACAGACATGGTAGGTGAAAGAAACTTCGAACAAGTGATTAAACTCACAAATATGTCACACCTCAGCATCTATGAAGGAGAGTAACTGTTGATCTTTTATGAACTTGCGAGCAATATCCCCAGCATTCTGTGGCAGATAATAAGCTGCAAAAGAGATTATCCATGATTTCCATTGTAGAAAATCAACAAATTTGATTAAGCAATAAAAATTATGTAACAATCAAGTTTCCTCCCAATTATCACTCCATTGGTCTTTTGGAATTGCATTTGATTCAGCTGGAGCTAGCTGATTTACTAAAGAGTACAGCTACACGTTCTTGTAGATGACTATATGGATGCAGTTTTTATACCGAGAGTCAAACACTCTAGAGGCTTCTGAAAAAATTGCCCAAAAAGATAGAGAGGCTCTTCAAGGGACTTCAGCTCCAATGAATTTAACGAATTGAAGATCTGCCCATATATGAGAAAAGTCATATATGATATTGCAAAATACAACATGAAAGAACTAGATACAAGTACAAAATGAACATGGTACCTTCCAACATGTGCCATAGAATTTCAGGATTCCATCTTTCTCATGAGGAAATTTGTTAACCAGCTCTATAACAAAGTCATCATACTCTCTATGCACAAGAACAGAGAGGTCACCAGGTAGGTGGAAATGGACTGTAGAAGGGTCCGGTATAACTTCCATCTTATGCCCAACTGCTTCTAGTGCCTGCGTAATCAAATTCAAGTTCCCCTGGATAACAGACATGAGTCATACTAATGATAAAATCAACACTCGAGATAGGCACACATTCTCAGCCACCAGCCCAGCTACACATGCCAATACATTGAGCAACATTACACACCCAGACATGCACAGTAGGGCATGCCCACGCCACACTGCCAAACCACATTCCTAGGTAGGGATGTTAATAAGCCCCGATCCTCGTTCCTTGATGGGTGAATTCTCCTATTAGAGGATGTGAATGAGACCAATTTTTTCTGCAGAGGTTTAAGGCAGGATGGCTACCCATTGGCCATTCCCCATGAGAAATTTTCTTCGTTGGCATCCCTATTACCAGGTTTGACACAATGACACCTGCTGCTGCAATGCCCTCTATTAGCATTACATTCCACCCCAAATCTGGCAAAGTACCTATCAGTGCATTGTCAGACATAAATGCAAAAGAAAAACAATAACTTTCTCATCAACTAGCCAACAACCAAATCAATCACAACTTTCCCTTGCCAGTTATCGCCCATTCTACACAACTGGATTCAACAGATTTCTCCTTGCAAGCACTCACAACCAGATCCTCCAACACATCGAACCCAACAATCTAGCCACACAATGCTTCATCAACCCAGCTGCCCTACCTGTAGTGTCTCAGGTCTCACCTTGTCTGAGAATCCGAACATGACGGAGGAGCCGACGTCGAAGGTGAAGCCGTCGCGGCAGTAGTACCCGGAGCTTCCCCCGGGGATAACATACTTCTCGAGCACCAGCACCCGCGCCCCCTTGGTAGCCAGCTGCGTCGCCGCCACGAGCCCCCCGATCCCCGACCCCACCACGATCGCGTCGTACCCATCCCCTCCTCCTCCTCCTCCTCTCCCACCCTCCTCCACCTCCACACCGAGCTTCTCCGAAGCAACCGCCGCCGCGCTCGTGCCACGCCGGGTATCCCCCAGGGGGCGTGCGCGAGAAGCGCGGACTGCTCCGGCCGAGGAGGCGGACGAGGGGCGGAGCACCGGGGAACGCGGGCAGGCGGCGGCGAGGAGGAGGAGCGGCATGGAGGAGGCGGCCGTTTTGTAGTGGAGGGGACGGTGGAATCTGCCGCGGGGAGAAGTGGAGGGAAGACGAGGCCGGGGGATGAGGCGAAGCTGTGTGGGTCCGACGTGGCAGCGACAGATTGGGCTAAGTGCTTACGTGGACCGGCCACTCACTTGGGTGACGTGGCCGGCTGGAGCCCATGGGCTGGGAATTTTCATGCACTCTCCCCTCCGATTTTTTTGAAATGATACACTTTTTAAAATAAATTTTAAATATAGTATACACTTTTAAAAAATTACAAAAAACTAACTTTCTGTCGATAGGTCTAGATAAACACTTTATTGCCCGGTTTAGGCTGATTGGGCAGCTTCAACACTCTGTCGATAAATAAAACACCGACAAAGTGTTAGATTGGTATGATCAACCTAGATCGCTCGTTAAAATACCGATCTAAATCCATAAATCGGCACTTCATTTAGTTGACAGAACGTTATTTTTGCAATTTTTTAAAAAACATGTAATAGATTTAAAATTTGTTTTAAAATATATCATTTCAAAAAAAAAACTCCTCTCCCTCCATCACATAAACTTGATGGCTGAGATAAAACTAATAAATTATTAGTTAAAATAAAAACAAATTATTGTTTATCAATAATAAAGTAGTATGATTTGTAAGGCTAGGGATATAAACTATTAATTTTAAAACGAAGAACGGATAAGAAGATATTTTGTCTCATAAAACCTTTTTAGTTTGATAAAACAATAAATTAACTATGAGAATAAAAATAAAAATTCCTTTATTAACCAGAAAGCAACACTGGAAAGAGATATATTGAAGCAATATTTTTTAATTTGTAAATCAGGAGTAGATAATGATGTAAAACAAAGTTTCTTTTAAAAAAATGAGGAGCTGGAGTAAAATATTTTCTAAAGATCGAGGGAGTAGAAAAAATATTTTTTTAAGTTTAATTATTATAATCGAATTTTTTTGGACGGACAGTTGTGGGCCCCACCACCACGCGCATTTTCTACATTATCCGCGGAGACGGTGGCCGTCTTGCCGTGCCGTGTGCCGACGAGCCGTTACCCTCGAACACCGCTCCCACACCCACTGACGCGTGGGTCCCACCTCCCCACACCCACTGACGCGTGGGTCCCACCTCCCCCTACCGGCTACCCCCGAAAAAGCGATTTCCACCGTCACCAACCACCTGCCCGGCGACACGCCACCGACACGTGGGCCCGGAGAGCGGGTTGGCGGTGCGAGGCGGTCAAAACGTACTTAAAAGGCCACCCGCTTGGCTCGGTCTCGAGTGCGGGCCCTCCCGTGCTGTCCCCCTCTCTCACCACCGCGTGGCCGATTGTGTGAGACGGACATGTGGGGCCGCGTGTGCGGTGGTCCACATGTCGGTGTCTGGGTAGATGGCGGGTGTAGGTGACTGGCGCCTCCGGCGGGGGCAGGTTGGCCCCACTGGGCGGTGGGGGTGGTCGAGTCGAAGAGGTGGTCCCACGCGCTTGCCCGCTCGTCGTCTCGCGCACCTTTCCTTTCCCCATCGTCTCGTCTCGGGGAGAGAGAGAGAGAGAGAGAGAGAGAGGTGGTGAAGAGGCTAGGGTTTCGTGCTCCACCACGCCTCGCGCAGGCGGATCGGATCGGATCGGGCGTCTCGGCTCGGCGGTGCCTGGGTAAGGCGGGATCCCCACCCCCCACCCTCGCGCGCCTCCTTCCCCTCGCCCGTACGTTGCGTTGCTGTGTGGCGCGGGTGGTGGGCGCTCGGCGATCTCGGGGGTGGGGGTGGGGGCGGGGCGGAGAACTGGGTCCGTTTGGATGGGGTGGTCTTGATTTCGCGTGTTGGGGTGGGATTCGATGGGGGGATTTGAACCGATTTGTTGGGTTCCTTTGCTTCGTTCTCATAGCGACGGATTTGTTCGGTGTTGGGTTCTTTCGGATCGTTCGATTTCGGAGAACTGGCTTATTTTCGCGGATATACACGGTGTGCTTTTGTTGAATTGTGTGTTTTTTGGTTTTTTATGTAGTTGATTGATTTGGGCGTGGTTTGGATCGTGATTCCCGTGGAGCTGGGCCGTTCTGTGTGAAATCGCCCTAATTGAGAGGGTCTCGTTGGAACAAACTTTCTCTGTTTCCTTGCGGGGTTTACGCATGGTTGGTCCAATTTTTCTTAGTTTGTAGGTATTAATTTTAGAGAATTCCTACCGGAAAGAAATATAATTCCAGCTGATTGAGGTTCTACACACTTAGCAATTGGATTCGTGCAGTAATAAACCGTGATTGTAATTACATGGCATTAGCTGTTACCTGTCAGAAGCATTCTGATGCCAATGAAAGTGTGATTTGGGAAAATGTCTATATTTTAGCATGTTTTGCAACAGTCGGTGGTTGTATGATAAAACCTTAGTGACTTTTGTTGTAAATTTGTCAGTTTTCCTAGTACCAAACTGCTGATATCATTAGTTCAGCGGCATTTATATTAGTGACGATTTTTGTTGCTGAGTAAGTTTGTTCAAATGTATTATATCCTATGAAAAATGGCAGAAATGTTTCAAATGCAGTTTTTGTTAGGCATAGAAGTTCTAAAAAGTTTTCAAACAATTACAAGGGATAGGGGAGGACATGAAGTTGGGTTTGACAATTAATTTTGTAACTTGTATGGGTATAAAACTTGTCAATTCTTATCTGTGGCATTTTTCATGACTTTTAAAAACTTTTTCTCCTAGATAAATCTGAATTGCCAACACATGCCATTTGCCCATGATATATCACCTTGTTTATGGCTTTGCTTCAACAACGATACATATTGCTTGTTTGAAGTGTGTAATGTATTTGTTTCTGTAGGATCATTTTGGCTTTAGCTGTGAATAACTGCTATGTTCTTTCATCTTCCAAGTCATTTGCTATGGTGTGGTCAATTGAACTCTCAATTTTAAGCCCTTTTTCTCCATATTATAGATATCGGGGCTGTGATTCTTTAGCAATGGCATTGGAAACTGATGAGAAAGCCAAGATGGAGAGTTTAACATCAGCTGCAGCCTTCGTTGAGGGTGGGATTCAGGATGCATGTGACGATGCATGTAGCATATGCCTTGAGGCTTTCTGTGACAGTGACCCTTCTGCCGTAAGATGCTGTTTCTTTAATCAGATCATTTAGCTCATAGAGGACATTCTTTTAATCAGTTTACTATGCTTGCTTTGTTTTGTAGTTGACTGGTTGCAAGCATGAGTTCCATCTCCAATGCATTCTTGAATGGTATGATGCCGACTCTAATAGATGCATATCACTGGTGGCGAATTTCTTATACTTATGTTGTATGATTTGCTGATGTCTGTGTGAATTCATTTGAGCAGTCTCCCTTTCAACCTTATGCATGTTGACAATATATATCACCATTTTTTTATTATAACACATGCTTCTGAGTCAAAAGATTCAGAACAGTTATGGTTTTATGTGGTTACCTCTGCACTTGAAATTGTTGTTTTTCTAAGTTTGTTGAGTACTTGTCTTCTGCTGAATTCATATGTTGTCATTATAAACTACTAAACTAGAGTACTAGACAACTCTCCCTCTCCCTCTCCCTCTGGTAGAATTTTTTTCTTCTATGAGCAACTAATTTTCCACTTGAATTGTAAAACATTAAACACATATTTCAGAATGGTACCAAATTTTTAGGGGAAATTTGACCATTTGCCACTAAAACATTTGTACATTTTGATTATTTGCCACTTGTGTGGATGACATGTGGGACCATCTGAGTATGACAATGGGCCAAAGTGGCAAATAATCGAAGCCCATTTTTAAGAGTGGCAAATCATCAAATATTCCAATTTTTAGACAGCATGCAAATGGACTAGTCTGCCTCTTAATTGTTTTTCAACTTCATGCTTCCAGTTATATTTTTTGGTTCACTGTTGGTCGATGGGCCAGCTTGAGGTTTTGGGTAGACTGGTCATATATAAGTTGTCTTCTTTTTTTTGCTTCTAGTCATGCCTGTTGTTGAGTTATTGACTGTAGTAATAGCCTGATAGGGATTGTTCCAGTGCACAGTCTTTTCTCCAGGGTGTGTTAATCTCATTATTTTTACATCGATGATGATATGTGATGGATCATAGGATTGCTTTTCCATAAATACACATTTTTGTGAACTTTTCACACTTTTCAAGGATGTTTCTTCCCACGTACATAACGTCATTGTGACTAAAAGAATTTTAATTACTTTCAAGTTTCAACTATCAATCCATTAATATCTTTTAACTAAATGTACTGAACTACTGAAGGATTACTGTATTATAGAACTTTTCATATTTTTGTTAGTATCACAGTATAAGGTATCAAAGATTTGCAACACTTATGTAGATTGTCGTAGTTAACTAGTAACTAGTTATAGCTTGTAAGGGTACCTCTCCAGAGTTATGACCCAATTGGGACACTTTCACTTGGTGAATTCCCTTTTTAGGATATTCTGCAGATCGTTTGCCATATCCATCCATATGACCATATCTATTATCGGTCCATTTGTTTTTCTGTTCAAAATATTTTTCAAATCAATGATTGGTGGGCTGTTTGCATAGGTGTCAGAGAAGTTCCCAGTGTCCTATGTGCTGGCAGTCTATTAGTTTGAAGGATCCTACCAGGCAAGTATCAAATATACTCTTTCTTCACTATACAAATGTCATACCCTCTTTAACATGTAAAAAGATAATAACATCTGGTCTACTAATATTTCAGTCAGGAGTTGCTCGAGGCAGTCCAGCGTGAAAGGAATGTAAGAACCAACCAAACTCGAAATACAACTATATTTCATCATCCTGCTCTTGGAGATTTTGAAGTGCAGCATGTACGTGTCGTGAAGATAATTTGTGATATATTTCTTCTGATTTGGACTAGTGAAACCCCTTTTTTATGTTATCCTGATTAGCAAGACATTTTTTGCAGTTACCTGTTGGTAATGATGCTGAACTTGAAGAGCGTATATTACAGCACTTAGCAGCAGCTGCTGCGATGGGAAGGTCACACCACCTTGGTAGAAGAGAGGGACACAGGGGTCGTTCTGGCTCTCATGGTTGCCCTCAGTTCTTAGTTTTTTCTTCACATCCAAACATGCCTTCTGCTGGTTCAATGTCTTCATCGTCCCTTCAAGGGGAAGGAGATAACGAACCAAGTCTTGTCCCAACAGCTGGTGAATTATCAGTACATGCTAGTCCCCATGAAGAAGCAGGCAATCAAAGTCCTGGGATGCTTACGTACGATGCTGATCAAGATGCTGTTGTTTCATCTGGAAATAGTACTCCAGTATCCAGCCCTAGGTTTTTCAATAGGTAAACAAAGCCATCTATAGGCATGTCCTTCTCTCTCTCTCTCTCTCTCTCTCTCTCTCTTTCTCTCTCTTTGATAAGCTATATGATGATCTTGGTGTATCAGGAGGCATTCCACTGGGCAATCAACTCCAGTAAATGACAGAGCTGGGCCATCAGATCTTCAGTCTTTCTCAGACTCTTTGAAGTCGCGTTTAAATGCTGTCTCTATGAAGTATGGAGTTTTTTTTTCTTAAGTTGCTTAAACAGTCAGTCATCTATCATCTATTCATCTTTTATCTTAAATCTACTTCTCCTTTTGTTCAATTTAGGTACAAGGAATCTATTACAAAAAGTACTCGAGGGTGGAAAGAGAGGCTTTTCTCGCGTAATTCGTCTGTGGCAGATCTTGGTTCTGAAGTAAGAAGAGAAGTTAATGCTGGAATTGCGTCTGTATCAAGGATGATGGAGCGACTGGAAACTAGAGGTAACGCTAGAACAAGTGATGGCCCAACAACATCCACTTCCGAAGCTCATCCCAGTGCAGAATCAAGCAATGATAGAGTTGCAGAACACAATTCAACTGCTGCCACAAGTACTAGCAGCACTTCTGCCCCTTGTGTTACCACATCTGGTTCAAACTAGTCATGTTATAGGTTCTGAAAGAAGGCCTGCAAATGCCCATTCTTCACCATCAAAGGTACCACTTCATTCTTCTGAAAGATGATTATTATGATATGTGGTTTAATTAGATAGGCACTGTTTCTTCCACAGAATGATAGTTTAGTGCACTGCCACCTAATAATAGTGTATTTAACTGTGGTTTCCTTTTCTAATAATGCAATCATTTAGTGCCCGCTAGGTTCTTGTGTTTGTTATGACATTTGAATAATGCCATTTAAATCAAAACTCGAAATGGGAATCTCGTATTTACATCCAACCAGAGATATTGTACATTTCAGAAAACAGATATTTGTTGCATATAATTTAGTAAAACAATTATGAGTCACGTCCATTGGTTAGCTACGAACTATTTTTCTCGTTTAGTTATAGCTGATTCATATTAAACTAACTGATGACAGGATTGCCAATTGACAGCCATGGGCAGGTGACAAAGTTGAAACTGCAACGTCATCATCAGCCATTGCATAAAACACCTCCAGAAAATCGGAATGACAGTTTGATGTATTGGTTTGATAAAAGGGCTGTCAGCCCGAGGTATTATTACCTAGGATCCTGATTTCATCTCCTGCTTCGTCTATGTAAAAAAAAAATCAGCCACAGCTTTTTTTTACCGGTATAAATAATGGATGTGACAAAGTAGCAAGCGTAATCGTGATAAATATGATTGATACATCAAAAATTTCCCTTTTCTATGTTACGACGGTTCTAAAACCTCTTGTTTTTTATTTTAAGTTTGCTCTTGTTATCTGTCTCATTAATAAATGGCATGTTTTACTTGTCTCCTTAATAAATGGTATGTTTTTTTAAAACAGAATAAATGAGAGAAAGTAATTTTTACTTTGTTAGTCATTATGCACAGGTCCAACGATTCATATATGGAATTAGGGATAGTAGAATGTTTAATCGATGATATAACCGTTTGTTTTTTTCAATAGTTTATTAGTTTTGAAAAACAGGAGGTTTGCTATCATTCTACTGGCAAATTCAGAATTTTCCAATCTATAGACCGTTGATTCAACGAAGCTAATTTGCAAAACTGCCTATTTTTGGTGCGTTCTTAAGTAGCCAATAGCCATTTCGAGAGTTTTTTAGTGCCGGATTTGCCCTACGATAGCTCACGGTCCCCCCCCCCCCCCCCCCCCACCCCCCAAAAAAAATCTACTTTTTAGAGAAATGCCTCTAGGTTTATTTTTTCTGAAGCTGTTCTTTAGAACAGCTTCAACCAACCAACAAGTTGCATGGCAAACTAACCAATCATGCATTGCACAACCAGCAAACCAATAAATCTACATATGCTGCAGCAAACTAACTCCCCGGTCGTCTCCGGCGCCGCCGGCTCACCAGAGATTGTTGCCCGTGCAGCGCGGGTGGTCGGTCGGACTAGGCGACGAGGAAGGGAGCAGGGGCGAGGCGGAGAATGTCGCTACAATGAATTACTTTTAATTGTTTTTCTGGTTCTAAGAACTACACCAAAAGAAACTAGCATCGGACAATAAGATGCTTATACTATGATTTCAAAAAGTAAATTTAAGCATCTATATTTAGCACATTGCATTGGAAATTGAGACTTTTAAACAAAATATAACACTTTTTTATTATTTTAGCACATGCCCTAACGAGGATGATTAGCCACACTGGGACTGAAACCGCAATTTCACCCACATATATAGTAATGTAAAATGTGAAGGTTCCAACGACAAAAACGGTAATGTCAGATCGTAGGTTGCCAATTCAACAACAAAACTGCACACGAGACCAAAATCTAGTTACAGATATCCTAATCTACTGCGCCTACAACTCTGAAGAACCAACAAAAGAATATGTTCTCTTCCGGGTATGAGAAACCTTCATGGTCTGAATCTGTTGCCTCGTCAAATCTTACAAAAAGATGCACCTAGCTCTACAGATCAAACAGGCAATGCATGGCCTTTCAAAATCCAAACCATCACAATACTGATCCCACGGGTCAAAACGCAAGCTCGGATGCTGACTTCAGCCAGATGAATGCTCATGGTTGACACAAACAAGATCATCCAACTTGTTTCCATCCATTTTGTATAGAGATACGCCGCCCATTTGGATATGGTGTTCCTGAGCCTCCCTTCGTAGGCGCTCAAATGGGAGAACCTCCCACTTGCTGTAGTTTGAGTTTCTTCGTGTCTCACTCATATCTGAAGTTCCTGATACTGGTCCATAATCTGGATCAACTGTTCCCCATACTTTGCAGTTGCTAAATGGACCCAACTGATCTGACTGACCAGTTGCATGCCTTTTTAAATGAAAAGCTGCAGCATGTGCTGTTCTGATCTCTTCCCTGCTTGGTATATCTGACCAATCTTCGACTCTCTGCGCTCTCATGGGGGAATGGATTCGAATTACCTGCATACAGAAAAATTAACACTCGGACAAGACAACTTCATCCACATAAATCAGAACAAGAATGCGACTGAGCCTGAAGATTTACCCCAAGACACTCCAGAAGTTGATAATAAGCTCGTCCTTGCAGTGGATTGTGGCCTTTCCTAGGGGACGAGAAGTACCTTGTCCTGAAACAGATGAAGTGGGCATAAGACATCCTTGTACAAAAATCATGGTAATCTAGATAGAGCACACCGTGCATGTACTTACCATTCTGTGTAACCAGGATCAACTGTAAAACCATACATGTCGATAATATCACACATGGAAAGGGCCAATTCTATTGACTTCATACCAGTCCCTTTAGCACCTCTTCTTAGGACTATACCTTGAAAAAGATAAACTGGATTTGGGAGTTCCTGCCAGCAAAATCAATTGTCCACTGTTCAATATGAATGATTCGAGTTTCCCACAAATCATAAAAAAACATGGAATTCATGCTTCACATCAGTACACCTCAAAGAAGAGACATAATGAATTGTATTGCATGCTCAGCTCAATGAACAAATTGTAAAGATGCTACCTTTATCACAGCATTGATTTCTTTGTGCGTCAAACTTTTTATAATAAGAACCTCATCAGCTGCAAGACAAACTGGCCAGTTAGACATCCCATTTAAAAGCTCATCCAGTGACAATTATTATAAAAAGTGATTCCACGATGCAAAATTTTCATAGAAAAAAGTGACTTAAGAAAAGTATATTAAACTTCTAAAAAAACTATGGGAGAAGCAACATATTAATATTAGTTGATGTTTATTATCACAAATGTCCTTGTATGGAATATTATACAAGCTTCAAGTGTTGTACAATGTATATTTTCAGAGTTCAACAAGATCAGTCTTGAAATTATGAAAACTAGAATAAAGGTCATTGCCAAGTGTTTTATCATAATTTTAGAGATAATATAAAAATGGACATAAGTACTTTATTTTCTGGTTTTAGTGAAGCAAAGTAAAACACTAATAGGATTGGAGTTAACTGGAAGAAATAAGGATTACAACATTACAGGAACCCTTCAGTATTGCTGCCATGTTTCGAGCAGCACCCCTAACAACCAGTCGAAAGTCCCTTTTCAACCCAACATATTTTGCATACTTCTGCAGATGAAAGATCAAACAATATATTAAACACATGTCATTACATAAGTTAGTTATATGCATCTGATGAATAATTCAATGCAACTACCCCATTAACAGGTGCCTCGTTGTCTCGGAACACAGCATCATGGGCATCAATCTCTTGTCCAAAATCTGTTTTCAACAGATCTCCCGAGTTACCAACAACAGCACATGTTCCAAACTGGCGTGGATGGAAAGGAGGCTTAGCAGGAAGCAAAACACTAAGAAGCTCTTCACACAAAGTACGATTGTAACATTTGTCAGCACCGCTGCATGTTTTGAAATGTATATTAATGATTAACCAGCATGCAGATTAATGTCACTTAGTTAGGAAGAACAATCCAACTAGCATTAAACTTACAGCTGTGCAATCCTTTTGGCTGCATAATCCAACCATCCATCAGGTCGCACATCTAAGTACTCCCTTGTCAACACAGTCGTCATGTTACGATACTGGCAGCATATTAGAATTACATGTAAGTATATATGCAAATAAACATGTTATTTCACAAAGCACTAAGCATGTTCTAACCTGTTCCCACAAAAGGATAGTTTCACAGACATCATAGTTGTATTCTAGTGGCTCGAAATATTTGAACTGAGTGTTATACTGCATAAGTCAAGAGAAGTGTTATCATGAGGGGAACTTTATTGAAAGGCATCAGATCATTAACAGCTATTAGCACATAACTGCATGTGAACATGAGGGATACTTACCCATGTGCTATTGGTTCCTTTAGGAAATTTAAGGACTAGCTTGCAATGATCAATAATATCTGCTGTCAGGCCAAATCCCCTGCTTGCCTAAATAAAGTTGAAATTTCAGAAGGACACAAGAATAGGAGCAAACAATAGAGTATAAAAGAAAATACCATTTTTACTTATGATTAAAGAAAAATGCTGCAAAGCTATGGCAACTACAAATTTATTTTTTGAGAAGGTTGAAACTTGAAACTGACTTGGATGGATCCCATTCTCCTCCCACATGACCAAATTCACGCGAGTAAACAAGAACTAAACCATAACAGATATGAAACATAAATATTGATGAATAATGTGAACCCACGATTGACTGATTGCAAATACGATGTGTCTGGATGGACAAATGAATTGTTGTTTCAGTTGATACTGTTGGAATATAAAGTAAATTGCTCTCCTTTCCCCAATTAATATTTTGTATTGAACTCGCTGATGCATCCAACTTACAGACCGAGGTCTCGAGTTCTAATTTGGCTAGTCCGAACATATCAACAAAACAAATTGATCTCTTCACAACATAAACACGTAAATTAAAAAAAAATTGTCCATGCATAAATTGGCGGCATTTGCTCTGAGTATCACAAAAATGCATAAATGGGCACAAGAGAAAACATTCCAAAAAATAAGGGTTTCCATGGGAGACAATTCATGGAATTGAAGTGAGAAAGAGCGGGCCGTGTCACACGGTATAACTCACACATACCACGCATTGCTGGACGCGCGACTGGAAGCCGGAGAGCGCGCGGACCTCGTCCGAGTCCAGATCCAGCCTGCTCGCCGTCCCTGCAGGAGAATCCGACCAGATCAGACAAGGAAGAAGGAATCTAGGGTTTCCGGAGCGGGAACGGGGATGCGCACTCACTCGGGGCGGCGAAGAAGGAGGACTGTATGGACAGGACGGCGAGGCAGAAGGCGAGGGCCAAACCCAGCAGCAGCATCACCGTGGGCCGGCGCGGTGGCGCCCTCGCCATCACCTGATCGGAGGCGGGAGGACGCCGATGCGACGCTTTCTTCTCACTTCAGTTCACTGCACTTTCACCTAGAGCCGCGGGTACCTTCTGCCCAGACCTACCCGTACCCGACTGACGAAGCTTGTACCCGTACCCATACCAGGGTATCCGAACCCGAGAAAAAAAAGGCAATAATCGGGCGGTCAGGGGTCAGGCCACCAGCGAAAGGAGAGAGGAGGCAAGAGGAGGGCGGCGGCGGCTGGGGGCTGCGTCAGGGAGGAGGGAGTAGTGGCGATCTAGTGGCTATGAGTTGTAGAAGCAGGGAGGAGAGAGGCTGCCGGCGGCGTCGGTAGGAGGAGAGAGGAGGTCAGAGGCGGTGGCTGCCAACAGTGAGGGATGGGAGGACGGAGGCGGCGGCGGCTGCCGGCAGTGAGAGGAGGGAGGCGGCGGCGGCGGCTGCTGCTAGAGCTTAGAGTACAGGGAATTTGATAACAGATTTGAAATTTGTTTTTTATCTCGTATGAGTATGAGAATGTTTGGTCGTCAGTGACGAGTGTGGCAGCCACAACTGTAGTGAGGAAAATTGTCCCCATACTTTACCACACTTTAAGTGTTGCGTTGTTTTTCTTCGCCACAAGTGTGGCTGCCACACTTGTAACGTGGCAAATTGTGGCTGCCAACCAAACAATTCCTATATGACATGTAGTTTTTGGACTCCGTCATCAAACACACATGACATTGAAAAAAAAACACCACTCAACTTTGTGTCATAAGGGCAAAAATTCCGATGAAAATTGAGGTTTTACTCGTTTCAATGACATGTAGACTAAGAGGATAAATCCTCAATTTTTATCTAAACGACAATATATAATTAGAGTTGTAAAGACTTTTGGATAGGAGAGGTTAGGTTTTTGTCTATTAGGTTTTGATAACTATTGGGGTTTTAATTTTGATCTATTATAAATAGTCATATATATAGGTAGATAGGTATGGATACTATTGTTTCATATTCGTACCGTTTACTTGATGACTATAAATTTTTCTCTATTTTTATACACTATTTTTTTATATCCGTCCTCTAATAGCGCAATTACCTACAAGTAAATGGGTATTGTGTACCTATTGTCATCTCTACTCTCACCTCCCGTATTTCAAATATAAATACGCCTTATTTAATAATTAATAATACTATATAATCAAACTTGTTCATTTTATTGCTAAAGTTTATTTTTTTAGAATAAATATTTCCATATCAGCTAATATTGATCTACAGAATAAATTAAAATAATGCAATACAGTATTCTTATTTAAAATATAATCAGTGTGATTAAATATGTCGCATTTGAACATGATATCTCAAATATAAAATATAATGCAATACATAACCTGGTTTAAGTATCATATAAACATGTATCTCAAATAAAATTCAAAATATGTGTTAGAACTGAAATGGTATGATTATATATATATATATACACAAATGTTATCCTACACCACTCGGATATAGTATAACTATTCTACCGAGAAATTTACTACTGAAAAAAGTAGTATATTTTACACACGTGGTATAAAATGATATGTACCATTCGTTTCGATCGATCAAAAAAAGGTAAGCTTTGTATGATAACTAGATCTAAAACCATGTGTTATACACATATAATACAAAAGAAAAAAAATACCGTCAGCTTATGTTGGTATGAACAAATTTTATACAAATAGTTTGTTTTTTAATCTAAAAAAATACTGTTTACAAAACTAGAGTACATATTTCTAAATGGAACTAATCACTGTAGAAGCAAATATTAGCTTTGCTTTTAGATGATAACTAATTCAAATGAAAATACGGTCTATAAAAAATTTGGCTTCAACTATAGTAGATGTCACCTCGGCTTTTAAATCTACTATTTCTGATAAAATTAGCACCGGATTAAAAAAAGATTACCATTGATTAGTTTTTTATACAAATTATGGTGTCTATAATAATTTTGTTTTTTTATTCTTTAACACAACGTAGCTAGAAAAAAACTATAATACAAGGTTACACGTCCATAGGTATTCTTGTATTGTATACACATTGAATGTATAGTTGGTTCATGGAAAAGTTGATAAAAGCTAAATGAAATGTATTGTTGTTTCATTATAAAGTTGATAAAAGCAAAATTAAAATATCAATAAATCGAATAAAAATATTATATGGGTTTAGAACTTGAGATAAGTTTATAGTACTCATATAGTTACCTAAATTTGAATTTAAATATTTCAGGGAAAAAAATGAAGCTCAAGAGAGAGTCTCATTTATCTAAATGAGTTTCTAGATCATCTTTCATCCCTCTTAAATATAAAATTACTTTAGTCATTCCTTATTCTTATACATGCATATTTTTTCTTTTGTGAGTATATTATTTTCTTTTTTCTTTTCGGCACATTGTTATCTACTGAATGACACACATATTTTAAAGTACTATAGTTTCATAAAAAATATTATTGATTATATGCCATATTTGTATTATTTAAAAAGTAAAGATTATGATTATAAAAAACTGACGTAGTAGATTGATTAATTTTTAGAGAGAAATAGAGTTTAGAATAATTCCTATGATTTAGGGAATAAAATTTAAAAGCTCTAGATGCTCATAGACTTGATTCGTACTATTAAGGACTTACAGCTCATGAATATGAAAATTTGGAGCAAGTTTCTACAACTAAAAGTTAACACCAGAATTAAAATTTTAAAACCTAATTTCCGTTGTTCTTTTTTGTCTTCACAACCATCATAAAAGCAAATATAAAAATTTACCCTAAAATTATTTTTATTGCCAAGAAGTTAAACGCCACCCTTTTATCTAACGCACAAAGAAATAGGTCCATTACGTGCAACTCTACTACAGAATTGGGCAAGCAACGAGATTATAAAAAAAAGGTTAATTTTTTTTGTGCCACTACAGTTTTCATAGTTTGCAATATGCCATCACATCGATGTGTCACGGACAAATGAAAACCACCACAATCACTGACAATGACATATAGACAATTTGTAAAAATTATAATAACATGTGAGTAATTTTCTCTATAAAAAAATATTCAAGGTGCGCAGGAAAAAAGGTAGAAAATAACAGCATCACATCGAGGTAAAGCTCGTGGTCATGTGTTTTACTACAAGCATTCTCCACACAAGAGTGCAACCAACACAGCATTTGGTTCCCTTACTTAGCCAGGCTGAAAATTTGGCTAAATTCCATTAGAACATTGGAGGATCTGGAGCAGATGTCACTGCCAGATTGCCTACTACCTGCAGAGGTGTTGGCACTTATGTACAAGCAAAAATTTTGAACCTAAGTCTGCTCCAACATATCAAGAGGATCCATTGTAAACTCGCCGCCAACTAACCGGCGGTGACCGGTTACCTCTTCCTCTTCGCGCCTGAGCCACCAGCAGCCTTCCCAGCAGTGGCAGAAGCTCTTGATCTAGCGGCTGGCGCCTTCTTTGCATTCGAGACATTGCCACTGCTCTTGAGGTCGAGCTGCACTTGGATTCCTGGATGAAATAACCAAAATCCGTTAGTGTTTCAGCTGCATACAGAGGTATAAAACTGGTGGGAACAATGTCGATCAGGTCAAAAGGATGAGAACCTTTCTTCTTATCACTCTGCAGATCCAGTTTCGGTTTCGTGTCACCAGGCGCAAGTTCATCTGAAGAGAAACAAACAAAGCAGCCTGATCAAAGAAACATGCAGACGGCATAGAAACTATCGATTTTGAGAGGGCTGAAAATCACCCTAATACTAAAATGACATTATATGTGTGCAATAGCAAAGATATTGAAAATCAACAGATCAAAATATGGCCATACATTATGTGTGCAAATCAATGGTTAGCTTTAAGAAATAGCGGCCAATTTGGCAGCTAAGCACTGCAACAGTCCCTTTTGCCTGCTATGGTAGTGGCCATAGCTGTCTTAGAGATTTAGCCTAATAATTAGGTGTTTGCCCCCCCCCCCCTCCCCCTAAACAGTTAACCCTATTTAACAATGGTCTTGGTCATTTAATTTGATGAAATGAAAAGTGTACCCTTATTTTCAGCATCAGAGGAATCATCTTCATCGCCTTCAGCCGATGCTACTCCATTTTCTTCAGGCAAACTCTCTTCCGCTGGCTCGAGCATTGCTGCCACACGTTTCTTTAAAGGTTTTTTCATGCCTGGAATATTTATTAAATCTGCTGCTCGAATAACTCGAGAACTACTTCCTTGTTTGTAGGCTTTTGTCAAGGCACTTTTAACAGCTGGTTGTACACCATCCATAGGATTTGGATGACCCTACAGAACAAAATATGAATGCAGAACCACCATTAGTATCATAATGATAAGGCTAATTATGACAAACAAGTTTACTGAACTAAATGATCATGTATTAATGCATCAAAGAAAACATTTCAAACAATGAATTGAGTTAGACTTATAGTGATAGATATCTGAAATAGAAAAAAGGAATTGTGTATTTCGTATTGACAATGTAACTCGACAGAAACCTACTTAAGAATTTGTGGAGCTCAAGATGCAAGTATGGAATTTTGTAACCTACTTAAGAACTGTATATTTTGTATTGACAATGTAACTCGACATGACAAACATTACCTTATTGCACTTCGTCCATATTCTTCTTAGTTCTAATGCAAAATTATTGTTCTCTAGATTTTGCTTACAAATTTCAAAGGTTTCCCAATCAAATATTTATGGCCAGGTAATGCCTATGAGTGAATGCAACACAGGATAAAAGGCAACAATTGAACTTTGAACAACATGTTCTCAAAATCAATTGAAATGACATCATTAGTATGGAAAATACACAGTGCAAACAACCTTCCATCTAGAAAAAATAATTTCAACATGGCAAAGCTAGGACAATCTGTATTGTAGTAAAATATTGTAACCATTCAAAAGGATTAATATGAAAACGAAATGGATAAACAGCAGGCTGCTAGTAGAATAACTACCAACCTTAAATTTTGATAATTCAACAATAGTGTCAAAGTCCTCCTGGCTTAAAGAGTAGGTATCCATAAACTCCACCACTTTTTGAACTGCTTCGTCCTGTGTGTTTTTACAAATGTAAGATGGCAAGCAGATAGAACAGATAAAGAATTCTAACTGGGGAATTGTACTGTAAGAATAGTTGCAACACTGCATTACAAATGAGCTAAAAAATGTTAGCTTAAACTATGAATTGGTAGGCTCATGTAGGAAAGTGTGGAGACTGTTCAGCAGATTGTTTCCCATCAAATAGAATTTGAAACAGATATTCCTAAATTCAGAATATTGCATAGAAGATTGTTAGTCTGAAAATACATATCAAGATCAATTTCTATAATGCCTAACAGCTAACGATGTCTAGGTCATGATCATCATCATGAAATGTTCAAGTATAATGCAATAGAATGATGTGTGAGTTCATTAATGAATCACATCGTTATATACCTTAGGCATAGTCTTCAGTGGGTCAGTCAATTGTCTCAAGAGAAGAGTGAGATAATCCAGCCTCAATGTCTCCCTGAAGTAGTCAAAAAAAAATTAAGATTAGACTCATAACAAACTGTGGCCAAAATTCTCTTAATGATCAGATTATGCTCATGTTAGCTACAACATTGTAGAAAGGAACAAGTTTTAGTCAAAGTCACCAAAACAAAGTTTAGAAACCAATGATGGTTTTGTTCAGCTTATAAGGTTTGAAAGGGCAAATCACAATCTTTTTATCTTGACAATCTGATTCAAGCAAATTAAGCAAAGTAAGGACCAAATTTGATCATTGTGAAGGGCATCAGTAACATCAGGAAAGGAGCATGGCATGTCCAGCAACTAATATTTGGCTATCCATCAAATTCATCACATGGAAATTCAGTGCCTGCCTGTTTTTTAGCATAGATGGAAGGCAGTAATAAGGTAAGGTATATTATGCTGGATGTTACATGTCATTTGACTGAGTTCCAAGTGCTAAAGTAACGAGCCAAAAGTCATAGATGAGCTGAAAAGGCTTGGATAAGAATATGCTAGGCTGGTAGCTTCAGAAAAGGTATTGAAGATGATTCTGGATACTGAGCATGGCTTTGTGTATTTTTGAGGTTTAGGACTAATACACAAAAATGTGTTTATTCAGATAACAATAACATGAATGTACATGTGAAACTCTGAATTGGCCATAAAATCATTCAGATTGATAAGCACAACCGCCACAACGGATTCAGTTTCACTAGTCAACTCAGTGCCATCACTTAAAAATCAAAGAATAATCCAACAACTAATGGTCACAGTGGCTTTTGTCTACTATGGGATTTTTGTTTCAGAATTCAGATCATTCCTTAGCTAAACTAGAAAAAATAAATTGGATTAGGCAAACTTGTATGGTTAGTCAGATATGTAAGATGTTTCTTGTGACAGGATGACCATATAAGAAAACAAGCAAGCACCTGTCCAAGTTTGCTTGCTGGGATGCAAGAATATGACTGTGGGTATCTTCCAGTAGCCTTATGTTTTTATTTGTTGTAGAGTACTTGCCCAACCATCCACCAAACCTATTGAAGTTTCGTTCACCCTACAAATTTAATACCCAATTCAATCTGTTACAGTCACCAAAAGTATAGTAGACAAAAAGGTAATTGGTACTAATGGTTTAAACATTACTGCTTCAAGAATCTCTCTATTCCCATGCATCAAAGCAGCACTAGAAAAATATGAAATATATTAGTGAAAAGATGAAACATGTATTCAATTAAATCGATTCCAGGATATATTAACCATCTGGGAATAATAGTTTATCAATATACTTACGGTATTATTGATGAAGACAAACAGGCAGCTTGGGACAGTTGCCACTGTCGATATCTTCTTATTTGTACATTAACAATATCAGCATCTGCTATAGATTCAGCGGCATGGGCAAGAAAATTCATTCTTTTAACTCCACTGTCATCTTTCCCAACAGTGTTAGGACGATAATTGATATAGTTTTCCTATAGCAGGCACATGTTAACACAAACTCAATCAGGCAAATAAATTTCCAAGACAATGAATCAATAAAGGAGAAAAAAGAAGAGACTCCACATAGTAACATAATGTAATAGTAACCTATAACGAATATAATCAAAACATGCTAAGCTATGACCATAACAACTAAACAAAAAGGCTCATCAATAGCAACCCTAAAGTGCCATTTTTACACAGTATAATTGGGCCAAATATCAATACAGCAACAGATAACTAGAATTTTCATTGATCAAATGAAGGCTAGCATACCAGCTTTCAAGAAAACCAGGGTGTCATTAGAGTAAAAGTTGGGATATAGCATTCAGTATGGTGTGTGTATACCTACTAATTAACCAATACAAAATTATTTAGCAAGTTATCTTGTGCACGAACTATAAAAAACTAGGTATTAAAAAATAAACAGCATTGCAACACAATGATTGAATTTCAGCTGGTGATATTACAAAATCCACTAGCAAGATACAAGTCAATGATATGAAAAGGATGTGGTCTTGACTCTTGATCCCACAATTAAGGTCTCATCGAAACAAGCTGCAAGTTATGCTGCACTACTGTTAATGCAACAACATAGGGAAACAATTCATAGCAAAAGATCTCAGGACACAGAACTCATAAGAGTTAATATCTCTACAGAGAGAAGTAGACAAAAACAACAATGCACCATCAGTATTCCCAACCTGGATAATGAGGGGAACTAAATCAGGGTCACTCATGCTCAAATCAATTCTCTCATCCATCCGTAACCTCCCACCATTGAAACCAAACAGCCTGAAAGTTGAATCAATATCTATGACAAATATAAAGGCAATAGGCAAAAGGGCAACCCAACTCTACAATTGCAAATTGCCAAGTCAACCAAAAATCACAAATTATATATCCAGTAACAATTGATTTGACAGCAGGGAGTTTGCAATTGAGTAAAACACATCACTAAATATGCACAAGTGCAAATCAAAGCAAAAAAGTCAAAAAGCTAAATAAGGTGAATAAAAACAGATTAAAGGGGCTAAAAGCCTAAAACAGTACCAACTTCCAGATAAGTAAATATAGTTATGTATAGAGTAGAAATTACTTTTCTTTTAGTCCCTAAGAAAGCTATGCTGCATAACCTTTTTTCACTAAAATCAGCAAATCTCTAGGGCTGCTAATTTGGTGAATATTTATCAAGTGTTTTTTAATTGGATAACAAAGCATAAATACAAAAAAATAATACAATGAATACAAAATTGGGATAGCATAAACTCCCATTGTTCACATTCGTACACTAAGCAACCATTGCATATTAAATTATTAATCAACGCAAACATGGAGAAATCCTAGAAAGACTGATGATAAAACAGAGCACTATTATTCCATTGAATGAAGCAACAATTTATATTAGTGCCATGAATGGATATACTTGTCAACAGCCGTGAATGGGGAAATATCTTCATCTTTTGTGCTGCTATTAAGTCGCTGTCTTATATCATCATATTTGACAACCGACTGGGAGAGGCTCATGTATTGCAAATGGTTAAGAGCCATGCGAATATCCCCATGTACTCTTTCCGCAAGTTCTTCCATTGCATTCTAGCAGATGAGGAAACCATATATTAGTAACAGTGCCTGAAAAGTGTACATTAAAAAGAAATGTGGAGAAAAAATAATGATAAAAGCAGAAGGAAAAAGGAACTGTAGGGTTTTTCTTTTGTCTTTCCGAGCGTTTAATGAAAGTTCAGAAGCAGAGATCTCAAAGATAGCACACCTCTTGAGCTTGAAGACCTTCCTTTTTGGCAATTTCCATCAACCTCTTACCCATCTGTAAAATATAGAAGTTAAAATCAATCCAAATTACTGTTCCGAAAGATTTCATCCTGAATACTGGGTTATGTTAGGCTCCCGATCTACTAAACTCTCGGTCTATGCCGAATGCCCAGGGTCACAAGCACCAATAATAATAATTCTTACCATTCAAGTAATTGTGTTAGAATGTTATCAGCCAGTGTGCTACTCAGAACAGCAAAAAAGTAGGGCTTTCCCCCAACAAAATAAGGTCCTTGCGCAATTAGGAATAAATCTACAGTATCACAGTATGTAACACAGTTGCTTTGATCAATCTTGAGGCTAGACATTTTTTAAATTCAGAAATATATAAACAAAAAGGACTAGTATCCCCTATAAACAAACAGCTGAAGGCTAATTACATCACACCTGCCTAGAAATCACAAGAAATTGAGAACATGAATACAGGAGTCTAGAGGATAATTGAATGTCATGAGAGATAACCTGTTGCTTTGTAGGTTTTCTGAAGTTGAGCAGCAAGCAGTAATTTACAAGGCTCTTCAATTTCTGGCTATAACGGTCATTACAAATGCAAACTATAGGAATTTTGGATATCTTGATGCTAGCAATAAGATCAGCAACACCACCTCGATCACCAGCAGACATACCATCAACTTCATCCATGATTAGTACAGCCTTGGGCCGTTTTGATCTGTCGAATTCTTGCCAAATTTATATATGACGAGATGAAATCAAAGGCTCAAAAAGTTAACAAAACTTGTTATACTGACCGGTTATCACCATAATTCAAAGTAGCATTGCTGATAAGCTCTTTGATAGAGTTTGATGTACTTCCCCCAACACCTTTCTCAATCTTGGAGTCTGCTTTACCACGGCTATCACTTGCATTAACCTGTTATTAATACTAATCATTTGCACATATGCCTCAAAGGTTTAATAAGATACAAACAGTTTCCTGAAAGGTTAATTAGTACAATATGGAATGTACAAGCTACCTCAATGGCCAGCAATCCAAGCATCTGACTGACAACTTTAGCCGTTGTGGTCTTACCAATACCTGGAGGTCCACTCAACAACACAGCCTTCTTAGCTCCACCATCAGCCTGCTTCTTTCCCTTACCCTTTTGGACGGAGTGAAGGAATTGCTCATCCCAACTTTTCAACCAATCATGAAGTTGTTTAACCTGGATGTATAAGTTCATACAAATTAAACAGTGGATAGGAGTACGTAGCCAATTTAACCAAAACTAGCACTCACCATTGATTGGTTGCCAACTATATCATTTGGAACCTTGGGCCTATACTTTTCAGTCCATTGCAAAGAACCACGATCAACAATATTGGCCTTTTGGTTGTTAATGGAGGCATTTTCTTTATTACTCTTCAAGGCAATATTTTTGCTCATGGTGACTTGATTATCATCTAAAAATTGGAAAATCAAGATGTATGTGAGTATCAACTATAAACAACATGAGAAATATTAAGATTAAGCAAATAAATCAAAATAAGGCCTGTGTCGTCAGATGATATCAACATAACAATGGATACAACAATTTGTTAATCCAGATAGCCTCTACAATGGGTAAAAGAAATCACAATGAACACTAGAATCATGTCTCAGATTCATGTAACTTTGAAAAGTATGAAATATTTAGGTTATTATAAGCAGTATTGTGCATGTGTTATCTAGCAATAGAAGCATTAACATTTCAAGTTTTCGGTTACCCCTTCTTCCAACTTTAACCGGAGAACTCTTTATTGGTGACTTTTGTTGCTTTTCTGAACTGCTGTTGCTCTGAAGTTTGGCTACGGTAGCCTTTGCAGGCTTTGATTTCCGGATCATATCGAATAAACCATCTTCAGTTAAAAACGGGACACTGCAAAAAAGTGCTGGCATGTATTAGAAATGGCAAGAAAATATTGAGCTTCTTTAAGTGAAAAGAGAAAGCAATACCCCAATTCTTTTGCTTTGTTCGATTTCACTCCACCAACATCTTCATCAGCCAATAGGTAACTCTGTCAACAAGCAATACCAGCAAAATTATAGGCTATTAACTCTACTAGTGGAAACTATCACAGTACTATTCATACCGTTTTTTTACTAATAGAGCCAGTCACACGGCCTCCATAACGCTTAATCAGATCAGTTGCCTCCTCGCGTTCAAGGCTGCAAGTGTACAGAAACTTATGGTGATTTACTAACAGAGTAGCAGTATGTTCGCAATCAGGGAACTTGAGGGCATTAAAGGTGCATTCACCATTACATGAACATAAAAAGGTCCAAAATATTAACAAATGAAGACAGTAGAAAGCACCTGTCAAGAGTGCCACTTATGACGAATGTCAAACCAGTTAAACAATCAGGGCCACCTTCTGGGACTTCCTGCAGAACATGAATAAAAAATTAGGATTGAGTTTTCTTGCAAATTGTGACAACAATGAATAAGCTACCTTCTCCCCTTTGTGAGGAGGATCCTTCCTTTCACCAAAATTCATAAAACCTCTCCCACCCCCTCCCCTCCCTCTTCCCCCAGCAATTCCTCCCCTTCCTCTTCCAGCTGCTTTGGAAGGGGTCTTGGCATCTTCATCCATCCTGTCCTCCTCACCATCATCATCAAGACCACTTGTCTTTCCATTGGCTGCTCCTGCTCCTCTTCCTCCCCTCCCCCTACCCCTTCCCCTTCCCCTTCCAGTTGCTTTGGAAGGTAAGGTCTTATCATCTTCATCCATCTTGTCCTCACCATCATCATCATCACCAAGATCAATAGTCTTTCCATGACCTTCAGCATTAGATGCACCTTTCAACTTCTTTGATGGTGGCGTCTTCACTGGAGTTCTCTTTTTTGAACGTGCCACAAAATCGTCATCTTCTTCTTCCTCTTTATGGACTTTTGTTGCTGGCAAAGGCTTGATGTCATCCTCAAGCTCATCACTGTTTTTCTGAAGTTTTCTTTTAGACAATCTGGTCCCTGTATTTTTTCCTGCATTGGTGTCTTCCTCTTTAACATTTGAATCCTTTTCTGTTTTGGATGCAAAGTACTTGCTACTCTTCCTTCTAGCTGAACTGTCTTGATCACAAGGTGCCTGAGAAATATAGTATTTGGATTATTAATAACATCAATAAATAGTGGGAGATCAAACAATTTAGGTAAATAGAAGCAGAATAAATCCAACTAACAGGGGTAATGCAACAGTAAAATAAGCATGGGATCAGTGTGGAGTTCTCTGTTACACACAGATATATTAGACTTAAGGTGCACAATGGAACATAAACAACTGAAGGTAATTCATGAATTTTATCACTTTCATATATTCTATAGCAAAACTAAATCGACCACATTTGCATAATTTGCAAATAATAAGGATATTATGAATGGTTTTCACAAAAAAAAAATGTACTGTTTTAACGTGCAGAAGGATTATGAACAAATACAATCTTGTCAAAAGGTTAGCCTATTGGCCACAAGAAATTCCTCAGTTGCATAAAAATTAGATACTGATGGCCATAATTAAGTTGCTGACCCAATTGGCCAATTCAGTAGATTATATAGACATCTCACAACAAAACACCCATCAACAGCCTGAAGAATTCAGAAAGGCACAAGCAATTGACAGAACCAGCGACAAAGGGATTGTCATTCTACCAAAGATGGTGCCGGCTTCTCTGGAATGCTGAGCACAGGCTTCTTTGGCGGCGCAGGACCGGCATTCCTGTCTGCCGGCTTCGCTGCACCAGCATTCTTGTCTTGCGCCTTCATGAACCATTTCCTGATGTCCGACTGCGCCACACCACAGGAAACAAAGGAGAAAGAATCAGCCAAGAACGACACCGCGGAACCCTTCCGCGTGGAACCAGTAACTGGCAGAGAGGAGGAAACGACGCGCGAGAAGAAGAAAGCCAAGAACTCACCATCTCCAACCCCGGAAAGACCGGATCTTTCCGGCCCCAGAGCACGGCAAGATTCGAGACCCGCAGATTCTTTGGCGCGGTCAGTTGGGGAAACGAGGGGCCCGCTAGGGTTTTAGGGGGGAGCGGCCCCTGCTTCCTCCGCCCTCGCTGCGCGGCGTGACTGCCGCGCCGCGGAAGAGGAGGAGGAGGAGACGGCGAGGGGTAGAAGGAGGAGGAGGAGGAGGAGGAGCCAGGAGGCGGCGGGCGGTGGTGGTGGCAAGGGCGGCGCGGCTGGGCTGGATAGTTTGGGGGAATTGCACATATGCCCTAAAGTTAATGCCATTGCAGATTTGCCCCGAAGTTGATACTCCTTGCAAAAATGCCCTAAACTTTTTGGTTGTACTTGCAGATTTGCCCTACTTCAATTTTTCCTCAGATTTTAATTACTTTCTGCATTTCTTATTCTCTAATTTCCCAATATACCCTTTGTTCTGTTAAAACTCCCCGTTGAAACTGATTCAGGCATAAACATTTGGATGTTGCTGCTACGTACACCTCGTTATGAGTCTTGCTGGGAGGAGTAGCTTGTGAGGAGTCGATCATGGGGTAGGAGCTCGCCGCCGGCGAGAGGTTGGAAACTGAAAGGCTCTGCCACTGGGTGGTTCAACGAGAAGGGATTAGTGTTGTTGAAGACAATGTAGTGAGGGGAACTCACAGTCTATTGTGCTGATGCCGACGGTAAAGATCCATGGCGCGACATTAGAGACGGTGCCGGGGAAGGACCCGAGTAGGATGTCCAGTCACCACGCGCGGGGCTGTCTGCAGCGGCGGGGATCGGCTGGAGCGGTGGAGGGGTACGGGGCCGGCGTCGAGCCGACAGCAGTTCGGGCTTCAATGGCAGCAGGGTGAGCAAACAGTTCGAGTGAAGGGTAGATTGGGAAATTAGAGGATAAGAAATGTAAAAAGTAATTAAAATCTGAGAAAAAGTTGAAGTAGGGCAAATCTGCAAGTAGAACTAAGAAGTTTAAGGCATTTCTGCAAGGAGTACCAACTTTGGAGCAAATCTGCAATGATACATCAACTTTGGGGTATATGTGCAATTTTCCCGGATAGTTTAGGGGAAAGAGGGGAACAGACGGGCGCGCGTGCGTGACATAAAGAATTTGAGGATTTGCCGCTAAAATATTTACATACTTTGATTATTTGCCACTTATGTGAATGACAAGTGTGACCATCTAAGTATATAACAATGAGGCAAAGTGGCAAATAATCGAAATTCATTTTTAGGAGTGGCAAATCATCAAAGATTCACCCTTTGGGTCGAGTGCTCTTTTTCCATGGGGAGGAATGCCATTGAGTGTATAGTGTTGGAGATTTGAAAATTAGTCATATAGATCATTTACATTTTAGTTATGGGTAGGGTGATTTTATCCGTCGATTTAGGGATGAGATGATACGTTTAAGGTGTTTAGTTGAATGGATGAGATAAGACAATTTTTTGTTTGGTTAGATATACATAACTTGGATGAGATACGCTTAATAAATTTAGTTAGACCCACTTGTCAAATATATTTTTAACAAAAATATAATCATATGAGATTTTATTTTATTTTTTAAATTATAATAAATACAACGACGTAATTAGATCATAAATTGGATAAATAAATTAGGAGTAAAAATCATTTAAATATTTATAAACGAAAAATTAAATATGTAATAATCAATCAGGAGATGACACGTCATCTTGTCTAATATTGGATGAACTCATCAAAAAAATCCTTAATCTCTTTATCTAGCATATTGAAATAATATTTCTCTCGGTGCTAATTCCATCCACCTTTGCTCTCCAACCAATCAGCTGACTTGATGGGATGACTCTATTCCATCTAGGGATATCCAACGAACCAAACGCACCCTTATCGACCGTGTAGATGATAAGTAGAGTTATTTAAATTTATGATAGTTGATTAAAATGATAAATAATTGAAGCCATTTTTAGGAGCAACAAATCATCGTATTTTTCGGATAGTGTTTGCTTACATAGCCAAATCTATCAAATAATCTCTATTCTTTTTAAAGCCTCTTCCCGTTTACTCTCCCCCCATGAGCCACATCATCGTTTTGTAGAAAATGCATTCCACTTTTTGTAATTTGTTAGGCCTCAGGGCGTTGTGGGTGGTGTGGCTGCCTCCATAGGCCGCCATGTCACCCTAGGCGGACCCAGTGTTTTTGCGAAAAAAGCCTTCTTTTATCGCTAATTGCGGGGAGGCTTGGCGCCATACTTTCCGGCGACTTGCGTTTTTTACATCTAAGCCCACGTTTCCTAAAATTTTTTATGCGAAGGAGAGAAAATTCATAAAATCAAAGTGTACTCTGAAATTGAAAAACACAAGGTTTTTCCACAAAATGCCCATCCGCCAGGGTCTAGAGCCTCGCGTGCTCACTCTCTCGTTCTGTCCCCGACTCCCTGTCCCCCATGTAACCCTACCCGCACCATGGTTTTTCTCGGCAGGCACCGGCGCTGCCCAACCCCAGGTCTGTCGTCGGCTCTACCCTTACCCACCGCGCCACCCTCTAGAGCCCGCAGCGCCACCCCAGAGCCATGCCCATGGGTCACGAAGCCAGCGCCACCACCCAAACCAAACCTTAGCACCACTCCTCTCGGCCCGATGGTCACTGTATCGTCGCTCCCGATCCCGGCGTTCCTCGTCGTCGACCTAGGCGCGACGCTCCCTTCCTCCACCATCCTCCGCTTCCCGCCAAGTTTCATCTGCTAGCTCAGCACCAAGGCCCGCCGCCACCTGGTCAGACCGCTCCACTGGTCCCTTCTACTCCGTTGACGACAGTCGCGTCCGTTGTCTTATTTTTTCATCCTCTTGGCTTGATCCGCAAATGCAAGTGATTTGGCACTGCCGCGCTTTGCTGTTGCATCAGTGCCTGGCTGCTTTTTTGTTGCTAGAGTTTTTCTTTTGGGATGAAAAGAGAAGGAATATGGAAAGTGTGTGGGGAAAAAAGGTGGCATCCATCGTTTCCATCCTCCCATTTTGAAACCGGGTTGTGTTCGTGTGGTTAGAGTCAATATTTGTATAGAAAACTTGAGGAAAGGTGTGGTGTATCTGAGCTCAGCTCTGATCTTGCATCTTCCTCGTTGATCTTGTTTGGCTGAGATCAAGTTTGTCTAGAAATTTTTTTATAGAAAACTTGGTGATCTTGCAAGATCCATATTTGCATATCACATGAATTTTGTTGCTGCTTCTGTTGTTGTTGATTGCAATTTGCAAGCCAACTCTTCGCCGCCAACGGGATGGCGAGTATAGATATAGAGAGTGGAGAGATCGCCGGAGAAGAGATGGATATCATCTCGTAGTTGCATGAGCAGCTGAACGAGATGGCCATGCTGGTTTTCAACACCTTCGGGACGCTGCAGCGGGACGCGCCGCCGGTCTGCCTCTCCAACAACTATTTGACCCGCTCAACCCCGCCGTCGCCGCCATAGCAAACCCTAACCCCGACGACCCCGCCGTGCAGACTTAGCCGTAGCCCGGAGCGGCTCCAACGCAAGTGTTGACACCAAGAATTGGTAAAGCTCAAGGCCCACCAAGGAAGGCGCGGTCAAACAGAATGTCAAGGAAGATCCGGTCAAAGAAAGTCAAAGAAGCCCATCCACAACAATTGTATGATCGGAAGAAGAGCCGATAGAGATAAGAGAAGTAGGAGTTGGTTACAGATACATCCAAGATTAGCTGATAGGTTATTTGGACAATAAGTCTATGGACTATAAATATGTATCCCCTAGGATAAGTTTAGTTTAACTCTCGTTCAATCTACAATCGGCGCATCGCCACCCTTATGCCCCAAGGTTATCCGGCGAGACTCGGGCTCTCGGAGCTGGGTTGCATCAGTTTGATCTTCAGCGAAGATGTAAGTTTCGTCATCCCGTCTTCCATGTCAACTAGGTTAGTATAATCACGGCTGCATCGGTTTGGTCCGATCTCTTGAGGAGAACAGTGAAACAACACGGTCGTCGGGTGTTCTCAGTGTATTAGGCTAGGTCTAAGGTTGTATCAATTGGGTTTGATTTCTTAGATTGATGTGATCTATGTTTAATAGCTTGATGCTTCATAGGTTAAGTCTAACATCTCTTACTATTGTATCTTTTTCATGTCGTATATTATTCATATAAATAAAGTTTGCCTGATTCATTGCTATATTGTTCAGATCATCGTGACTAGCTGTTGTATCGGTTAGGTCTGATCTAGTTATTGTGAGGATTTCCATGATATAGATCTGTTATCTGGCATGCTTTGTTTATTTCTATGAGAATAAAAGCTGATAGGTTATCTTCGATTCATTTCCATATCATGTTCACCGTCGAATAGTGTTCATCAGCTTATATGTATGTTTTGTTTTTCTCCATCGGTTGATGGCGTGATTATTCGATTGGGTTAATCCGAGCTATCGTCCGTCTGGTCGATCGCACGATGCTTCACGGCTTTATCTTTTATGCCACAGTCATCGGCTTGCCAGCCGATCGGCTATGCTATTAACGTTTATATTTTTCGATTCCTTATCAGTTGCAGGGTCAAACCGATCGGCTTGCCAAAGCCTAGCACGATCAGTCGACCTAAGTCACAACCAACGAAGTCTTAGTGCCCTGCTCATGACAGAAAGATCAAGGATGCTGAGGCCCCCATATGCTTTCAGAAGGCAGGTTGTCTTCCAGCTAACCAAACACAACACACCTCTGATGATTGGTTGCCATCACTGTTCTTGCACCAAAGGAAGCTCCGTCTAATTCGGTCAAGCTGCTCTATCGATCAGCCTTTTATTTTTTGGGAAGACTGCTAGGTGAAAGATGGGGATTGCCGAAAGGGATGAGTTTATGAGAGTCAATTTGCCTGCTTTGGAAAGCAGCTTGCTTTTCCAAATTACCATCTTGTGTGTTAGCTGCCATGTCGATAATTGGTTGGAAGTGATTTCTCCTGGATCGACCGAAGTGGAGAGGTAGCCCAAGATGTTTGCAAGGGAACTCAGCTAATTTGGTAGGGAAGGCAGTTTGAATGTTGTCCAGGTTGATCATGTATTTTCAGTACAAGCTAAGATACTATTGCAATATCGCATTGTATTTGGTCATTCGTAGAAAAGGTGAAAATGTTTTCACTTTAAGTTCATCAATTTCAGAGTGATAAAAAGGAAGGTGATAATAATTTGGATATGACCTCTGCATGCCACCGGTAACACAGCAGAAATACCAGGTGATAATTCAGATACCTCTGCTACCGGCAACACAGCAGAAGTACCAACATTACCAGGTGAATAGTTTTTCTCACATAGCTTTTAATTACCATTCACTTATGCGGTTATGCTGTTCATGAGATTAAATATTGTATTGTTACAAAATTATCACAAAAATACCTTACTTAGAAGTGAAGAATATTTGAGAGACAACGTCGGATTTTTTGATTGGAGTCCACTACCTGCCTATAACATTGTCTCATCACAATTGGGTCTTATTTTGATTAAGAGGATTCTACGCCGTGAGTCGGAAGGCATTGTTATTCTAGGAGTGGATCTCTACAAAATTCGGTTTGAAGCTAATAATTGTTTGGCCGAGAAGTTGGAAAATTTACACTGACAAACTTTATTCGTGAGTGAGTGAGCCCTCTTATCTTTAGCTCAAAAATCCAAGGAAAACAGTTTTTTTGCATTGATTAATTAGTTGCAATGATTGACTTCGGTTCCTTAATCAATTCACATGTTAACAAATATTTTCAGCGATGATTGACCTCGGTTCCTTAATCAATGCAAAAAAACATCTCATGTGAATATGATCGTAGGAAGGCGTTGGGCCCTCACGCAGTTACATGCATGCAAATCGCAAATTCACAAACCGGGAAGGGACGCTTTGCCGAATGCAATATCTCAGGTACTCGGCAAAAAAAACACTCAACCGATTGCATGCACAATTAATTGCGAACATGCACAATCAATGTTAACTGTGATTATTGTTACCTTGAATCATGTCATGCAAGCACCGGCTACGATAGGTTCATCACATATTATAATTTATTTAATTATTTTAATTATATTTAATCAAGAATTCAAATTAATTTAAACTATTATCCCTCGAGAGCGTGTTCGGTTAGGAGAAGATTGAAGGGGATTTGAGGGAATTATAATATAAATTTTCTCCAATCCCTCTCAATCTCTCTTAATCCCCTTCTCCACTAGACAGGCGGTAAAGAGGTAATAGTGCACCGTAGCCTTATTTGAAGCATTTATTTGTGTTAGAGATGGGCCATGTAACGAACGAACTCAAGTAGCTAGCAAACACCTTTTGCGTTGGTTTTTTTAAAATGATAATATTTTTTTAAAAAAAATTCAAATCTGTCCGTTAAAAAAAATGCAAAAGTAACATGCGTTCGGCACTTAAAGTGCTGACTGGATGGTGCCCCCTATCAGATTTTGCCACATCAGCTCTAGTCCGTATATTAATTTTGCAAATTTTTCAAACGGACATAAAAAATTGATTTTTTTTAAAAAATATTATTATTTTAAAAAATTCTTTTGCGTTTAGATTTCATAGCTTTGGGTAGACGAAGCGTGTAACCCTTGCAGAGGCCGCACCTGCGTGTTGATATTATGACACGTCATAATATCAACAAAATGTTCATCACACGAGACTATAATATTATGATACGTCACTAATAATATGGTATTACTAACGTGTATAAAACAATCCATCATTAAAAATATATTACACACGCGTGTCATTGATGCATCAGCAAAATTTAGTCTCTGAAAGCTGTTTTTGTGGTAGCGAACGGTGAAAGGGGATTTTATTATATATTATATATTAAAAAGAATACGAATTCAACTTAAAAAAAAGAAAGAAAGAACAAGAGGGGCGTAATAGCAACGGTCTCAGGTTGAAGCACGAATCGTAAAGCAACCCATGCCTGCCTCTATGCAAATCAATTATTATTTACATGCAATCTGTGTTAAGTTATTGACTATATCAAATCAAACACTTTGTTGTTTGTGACTAGATATCATAATTATCCACATACATGCTATGTTACATTTAGCGGCGAGATCAAATTAACCACTTTATTATTTGTGAATACATATAATGGCGAAAATATTTTTACCAAAAATTGTATACGGATATTTAGACATGATATAAATATTGATAAAATCTTGGATCTATCGGTCTTCACTTTATCATTGACTCAGTTTATTTTTGATGGATTTTTTCCATGTTTGTAATACGTTTAACTGCACATCATATCGATAATCTACATGCTAGGTTAGATATTATAACCAACTATAATTAATCTTACCTTTGTTTATCTCTGAGATAGAGATAGAGAAGGAGAAGTATCCTATGCACATCGGTTGGTCGTGTACATGTGAGATCTCCACCTTCAATCTGTAATCCAACGAACATGTTGTCCGTTTCACCAGATCATTTAGCAGAAAACACCTCCCACTTCTTTCATTCCGTTCCTTGCTACATTTGCGATAACTCCTAGAGAAACTGTTGTCCATTAAATTACAGATTAAAGATGAAGATCTCACATATTCACCATGTAACACGGTCAGCCAATACTTCCCCGATTGAGAAACACGTAAACAAGCAAGATCGGATCGACAAACCAGAAACCAATAGCTGACTTCGTTTCGAAACTCCTGCATGCATGCATGCTTACGTGTCCGATCCGATCCGATCTGATCGATTGTAATCTACAACTAACATTTAAACGTGAAGTCGCAGACACGATCGACGACCTATTCGATCTATCGAGTTGATTGCTTCACGACGTCAGGATCGATCGATGGCGTATCGCGATTGGTCCGGGCTGCCTATGGAGCTTCTGCTCATCGTCATGGCGGCGATGGAGGTTCCTGAGCTTGTCCGCTCGGGCGGTGTTTGCAGACTTTGGCGCTTGGCTTTTATCACCTTCCGCGGCCTCCGCCTCCCGTCGACGAGGCAACAGGTACCCTGCCTGTTGTATGGACGCCGGAGCGACGCCGCCGTGTTTCTCTACTCACCTTCCACCCACACCAACTACCGCGTGCCTCTATCTGCGGAGGCGGCCAGCGGCGTCGTTGGCTCGGCGTACGGGTGGCTGTTCACCACCGACCTCGCCGCCAACCCTTACCTCCTCAATCCACTCACCGGCGCTCGGGCTGCGCTCCCGCCCATCACGACCCTCAAGTGCGTCATGGGCACAAGGCTCGTCTTCTCCGCGGTCGACGGCGATGACGACCACCGCCGCGAGGTCGTCGCGTACGACGTCAAGTTTGGAGCCCCGTCTAACCGGCGGTACCGCAAGTATATCGTGGCTTCGGTCACGGCGCAGAGAGCACGGGAGTGGATGTACTGCCGGGTCGCCATGTCCGCGAGCCCTTCTGCTGGCGCCGGCTGCATTGTCGTGCTCATACACATGCCATACCAGGAGCTCTCATTCGCCAGGCTTGGCGACGAGCGGTGGACCTCGCTGTCCGAGATCTTGACGGACCAAGACAACAACAACTTCAAGGACGTAGTCCACAACCCGAGTGATGGTCTCTTCTACCTATTGGACGGTGACTCGTGCGAGGTGCGCTCCCTCGACCTCACCGGCCCGTCGCCGGTAGCTACGATGTTGGAGGTCACACTGTCACCGTCACACCACCTATATAGTTCACAGAGACTCTGCTACCTCGTTATCACGCCACGTGGCGACCTCCTCCTCGTGCAGCGGCTATGGCGTAAGTCAGTGACGACATTGACGGGGGAAGACATCTCAAGCAAGCCGACTGTTGTTCCAGAGGAGGAGAGGGTCTACGACGTGAGCACAACGCTGATGAGGGTCTCCAAGCGTCAGGACGATGAGTTTGTGCCACAGGAGAATCTGTCCGACCGCGACGCGGGAGTCGACTATGCGCTGTTCCTCGGCTACGGCGGCGCCACCGTCTGCCTCGCCGTCGAGGACTACCACCTCACGATCGACGGCAACTGCGCCTACCTCACCGACGACAGCGACCAGACGCATTCGCCGCCATGCAAGCGGCTTGACCTTGGAATACGGGAGCTGGGGAGCGGCAGCAGCCGTTGGAGCTTGGACAAGCTCGGCGATGTCTGGCGCCTCCATCAACCTTGGCTTGACAACTCGCCTGTTCCAATTTGGATTACGCCGTCGCTCGATTAATCAGATAATCTCGATATATATGTGCTTAAGAAGAAGAGACAATTGTTGCTTAATTAGGATATGATATTAACATCACTTACCCTAGTAGCCTTCCTATTTCTCTCCAATTATATTCTTTATATAATTTCTTTTAACTTGATTTGAGTTTTTCTGAACACAAGTGTCTTTACAATATTTTCTTTCGCACATGACATTTTCTATATTTTCTTTCGCATATGCTATCGCTTACATAAATGCTTACATAAATTAATAAACGACTCGTTAAGAATAGGCAAATAATTGTGAACTCAACGATCAGACAGCCAAAAGCCAAGCAAGAGTTGCACCGGTGTGAACAAGGATAGATTGGGCAAGTTGTATCAAGTTACAACACAAATCAACTCACAAGTTGCATTGATGTCCTGCAACAGTCCTAGGATGCCCATTGACATGTAACTCCAATATACACAAGAATTGAAATTTGAACATGGACAAATTATCAAGCAATAATATACATGGCATGCTTAATGACGAGCTGGAAAAAAAAATGTCTACTCCGGAAAAGGCAGATCCACGGCACTTTGAGCGATTCAACTTTCCATGAAGCACACACCTCACTATTCACAGGACTGCAAGATGATGTGCAATCAAATCAACCTTGGACCGGAACTTCGTTTGAAGCAACCAAAGTGGCAGCTCGATCAGGCCCTGTTGCATCTTCAACATCATGTTCGATAGTGAGCCCTTGTGGTCCAGAAGGTTCAGGTGGAGGGATTTCAACTGGGTTTTCATGTAATTTCTCTACCTTGGCTCTTGAAGCTTTTGGTTTTGTGTTTGAGATTTTCTGTTTTGTAACAAGGGGTCTACCTTCAGTCTTTGCAATGGCAGATGCTTGGGAAGGAGCTTTTGTGACTGGTCTTTGAACAGGCTTTCTAGCAGTAACACGAGGTTTGCTATTTTCTGCACTTTCAGTCACCTTGGCCGAATGAGTTATGCTCCGTGGGCTCTCACATGACACAGAACCATCGGCTGAAGCAGCAGTAGCAGAATTGGTCATCTTGTGCCTGCCAAGCTTTGGTGACCTAGCACGCGTTGGTGGAATCTGCAAATGGTCACATGAATTGATTTCAATGTTTGTTTACAAAATATGCACATGGTCACATGAATTGATTTCAATGTTTGTTTACAAAATATGCACGGGAACAGGATCTTCAGGAAGAACTTACAGTGCAAGTGTGCAACACACGAGATAGCAGGTACATAAGGTAACACGACATCAATAAATAAGAAACTGGATCTAAGACAGTCACCCATGAAAAACCACAGAGAAGTTGTTTACCATATCCTGAATTATCGATGACTTGGATGGGAAAAATATAAACATTTGTTTGAAGCCTCAGATTAAATTGCCTTACAAACTACAAATCTCAGTGGCTAGTCCATATAAGAATTGAATTTGAACATATTTTGATGGATGATTATATGCAGTAAGTACTTCAGGAAATCAAAAGCATGAAAATAAATAGTAAAAAAGTATAAGGTGACAAGGTGGGACTGGGACCAGCCATCATGTGCACATAGTCAACAAAACTTGCAAGAAAAAGGCTTGAAGCACTCAATCAGCACTGTAACAAGCACTGAAAGTTTCAGTTACTCCAATGCTGAACTCGATAGAATCAAGAAGATACAGTTAAGCACACACAATATCATGCCAGAAGATATAGATAAGCAAAAACAATTATGCAGATCCCTAGATCTCCAGATGCTTACTTGCTAAATTCATTCTCCATAGGAAGCCACTTTGTCTAGCAACAGTTCCCAGCTCAGTTGGTGGGAGGTGATTATTTTATTAAAAAAGATACCTAGTTCCTCCTAGGTATTCTAGTTTTCTTTTCTTACTAACTCAAAGTTATGATGTAGCACATATACATATCTGGAATCAACATGATTAAATTTCAGATTTTAATGTAGGATCATTGGGTCTGCCAACAAAGATTTAGGATCATATCTAGTGATTGTTACTTGGTAAGTTAATATTGTATTGAAATTGGAAATAGGCAAGTATGAAACTGAAACCAAAAGATGTCAGTGAACATGAACAGATGTGGGTTGCACTCCAAGAAGGATTACAAGCAATGTATTATGACAAAGATAGGATGCACGATCAACGCTAACATGCATTTTGATTTTTACACTCAACATTCTGTGTTTTAAATAAGCATTAAAAACCATTAAAATGTAGTACAACTGCTCTAAATTGAATAAAAAATTGAAAACAAAAATGTTTAACTAAAAACATCACCATATAGCTAGTAAGCAAGTCTTTCTTAGCACATCTTCACTCCTAACCATCCAAACATGTCACTAATAAACATTTTTTGTTACAGAAAGAGCTTTAAACATTCCAATAACAGGAATTAGAAGCAAATTATTATTATTTAATATTTATCTTATGAGGTACAAGGAACATAGTATTTCAAATTCACACGCAAACGTATCAAAGCATGTTTGGTGAGAATATCACATTCATACAGAAATGTGGGATGCACTGGAAGTCTTAAATCACATGGAAATTTATTGTCAAAGATACCAGCAACCTCGCTAGACCAAGTAAATTGATGTACCTTTTTTAACTCAACTTTCGGAGGCTGCTCCTTGTAAAAGCTTGGCATGGGTGTCGCTTTGAATGTCAGGCTCTTCCTAAGTAGTTTGATTTCAGCCTCTTGGCTCTCCTAAATAATGGAATAGAACCAAGTGATACAAATATTCAAAAGAATTAGGTAAAATGATATTAAATAAGTCCTCACTTTAGATTTTGCTTGCAAATTCGTTTGTTCAAGCTCCTTTGCATGGATTTTCTCTTCAAGCTTTTGGTAGAACTGAAAGTACGTGAACACTACACCTTGTCAGTATAATTAAAAAAAGCATACTGATGAACATAAGGATTAACACAAGGAATTTATGGGTATCAATGCACCTCCTTTCGCTTCTCAGCACGTTCCTGCAGTCTGAAACTAAAACCAGAGGCAGCAGTGCTCTTGCATTGAGCCTCTGCATGGGAAGTATTGGTACTCCTGCAAGAACATCAAATGGCCTCATTTCATGTTAACAATAACGCATAAGACAAAATAAATGAACAACTCTGAAGAAAACAATAATGCTTTACGATGTGGTGGAGTGCGCATCATCCTCAATTTTCACTGTCAGAGACTGTTGCAAGGCGTTATTCTCTTTTGACCTGATATCATAGATCAACTATTTTAGGCCCATGAAACACAAAACAACACTACAATGAACTACTGGCTGAGTGGCAGTATCAGTTTTGGCAAGTATCACAATTTGGGCAAAAGAACTATGGGTACTAACATCAATTGCATGGTGCTCACTAAACAAGAACAGAAATTGAAATCTGGAAGGAAGAAAAGGACAGCCTAAATTGTTGGTTGGTGACAGAATTGACACTTACGCTAGGAGTTCAGAAGAAGCATCATTTGAAGTTGCATCCACTGATCCAGATTTCACAGGCTACGAACAAAGAAAACTGTAATTAATTTTTACTGCACTGTAACTAAAAATTGACAAGCTTTTGACTGGAAGAAGATCAGCAAAGGACTGAGATTTACCAAGGACCGGGCAGCAGCAGGGTTCCGAGCTGAATTAACCTTCTTCTCCACAGCCGGCCCTGCGATTCCATCAAAATTCAGCAAACGCAATACGAACCGTCACAAACCGAAGTGAAGAACAAATCCGTACTAACCAGCCGCCTTCTCCAATCCATTGGACACAACATCCTTCCTCTCCGCTTTGGCCTGCTTTGGCCCCGCCGCCCCGCCCTTGTTGGCAACCGCCCCTCTCGACGGCAAGGACGCGCTCTGCGACAGCACGGGTTTCTTCTTCACCCGCCCCGGCGTGCCGGCCACCTTGCCGTCCGACAACTTCCCCTTCCTCGCCGCGGCCGCATCCCCTGATCCACCCTTCTGCGCGCGCACATAGACGACATCCAACGTTAGCAACGAATACCGCCGCCGCCGCCGCCGCCGCCCCCACACACTCACCGCAAGAGCTAAGCAACGACCAGAATTCCGCGATCCCTCACCTTGGCCAGTTCCTCGCGCGCCGGCGCCGGCGCCTCCGCCTCAGATCCGCCCGCCGTATCCCCGCCGGCGAGATCCCCCTCCCCACCATCACCCCCTCCTTCCCCCACCACCACCTCACCTCCCACCTCCCCACCAGCCTCCACAACGACATAGTCCTCCCCGACTCCCACACCGCCATTCGCCGCCGCCTCCATCCCCCGCATGCAGAACCTCAGATCCACGCCAGCCGACACCACCGAGACGCCCCGGATCACACGGCCAGGCTAGATTCACCCCGCCTCCCTACGGGTACCGCCGCCGCCAGCTCAGTGCGGGATCGCGGAGGCCATCGCCGTGGACGCCGAGCGAGGTGGTGCGGACAAGGAGGAGGACGAGGAAGGAGGAGAAGGCAACCGCCACCCACCAGACCACTAGGGGCGCTGGCTGGCTGCGGCGCAAGCGAAGTGAGCAGTGTAGAGAGAGGTTGGAACCGAGCCGGGGGAGACGGGACGTCGTACCCGTTCGAGCCGGACTGGAGAGGAATGTGGAGGCGGTTTCCGGCCGGAGGAAGTTAGATTTATTTCAACTATAATTCATATATTTAGATTAATATCATTATAATTTTAAAGAATTCGAAATATATTATTATAAATTTAGATAATTTTAAAATATATTATTACAATTTTAGAGATTTTCGAAATATATCATTACATTTACAGAGAGCTACAATTCTGGAATGACATAAATCTAAATATGCGAATTGTAATGGTATTTCTCCAAAGTCACAAAATTATAATGACATAAATTGAATTATTCTATATATTTACTCTCGCATTTCAATTTTAATTTCAATAACAAGTAAAGTCCACTCACATTAATAACACGTAGATTCTAAATTATAATTAAAAGGAAGAGTATACGTTGGTTTTGCCCCTTTGCTACTATATCCGATTTGATTATACGTTACTTTCCGTCTATTCGCTCTCTTGACCAAACTCGAGAAAAATATTATGATATTTTTACGCATATGCTTAATATGTTCAAATCTAAAATTTACTATATTTTAGAATAAAAAAGAAGTAGAATAGACCTTTCACGAAAGTAATGGCTTTGTTCTCGTAGCATCTCTAACTTGGATTCACTTGGACTAAAGAATTTGTATATCCAATAAATTTTTTATTAGATGATTATATTAAAATGGCAAATACTCGAGTTTAATTGTAACTTCAACCCTAATAAGTTTTGTGTTAATAATCCCTAACTTTGACTTGAGCTGCAGTCGAAGCATACCAAAATTGCCTAAAAACACATGATGCATCCACACGTACGGCACAGGGAGAATAATTGCCTTATGCAATTGATTCAATAATAATTTGGTAACCTAGTTCTCAATCGAGCCGCTAGCTAGTTAAGCGTGTGTTTGGTTCAAGGAATGGAATGAGATGAATCCATTTTAATGGTGTTTGGTTGAGGGATGAGGGGATGAAGATATCTCGTAAAAGAATATTCTATAAAAGTTGGGATACATCCGTCCCTAAAAATTGAGTAGATAGAGTCGTTCTACTTTTTGCTCTGTTCGCTCGAAACGATTGAGCAAAATGCGGGGGCAAGCGATGGCTAGGGCGGGAAGCGGCGACCAAGACTGGCATCGTAAGGTCAGAGGCGAGCTGCTAGATATGGTGGGAGTAGGAATGTGGCAACCGAGGAAAGCAATGGTTAGTGCAACAGCGGGGCAAAAGGCGCAACCAAGTCTGGTATCGGGTCCGGGTCTGGTATTCACCAACCTGGACCCGCCCTGCCCCGTTGCCACCCCTATGTGGGCCCTCTTACCACCATTAGCATCGGTGTTTCAATTGACATCCATTCTCTTTCCTTAACTTCTCTAATCAAATAAAAAATTAAAACGACCCCTTTCAACTTGGCAATTTCAACCCATAAAACCGAGAAAGAGATAGTTTCATCCCATCTAACTGCTAAGGTATTTGATCATGACCACTAATTTATAAAGAATCTTTTTACGTAACAAAGGAAATACAATTTTTATCTTTTCAGGCACATCCTGAACACTGTTGCGGTTTGGCTCCGGCACGCGTTGGGTTAATCTACACTTTAATCTACAACTAGTCAGATGTCTGTGCTTTGCAACAGAACGTTATTCTGTAATAGGGCTTTTGCGAAAATTTATGTTTCTTTATGATTTTTCAGAAATCTAAGGGTTTTTACACAAAATTCGTACATCCGCGCAAAATACATAAATTAAAAGACCGAAATATAAAAATACATTTTTATTTCCTTTTTCTTTTTCTTCTTTTTTCCTCTTTTTCTTCTTTTTTCTTTTTCTTCCTTTTTTCTTTTTCCTCATTTCTTTCCAGGCGCTGCGCGCTCTGCTTTTTCCAGGCGGTTTTTCCATGCGGTTTTTTCGGGTGCTGCGCGTGCTGCTTTGCAGATGGGGGAGCGGACGGACGACCACTCCCCGCTTTAATATAGTTAAGATTTTGGTCTCCTAAATAATTATTATAAAGTTGATTTTAAATATAATCTGTTAAATAGCTATCATAGATTATTCATAGCTCGATTTTATACACAATTAACCCATTCTCTTATCTAGATTTCTAAAATTAAATTCAGGTATTAAAAAAAATAATGCTGCAAAAGTCTTATCCCCAAAATAACCTATCATTTATCTAAAAAATAAGAACTCTCTTTCTAATCCGATTTAAAATGTAGGAAACGAGATTATAGAGTACTGCAGTGGATTGATTGATTTTTAAAATTCAACAGAATTTAGAATAATATTGGCTCCTACGTGAAGTTTCAGGGAGCTTAAAACAGCAATTCGGAGATGCTCTTAGCCTCGATCGGCCTTATTAGCTACTTAATTTTATTAAATTTCTTAATATGCTTTGTTTAAATTTGTATCCGTTCAAAGCAACACGCATGTGTGGATCCGAAATCCGACCAAATACACGGGAAATTCGGGAAAACGGTCAAACGAGCAGGATAAATTCCGTCAATTTTGGCGGTCAAAATCAAGTTGTTGGCGTGACTCTTAGCCTTCTCAGGATTCAAAGATAAGCATTCTCTCCGGCCGTAATGATGACGGTAATCGCGAAAGATTAGGCTAATCTAGCTTTGTCGCGTCCAAATCCAATTGGAGCTTCTCATACAATACAATCTACGAATTGAATATGGACTCCCCCTTTTAGATTGCGACAACTCCATTTACTTGCAAAATCTCGTGAGCTCATCAGGTATACTCCAGTTGAGCGTGCTTGGACGAGAGGAGTATTAGGATAGATGAGTGATGCAGAGACGTCCTCGGCCAGCGAAAAAAATATATACAAATTTATTAATAACGATTATACTTATACTCCATATACGGTCAATTAAAAACACTAATTTATCTTTTGAAATCGACGACTAAGATTGATTCCATTAGTAGTATAATCCTATCGGTAGAATACGCAACAACTATGCTCATTTTGAAAGGGAGTACAATATCCAACAAGCTCCAAATTACTGATTTTTTCCCGAAATAATATTTTTTTAAAATAAAATTTCAAATTGCAATTTTGAAGAATTGTAAAAATAGATATCGGTCGGTACTTAAGTGCTGATTGGTGCCACGTCAGCTCCAGTCGACACTTCAAATACCGACTGGAGCTGACGTGGCACCTAGTCAGCACTTCAAGTGCCGACCGACACCTACTTCTGTAATTTTTCAAAATCACCATACAAATTTGAAATTTTCTTTTTTTAAAAAAAATCCCAAATTACCACACATGATCATTCCAATGCAACACTGACATGACTTCCATCTTCAGTTCTGTATCCTCCCAAGAGAGACTCCCTGATGGCAAGCAGCTCCCCAGCTATATCTGTGGCCTGCATTCTGCTCAATGGCAGCTCATGAGAGCAGGACATTCCAAGCCTAACAAGTGAAGCAAGGCAGCCAATCTTCCTGCTGTAGGAAGGATCATCCAAGGTTTCAGTTTCACATCCATTCTGCAGCTCCAGAGCTAGCTGCCCATCAACAATGTCCATCATGTTGTTGTCATGGAGGTTGAACCCTTGTCTGAACCTGCTGTCAGTAGGCCTCTTCCCAGTGACTGTCTCTAACACCAGGATTCCATAGCTGTAGATATCACCATGTGTGGATGCCATGTTTCCAGTGCCATACTCTGTTGCATTAAGCATTAAAAGGACATCAGACAGGCAGCTTATAGCAAAGTTTAAAGCTCAGATGTACAGAGAAAAGCTAGGAGATCAATCACATGAGAGTACAGTAAATTAACCCAAAGAAAGTGGACATGTTCAGCTTACCTGGGGCAGCATAACCAATTGTTCCTCTAAATCCTATGGAGCTTGTTGACTGTTGGAGAGATGAGTTTCCCTCAGCCATAATTTTAGCCAGGCCAAAGTCTCCAACATGGGCTACCATGTCAGCATCCAGCAGCACATTGCTTGGCTTAATATCACAATGCACAACAGGAGCAGGGCCATGCCAGTGAAGATAATCCAGTGCATGAGCCACATCAAGCAGAATGGTCACTCTCTGAAGCAGGCTCAAGCACTTCCTCTCTGCTTGCTCATCTGGGTCAGGAACAGGATGCAGCCACCCCTCTAAGCTGCCATTGGGCATGAAGTCAAACACGATTGCTCTGAAGTCGTGCCCTCTGGTGTCGATGCTTGAGCATGAGGTGACAATCCTGACAAGGTTTCGGTGCCGGAGATTTCTCAGTGCCTCGCATTCTGCAGTGAAACTCCTGAGCGCCCCTGGAGCCTGAAGCTTCAGTACCTTCACAGCAACAGCTTCTGTGCTCTCATCACCTAGGTTTCCTTTGTACACAGAGCCAAATGTCCCTGAACCTAACAGGTTGCTTGCAGAGAACCCATCTGTTGCCCTAGCCAACTGTGAAAAGGAGATTCTTGGATGCCGTTGGATTGAGCTGGTTGAAGGGGTTCTTGCTCTGCCTGTCTTCCTCCGTGTCATAAACTTGCAGAGCAGCAGCAGAAAGACTAGGATAGCAACAGGAGGGATGATGGCAACAGGAATCAGTACAAGATTGAGTCTTTTCCCTGGTGGATCTGAAGAACATGGAGGCAAATGTAGAGCAGCTACGCCGCCGCAGAGTTTGCCGTTGCCTTGGATCGAGACCGCGGCGGCGTTTGCGAAAACGCCGAAATCTGGCACTTCACCGACGAAGTTGTTGAACGAGAGGTTCAGATAGTTGAGCATAGTGATGTTCCCCAAGAATCTGGGTATTTCACCTGACAACTTATTGTTCGAGAGGTCAAGATTTTCCAGGCCTTTTAACTGACTCATCAGTGATGGAACTGTACTCATCAACAAGTTGTTTTGGAGGTAGACATTCTGGAGAAGCTGGCATTCTCCCAGGGTTGGAGGGATTTCACCTGACAGCATGTTTGATTCTGCGTGGAATTCCACAAGATTTTTCAGGTTCCCTATTTCTTGTGGTATTGACCCCTCCAAATTGTTGTCGGAAAGATCCAATTTTTTTGAGAGAGTGAGGATGCTGAATAATCCCCTGGGAATTGGGCCTGTAAAATTGTTGCTACCAAGGTTCAGTATCGACAACTCTGTCAGGTTTGCAACCATGCTTGGTATTGACCCGCTAAATGCGTTGGCTTGGAGCTCTAAACTATAAAGTTCAGTAAGATTTCCTATGGCCAGTGGGATTGGACCACTAATCTTGTTCTTGGGAGCAGAGAAAAGTTTAAGGCTTTGAAGCCTACCCAGGGATGAAGGCAGCGTTCCTGTGAAAGAGTTGGCATCCAGCTTGAGAGATTGTAAGTTAATGAGATTGCCAATATCCTTAGGTATGTTTCCTGATATTGTGTTGTATTGGAGGGAGATGACTTCTGTTGAAGTGGAGAGATTGGAGATTGAATCAGGAAGAACCCCTCCAAACCTGCTACCCTCCAATTCCAAGAATTTTAGCTTTGAGCAATTTGACAATGCAGCTATGAATTCCCAGTCCCTAGGTTCTCTAGCTTCAAGCAAAGTGAAAGAGAGCAGTAGCCATTGCAGATTTCTTAACATTCCAAGCTCAGGAGGGACAACACCGCCGAAAAGGTTAGGGCCAAGCTGAAGCATTCTCACATTGGTAGCATTAGCTAGGGAAGCTGGGAGATGGCCATGAAACTGGTTGTCATCCATTGCTACTGACAGAAGCTCTGGAAGTGAGCTGAATGCATTTGAAGGTATCACTCCTTCTAAATTGTTTTGCTGGATATGAATTCCCCAAAGAGATGAAATGTTCCATATGGATGCAGGGATGGTTCCACTCAGGTTGTTGTTGGCCAAGTTGAGCCATGATAAACTTGACAACATGCCCAGAGAAGAAGGGATAGCTCCAGAAAACATGTTGGTGTCCAGATCAAGATGCATAAGGCTGGAGAGGTTGCTCAGAGCAGCTGGTATCTCACCTGATAACCTGTTGCTATACAGAAACAAGAACTCCATTGATGGCAACTCTGTCAGTGATCGGGGGAGCTCTCCGGAGATAGAATTTTCTCGAAGGTCCAACATGGAAAGGTTCTCCATGTTGGCGCCAATGGTGGCCGGGATCTCACCTGGAGCAGGTTCATGTTTAGGTCAAGCACCATGAGATTCATATAGTCCTCTGAGGAAAGGGTACCTTGGAGAGCATTCATGCTCAAGTTCAGGAGCTCGAGCCTGCCGAGACGGCCGAGCTCCGGCGGTATCTCGCCGGAGAGCTGGTTGCCTCCGAGGTCCAGCTCCCGGAGGAAGGACAGGTTGCCCAAGAACGGCGAGATGCGGCCGGAGAGGTTGAAGGAGCTGCCCACGCGCAGCGCGACGACCCGGCCGGGGTGGCGACGGCTGCACGAGACGCCCGGCCAGCTGCAGTAGTGGACGGACGTGTTCCACGACGACGGACCACCTGCAGATAGCATGGACCTGAAGGAGAGGAGCGCGAGCTCGTCGCCGGACGTCGTCGTCACGTTGCTGCTCGCCGGAGGAGACGAAGCCTCAGCGCGGGAACAGAGGCACAGCACCGAGAAGCAGAGGAATGCTGCGGCTCCTGCCATGGGCATCTTCTACCTGCGAGCTTTGTGTAATAATATCAATAATTTATAGCTCCTAGAGGTCACAGGAATTTAATTATTTGTCCCTCTTAACATACGACTCACTCTGAGTCACTGATATGTGGACTCACTCCGAGTCACTGAAATATAGGGTCACCTGAGCTGACATGTGATCAATTAATTGACACGTGAAGAAAGTGATAAATAGTTAAATTATCTAAGGTCATATGTCTAACTCTCGTATTTAAATATCTAGATCTGTATATTACATATTATAATACAATAAATAATTGCTCAAATATTGGATTTATCTTTTCCTCTCATATATTGTACCAATGTTATTAAATATTTTAAGGATTTTTGTGACTGTTTACATGGTATATAGATATTCGAGGGTATAAATTGAGATGAGAAGGGAAGAAATTGTACTTCCATTTATTTTATTTTTTTCAAATGCAAATTAAAGGTTCAAGTATTTTTCGTTGATGGTGATATATAGTTAGAGAAAAATGATGGCGGTCAACGCTTGTCATAATTATTCCCTGGCGATTGGAGAAGAAGTCATGTTCACTCTTGACTTCTTGAGGAATTCTTCTCATATTATTTGACCAGAAAATGCCGGAGATATATGTTCAAGATTTCTCATAACCGTTGCCTAGTTGATTATTATCACACATTAAGTGTGGAATAATGCGATGTTTATTTCAGTTTGGGATTACATTAATTTACCTTATAGTAAAAATATCAGTTTATTTGATTGTTATAATCTATTATATGAATTATAGTAAGTTGATATAATAAATTGATCTATTTATTTTAACTTACAAGCATGCCTTAACTCAATTTTGGGGGGACGCTAATGCTCGTTTAGTACAACTCTAAATTCTAGATTTTTAGAGTTGAAAAAGTCTAGCTCCCAAAAATATTAGATATGTATTTAATTTAGCCGTCTACTTCTTCTTATTATTAAAAATTAAAATTAAATTAGCTTTATCTTATGATGAAAAAATCAGATCTATTATGAATCTCAGAGCTAGAATTACACAAATATATAGATTCTAAATATTTGCAAAATTCAACATTAAGACCTGTTTGTTTGTTTCAACTTTAGATTATAACAGTTGAACTTTTTTTATAAGCTAAAACAAACGGGTATCTTATTCTGAGAACTTATTATAATCTGATGTACATATTATACGATGTCTCATTTGTAATGTTGTCATGCAACACAATCTACGAGGACTACGGAATTCAAGTCAAACACAAGAACTATTTCCTCTCGGTTACATATTAGAAGTCATTCGATTTTTTTAATAAAGCATTTTTTAACTTTAACTAATTATATAAAAGCTACAGCATTAAATTAGCCTTACTAAATCATCATAAAAATATGCGTTATTAGTATATATATATATATTTACTTGATATTATATATGATAAAATATCGTCGGCCAACTGTTTATCCACAGTGCCCATTCACCGTGTTGGACACTCACGTCTGCCGTTGACGACGACTCACGTGTAGATGAGCTTGCCATGCATGGTCACCAAGTCAAAGTCAGTCAACGATGTGATTGTTCCCGACAGTTCAAGGGATTTTAAAACAGCGAAAATGCTATACACACGACTAAACAAGCCAACTGCCGGACGACCCAATGCAGCAAACGGCACTACTCCACGTATCCTAGCCAGCGTTATGTTCGGTCGTGCGAAAGTCGCTCTTCTAGTCGCGCGTGTAGCAGGACTGTTAAAACAAGTCATATTCATAATTGTTACAACCAACACAAAGTACAAAACAGCAAAATCTACAATGCCTTGACAAAGTTAAACATGACTCCATCTGCATGAAAAATCAGTTTTTTGGACTCAAACGTCCAAATTTCAAGTGAAACCTAACAGAGGCTGCTTGATAGCACTCAACTCCTTGATAATATCTCCAGTTGACATTCTATTTGATGGCATTTCCTGAGAGCAAGACAGTCCAAGCCTAAGTAATGAAACTAGGCAACCAATAACCCTTCCTTTATATGAAGAATCATCTGGAGTATCAAGTTTGTTCTCAAGATCCAGAGACAGCTGAGTGTCAACAACATCCACAATTATACCATCATGTAGACTCAGCTCAACATATTCATGAAGATTCAATCCTTGTATGAACTTGCTATCAGTGGGCCTCTTCCCAGTTACAATCTCTAACACAAGAATTCCATAGCTGTAAATATCTCCATGAGTTGATACCATGTTTCCAGCTCCATACTCTGTTCAATCAAAAGTTTGCAAAAAAATACAGTTTTTATACTACTTCCAATTAACAGTCCAAAATTGGAGGCAGAGTCATACTATTATTGGCAAGAATTAAACTACTTTGTAATCTACTCGAATAACATCTATAGTAAAGAGATAAACTAGTGTTGTCATTGCCAAATACTTCTAAACAAATCCTATAGGATTTGGGCCTGCCTCCACAACTCATACACATATCTAAGCCTTGGGCTGGCTCTGATCATACAATCAAGTTTGCTTCTAGCTAAAGACCCAAAACACCGATCACTAAGAGAGTTGTAGGAGGGCAGAAGACCGAATTCTCAGTGTTCTTCTACTGTTGAATGACTTGAATCAAACTGAAAAATCAACAGAGATCAATGGCTACCACTAATGCAAGTATGAAGTTTATTTACCTATTTCTGCACATATGTTTATGTCATCATGAATTAGAATATGTTACATGTATGTTTAAGAGCTTTATGGTATATGAATTTTGTTTCAAAAACTTAATATAAATTTATTTTGCAACTTCCCTAAAAGTATGTCTAGCTACATATATCACTAATAAAAGCAATAGGCAGCAATGAGCAAGCAAGAAAGCAGTAAACATGTTAGGCTAACCTGGGGGAGCATAACCGATTGTTCCTCTAAATCCCATTGAGCTTGTAGACTGTTGGAGAAATGAGTTGCCTTCAACAAGAATCTTAGCGAGTCCGAAGTCTCCAACATGTGCTACCATCTCGGCATCTAAAAGCACATTGCTTGGTTTCAGATCACAATGTACAACAGGTATGTGTCCATGGCAGTGTAGATAGTCCAACGCATTAGCCACATCAAGCAGTATGCTAACTTTCTCAAGGAGATTCAAGTGCCTCTGGTTGTTTGCGTCAGGATGCAACCAGCCTTCTAAACTACCATTAGGCATGAAGTCAAACACAATTGCTTTGAAGTCATTGCCGCTGTTATCTATGCTTGAGCAAGCTGTAATTATCTTGACAAGATTCCGGTGCCGTAGGTTTCGCAGTGCTTCGCATTCAGTTGTGAAACTCTTGAGCGCCCCAGGAGTCTGAAGTTTAAGAACTTTCACAGCAATAATATCATTGCTTTGACCATCTTGGTTATCTAATTCTCCTTTATACACAGATCCAAATGATCCTGATCCCAACAAATTGGTTGCTGAGAAACTGTCTGTTGCTCTTACCAGCTGTGAGTAAGAGATCAAAGGATGGCCTTCCATGGATGTGGTTGATGGGATCATTGTTTTTATTTTGTTACACCCCAGCAGAAGTTTGTAGAACAATAAAAGGAGGAGTAATGCTACAACAAGAGAAACAACAATAGGAATCACCAGAATTTTTTTCCTTCGGTGCGGTCTTTGTGATGCGCATCTAGGCAAATGTAGATCACGTATGCCACCACAAAGTTTGCCATTCCCCTGAATTGAAAATGCAGAAGCATTCGAAAATACTCCCAATGTAGGCACTTCTCCATCAAAGCCATTGAATGAAAGGTTGAGATAACTAAGCATGGTAAGGTTTGATAGGAATGCGGGTATTTGTCCTGATAAATTGTTATTTGATAGATCAAGAGTTTGCAGACCTTCCAATTGGCCCAAGGCTGATGGAACACTACCACTTAAGACATTGTTTTGGAGAGAGAGGCTCTGAAGAAGTTGGCATTCACCAAGGGTAGTAGGGATTTCACCTGATAATTTGTTTGACCTGGCATCAAATTCTATAAGATTTTTCAGATTCCCAATTTGCTGTGGTATTGATCCCTCCAAATTGTTGTTGAATAAATCCAAACCCTCGGAAAGAGTGGAAATGCTGAATACCTCGCTTGGAATTTGGCCAGTAAAGTTATTGCTAGCTAGGCTTAGTGCCAACAAGTTTGTAAGGTTTCCCAAAATGCTTGGTATACTACCACTAAGAGCATTCGATTTGAGTTTGAGAAAATTTAGTTCTGTTAGATTTCCTAATGTCAATGGGATTGCACCACCAATTTTGTTGTTTGCCATGGAGAGAAGCAGAAGATTTTGAAGCCTGCCTACGGAGGAGGGAATATCTCCTGTGAAATAGTTGTTATCCATATTAAGTTGTTGTAAGTTGATGAGACTACCAATATCTTTAGGTATGCTTCCTGAAATTTTGTTTGTGTCAAGGAAGAGATATGACAGTGTGGACAAATTGGAAAGTGAAGCAGGAAGGACTCCTCCAAAGTTACAACTACTCAAGGTCAATCCTTTAAACTGGGAACAATTTGTTAATGCAGTTATGAACTTCCAGTCATTGGGATCTTTAGCTTCAAGGAAAGTTTCTGCAAGCAATAGCAATTTGAGATTTCTTAAGCTTCCAATCTCTGGAGGAACGATACCACTTAAGAAGTTAGCACCTAGCTGAACCAGCCACAGACTGGAAGCATTACCAATGGATGCAGGGATACTGCCATGAAACTTGTTGTGGTCGATTCCTATTAGCTGGAGACTAGGAAAATTATTGAATGCATTTGGAGGAATGGTTCCGCTTAAAGAATTTTGCTGGACAGTGAATGCAAGAAGAGAGGACATGTTCCAAATAGAACTGGGGATCAGCCCAGTTAAATTATTAAAGCTTAAAGTGAGCCTAGATAAACCAGACAACTGGCCTAAAGATGAAGGGATAGCACCATATAGCCTGTTGTAGTCAAGAGCAAGAATCCAAAGGTTGGTGAGATTTCCCAAAGCAGGTGGTATCTCACCAGAGAATCTATTGACTCTCAAATTCAACTCTTCCAGCAAAGGCAAATATGCCAATGATTGAGGGATCTCTCCCGAGAAACCATTTTTCTCGACGTTCAAAAGCACAAGATTTTTCAGGCTAGCACCTATCTCGGTAGGGAACTCACCTTGGAGTCGGTTATCACTTAGGTGAAGCAGTGTGAGATTGGTGCATCCTACCAGATCCACTGGAATGCCACCTTGGAGAAAGTTTGTGCTCAGGTTAAGCAGCCCAAGCCTGCTTAGACGACCAAGCTCCGGAGGTATCTCCCCAACTAGGCCGTTGTCATGAAGGTCCAGAATCTTGAGAAAGGATAGGTTGCCCAAAAATGGTGAGAGGAATCCAGAGAGGTTACAAGAACCCAACCTCAGTGAGAGAACCCTCTCGGGGTGACGACGGCTGCAAACAACTCCTGGCCAGCTGCAGTAATGGCTGGACTTGTTCCATGATGCCAGTGAGCCCTCAGATGCAAACATGGACTTGAAGGAGAGTAGTGCGAGCTCATCAGTTGTAGCATTGCTGCTGATCCCTTCTGAAACCAGAGCATCACAACACAAGAATGACAATGAGAAGAAGAACAGTACTATTGTTCCTGTCATGACCATGGGCTACTGGCTACAAGGGCAAGCCAATGCCCTCTATATACTCAAGGATATAGATAGATGTGAACTGCCATCTTTCCAAATTCCAATGTCCAAGACTCTAACAAATTAGGGACTTGTCATTTCCAGTGACTGAAGCAGCCAGTCTTCGGTCAATGTTCCTTATCTGCAATCTGCAGATGCAGCCAATAACCCCTATCATTATTCATCACATTCATGAGAAATCTTCTAATACAGATTGTCAAGTGGTAAGGCAGACACTGAGAAGCAGCTAATGACATGGATAAAGATGTTCATTCAGCTCAGCAAACGTCGATACTCTTTTGAATGAAAGAATTCCTTTTGCTTGGCAACTTGCAAGCTGCACAAGGCCTGACCCTTCAAGTTGCATGGACCATATGGTGACTAACAACTGGTTCATTTCACCAATTCCACACGATTGCCCGAAATTTCGTACGGTCCCGTTTCATACAGCCTCCAATCATGAACACCTCATACTTAGCACTTAGTATGATTCCCTATTTTTCCTAAAATTTCGGCATCCCAAACCTTTCACGGGCAACACAATTTGCAAAAGTATTCTAAAGATTCCTTGTAAAGAAGTTTTTTTGTCAAAATTTTGAGCCTAAACTACGGGTCTCCAAAAAACTTGAGCATTTACATGGCAGTAGTAACCAATCTTCTAAAGAAAGTTACGGTTAAGTGAAGCAAAGTAGATACTCACACTCGATGCCATCTTTCTCAGTCTTGTTCTTCGCTGAGAACCACGAAAACCATCAGCGCTCCGTGGAGGCGGCAGAAGGCAGGCGTCGCCGAGCACGTTCTGTCCAGGGGCCGACAATTAGTCGCCTTCATCCTGACCGCCGGACGCCTCCGCCACCTCCTACGGGTTCGCATCGCCGCCGGCATCACTGAGTGCTGGATTTGTTTTTTTGGATGGGGAATGCGAGGAGATTTTTTTTTAAAAAAAAACAAATCTGGTACATGGTTTTAAATAATTACAAAATTAGTCACACGTCGGTTCATCATTGGCCGAACTAGGTCATGTGACCTAGATCGGCCAACCATGTACCAAATTTATCAGAAAAAGTGTTGAAGTAACAAGAGGTCTCTAAATTGGCTCATGATCAACTGAACTAGGTCACATGATCAATGTGGGTATTCTTGCAATTTTTTAAAATTGTGTATTAGACTTGATTTTTTTTAAAATATATTATTTTAAAAAATGAACGCAAGGAGAGGAAGAAGAGACTTACACACTGGTCCCACATTTCAGTGACACATTGGCCTGACTACATCTTGTACCGTCTCGATAAAAGGTATTTATCTTTTATCTAAAAATTAGGACCGGATGCACTAAGTTGAGTTGAATTTCTTGCGAAAATAAAGCTAGTTTCATATAATAAATTATCTGTCTTCCCACTTGACAATCAAGATGTAGAACAATTTGCATTAAGGACCTAAATCTGTCTAAAGATTATCCCAATGTGTGACTTGCTTTTTCTTTGATCTCGTTCGCTACTCACTATATCTAAGAACCCCTCGTAACCCACTTTCGATCTATCATCTGCTAGTTAAAACATCGACACCTAGATATATTATACTGTTTATAACCAACGGAGGGAGTACAAAAGTGCATCATCTACTATATCTTGACAAAAGTACCTGACAATACAACACCTTTTCCACGGTAAACAGAGAGTCATGGATACATTTACAGACATGACTCTAATTGCATGACAAATCAGTTTTTTGGACACATGTGTGCAAATTTCAAGTGAAACCTAACAGAGGCTGCTTGATAGCACTCATCTCCTTGATGATATCTCCAGTTGACATTCTATTCGATGGCATTTCCTGAGAGCAAGACAGTCCAAGCCTAAGTAATGAAACTAGGCAACCAATAACCCTTCCTTTGTATGAAGAATCATCTGGAGTATCAAGTTCATTCTCAAGATCCAGAGACAGCTGAGGGTCAACAGCATCCACAATTATACCATCATGTAGACTCAGCTCAACATATTCATGAAGGTTCAATCCTTGTATGAACTTGCTATCAGTGGGCCTCTTCCCAGTTACAGTCTCTAACACAAGAATTCCATAGCTGTAAATATCTCCATGAGTTGATACCATATTTCCAGCTCCATACTCTGTTCAATCAAAAGTTTGCAAAAAAAAACAATTTTATAGTACTTCCACTTAATAGTCCAAATTCCCTAAAAGTATGTCCAGCTACATATGTCACCAATAAAAGCAATAGGCAGCAATGAGCAAGCAAGAAAGCAGTAAAATGTCAGGCTAACCTGGGGGAGCATAACCGATTGTTCCTCTAAATCCCATTGAGCTTGTAGACTGCTGGAGCAATGAGTTGCCTTCAACAAGAATCTTAGCGAGTCCGAAGTCTCCAACATGTGCTACCATCTCGGCATCTAAAAGCACGTTGCTTGGTTTCAGATCACAATGTACAACAGGTATGTGTCCATGGCAGTGTAGATAGTCCAACGCATTAGCCACATCAAGCAGTATGCTAACTCTCTCAAGGAGATTTAAGTGCCTCTGATTGTTTGTGTCAGGATGCAACCAGCCTTCTAAACTACCATTAGGCATGAAGTCAAACACAATTGCTTTGAAGTCATTGCCGCTGTTATCTATGCTTGAGCAGGCTGTAATTATCTTGACAAGATTCCGGTGCCGTAGGTTTCGCAGTGCTTCGCATTCAGCTGTGAAACTCTTGAGGGCCCCAGGAGTCTGAAGTTTCAGTACTTTCACAACGACAAAATTTACACTCTCTCTATCATGATCCTCTAATTCTCCTTTGTACACAGAACCAAATGATCCAGAGCCCAGTAGATTGTTTGCTGAGAAATTATCTGTTGCTTTAACCAATTGCGAATAAGAGATCAATGGGTGCCCCTGCATGGACACTGTTGGAGGGATCTTTGCTTTGCCTTTCTTGTACCTGTAAACAAGCTTGTAGAGTAGTGCAAGAATGATAAGTGTTGCAATGAGAGAAATAAGCACAGGTGCCACCGGAAATTTATGTTTTTTCTTTGGTAACTGCAAAGAACAAGGAGGCAGATGTAGATTAGGTATGCCGCCACAAAGTTTGTCATTGCCTTCTATTGAGACTCTAGAAGCATCTGCAAAAATACCAACAGTAGGCACTTCTCCGACAAAGTTGTTGAATGAAAGGTTCAGTGAATAGAGCATAGTAATGTCCCCCAAGAACTTGGGTATCTGACCTGACAAATTGTTGCTTGAGAGATCAAGAGTCTGAAGACCTTTCAACTGACTCAGAGATGATGGGATGCTGCCATGCAAAAAATTATTTTGCAGATAGAGATTCTGTAGAAGTTGGCATTCACCAAGGGTGCTAGGGATTTCACCAGATAGTTTGTTAGACTCTGCATGGAAGTCTACAAGATTTTTCAGATTCCCTATTTCTTGTGGTATTGCTCCCTCTAAGTTATTGTGCGATAGGTTAAACATCACTGAGAGCGTTTGGATGCTGAATAATATGCTGGGTATTGGACCAGTAAAGTTATTGTTCGAAAGACTTAGTGATCGTAAATTTGTCAGGTTTCCAAGTGTGCTTGGTATTGTGCCACTGAACGCGTTCATGTCGAACAGCAAATCATTCAGTTGAGAAAGATTTCCTATGGTCAATGGGATCGATCCGATTAAGCTGTTTTGTGCAACATTGATAATGGCCAAGTTTGTAAGCCTTCCCAAGGAAGCAGGAAGAGCTCCCGTGAATGAGTTGTGTGAGAAGTCAAGAACACGCAAGTTGATGAGATTGCTGATATCTTTAGGGATGCCTCCCGATATTTTGTTGTATCCAAGGAGAAGTCTGTTTAGCGAGGTGGAAAGATTGGAAATTGAATCAGGAAGAACTCCCCCAAACTTGTTGTCAGACAATGCCAACTCTTGTAGCTGGGAGCAGTTTGTCAGTTCGGTCATGAATTCCCAATCTTTTGGAGCTTCAGCTTCAAACAGATTGGTATAAAGAAGAAGATATTTGAGTTTCTTCAACCTCCCAATCTCCCGAGGGACACGGCCACTGAAGAAATTACCATCGAGCTGGATCAGCGACACATTGGAAGCATTGGTGAGAGAGACCGGGAAGAACCCATGGAACGAGTTGTCATTCATGAGTATGGCGTGGATATGGGGAAGTGCACTGAATGCGTTTGGAGGAACCGTACCACTCAGCATGTTGTACTGGACAGAGAACACCTTGAGAGATGAGATGTTCCAAATGGAGCTGGGAATTGCTCCGGTTAATCTGTTGAACTCTACTTGGAGATCCCGTAGATAGGGCAGCTGCCCCAGAGTTGAAGGGATCCTCTGATGCACCGATACTTCCCAAAGTCCACGTTCCCGTATCCGATACGTATCCGATACGGCGATACGGCGATACGCCGCTGATACGTGTATCGGCGGCGTATCAGATAATAAAGATTAAAAATAAATCAAAATAATTCCCGATACTTTTCCGATACTTCCGCGATACTCCGATACTTCGCCAGTCCATTGAAAGTTTGGCCCAATAATAAACCCTAAGTCCCTAATTCTCTCTCACCAACCCACCGATACTTTTCCGATACTTCCGTGATACTCCAATACTTCGCCAGCCCATTAAAAGTTTGGCCCGATAATAAACCCTAAGTCCCTAACTCTCTCACACCCCACCCCAGCCGTACTCTCCTGCCAACTCCTAAGTTCGCCGCCGGCTCGCTGCCGCCCTGCCTCACCTCCAGTCTCCAGGTTTCTGTTTCAAGTTTCAACGGCAGCTCGCCCACTCCCGTCGCCGGTTGTCGCCCGTTTCCGGCCGCCGCCGGCTCGCTGCCGCCCGTCGCCGCCGCCTCGCCTCACCTCAAGTTTCTGTTTCAACGCCGCCGGCCCGCCCATCCCCTCTTAGCTCATGTCTTCATGTTAATGGTTAATGTCTTTAATTTTTGGATTATTATTTTTATACATGTATATACTCCCTGTATCGCCGTATTCATGTTTTTTGAAAATTACGTATCGCCGTATCGCCGTATCCGTATCGCCGTACCCGTATCGCGTATCCGTGCAACATAGAAGGGATCTGCCCCCACAGCCTGTTCTTAGATACGTATAGTTGCTGGACACTGGTGAGGTTGCCCAAAGCAGGTGGAATCTCACCAGACAACATGTTTGAAGTCAGATATAGCCTCTGGAGCAATGGCAGCTCTGCTAGTGACAGAGGGATCTCTCCTGATAGGTTGTTCTTCCAAAGGGACAAGTATGCAAGGTTTTTCATGGTGGTGCCAATCTGGAAAGGGATCGAACCTTGGAGCTCGTTAGAGTTAAGGTCAAGCGACGTCAGGTTGGTGCACCCTCCAGCAATGGCCACAGGAATGCTTCCTTGGATGGAGTTTTCGCTCAGGTTCAGGCTCACAAGCCTGCTGAGACGACCAAGCTCCTGAGGTATCTCGCCGACGAGCAGGTTGCCGCCCAGGTCCAGCTCCCTGAGAAAGGACAGGTTGCCCAAGAATGGCGAGATGCGCCCTGACAGATTGCAGGAGTTCAGGAGCAGTGAGACCACCCTGTCAGGGTGCCGACGGCTGCAAGAAACTCCTGCCCAGCTGCACAGGTGGTTCGACGCGTTCCATGATGCCAGCCAACCCTCGGATGGGCTTGACAGCATGGACTTGAAGGAGAGGAGAGCCAGCTCGTCGGCGCTGGCATGGCTGCTGCTGCTGCTGCTGCTCCCTGGAGACACCAGAGCGTAAGAACTGAAGAGCAACCATGAGAAGCACAACAACACAAGTGTTAATCGTGCCATCACAATGTAGCTAGCCGAAGGCTGTATATATGAATTAAACCTCCATTCTTCAGATTGTTTCACATATATATGCATGCTTGTGTCATCACATAGCTGCCAGTCTTCTACCTAGATACTAGCACGAAATTTCTCATGAAAGTTGTGGCGGGTCAAGCAAACTAAACTATGGTCTATTGACTATTGGTTATGGGTCATGTGTTCATATTACTGGAGTAGTCAATGGTTATCTTGCTGCCAGTCTTTGCTGGGTGGATGTTTCAAGTTCAAAAGGTTCTTGGTTATAAATTTATGTAAGAACCAGCATCTTGCATCCAGCCAAACTCTAATCACTTTGCAGACGTGTGCAGGACTCAGAGATGGGAGGGCAGCAGCATGGACGCAGAGATGCATTTCTGTCCGAGACGCCGGCGGCAAGGGCGATTGAGTGCATCGCAGCAGGCGGATTATACATAAGAAATTCAGAATTGCAGAGTGCATCTGGGTACTAACTGGTCTTGTTCTACACCAGAAATTCGAATGCTGCATTTAGCAACCACTTTGCGTCAACTGGACGGTCAATTTTGTCTCAAGATGTGGCTGCATCCAGCAACAAATCACCAACCTGTATCTAGATGTAATGCTTATCAGTTATCACCTTATTGGCATGCATGTCTTTTATTTTCTACTCAAAGCAGACCGCTTGCAAAGATATTATGCTGAAGAATTGCATATTTGTAAGAGGAGTAACATCTAATTTTCGCTACTAAAATATATACTAAAACCTATTACTAGTAAAATATTATTTTATCTCTAAAATTCTTTTATTACTATTGGACTTTATTACTTATTACTTTACCCAATTACTTCCGGGCTTACACTCATTCACCCTGAGAAGTTTATTACGATCTTTTTACATGTCTCCTTTCTTAATATATAGACATATTTGATAAGAGCAAACATAAAAAATATGAAAAAGTGACAAAGTTCTAGAAAGGGTTGAAAAAGCTAAAATGACTTAAAAATATCAGAAATTGAAGGATTTGTGAGGTTAAAAATACAACATTTTCTCTAGGATTTAAAAAGAGAAAATTCCGTATATGCCACTCAAAATTCGCCGGTTTCCATATATACCATTGAAAACTTGCTATTTCCATATATATCACTGCTTGAATTTTTCGTGTTCATATATGTCATTACCGTTAGTTTTGACCGTTGGTCAACGTTAGTTTTTTTTCAAAATGTCAAAATTGCTCTTAACTCACTCAAAATCAACGATGATTTAAGCTTCATAACCAGCTATTACTTGCTCTAGCCGGTACACGCATACCAATCGCTCATTCAATCTAGCGCAACCGAGACCTGTTGAAAGTAAATTTTGCTATCTAACTTTATAAGTTGAGAGCAATTTTGACATTTTGAAAAAAACTAACGTTGACTAACGGTCAAAACTAACGGCAATGACATATATGGACACAGAAAATTCAAGTAGTGGCATATATGGAAATGGTAAGTTTTCAATGGCATATATGGGAATCGACAAACTTTCAGTGGCATATACGGAATTTTCTCATTTAAAAAAGGAAGGAGATTTTCAAAAGATTTTGGAATTCAAGAAAAATCTTAATTTGGAGAACATTTGCCATATTTATTGTCTGCATAGACAGTTACCATGTTCTAATAAATGTCTATAATTGTGTGAAAAAATATGATATCATTAATATCCGATTCGTTTTCATTCGTATATTCTTGCCTCAAAATCTTGAGGCATCTACATCATACTCATGACTGATCAGCTCACCCATTCCCCAAATTTCTAATAGTCTTAACTCTCTGCGTCGCAAAATTGCAAGACGAATGAAAAATAGTATTTTTAAGTCAAAATTTCTACTAGCCTAAACCCAGAATGGATCTCAAGCTAATACATGTTGAAGAATATGCATCTGAAGTTTAAAACGTATCAAATTAGAAATTTTTTATACTTTTTCACTGCTTATACATAATTGTTTTTAGAATGTATACAGCTTAACCAAACACAGTTTTAACTGTTACACATAAGAATCTCAAAAGGCTGAAACTTGAAATTCCACTTCAAAAATCTGGGAAGGTTCACATTATCCTTCACTCCGTGATAGGCAGCACCAAGAAGCAGATCAACATGAACCCCCATAGCAGAACCCTCATGGAAACAGCGTTGCACACACTGTTACAACAATACAACAGCTACTATACAATTTATCAAGGGCATGCTCTACTCTGTACAATGATCATAAGCTGCCTCCAGAGTTGTCAATCAATTCCCATGCATTTATGAACTACTGAAATCTTTATAACTTAGTGCTTTGGGTCGTGCATTCAAAAATCGATTGCTAATTATGCGAGGTAAACGGACTCTCTTCATCCTGTCACCCTGTGGTTCTTGGGGTTAAGCAGCAGAGCCACCTGTTCGTCGTCATCTTCTTTGCTCGTTTCGACTCCTTGTCCTTGTGGAAGCCGTTCTGATGGAAGCCATTGGTGTTTAGGCTCTCTTCTCCATGCACCCGTGTTGTGTTCCTCAGTGTCATCAACTTCGTTTTTGTTATGGTAGAAGCTGCCATGTTTTGATACGAATCATGCTCCAGAGCATCGTCCTCCATGTTGCTAACATTCTCCTTGGGAAAGGAAGAATCTTGCCAGGCATCTCTGCATCGAAGAGATACCATGTAAAAAATTGTGTCATCAACTCAAATATAAATGTATCACACAAGAAGTTGATATCTCTTTGTGCTGACCTCGAAACTCGAGGTGGCAAAGTAGCAGGATGCCCATTTGGAAGGTTGTCTGCATTGAGAATGTTAGTGTGTTGATTTCTTGAATCCATGGTACTGTCATCCAAAGTTGCATCGTAACTGAGAAACTTTTGGACGGCACGGACATTTCCATCCCTGTTGCCGCGGATAATTGAAATAGCAGTGTCCAGTATGCTCAAAGCCTGCTCCACCTCAGGACTAATGTAAGCCTTATTTTCAGCATGTTTCTCTTGGTCAGCTGGCTGGTTAGAAGGGCCTGCTGCAAGATGATCCAGCTTGAGCGATACCTTCTGTTCACTCTCCTCTTCGACTATCTCGCTGCTCGAGGTGACACTAGTATCTGCAAGAGGATTCTGCAAGGTGGGATTGTCAGGGAGGGCCTCTGTTGCATTTTCATCCGTTGGAGTCCTCACTTTCGCCGTGTCAGTTGAACCCTGGTACTCACGGATTCTAACATAGAGTGGTCCTCTCAAAGCTTTCTTGTAATCCTCATCACAACTGGCCACAGTACTGACTGCCTGCAAAGACAAGTCAATAGCAAGTGTTCAACAGGGTATATCGCGCAGAATCTCATGATCCAACATGAACTATCATGTGGTATCTCTTGTGTCATAATTTGCTGACCGCACACAATGACACCAAGAAAACTATGTAAATTGCTGCCTGCATTAATAAAGGTATACCATCAAGGGAGTTTCCTACTGACCTTCTGATACAGCTTATGGCCACTCCCAATTAGTTGCCTTGATATGAAGTTGATTAGCCATGGTGGAACGAAGTCTAGCTTAATATCCATATTAGCTATTGCCCTGAGTGGAGGATTTCAAAAAAATGGAGTATCAGCTGAGTATATTGGAATCGCATAGCTGTACAATGGAAAATAAGCTGGTGTAATAAAAAATGAAGTGTGTTAGTTCTGGTACTTCATCCAAGAACTGTAGGTACAATTTGAATGTTTTATGGAGTGATCTATGATGAAGTTATGTGCTCTATATTAACTGTTACAATGCAAAATATGATCAGATGATTTACCTGAAAAAGCTTATATCCTTAGTAATCCTTTGCAAGACAAAGCCTCCAACTACGTCTATCCGAACAGTGTCACCGGCTTCAGGAATTCCATCCCTACTAAATCCATGTGTTTGTATATTTATATTGTCCATATCTGATATCTGAAACAGGCCAAATAAGCGGAAATAAATGAACTGTGGCACGCACGATGAAGGCTATTGGCCAAGGTTAAAAAGAATCTATAACTATAACCAAGAAATTCAACCACACACCGTTTTCATGATTACAATGACAAGATCTTCTTTAAGATACTCCAATTCAAAGTAGTGAAGGAGAGCTTCTCTCTCTGAAACTGGCCATGGAACCTTCACCCTTTCTTCCAAATAGTGAATACACAGATTAGTTACAACATCTATAAAAGAGAAAAAACAACTAAAACAGTAAGAACCACAGACAGGCAGACTTAAAGGAGAATTAGTATTTAGCCAACCTGACAAAAGAAATTTCTTCACCAATCCGAACTTTCTTCAAGCAGCCTGACTGAGCAACTTTAAAAGTTGGAAGGTTGTACTGTGGAAACCTGGAGGAAAGCAACCACACAATCATTTGAGAGAGAAAATGCCATTTGTCGACGTTCTCTATTTCTTTGGCTCAGTGAGCTATGAAAATTCTACTTGGGAAAATATGCTTTGTTTCATAAAAAAAGACAGAATCTGAAGCATTAAGGAAGGTGAAAATATGTATAAAACATAAGTTGTGGACAGTAAATCATAGCATTAGCCCCATTTTTTCCAAACATTGTCCACAAAAATTACTTCAATCCTTATGTATTTGGCGAAAAGAACTTTATGTTGTCTTTATAAGACTACAACAAAAATTTCTTCAAAAACAATTACAGCAGAAAGGGACTTTACATGTGCAATGGTGCAACATCAGGTAGTTACTAAAAAGTAGTACATGTGGGTCATGTCACAGTGTGACTGCTATAAGCAAAATAGGCAATATGAGTACACTTTCTTAATTAAGCACCATCATGTGTTACAGATAAACTGAGTCATGTGATGAAACAACAGGAAGGAAACTGAGTGAAGAACACAAGAAATTGATGGTCTACTCATCTTAAATTGCAGTGCATAGATAGTTTACTTCCTGAATGACACAATTTATAGGAAAAAAACTGTACTGCCATGTTTTATATATTTCTTATGCTGATTCCACAAGCTAAAGCAAGCATGACCTAATGTTATCTTCATAATTTTTTGAGAGATACAGTGTCTTATAATGTGAAATTTTAAGAAAATATGAACATCTGAAGTTGTCATTAATGAATCTGCTCACCATTTTTTGTACAGAGATGATTCCCATGAAACACATGTGCCTACGCAAAAAAAGTGTGCTTAAGTGACTGTGTATTGTCAGGTCATAGAATTTTACTCATTGCTAGTTAGATTTCCATACAAACATCAATAGGTCCATCGGCAAAGCCTTCAGCAAGGAGGGTGTGGAATGGGGTCCCCTCTGGTCCCTCACGATACATGACTCGTAATTGGTCAGTGTCTTGCTTCACCTACACAATAAAAAGCAACTACGGTCTACATATCATTGCAGAAACATATAACACTTTACATGGGAACCTAACAGTACAATTAATGTCTTTCTAAAAAATGGGAGAAGAAGACATGATAACAAAAAAGTTTGACACAAAATAATATAGGAGAGGCAGAAATTGAGAAATTGCTAACAGAACTCTTATCTTTCACTCTGGAAATTGATGATAGCATGGCATATGATATGAACAAGTTAGAAAACAGTAAGTGCATGACATTTTGATGCAAAGCAAAAATCCAATTACTTTATGTTCTAATCACATACACACAGAACATAGTCTTTCAATGTGTTACTTCAGTTCAATACATACCTTCCATTCCTTATGTGGTACCTCATGAATCTTTGAAGATCGTTCATTTACGGAAGTATTTAGCATTCCAAGAAAATTTGAGATTTCTTTGGACCGTGCTTCAGCAATAAGATCAATATCGCCTAAAAACAACATCAAAGCATAAGCAAAAAAAAAAGGAACAGGTATCACACAAGTAGGCTGATAGGATGGGCACACATAGATGATGGAACAATAGAATTTAGGGGCAACACATGAGAATATTTCTCTCTTTTTTTTCGAAACACACATGAGAATATTTTATTTTCATCTGCAACTATAACAGCTCACATGCATTACAGATAAGTAAACAAGTACATACATCACTTCCCTACATTAATAAGCTACCTACTCCAAAGAAGATCAAAGTAAATTAAGCCCAAACCTTCAATGGAGCCGGACAGAGACGACGCCAAAATCTGCTTCTTCACCAGAGATCTTAGCAGATCCTCGTCGGCGAGGTCGGGCAGCGCCAGCGTCTTGTCCATCCGGTCGCGCAGCTCCCGAATCTCCTTCCTCTTCTCCATGGCCGCTCGCAATAAGCTCCCTCCTTCCCTCCCTCACCAAGACATCAACCTACCTCACCCAAAACCATAAAGAAGAGAACTTTCTCCATAGGAATACCGATCAAAGATAGAAACCACGCAATCTACACCAACGATTATTCCTTTTTTTTCTCCCCACAAAAAAGCTTCCAACTTTGAACGTCCTGTCACAGATAGGGGGAAAAGGCAAGAAAGCTAGGGACTTTATGCTCATGCGCAAGAGGAGGAAAGCACCTGCTCTCCACCTCCCCAAAGGAAGCTGGCCGCCACGAAAGGCTCCAAATTTATCCCAAGGAATCTATCTCCATGCTGCCAAAACACTTCTCTGGACCTTTCCCCCCATTGAAAGCCAGCACGAAAGGAGAACCCAAATTCCAAGGGAATCCACGCAGAAGCTACTACTGTTCTAGGTCAGATGACGCGCCGCCGGCGCTTACCGATCAATGGAGATTTCTCCGGCGATGAAGAGCAGAGGAAGCTGCGACGGCCGGCGATGGAAGAGGAGGAGGAGAGGTGGGAAGCTGCCAGAAAATGCAGTGACCAAGATTCCAAGAAGAAGACAATGGGCAATGCTGACCTGACGGAATTATTGGTGGTTTTCTCTGATGGAGTATTTGTTCCGGCCACCAGCTGAACAAACCAGCTGAGCTATCTGTGTGGTAGCCACCTTACATATTTTTTATAGGTTTTATGTTAACTAGAAATAAATTTTAAATCAAACTAAGTTAGTCTACATACTACTGATTTAATATTATGGTTTAATACTATTTATTTTTTATTATTTTGAGGATATTGTTTTGGCTAGAGATTTTTAATAGCTGATTAGTCTAAATATCATAGTAAGTGCATCTCCAATAGTTACTCTAAAAATTGATTTTCTATATAGTTTAAATTAGAGTACGTGAGTATGCTCTCAAAAAATAAAAAGCGAATGGATTAATTTTGTAGGTGTTTAAAGTATTTATTGGAGACGATATTTTAATTCTAATCTTAAAAATTTCGAGAATGAAACTCTTTAAATCTTTTCTGGATATACTCCAATATTTTATATTTTAGTACTATTACTTCCAAATTAGAGTACAGAGATATTTTGTTTGGTTGTTTAATCCATGTCACATCGTATGTTTAGATATCAATTTGAAGAACTAAACTTGAATTGATTATAAAAATAATTGCAGAATCAGAGAATTATTCACGAGACAAATTTTTAAGCCTAATTAATACATGATTAGCAAATGCTTAATGTAGCATCACATTATCAAATCATGGTATAATTAGGCTCATTAGATTTGTCTTGCGAATAATCTACCAATTATAAATGAGTTTTATAAATAATATACATTTAATACTCCAAAATAGTATCTAAATATTTAATATTCGACGATGCCATGAACTAAATTTTCGATGAGAGGAAACAAACGGGTACTAATTAAAATCTAAAGTTGTTTTAGAATAGGAGAATACAGATGTGGTGGCAGATAGGCACACGTCGAGGTCTATACTTAAATGCTAGAAAAGTAGTTGCAGCTGAGGCAGGGAACCAACCCCAGCTACCAGCATCAGCATCAGCATCAGCTACCAGCATCAGCATCACATCCTCGGATGCTCTGCTTGGGCCAACGACGCCACGTACGGCACGGTGGCCGGCAAGGTCGCTTTCGCTTCCGGCGGTGGTTGCGCCGCCGGGCCGGCCGGTGTAGTGATTGTAACCGCTAGCAACCTTCACTGCAACTGCAACACCGTGGACGTCTTTACTCTTCTATATCTATTTACCAGGCATACAAGTTTATAATCACACAAAAAACATCAGGAAGACATGAATTCTGAAGGAAAACCAAATACCCCAAAACAAACAAAACTACCGTAATGATATCAATTGTTGTTTAGTCTGTATTGATTTCCAAATAACAACAATATTATTGAGTTATATACATCAACCAGTTTAACCCAAACGCTTAAGCTGATGAGGAAAAGTAAACAATTTATTTCATATTCTAATACTCCCTCTCACACGAGACTTGGTTAGGTCTCTAGCATGAAATAGAAATGGACAACAATTTTTATTTAATTTCGTGTCAACCAAGATTCGAACTCAAACCTCTAGCTGTGATGCCATGTTGAGTTGAGACTCGGTCAGGTTTGTAGCTTAGACCTCTGGCTCTGATACCATATTGAGTTATATATAACAACCAATTCAACCCAAAAGTATAAGCTTATGAAAAAAGATTGACAATTCACTCCTAATTTGTCTCTTCATTTTTTATTCTTCATTCGTCCATTTAACCAACTATTTAAAAAGATTCCTCTTCAAGTGCATCACAGCAGCATAACTTTCGTCACAACATCAGTCAATGTATCACTCTTTCAGCGTTTCACCCGGGCTAACTGTAACTTGGAGGTATTAGTTGGCAGATATTGACTGAGATGTAATCCCAGTGGATGTACAACCGTCAAGTTCTTTGACTTTTGATCAGTTCCTATGACAGTTTTTTTTTCAAGAATGAATGGACAATGACAAATCTTTGGTCAAAATCTTAGAAAGAAGGTAAATCTGGCCCACTAAAGTTTTCAAGAACATTTAATGTCATTTGAGTCCTTCAGGTTCAATCTTCATGAATCATGATCCAGTTATTGTACATAAAAAATGTGTATAGAAACAGTGGGAAAAAGAATCAAATACTCCATCTGCAGAGACCACAGTTTTTGAGATAACCCACAGCATATTGAAAATTGTTGTTTTTCAGTTGAGTCAGTATTTTGAAAATTCCGAGTTAAAACCAAACAAATCACATATTACCAGAATAAAAAAACTCTATCCATTACATATTATAATTCAATTTTTTGATCAGACAAGCTTCTTTAACTTTGACTAGTTTTATAAAAAAAAATACCAACAATTATAACATTAAAATGGTTTCATTAAATCAACCATGAAATTTGTTCTAATAGTGCATTTATTTGATATTGTAAATGTTAATATATTTTTTAAAACTAATAATATGAAACTGAGACAGTAGCATGCACCTGTATATAAAACCAGAGCCTCCATAAAAATAATTGAACCTATTGCAGAAGTCAGTCAATAAGTTTCAAAATTGCACTGTGAAGCATTAAATATTTCGAGTGCCTTTCAACGATCGTGCAGGATTTAATGGATACATCTGAATCTTTTGACGTTATTTTCATGGCTCAACCAACAACTAACCAACTGGTGCCGAATCTAATTAAAGATGGATTACTGTGGTGGTGAGGTCAGCTGCCTTAGGTTGAACTTTGAGAGCTCTTTGTATCTCTCGACCACTCCAATCATGCATATGGTCTGCACAAAAATCAAACAATAATACTCCATCAGAACATGAAAGTGAGAGTGTGAGACCAGCTTAGCACAGCTCCAAAAGGCAAACAGATTTGCAATTCAATAAGTGATCATTTTATCATGTATATCTTCCATATCTTCTGGCCCGTTACTAGAATAGATTTGCAGCGTGGCTGATGCCTAGATACAGATCATGGAGAAGTATATTCTTATTTTACTCCTGAACAACAGAATCCCAACATTCCCAACTAATAATTATGGCGCATTTCCTAGGCAAGTTAAAAACTGCTTCAGTGACCGCATGCTCCTCTGCAGCAGGTTTCAGTGTTGGTAGACTTAATCACAGAGCAGTATGCAAGAACACCACATAACTAGATCATCCTCAGCTTGTTTGAGCAAGTGGTTAGGAAAACAACAAAGAAAGAAAAAGGACCTCAATTAAAGGATGATGCTTTCCCAGCCTATAGGGCATTGAAAATATCACAAGAATACATGTCTCACTAAATGTGATAAAGATGGGTATTATTTTGTAAAATCTGTGGGACCAAATATAGCTTTTAATACAGCTACACGAAGTGTGACAGAGCAACCAATTCAAAAGATTAATTAAACTAGTTTGCATTAACATTTTATGTTACAGAATTTTAACTATCCATGTACTTGAGAGTTGAGAATCATGCATCGGACATTTAAACCTTAAAAACCATAAACCATGGTTGGAGATATATATGATGCTTTTCTGAAATCACATTCAAAATTATAAATATATTATATTTCTTTTGAATAAGCAACTGACCCTATAGGTTTTGGTTAAAATAATAGGATATATTCTTAGCTTTGTAACAAAACATTCATACAGATTACGGACCATAACACTAGAAATCCAGTACCAATTGAAAGGCATTAAGTATAAAAATCACTAACCTTAGCAATCTGGACAATAATAGTCCTGTCTGGATTGTTGAGGTCAACTTTGTGAGGTTGAGGTACAGATTTTGCTACAGCATTGATAATTTTCATCCTATCAATTCCTGTGTTCGACCTTGCTTCATATAACACAGCAAACTGCAAAGATTAAAAACATCCAACTATCCAAGTAAGGGAACAAAATTCCGTATAACCAAAAAAAGAAAAAAAATCAATTTGCATTTTTCTTATAACTATGGTCTGTTCTTGCAACTTCCAGCATTTACTTGGCCACAAAGTGTGGTGTATGTCAGGTATACTTTGCATTGACCTACCTACTGCACTTTCTTGGGTGGAGAAAGGGCAAAATATTGTTGGATCACTTCAATGAGGGATGAATCATCAAATGAGAATACACTAGTGACTAGTGACTTATTTAAGGATAATTACCCAAGCAGCAAAAAAAAAAAAATGAACATTGCTATTTGATTGACTAACAAGTAACAAGTGGATATGATCATATGAACACATAAGTACATAACTTATACTCATGTGTCCACACTTCACACTTGGTGCTAACACATGATTATACATAATGGCTAGTTTAGCCTCCGATGATTAAATTCAGCATGAAGTAACAACAGCACAACACTAGTGACTTACTGTTCATATGATCTAATTGGACAAAGGGAAATATGAATAAAGCTACCATAGACAAAAATACTTGGTGCCATGTCTTTCTATCTTTTCTTACAGTTTGACTAGATTAAGTTTCCCTCAGAATGTAATTCCCTGTCTAATGAATTGCATGAAACATAATGTAGGAATTAGGTCAGCAAGTTACCTTATATACCAAAGAAGATTCCTTTGGGAAATACTTTTCAACAAGTGGACTAATTGCTTTCGTTATTTCCTCTTCTGACGCATAGCATGCCACTTCAGTGGGCAAAACCCTCAGAATAAATCTAGTGTACAACAAAACAGAAAGTCTTTAAACAAGAAAATAACTGCCTAATCTATTTCTTGAAAGAAAATTTATCTTAAAATATGATACATAATGAGCATAGAGAAAGATATATCAATATAAACAAATCTGAACCTGGACATATGTTTACGAGTTGAAGCTACTGATGACATCATATTTTGTACGACCTCAACTGGACCTGGATCTCCATCTCTTTTGTTCATTTGAATGAAAATGCAACCATTGCAACCTGAATCAAGGGTTGCAAAGAGCCTCTGTTTGATGTACAATGGTTTTCATCAGCTTCAAATTCACACAAGCAGTTGATCAAAGTAGTGAGATGTAATACATATCATTCATCAAATTAGACTCCTAACAAGATTTTCTCACAAAAAACTGCTTTAATGTACTTAAACAGTTATACATAAGTGCATAACGATGTCAAAACAATACTAAAATAAAACAAGTGAAGGTGAATGAATAGCTTCATACAATAGTTCACCCTTCAATCACGTTAACAGTTCAGAACCCTTTATGTACTACAAACGAAATTCAAAATTTAGAATCTGATCAAGGGTGATGAATATTTCAGTTATTAAGCAGGAGCACTTAATCACAACAATCTAAGATTCATTAATGTTTAAACTCAAAACAAACATTTGAATGATAAGGCCTAAGGGGCAAAGGCCAAAGGGTGTGGAGACAGCAATGAACTTAAAGCACTCCTAAGACTCAATGGCTGATACTTATGTCTAGCATCCTGCAAAACTGCTTAGGAGCTAAGAATCACATACTTCCTACATAAAATGACAACAGATGAGTAAACTACACTGACATTTTCTCAACTGTAGAAAGTGAAACAAACCTTTTTCCTATCCCCCAGCTCCTTCAGGTCCTCATCAATTAAATCATCAATGGGCTTATCATTGGACCCTTTTGGTTTATCAGTGGATTCTGTCGGTTTATCAGTGGACTCTTTAAGTTCTGTCTGTTCAGATATAGGAGGATCTTCTACACACAGCTTCTTTGGTTTTGATTCATCAGCAGTATCTGCTTGATCCTCATTGTCCTTGCTGGCAATTACAGAGGTACCAAGCACCTCCCCTGTATGATCATCATCATCATCCGAGGAATCAGAGTCCTCAAACTTAATTTTTTTGTTCATTGGTTTGTCAGGGACACTTTTGGATTTCTGGCCGGATCCTGTCCCATCCACCAGATCTTCGTAGAACTGCAGACCCAACAATTGAGCATCACACAGGAGGTTCTAACCAAGAGATGCATTTCCTATAAAAAAACATAAAACCGTGCATGCTCCACAGGCAGAAAAAATCTAACGACTAACAAACAAGCCAGCATACAGGGTATCAACTACCCCTTAATATCTCATTTCAGTTCACCTGTTCAAAGGTGTATGATGATGTGAAGCATTAAAACGGGGAAATATCTTGTGCAATCTGCAATCGTGTAATGGTGCGATCTGGTGCATCCAATCAAGATCCAACGGTTACATATGAAACCTAATACTTTTTTACTTTTTTCATATGTAACCGTTGGATCTTGATTGGATGCACCAGATCACACGATTGCACAGGATATTTCCCTCATTAAAACATCATATGGACCGCATCACAAGTTCACAACAGAGGAACCACACTGAACACAAAATAACACTAACATTTAACTTCCGCAAAACATCGCAATCACCACCTCCAAGCCTCCAAGAACGAATTTTTCAATAATAATTGTATGAGTGAAACACCAAAAGCCACTGGTGAGTTGATGAGTTATAGCCATAACCATAAGCAAACACTGAGCCGGTAACCCGTACCGTACGACGCCGACCAGGGTGGCGCGTGCAATACGACGAGCACCTACGGAGCGCAACGCCCGCCGGACGAACGGTGTAGAGCTTCTTAGACACACACAGCGGCGGAAGGAAGTAACACAGTATCTTACGGAGTCGAGGAGGGAGAGGGCCTCGCGGGAGGCCTGGCGCTCGCGGCCGCCGTCGCAGGTGATGAAGAAGCCCTGCACGCCGGGGCGCAGCGGGTAGCCCCCCTTCCGCACCGGCTTGCCGTGGGGGAGGTACTTGCGCTTCCGCCCCTTGGTGACGCCGGCGCCCGCGCCAGCGTTGGTGCTCGGCTTGCCCTCGCCGGAGGCCATCTCCTAGGTCGGGGACGGGGTTTCTCTAGGGTTTCCGGCGTGGTGGGTTTCGGGGGAAGTGGCGATTGCGGCGGGAAGCAGAGATTGCAGGGACCGTTGGATCAAAATATCAAATTGTAAACGAATTAGGCCCATTTTCCGATTTAAAAAAATTGAAAAAATTTCAAATCTGTTACCCGTTTGAAAAAAATGCAAAACTAGACCCCGTCGGCAGATTATCGGACGAACTAGGCTGATGTGGCTCTGGCTGACTGACTCGATGGGAGGGCACGAGGCAGGCGCGACGCGGCGAGGCGGGCCTAGTTCAACCGTTGGTCGGCCGAACGAGAACCACGTCAGCCCTGGTTCGGCAGATGATCTGCCGACGGGGTCTAGTTTTATAATTTTTTCAAATCAGGTACCAGATTTAAATTTTTTTCAAAAAAAATATTATTAAAAAATTCCCCATTTTCCTCGAAAATTTGGCGTTTTCGCATGAAATTATATGATGTTTCTAAACAAAATCCTCGTGTATTTACCCTTTTGGGCCATAGAAATGAAATACAATTTTGGTTTTTGGCATATTAGCATCTATTCCCTTTGTTTTATATTATAAATTATTTGATAGTTTAAAGTTAAATTTCTCTAACTTTGAATAATTTTAAAGAAAAACATAATAACTAATTTAATATTATAGTTTTTGCTATTTTTTATAAAATTAATTAAAGTTAGATAAGTTTAAGTAGTAAAAACAAACAATTTATAATATGTAATAAAGAGAGTATATGGAAGAGCCATGTTCAGATTTGATTTTCATCGGAATTTGGACATTTTTGACATTCCAAATGCAGCAAAAATAGTCGTATATGAAAGTCCCTGTCACATTCCATATAATTCCATACGAGCTGAGCTGAATTCCGGGGCATAAATGTTACAAAATATCTGCTTACAAAATCCAATCAGATTTAATTCCCAACGCATGCCATGGACAAGCAGAGAAATCTGAAGCATTAAAACACCAGAAGAGAGGGGTGACCAAAGATGAATAACTCAAGTTACAACCTGCACAAAACCTCCACACACATAGATAGAGGGATTGGTATCAGTTGACAACTCGACATCTATCAAAGAGCAGCCTAACTTCCATCATCTCTAGCAAAGAGCAGTGTGCAAGTTTGCCGTTTTGCTTTACTGGCCAGCAGGACCAACAAGAACACCCTGCGCAGACCCTTCCTTCTTGCTGCCTTCTTCCTCAGCATTGGTGTCTGCCTTCCGGATTCTGATCTTGTACTTGAGCTCAAACTCAGTGATCTCCTTCTTTTTCCTCTCCAGTGCTTCATTCATGCGAGCGATGATGTCTTCAAGCCCCTCCTTATTGCACTGCACTGCAGGCAAGACTTCCTTGATGGTCCTTTCAACCAGGACTCCACCAATCATTCTGTAGCAACGCCTTGAGTGATCCAGTGGCTCGATTGCACCAATCACAAGAGAGTGTTCACTGACTTCCATCTCTAGCTCTGTAATCTTGGTGTAAAGTTGAGTCATTTCAGAGCGCATGTTTGCATAAGTGTTTGCAACTACTTGCTCATTTATGGCTTCCTTGCTGTCACCACCTGTTGTGCTTGCCATTTTCCTTGTGACACAGTCAACAGCAGAAGGATGTCAACAAGACCAAAACCTGAAAAATGACAAAAAATCAATTCTTTAGCATATGCATCAAAGTATAAAAGGCACGCAGATAAATAATGATGTGGCACAGACATTACAAAGTGCACTAGATGTCAATTGCTGCTACGATTTAATAACAATTATCACTACTTCTATTGATGACATATAAATACTATCAAGGGCAACAAAGGCAAACAAATTATTATAGTATAAAGAATAATTGGACTATGGTTAGAAAGCATAAGAGAGCTAATGAACTACTGCACCGTTTTCAGAAAATGGCAATAGAAACATAATGAATTTTCTACTTGTATACATTGTGCTCTCCTAACATAGGTTTAGCGCTTTCTAAAGAAAGAACCAGCGTGGCTTAAGTTGAAGAAATCTACATTGCCCGGATACGCTGATGCATGAAACAGCAATACTTTGATACATATACATATATAAGGAAAAAAATTATTGCCATTAGTGCGGACATGTTTATTTTGCTTTTGCCATCATGTTATGCTAAATTTCGTTTATGCCATCTGGTTTCTCAATTTTTGCTTGAAAGTGCCATTGCAGTTTGTAAGACGTTAGATCAAATGTGATGAAATTTTTTTATCCCCAAAATACCCTTCAAGGTCCAGAATAGAGTCAAGGCCAACTCAATCAGTGGGGTACCCAGAAGCCAAGCATATAGGACATGCCTTTAGTTGTGCCCAAGAACTACGTTGCGTGATTAGGCAGAATATTTGATTTGAAGACGCAACCAAATTTAGCAAATAGCATGCAATATACCAAGCGAGTAAATACACATGGTAACAGGCACACTTTTTTTAGATGAAGGTGTGCAGTGTGCTTACTGAACGGATCAGCACAGGGGACTAGGAGAGTGGGACAGCAGGCTGGTGTTGTCAGCTTACTGGAGGCAGCACCGGTGGCTCCTGCTTCTGTGCGGGGACTGTGACGTGCGTCTCTGGAGGCATGGCAGAGTGGCACCGGCGGCTCCTACGGTGGTGGCTCTATGCAGGGATAGTGGCGTGCATCTGGAGATGGAGAGTGTGAGTTGGGCAAGATGAGGGGGAGAGTTAGGGTTTGTGTAATTGAGCTGGATTTTTACTGGCTGCAGAAGTATCAAAGTCGGTTGTAGAAGTATCGAAGTATCGGCTGCAGAAGTATCGACTGCAGAAGTATTGAAGTATCAGCTGCAAAAGTACCAAAGTATTGGCTGCAGAAGTATCGAAGTACCGAAGTATCGGCTGTAGAAGTATCGAAGAATCACAGATGTATCAGGAAAGTATAATATCGGTTGTAGAAGTATGTGGAGATTGGTCCTGATACACCAACGCACGCATCAACCCTAAACCCAAACCTAAACCCTAAACACTGATGAGTATCAAAGTATCGGCTGCAGAAGCATCAATGTATCGACTGCAGAAGTATCGAAGTATCAAAGTATTGGCTGTAGAAGTATCGAAGTATCGACTACAGAAGTATCGAAGTATCACAAATGTATCAGGAAAGTATAAAAAAGGTATCGGCTGTAGAAGTACGCGGAGATTGGTCCTGATACACCGACACACACATCATCCCTAAACCCAAACCTAAACCCTAAACACCAACGAGTATCGAAGTATCGACTGAAGAAGTATCGAAGTATCGGCTGTAGAAGTATCGAAGTATCGGCTGTAGAAGTATCAAAGTATCGGCTGTAGAAGTATCGAAGTATCGGCTGTAGAAGTATCGAAGTATCGAAGAATCACATATGTATCAGGAAAGTAAAAAAAAGTATCGGCTGTAGAAGTATGTGGAGATTGGTCCTGATACACCAACGCATGCATCAACCCTAAACCCAAACCTAAACCCTAAACACCGACGAGTATCGAAGTATCAACTGCAGAAGTATCGAGTATCGCCGTATCGGTTACAGAAGTATCCAAGCATCAGCTACGGAAGTATCAAAGTATCACATATATAACAGGAAAGTATCGAAAATTATTTTGATTTATTTAATCTCTATATTCGATACGTCGCTGATACCGTATCGGCGTATCGGTCAGACATTTTCCCGTATCTCGGATACGGGACGTAGGCTGGACGAACAAATGCAGAGATTGGACCTGATACACCGACGCGCGCATCGACATGCCAACCTGAACAGACTACAATCTTAACGCAACCAGGGCCCAGATTTCCACTGATCACAGCGAACCTCCCCCAAACTTCTCCAGATCATGAACCAGGAGAGCTGCCAAAGATCAGAGGAGTGGCGAGTAAGGAGGTAGGTTTTGGACTAACCAGAAGCGCGTTGCTTAAGGCAAGGGAGACAACGGCCGTCTCCGAGTCCGAGATCCACCGCTGCCCCGGCCGAGGTCGACGCTTCTCACGGAGGACGACGACGACGACGACGACGTCGGCAGCGACTTGGGAAGGCAGCACGCCAGTGATGCGTTCGAGCGCGGAGGCGGCGGATGGGGGACGACGAGGTGAAAAATCTCGAAACCTAGATGTAATTTTGCGAAGTGGTCCCTGTGAATGGAAGTATTCACATGGGTAATACCGAATGCACGGCCGATATAGTTGGGCTTTTTGGGCTTTGCGGGCTTTGCTGGTTGGGCCGAGGGATCAGGTGGGCCCATTTGGATATCCGAATTCCCACTACAATTACGGCCCAGTAATTGCAGCCCAAGTTAGTTTCCCAGGAATTGGGTCTCCCAAATTGGGCCAGAATTAACACTTCGGCATATGTGGTATTTTCGTGATTTTTTTTCGAAATGATACGAGTTCTTTAAAACAAATTTTAAATTGTTACACGTTTTTTAAAAAAATGCAAATTTAGGTGGTGTTTGGTTTCTTGGACTAAAGTTTAGTCCGTGTCACATCGGATGTTTGGACATCAATTTGAAGGATTAAACTTGAACTGATTATAAAAATAATTATAGAATTGGAGGATTATTTACGAGACAAAATTTTTAAGCCTAATTAATCTATGATTAGCAAATGGTTACTGTAGCATCACATTGTCAAATCATGGCGTAATTAGGCTCATTAGATTCATCTCACAAATAATCCACCGATTATGAATGGGTTTTATAAATAGTCTACATTTAATACTCTAAAATAGCATATAAATATTCGATGTGATGGGACTAAATTTTGGACTAGGGGAACCAAACACCCCCTTAGACTTCTTTTGGTGTTTCAAGTGCTATTCTAAATCGATTGGTCCTAGATCGATACTTCATCAACCGTCGATTTCGAAACGCCAATTTTTCTCTCTGTCGTCCGCGTTTGAAAGTGTCAATTGAATGTTAGTTTTGTAATTTTTTAAAAATCGTATACTACCAGATTTTAAATTTTTTAAAAATGCATTGTTTCGAATAGAATCGTATTTTTCTATTTTTAAAACTTCAATTCAAGTCAACTACACATCTCCTTTAAGATTTTTATTAAAAAAATTATAAATCAATGTGAAGTGTAAAAAACAAAACTTTGTTTATTAATAAGGACTAATTGTTAAACGGTATTGAAAAACAAAAGTTGAAGATAGAAATAGAGTTTTTAGAATAGAATGGAAGAGATAAAAATAAAGTTTTTGAAAAGAGAAAATTTCAACTAGAATTTTTAGAATCAGGATAGAATTGAAGAGGTAAAGATAAAGTTTTTTGAAAATAGAAAATTTCAACTAGAATTTTTAGAATTGGGATAGAATTGAAGAGATAAAAATAAAGTCTTGGCTCACTATCTCATCGAAACAAAGCGTTCATCAGCTAACCCAGCTGACTCAAACAAGGTGGCATCCATCTGGACATGCTGCGGTTGCTGAGAGACTAGATGACGCAGAAATGAGCAGCAAAGCTGGCCAGGATGAAGAAGCTGACCACCAACCGAAGAACTCCTCTGATGACTCCAACGATGATGGCAGATGCAAGTCTGTGGTGGCATCTGATTCAGCTGACTCAAACAATGTGGCACCTGGACATGCTGCGGCTGCTGAGGATGATGGCTTCAGAAATGAGCAGCAAAGCTGGCCAGCAACTGAAGAACTCCTCTGATGACTACAAGGATGATGGCAGATGCAAGTCTGTGGTGACTTCTGATTCTCTGGATTGTCAGGTTAATCTTGATCCAAGCCGGCAGGTCCAAAGAAGAGAAAGATGATCCAACAGAGCCCTGATTGTGTTGCCAGCAGACTGAGGTCCCGTACTCCCGTTCCAAGCAATCATGAACGACCTGATCTTATGAGCATGTCAGTTTCTTTTGGTGCTAGTGACCAACATGGCAACATCAGTGGTCACTATCTTTTTTCGACGAAGAACTAAGTTCATTGGCATGCATTTTGTGGTTGATGGTCGTTTAGTTGCACCAGGTGATACATTGTCTGTGCCAAGTATGCCCCCTAATGAACCTGTAATTGGCTATCTCTGTAATTAAGTAATGCTTTAAACTGCTCATGATTGCCCTGTGCTATTGAAATCCTACTAATTTGCTACTCCTGTCTCAGCTGAGTTGAACTAAACCCTAGCATTTCACATTCTAGGTACATCTTAAGATTATGAAAATTGCATCGGCACATAATGTTACCATAAGAAAGGTGAATACTGGATAGCATTCATTCATATGTATGTGTCAAAACAGGTCATGATACAAGATTTAATTATTTTTGTTATCTACATAAGTAGTTGAGCCTAAGGTACTGTTTGATTTGTTGAGTACAAGAAGGTCATGTATGTTAGGTATGAATTGATTTGGGATGAGATGGTACATTAGCTTGTTTGGATGGATGTATGTATGAAACGATATATGCTAACGATTAGTTATGGTTAGTAACATCTAATTACAATTAATTTTTAGCTAGAAATACTTAATAACCATTAATCTTAACTAATTATATATAATTAACATAGTTAACAGAAATTGAACATCGTCGTTCGTTTGTTTTTATCGTATGGTTTAGCATCTGGAGAGAATATTCCGAGAAACTGAACTAACTCATCTTAGACGGTTTCGTTCAGTACAACCAACCAAACAAACTCGTTCTTCAAAACTGTACCAAACTGTCTTGAATGTATCTGGTTTAAACAACCGAACAATATCTAATTCACTGGGTACGAGAGGAGCTCATCAACCAGCTCCATGCAAATGAGAGTGATTTCTGTTTCTACCTAACCAAGCTCACTAGATGCAAGCAATTTATGAGCTATAACAAAAATAGTTGAGCATAGTGATTCATTGTTTATCTATTTTTATTTCGCGTAATGTGCCACATAGACAAATACGATCAACCAAACATCTCATTTTAATCAGGAACAAACAGCTGAATAATTATTGATGTATATACATACATGCTTCCTTCTGAAGAATGACAAATTCATAACCACTTGCTGCTGTTGTCTTCAGTGTTTAGTTCCTGCCTTGGCATCCTTGTAGAGCTGATCAATGCAATCCTGCATTAAAAGTTGTTATTGTTATGCACATACTTACAGTTATGTACAGCTGAACTGCATACAGTCTTCAAGAGATCAACAGGTGATGCCATGAAAACTTCATGCACATGATTGCATTCCTAATAGAAATCCTAACAACAAAACCAAAGGAAAGACTTTATGCTCATAGAGTTTGTTCCCTCTAACCTTGTAATGTTTGAGCAGTTGGGGTCTCTTGAGCTTAAAAGTTGGGGTCACCAGGTCCTTCTCTATGCTGAATGGCACTGTCTCTAGGTGAATTGCCTTGAGCATCTCAAATCCTTTCAACTGCATGGCACAAGGTACAAAAGTTGATGGTCTTATAGACTGTCATAAATCAAGAAACCTGACTACAGATTATCAGTTTGCAAGTTTCTTCGGTGTTCATCGACTCACCCCTAGTTTCTGACCAGTTTTGTTTAGCTCATCCTGAATGTACATTCTTGCCTTCGGATCATCGCACAATTCTGCAAAGTCACCAGCTTTGTTGTTCAGTGCAGCCCAGTCATCAATGGCCTGCTTCTCAGGGACAACCACAGCAACAAGGAAGGACTCAAAGCTGTTCCCATAGACCCAAACCTGATCCAAAGATGACTATCCATGTAAGCTGAATCTGAACAAAACCATGTGTTGAACTACTTTGATTTGTTCGTCGTTTCGATCATCGTACCGATGCAACTAGGGGAGACTGCATGTATGCACTTTCCAGGACCTCCACTGCTACATACTCCCCCTGGGACAGCTTGAAAATGTTCTTCTTTCTGTCGATGATTTTCATCGTGCCATCTGGTTGCCACTCTCCAATATCACCTTCACAGTTCACACACAAGATGGTTTCTCATCTATGACAATTTATCTCAGCTTGCAGATCATTCAGTATGCTTAGGAAGTGAAGGAAATTGCTTTACCTGTATGGAACCAACCATCTGAGAAGACTTCCTCTGTGAGGTCAGGGTGCTTGTAGTAGCCGGAGAACAAGGTGTGACCCCTCAAGCAGATCTCACCCCTGGGCACATTTGAGAGTGCATCATAGCCCATTTCAGCAATGGACTCTAACCGCGCTTCAATTGTCGGCACAGGAGGGCCAACTGTTCCAATCATTGAGAAAACATTGGCAATTGATGTGAAGCATCCTGCACAGCTCTCAGTTAGCCCTGCATACCAAGAGCATGATTAGAGTGAGTGATCTTGCTTCTCTGGATCATACTGGTAAGTAGAATTGAATTCTGCTATGAATTTGACATTAAGGTTGCTCATGCTATCTGGGCAGTCAAAGATACACATGCATTACATTTTTTCCTAAGCAATTTTATGACACATTCTACTGGCAGTAGAATGAATTATAACCCTTAATCTCCTTCCATCCAAGGGTTACAAATGATTTCTACTGTTATATTATTGATCTGTGACAGTATAATTTATAAATAGTAAAATCATCAAAAAAATAGGTGACAAGGAGATATATGAAAATCATCTAATGACAATCATACCCAAAATAAGATCAATTAAAGATGACAAAAGATAGATTCTACTGGTAGTTATGGTAGTTAGTAGAATGCACCGTGACAGTGCTCTTTTTTTCCATAGCAACGCGATTACTGAACTGAATTGCCATGTGAATTCTACAACTCTCACCATATCCCTGAACAAGGACACTGCAGCTGGTAACTCGCATGAATTCTTCGATGTGTCTTGGCAAAGGTGCTGCACCTGATAGCAGGAGGCGTATGCGGCCTCCAAGACCTTCTTTTATCTGTGCCATCATTCATTCCATCAATGAAAATTATTCCACAGATGTGCTAATTAGGGCAAAATGAAGTTGAAAAGAAGTCTTAAAATCTGCACGTACTTTGCTGAACACTATTTTGTCAAAAAACGGCGATGCTTCGTGCTGTTTCAACCCTTTTTGCAAATTGCCAAGTTTGCTGATGACAATGTGGCAATTCAATTATATGAGAACTATGAACATGTTCTTGGTTTGATGGTATATATGCATTTGAAATCTTTTTTACACAGTACTTACTAATTGTATGCATACTGAAAAAGGTGTTTTGCTATCATCCCTCCAGACTGAATTTTCTGATTGATACCTTCAACCATAAGATTTCCATATTACAACTAAGCACAAAATGCAGTTGGAATTGAGAAGATCATTTGATTTTTCTTTGCATTGTACCTGTGTATATGCGATCATAAACACGAGGAACACCACAAAATACTGTTGGTTTCATCACTCGGACATCCTCCATCAGATACCTAATGTCCTGTTAAGAAAATTATATCCATCAGATGGTCAAATAAAGAACTATTATACTTCCATGATGTAGCTCATATGGTCATACCCCTTGCCAGAATCCAATTGATGCCCCTTTAGAAATGCAGTAGTTTTCAATTACTTGATCAAATATGTGAGCTAATGGAAGATAGGAAAAATATGAATCATCTTCAACTATCTGCATAAATATTAGTATTTAACCGGTCAGAACAGCATATAAGGAAATATACAAATCTAATCAGTAATGGACGACAATAGGTGTTCAACTATAATTAAAGAGTCCTATTACAGTAGCAATAATGCAACAGTATGATGCATGTAATAGGAGGCCCCAATTTTATGTGTATACATGAAAAATGGTTTGAGAAGCTTACCACTTTGTCTGTCACTTTCAGAAGATATTCTGTGGTCATAACACCGGCAATGATAGCCCTGTTTGTGATTATCACACCCTTTGGATCCCCAGTTGTTCCACTGGTATACATGATTGTACAAATGTCATCCTTTTGTTTCTTAGGAAGTTCATAGTTTTCTTTTCCCTGTTAAAGTGGCATACCATGTGTCAGGATATCTATGATGTCGCAATGAATTAATATCGAAAGGGCTTGTATCGAAAGGGCTACGGGATAAGTAGAGTAAGAGGAACTTTGACTAACCAATGAATAAAATTCTTCCCAAGAAAAGCAAGACAGTCCTAATTGTTCAGCTTCCCTTTTCAGCTCAATTGTCACATCTCCAAAACTAACAATGGCTGAAGTTGCAGAAATAACATGAGAAATGAATCGTATGTAGGCATTCAAAAAGGTTTGGTGTCCAGAGTCCAGATAGCTAACCTTTGATGTGGGCTCTGCATTTCTGTACTGCAGATAGTACCTGAAGATTGCAATTCAAGTACTTGTTAGATGCAAGAGAAACTGATCTTCAGAACTGTTTTAAGTTCTTTAGTCTATTGTATCAGAGACTGAGTAAATATTAACCAGTCATATCATCTGATTTAAATTTGAGACACATTACATATATGGCATGCTAATTAGTATGGTTGAGAACAAGGTATTTTTCGGAGATCATTGCTTGCTTACTGATTTTATCTTGCTCTCCTGCACAAATGCTATAGAGATCTCAGCATGATCCAATATGAATTCAACTGCATTTGCACCTGCGTTTTATTCGGAGACAAGGCACCAATCAGAGTGTTGCATTGTGAAGTACAGTAATAGATACCATGACTCATGCTTGTTTGATCAGATTTTTTACAGGTGAATTTTTATTTGGTGTTTTGTTCTTGATGTGAGCCAGTGTTTGTGGCATGCAGAACCTACCAAGGGTGTCATACAGTGGAACATAGCATACTCCTTGGCTGTTGCATGCCTGCATAACAAACAATAAAATACAAGTAATCTTACATCAGATTTCTCTTCAGGAAATTCTTGCATGGCTTGCATAACAAACAATAATGAATTCACCTGCATGGCCATAACCCATTCTGGACAGTTGGATCCATATATGCCACAATGGCCTCCCTAACCACATAGATCAACACTGTATTCAGTGAGTATTCATGCCAGCATGCAGTTCATGAACAGAAGAAAATCACAGCATACACAAACAGATCAGCTCATCAACAACATTTGCTCACCGGCTCAACACCTAAGCTTCTGATGGCTGATCCAATCTTCATGACTTTCTGGTACACTTGTTCATACATTAGCCACTCATAGTCACCAGCCTATCAAAATCACACACAAAAATGCATTCTTGCCACATTAGCAGGATCGAAAAATGTAGCGTAATTCTTAATTAGATTAATCGCTAGTTCGCTATCACTTTAGCAGATTTGGCATACCTTGCCTTCTGAAACTTGGCGTTGGCCCAGCATCTTGTTCTTGGGGCACTTCTTGACAGCTCCACTTCAAGAACAGAGACGAGAAAAAAAATGGAAAATTTAAACATGATTCCCTCGAATCTCAAACCTTGCAATTGATCACTAAAAACACCAGCTTCTCACTGGAAAGTTGGGACAAACTTGATGGATGCAAAGGGAATGTAGTGTCAAAGAGGCCCATTGTCTTGCCAAGAACCAACCTGAAGAAGTCCCAAGGGGACAGGATGTCTTCAGGGAGCTGCATGAGGCCGTCCTTGGCGTAGATGCTCCGGTAGACTGGCCCGGCCGACGGCTTGCCGCCGGCGGCCGGCGTCGCTTCCCCCACCTTCACGGTGTACACCTCCTCCATATCCTCCTCTGCGAGGCTGCAAGCACCGAATGTGATCTTGGCACAGTGAAAAAATGAAAATGCAGATCTTTTCCTCTCCTCAGCTTGGATTGCTGGGAGCTTCAAGAGGAGATTGCTTGAGCTGGAGCTGGAGTGGAGTGGCCAGTGAGATGTGAGGCAGTTATGGCACTGGTCTCAGTAAGTCTGCATGGTTGGTGAGCAATTTAAAGCTTGTGCTAGTACTATAGTGATGGTGCACATAGTTAGTGTTTAAAGTTTAATACATGTCATATCGTATATGTATCGGATATTTAGTCATCAATTTGAAGGACTAAACTTAAACTAATTATAAAAATATTTGCAGAATCGGAGGATTATTCGCGAGACAAAATTATTAAGCCTAATTAATCCATGATTAGCAAATATTTATTGTAGCATCGCATTGTCAAATCATGACATAATTAGGCTCCTTAGATTCGTCTCGCGAATAATCCACCGAGTATAAATAAGTTTTGTAAATAGTCTACATTTAATACTTTAAAATAGTATCCAAACATTCGACGTAACGGGACTAAAATTTAGACTAGTGAAAACAAACACCCCGTGCTTTTCCACCTCTGAAAAAACTAGTACAAATTTCCAACTAGCATTAGTTTTTCTGAATGAAAATTGTGTAGAGTATAAATTTCTTGCACTAGATAATGCAGATGCATCTCCTGCAGACCTGGGTTTGATGAAACATCAGAAGACAGCTGAAAAGACACTGTTAAAAAGAAATGAAAAACAGTATGGCTATCTCATGGATTAAGGATAGCTGTTCTTCTTTCAAGAAAGACTGAAAGGGACAGCAACACTTGAAGGAAGGAAGGAAGGAGAGGCTACCAGATTGCAGCAGATCTGTAGGCGTTGGCAGGTGAGGAGAAAATGGCGGCAATTCACGCCACGCTGCTTCGTGGTTTGCTAGCTAGCAGTCGAAGATGCAGGTGCAACAAGCTTCTAACAACTTTTGGAGGCATTGATTTTTCGCTTGCGATTTAGGATTAAGTTAGAAACATGTCATTAAAGTTTTTACCTTTCGAAACTATGTCATCCATACGTTGCTGAGGGTACGTTTGGTTGAGCTGTAGATTCTGAAAAAGGTGTTGTGAGCTGTGAGTCGTGGAAAAGCTGTTGTGAGCTGTAGAAAAACTGAGAAGTTGTTTGGTTGGAATAATTGCGGATTTATATTTTGGTGGTTCGTGATGTCTAGTTATATTATTAATGTGTAATTTTACATGTAGATCATTCTAATCATGAAATTTTGTAATGTTTACATTAAAATTATATATTTTAAAATTACACTAAAATTATATATTTTACTAAAATTTTACTTTTTCTAAATTTACATGAACTAATATGTTTTAATAGCATAGTATGTAATATTCATTCAAAGTTAAACTGAGAACCTATGAAATCTGGATTATACCAGCTTTCAAATTTGTACTACGAGAATTCGCAGATTCTGGAAAAGCTGGGTGACCAAAAGAGCTATTTGGTTCAGATTCCAGCTTCCGAGCCAGAAAGCTGGTTCAAAAATCTGAATCAAACATGCCCTAAACAGACACGGACAAGAAGCCTCCCAAACCCTAAGGGTAACTAGGGCTTGCACGGAGATTCTCATTAGCTAACAGATCTAAGTAGCTAACCAGTGATAACTAGAAGAATCTTTTCTGACTTCTGGATTCTAGTTTATTTCTAGATTCTGAAATAATTGTAATCGTTTGAATTTAAAAAAAATGCACTAAGATAGGATCATTAATCCTATCTAGATTCCATTAAAACTTTTGAATCTTTTTTGAAGATATTGATAAAGTCAGATAATTCAACGCTAATGTTGATTATGTGTTTGCTCCGCCACTGGTTAATTCCAAAGGGAAAAAGATCAACACAAAAATACGACAAATTGCATGGGAGTCGATTTTTTTGTATGATACCGATCTCACATACGGTTCCAATCATCTTAACCGATAACGATAATAACTAACTATTAATTAACCCGTATAACTATTACCGGTAAATACGGTAACTGATTATTAACCTACTAACCTACCGGTAACAAACTATACACACCAATCTTGTGATGAGTGAGCACGTCACAACCATGTAACTCACAATAGCCAGTTATATTTATTTTTTGTTTTAACAAATAAACATGTTATATTTATTACAACTCAAAAAAATTAGGGTATATTTAACGCCCACCAATTCCGACTTATTCTTTACGATGGACCGAAATTTTAAACTTAAAATCCCAACCTATTCATATAGAATGGATAGAAGTAGTGGGAACCCATGATTTTTAGATGGTGTCTTACATTGTTATATCACTAAGATAATATCTTTAGAAAATCATAGTTTCAACTCTAATTTCTAAACGTGAGCTTCATAAAATTTAAAATTTAACATGGTGTTTTACTTGAGGCATTGTTTCTTTATTTCTATCTCTTTATCTTCTTTAGTTTTCTTGTCACATCACATTCATCACGTTCTTTTTTACGTGATAGCGTAATAAATAGCTTAGACATCCCTATAGAGGATCGTGCCTATTGTAATAATGATTAATGAAGTGGAAGAAGAAACAATCACAGTAATTAACAATAAATCAGGAGAAGATCGAGAGAAAACGTACAAAACGATGGCATATGCATGGATGCAATTACTCCCTGAATGAGCGCCAAAGCGAAAAAGAGGAAAAAACATCACCGAGGAGATGATCAACAATCATTCAAGTGACCCATATGCACTTGAAAAACCAATATTTTGTGAAAGGATGTGAGTTATCTGGCACAAATTTCCTCAGAAAAAGTGCTCAGCCGAGAATAGTATCAGGATGGGTGACCTCCTGAGAAGTTCTCGTTCACATCTCCGACACACCCATGACCTTCAAACAAGGTCGGGCCCATGTGGCCTATTCAAAAAAAACAACATTTTGATTACCATAATTCACGCCTGCGACATGATGTGTTGAAATTAAAAACAGCATTGAACATTGTACATACATACTACAGCCTTCAGCAACTCTACTACTAAGCCCAACCAGATGGTGCCAAATGGCAAAGAAGAGGATGCCAATTAACATCACCTAGACAACAAATTTCCACACAAGTAGTTGTTGGCCCTTAAGAGATTTTCATTGCATGGGGCAGCAGGGAGATGAACTCTTGTGTTGCCAATCCTCCACAAAGAGGGATCTCAGCTCACACCGTGTTTACCGTATCCGCAAGTGAACGGAATATACACCCTAAGCCTGCTCTCTCAGTGAGTTTTTCATGAATTTTGAGGCACTGGTCACATGTTGGCCTGTCCCCAGTTGACAGACCTCTGTATAGGTACCTGCGGTGTGTGTACCGATGTTTAGAACAGAACAATTGATGTATAATTTGTATATCATTAAGAGCCAGATCATTTTCAGACTGAATTTCAGTTACAAATCGCATTTGCCGTGAAACTGAACTACTGAAGACAAGGAGCAAAGCAAACAAGGAACTACTGAGTGTTTCACTGCTCACAGAGTGACAACATAAGTTACATTGAAAATGTTTGTGAGCAACAGTTATGCAAAAATAAAGCGAAACGAATACGGCAAACATTGCATTGCCAATTACGGAGAATGCTGCCACAATTTTCAATCAAAATTCAAACATGAGAAAAAAAATGGAGATATGGGTGAAGTACTGAAGTAGCAATGCTGATGAGACTACAGATATCCACTAGTGCCATCCTCATGGTTCAAGCATGATAGTTGCAGTAGTTTCTCTAAATTAAAACATAAAAAGATAAAAGTGCACAAAACAATCAGTGCTTTACTAGATCTAGCACCAACTTATTAAGTACTCGTCAACTCTTTGTGCAAATGACCATGAATGCTCAACTATAAAATGCACAATTGATGCATACGCTGTAGAACATGTCATGCTGGATTCGTAGCACTTACTAAAACAACAGGTTGCAAGATTACAACAGCACATTTCGAATTTAAACTAGAAATCGGTCATCACCTACATCTGAATTCCAAACAGCTAGCCCTACACTGACATTTGCACGCAGAAAATTACTCTGAGCAGATAAATATGGTTGGATCTCGAATGAAAGAGAGGAAAGGGAGGAGAGGAGAGGAGGGTGCGCGTCTCACTTCATCAGGATGTCGTAGTACTCGGGATCCAGCGAGCTGAACATGCCGTCTACGTCCTTGATCGCCATCAACGCGCGGTGCACCACGATCCAGTTCGCCGACTGCACACGACGATCCCAGATCATGAAACCCGATATCCCCAAGAGAATCCATGGAGATGGAGGAGACAGGAGACCAACCGTCCCGACAAAAAAGGGGGTTGAAATCGAACCTTGCATCGCTCGTCGCGGGTCTTGAGCGGCGACCCCTCGAGCGCCGTCTTCAGGGCCTCCACCTGCTTCGACCTGCCCGGCGTCCACAGCTGGTCACCCCGCGAACCCAGTAATCACGAAGCTGGGGGGGACAAGTCGGGAGAGAAGGTGGGGCGCTTACTGCTTGAGGAGGGTCTCGATCTTGCGGGACTTATGATCGATGCGGGCGATGATAGCCTCCAGGTTCTCGTCCGCGTCGAGGTACGCCGCCGCCGCCGCCGCCGATGACACCGCCGCCATCTCGCCGGCGACGAGGAGAGCGAGGCGTGGCCGTCGCCTCGGCCGCGTGGTCTGTTCGTGTTAAAATGGGCTTTCGGCCCGGCCCAATTATTTGGATGGGCCTGCATGTTGGGCCAACGTTTCAAGTGATGATTTCTCACGAATTTCACATGAAACTGTCCAAATATCGTACAAAATCTGACTAGTTGCTATCAAGTTAGTTTTTCAAATGCAAACCCCCTTTTTAGCTAAAGAAAATTTGATCGTGTATATACCTTTTATTTGGATGAAATTTGTAAATATTGTCTGCTATGTTTTTCAAAGAAATACAAGGGGCGTATGCGTATGAATTTTAAAAAAAACATGTATAACCATTCACTAATAATTAAGATAAAATACATATGATTTCTGTTATGTATATGATGTATCTGAATCTGTATTTGAAATTTTTTTCATGTGATATTTAATTTTATAGTTTCTTATGATTTATTATGAAAAAAATAATGCCCAAAATTTTTATGCCAGATACCATGGCAAAAACTATATACACTATTTTTTTTTAAAAAAAATGAGTTACATTTAGAGTTGAATTGTTTCTACGAGTCTTTATTGTGCACGCTTCATAATTTTTAAAAACAAAGCACAATTTCACGTCTCTTACAAACTTCGTTCGAAGAATTTTTATTTAAATCGTCTCTGACGAAAAATCGAGCAGTAAAAAAATATTTAAATTTCCATTGCCGGGATTTGAACCCGGGTCGTCTGGGTGAAAGCCAGATATCCTAACCGGACTAGACGACAATGGATTTGTGTTGGCTGCGGTTGAAAAGTTTTTATATCATTTAGTAAAATCGAAAACAAAATATTTTTTCGATAAAACATTTGTAGAAATAAAAAATAATAAGTATGAAGAGGGGGCTATTACCAAAACATATAAAGAATTTAAATATAGTGTACAAAATATGTTTATGTGCTAAATAAAAAGAGTTCAAATGTATCTTATTACAAAAAAGGTTGATGTGCTAAATTGTTAGCGTCCAAGTTCAGCTTCCACACATACATCGATCCATACCGCCTCATGTTTTGACATTCATACGCATACGATGCATCTTTATAAAAGGTAGATCCCTCTCTATATTGATCTCACCTTACGTTCAGGCGTTGATGTGCATCCGACGTACCCTTATAAGTTATAAGGGTAGAACCGTAGAACCCTCTCTCATACCGGCCTCGTCCCACATTCAAGTGTTCATGCGCATTCGACACATCTTTATAAGAGAAGAGCCCTTTTCATTCCAAAAGACCGACATGAGAGATGATGACTACTTTCCTTTATAAAAGACTCGTAACTCCCTTGCGTGAGTGAGATGAAACTAAAGGTGGCTGACAACACAACTCACCAGTTCACCCTATTGACTCAATAACCTAACATAAATAAAAGAGTTCATGGATATAACTGATTTTTTTCACATTATTAGTGCGAAATTATCACAATATAAACACTACTTACCGTGTACTATTAAAATCATCTCTCTTCAAATTTTAAAATGACCCAATTTAAAAAGCTAATAATCCATCGAGGAATTTTTTCCGTTAATATTTCATATAGGAATTAAATTGGTCTACCCTCTAATAAATAATTTCGAGAACGATTAAGACTACACTTTGGGTTAGTTAACCTCTCCAACTACCGGGCCCACCAGACAGAGACAAGACAACGCACACACGGAGAGACCCAAGGTAACTATCACCGCCGCCGCCGCTGCCGCCGCCGCCGGCAATGGCGTGGCTCGCGCGCTCCATCGCCAACTCTTTCCTCGCCCCCGACGAACAGGACGAAGGCGAAGGCCACCGCCCGGCCGCCTCCGTCTTGGCAGGCCCCGACTCCCCGCCTCGCGGCGTCCGCGAGGACCTCTCGGAGCTGACCGACGCCCTCGCGCACCGCTTCCAGGGCCTCGCCTCTTTCCTCGCGCCTGCTCCCGGCAGCGGAGGTATCCCCCGTGCGCCGGATGCGGCAGAGATCGCCGGCCGGTTCCGTGCTGGCCTCGCGCGGCTACCCGGTCGCCAGGCCGTCGCGGATCTCGCCAAGATCGCGTCCTCGCTGCTGCCCCCCGAGGACGCGGACGGGGAGGCAGAGGTTGCTGGATTCACTGAGGAGGTGGTCGCCTTCGCGCGGGACGCCGCCATGCGGCCCGAGCTCTGGCTCGACTTCCCCCTCCTCCCCGACGACGCCGACTCAGATTCCGACGGTTCGTGCGTCTCTGGGCTTCACCACAGTCTCCCCCTTCTTAAGGACGTTCCATTGATTTGTGATGTGCATTGCATTCTTGGTGAAGTGCAGATTTCGACATGACCGATGCGCAGCAAGACCACGCGCTCGCCGTCGAGAGTGTGGCGCCGGAGCTGGCTGATCTGAGGATTGAGCTCTGCCCGAGCCACATGGGTGAGGGCTTCTTCTGGAAGATATACTTCATTCTGCTGCATCCCAAGCTCAGCAAGGAGGATGCCGAGCTTCTATCTACTCCACAGGTAATTTGCCTGCTTGTAATGCTTCACTTGGAGTTGTAATTGCATAGAATTTTATAAAGTGAGGGGAATAGTTTGATTGGATTCCGATGCAAAAGACCAGACTATTCACGAAACTGAGATCGACTTCTTGAAGATAACGGTGAGCAGTGTCAAGAAAACTAGTCTATATAGACATTTCTCGTGTTGTGAGTTTAGTGGCTTCAGTAGGCCATCCATGCTCATATGAGAACTGTGGCTTTACCACATGGAAAATGTAGTCACAAATGTAGATGCAGTGACTGTTTATATGGGACATTGCATCATTGTTATTGAGTTATGAATGAGTGAGACTGTGAGAGATTAACGAGGTTCTTGTGTCCTTCAGTTGAACCTATGTATGGAAGAAGTTTACTAGATCATGGATCATGCTAATTGTGCTTTTGTCATTACATAGTTGTTTGCTTGATCTCGCGGTGTAATGCTGTCAAAGTATTGAGTTTGTGTCTTTGTTATTTGCCAGTGACCACTTAATTTTGTAATAATAGTTGAATGGCTAGCTTAATTTTACGCATTACTGCATTTCTGTAAATTCAATTTCTTTAATGGGAATCTTATTATCTCTCTGATGAACTTGACCTTATTTATCCTATCTTTGTGTTATTTTACATGACTATCAAGTTTCATCGAAATTGGATATAAAGGGGGTAAAGATAATACCAACAGCAAGTCACAGAAGTAGCTATGAACTGAATATTTTGAATAATTCAAGTGTTGGGCCATAAGGTTTTGTATGGTGAGGTTGATTAGTCCTGAAGTTATGTAATACATATTCCACAACACTAGTTTAGGACACTGTTATCCCTTATAGTTTATGGACTCTTGGTTATTGGTTCATGATGTGCTTTTCTTCATGGCTTTGCTTTCTTACAGATCAATATAACTAGTTGTTTACCATTCAATTAGTTCTTGTTTCGTAGAAGAAAAACTGCTACTTGCCATTCCATTTCATTGTTTGCTATCAAACTTACTACCCACTGCTGGTTGATTTGACACAGATTTTAGAAGCTAGAAAGAAGTTGTCACTGGATTCGCAATATGAGTCAAAGCTAGACAGCAATGTTGACACAATAGCTGTTCCTTTCAGTAATATAGATGGCGCCGTACCTTATCCTGTAGAGGTGGTGGGTCTATTAAAAGATGAAGATGACTCTGGAAGGGCCACATCCTTTAGCAATGTAGACTATGGTGTGCATCCACCAATAATTCTGGAAATGCAATCAAATGATGCACAGAATGATGCTGGAGCTCTTCCGCAGGATGACATCACCAGTGGTAGACCTGTACAACTTGTACCCGTATTAAAAGATGCTACTGAGTTCTCACAAACTAGGATGGAAGAAAGCGCCCACGATTTCACTACACAAGATACAGTAGCAAATGAACAGCCTGTAGCCCTGTACAATTGTCTGAGATAACACTAAAGGACAGTTCTGAAGAAGAACAATGGAAACAGCCATTGACTGACCTCAGTGGGCAATCAAGAGTTGTCAATAAAGACAACGACGACGATGATGGGGATGAATGGTTGGAAGAGGAGATTGGTGTTCCAGGAAGCACGGCGATTCCAATAGAAGATGATGAAGATGTGTCTTTTAGTGATCTGGAGGAAGATGATGCCACCACATGATATGATGCTTGATACTCTAGCTTCTTGCATCTCATATTCTGATTCCTTGACACACGGTAAAATACAATGAGTTTGTCTGAGTTTTCCACTGCATGGTCTGATTGGCTTCTGTGATCAACTGCTGCAGTTGCAAAATTTACATCTCATGCAACCATCAGTTTTGCAAATCGCTATCCAAGTCCCCATTTCATTATTTTACTGAAGTGAGCTTGTGTAAGTGGCAGTTGTACAGTGTGTAAACTGTATACTAGGAAATCTGAGGAATTTGATCTATAATCTGATTCCTTAAACAGTTAAACGTGTATCCTTCAACAGATCAAGTCGATGAAATTCAATTGGCTTATTTTTCAGTGGATATAAATACTACAGGTCATGTTTATATTGATCAGCAAAAATGTTAGCCTTGGATCACAAAAGCATGCATGCAAATCCAAGATTGACTAAGTATGCATGCAAATGTTAGCCTAGGAGTTCCAAAACAACTTATATTTGGAAAATAAATGAGAAGTTTAAAACAAATTATATAAGAAATCAGAGGGAGTACATGTTGTGCAATGTTTTAATTTGGAAAATAATTGAGAAGGTTAAACTGGCTTGTATAAAAAAATAAGTGGGAGTAAATGTTGTGTAATGTTTCATTTTTTTGGGAGCTTTGTGTGTGATGCCATATTAGTATCTGAATTACATCCATATTTTCTTATAATAAATTCAAACCTTGAAACTTGGTACTGCTATGTTGTGTACTATGCAGTATGCTATAAAGTTGGACAATTTTATAAAAAAATACTGTGAAATTGTTTAATTAAGTTGAGCCAGTGCATTATAATGATTTGTTACACTGTATTTGAGGCTCAAATGTTATTAATATTTTTATTTTAAAGGAGTAAAACGAATATTTTGAATTGGAATGGAAGTATGGAACGTGGAAATATGATACTTGAGCAAAATAAAATCTTACAGGGGTGTATATGTAAAACCGCCATGAAAAAACAAAAAAGTTGCCTGCTGTAATCGCGCCGGAATCTTGACCGTTGGTAAACAATCCAACGGTTTACACGCCACATTTTTTTACGTTTTTTTATTATGGCTTGATGTGTCGGCCTGCACGCTCCCCCCTCTCCCCGAAATTTCAAATCTTCCCCCCCAAAAGCAGCGTCGCCGCCGCCGCCGCCGACCATGGAGAAGATCTCCGTCGCCGTCCGCTTCCGCCCTCCCGCCGCGGCCGCCGTGGACCCCTCCCACTACTCCGGCGGCGGCGGCGGCGACCGCGAGTGGCGCGTCGACGACACGCGCATCGCCCTCCTCCACCGCGCCGCTCCCGTCCCCGGTGCCTCCTTCGCCTTCGGTAATGCCTCCCTCCCCTCCTCCCCGCTCCCACTCATCGTAGTCCGGACTCTCGCTCTAGCCCCCGCGCGTTCTCACGTTCTGCTTGGTTTCCCCACCCGCCCGCGTGGGCGAAGACCACGTGTTCGACGGCACGGCCACCAACGCTCGGATCTACGGCGTGCTTGTGCGCAACCTCATACGCGCCGCCGTAGACGGGTTCAACGGCACCGCCTTCGCCTACGGACAGACCAGCAGCGGGAAGACCTTCACCATGAACGGCTCCGCCGACCAGCCCGGCATCATCCCGCTCTCCGTCCGCGACGTCTTCGACACCGCGCGCGAGGTAAATTTGTTGCTTTCCGATTGGCGAGCACGGTGAAGCTTTCGTCAATTCGATGCTGAAGCAGTGCTTTCGGGGCAGGCCGCGGACCGTGAGTTCCTCATCAGGGTGTCGTACATGGAGATTTACAACGAGGAGATCAATGACCTCTTGACGCTCGGGAGCCAGAAGCTGCCGATCCACGAGAGCTTAGAGGTAGAAATGACGTCTCTTTAGTGAAAATTGCTTCGGATTTTTCGTCAGATTGAAATATGGCTTATAACATTATGTTATTGTGGCTACAGCGTGGTGTGTATGTGGCTGGCCTACGTGAAGAAATCGTGAACAGTGCCGAGCAAGTGCTTGAGCTCCTCGAGCTTGGAGAAGGTATTATTTCTGGCACATAACATTATATGCTAGTTCGAGCTATCAGTTTTTACCAGTTTAGAAGCTTGTTTCTTCTTGAACATGGATCTTCGTTTTCTTATAGCAAATAGACATTTTGGAGAGACAAACATGAATGTGCGGAGCAGCCGGTCCCATACTATTTTCAGGATGGTATGGAGTTCTGAATACTTTAGTCACTGAACTAAGTTAAAGACCATACGTAGTTCGAGCGAAATTGAGAGGACGATAGATTGTAATTTTTAGTGTTGTGTTGGTTGCAGGTCATCGAAAGCAGTGCAAAGAACCAGATGGACTCTGGAGATGCTATCCGCGTATCTGTCTTGGTATGTACTGCCCACTTAATACATATGTATCAAGTAATGAAGTAAAAACAAATATGTTGAAACTGTATGGCTATTGGCTATGGCTAATCAATATTGCTTTACATGCAGAATTTGGTGGATCTAGCTGGGTCAGAAAGAATTGCCAAGACGGGAGCTGGAGGGGTGCGACTCAAGGAGGGGAAGCATATTAACAAAAGCTTGATGATTCTTGGGAATGTCATCAATAAGTTGAGTGAGAGTGGAAAGCAAAGGTAAACATATGGAATATTGCATACAGTTCTTTCTGATGTGTCTCCCAAAGACCCAAACTGTATTTTTCAACAAAACTGTACTAAGTCCAGACAGTTGTTGTGAGATGAGGATGTAGACTAATGATGATATATGTAGCTCGTGTGTATGTAGCTCTGGTTTACCACATAGTAATTATCCAAACGGCAATAAATTTCTATAAAACATATAGATATAGTTTTCCTTCGGACATGGATAAAATCAGTAAATCACGCAAGGTGGAAAGCACAACTTTGATTGCAAATCAAACATAGTCCTTGTAACAGTCAGTCTAATAATCAAAGAATATGGTACTCAGAAGTTATTAGGATTATGTTTATCCAAGTCAAGTGAAATGAAAAAACTTGTAATGTTGTGTATTGTGATGCTTTAATCGAACTGACTATTCATATTTATTGTTGAGCTTATTCTGCCTTGATTTTACTAATCCAAAAAATCCAAATTGCATGGCACTAGAATTTCACCAATGGGTAATTTTCATCATGCAATATCCAAGAAAATAAAATCTGAAACTCTATAAAATTAACGAACCATGTAGTTTGAGATTCTTAGGTGATTATTTACTATGATGCAGAGGGCACATTCCCTATCGTGACAGTAAGTTGACTCGCATTTTGCAACCTGCTCTTGGAGGCAATGCAAAGACATCAATCATTTGCACTGCTGCACCTGAGGAGGTATGCTCTAGATAATTACAGGTTAAATCATGTACTGCTAAACATCTTGTATTACTCATGCTTTCTTTGTTATTGCATGCTCCAAAAAAATGAACCTACAGATTCATGTTGAGGAAACCAGAGGAACTCTTCAGTTTGCAAGCAGAGCAAAATGTGTCAGCAATTGTGCTCAAGTAAACGAGGTCAGTGTTAAGATATTATTTGGAATGTGGGAATCTGCAAATCTTCATGAATTGAATTGTTTCCAATGAAATCATGAAAAAATTATGCTCCAATGGGCCCTGATACTTCTAAGTTAAATATATTATGTATTAATTTTCATAGCACAATTAAATTGTCTGTCAGTATTATGTGATGTCTTACATCTATTGTTTTAATTTCTTTTCTTTAAATATGAAACATTGAAGTATAAATTGTATGATATATTTTATGACAGTGATTGGGTGCTCGTACAAATATTGCATGTCGTCTATCTTACTACAGCATAATAACTATTTGTTTGAGTTCAAATTTTTATCATGTTAAGCATTGAGCATCTAATAATAGTCTATGACAGATTTTAACAGATGCAGCTTTGCTGAAAAGGCAAAACAAGGAAATTGAAGAACTTCGCAAAAAGTTGCAGGTTAGTCTGATTTATTTTAGGTTGTTATTAAAATTCAGGTGTGATAAACGTTATCTAAGTTTTTTTCTGGAATACAGGGTTCCCATTCTGTAGTCTTGGAGCAGGTTATACTAAAGCAGCGCAATGACATGCATAAGGCAGGGAAAGATTAACGGTTCTACTATTCCAGTAGAACTTGCATTTCTCATTTTAAGAATGAATGTCCCTTCGTGGATATTGCATATAACTATCTTTTAAACTTACCTAGAAGTTATGTGGATTCTTTTCTTGTAGTCTGAACTTGAGCGTGATCGGCTAGCCATGGAACTTGAGGAGGAAAAGAGGTTAAGGGAGGCACTAGAGCACCGCTTGGCTGAGCAACAAAAGTTGTTAGATGACCTTAACAGTACCAGCATATCACCAGATCAGTTTAATGATTTTATCCAGGTATGTTTGATGGATCAGTAGCATAAAAACTTTGATCAGTCTCACCGTGTAGGATCAAACGCCACATTGGTGCTACTATTGGAAGCTTCTATTCCAATTTTCACTTTTTATCGCGGATCGTTCACGAACCACATCATCGTCTTCCTTTCTTCCTGCTTGCTAATAATGATGTCCGGGATGTAATTGAAACGATTGACCTGTTGCAGCTGGATGAATTAAAAACCCCAAATTCCAAGGAAAGACCAAATGGATTTGTTGCAAGCCGTGCACACTATTCAAAGGATGTAGAGTTCAGCCCAATTCCAGAAAATCTAGGTACAGTAGCTGACGAGGACCTCTGGATGCAGCTGAACAAAGGGTGTATTACTGATCTTGAAATGCTTGAGATGACACCTGGTTTCAAATGTTCACAATCGATCACAGAAGATAAAACATCAGTAAGTCAAAATACCAGTACTTTTCTTTAACAGGTGATTCTGCAAATAATTGTCTATAGAACAAAAACTGGGGTTTTATGCAGACAAATACTAGTTAACGTGGAAATAATAGTAGAAATAGATAAATTAGAGCTAGCTAATTAATGAGATATGCATAAAGTTATAGGACATTGACTATTTGATGGATAAATAGTAAATAGTAACAAGTACTCGCAAAATTCCTTGCTCAACATGAATCTCAGATTGCCTTTTGAATCAAATGAAAAGGTGCATATTGTCATGCGAATAACCATTGTCTGGTGAGCATTTGGTGTTCTGCAATTCAGCATCCACCGTTAGTGGCTAAAGTTCAAAATTTCAATCTTGCCGTAGACACCCGATTTGCAGATATAGCCTATATGTGACATTTTCCATCAAATGGGTGACATATTTGTGGTCTGTGGATCAGTCGACAATATTTCTTAGAGCTAAAGTCATGATAAAGCAGGCAGTATATTCTCTTTTCCGAGTGTCCAAAAGATTATACGGGGATCCCATCTCTTGTTTTCTAACCAAAATCTGGCGTCTCGTGATAATCATTCATTTAGCTCTTACAATCCATGGTTAATTCAGTTCCTGTTAAATATTTGGTTCAATCGCCATGATTTTCCATCGAGCTGGCGAAGTGTCGTTATAGAAATGACTCCTACAGTCCTACTTTGTCACTGTCAATTCTTGTCTTCTCCCACAGGTTGCAACCCGAGAGGAGCCCATTGATGCAAGATGCCAAAGGTTGGAAAAGGACTGCAGCTCTGATAGGCAACAGCTTGAGGAATCAAAGGCGAAGTGCACGGCGCTCGAGAACGAGCGTGACCTACTGAAGGAAGACAACTCGTCCTTACTAGAAGAGCTCGCCATGTCCAAGCAGGAGGCCAGCCGTCTTGTCGCCGAGAGGGAGGAGATGCTCAAGGAGCTGGACATGGAGAAGAGCAGGATGGAGGAGCTCAAGCAGGAGATCAGGCTCTTCAGCCAGGCCTTCTCCCAGAGGCAAGGGCAGCTCACGTCCCTCTACACCAAATCGAAGGCCATAGTGGAGAACTGCAAGACGTCGTCCCAGGTGTCACTGCCCTGATGATTGATATTCACAGCCGCTGAGATGTGTGTGTGTGTGTGTGTGTGTGCCTCTGGCAATCTGCAACCATTCTTGATTGCAGATCATGTGTTTGTAGCCGGTGTTTATGCGTGTCATACGTGTGCTGGGTTTGTCTATACCTCGGAGAAACATCACCAGTGTTTCTTCTCCATCTGAAGACATCAGCTATGTTTCCCATCAGTGTTCTGAAACTGCCAAAGCTATGCTATTTAGCGGCGTAAATCAGAATCAGATTGCTATGAATCTGTCATATGCTCATATGTACATCTGTTTAGGAAAAAAGAATGTAACCATACATTTCAATCCACTCCATCTGTTTTGCCCAACATAATTTCTGTGATATCTGTGACTGTGAACAATGCCCAGGGAATATGAGTTCCTGTTTGCCTAGCTTCTATGATTTCTATCCATGGCTGCACTCACGTTTGTACGTATATCTGACGGACACATTCACCTACTTTTTAACACATATATGCACTTGTAGATACACGAGCACACAGTTTCATATCCTTTCTCCAGGCCACAAATCAGCAAGCCAATCAGCCAGATTCCACTGTCAGGCACTAATCAATCGCCCAAACTGGCTGTGTGATCGAATTAATTTGGCTAAGATGATGATGATGATGATGATGATGATGATGGACACAGGTGTCACCTCCTCTTTCTCCAGATACCTTAAAACTCTGATGGTGTGTGTATCTTGTGGGGTAAATTAGGGCAAGCAGGAATGATGAAGGTGACATGGAGCCAACATGGGACACAATGGCATTTAAAAACTCAATGGTCATGTGTTGCTGTTGCAGAAGCAGCCAAGGAGTGCTTGTGAGATGGCAATGGGGGTATCCAAGGAGGCCTGTGCCTAGTTGTTTTCAGTAAAGCTTGCTTCTTTTTTCTGGTAATTGGGTGTTCCAGGATTGGTGCTTTCATCATCAGACATGCCAACATGAACATGAACATGAACATGTGATCCTCTTACAGTGTTTAGGATACAGATTGCATCCAGCCAAACTATATCAGTTCCATGAGAGAAAGAATATCAGGGCAAATCTTTGGGTGTACTAAAAATTACATGGGTAGATTTGCCTGAAACAATTCTCAAAGTACTATTGTTTGGTAATATCTGAGAAATATATGGCAATGCAAATTAGCTTGTCACAAATGCAGTTTGGAAGCATTGCCACATCTTGTTTCTCTTGGGAGAGGAGTAACATACTGGAATCCACTGGTCTCTACTGTCTAGAGCATTAGTGCTCTGATATGCTGGTGGTGAGAGATGCAGAGACAAATTGTACTTGCAACAAGAATTCAAACCAAAATCACTGCAGCTCCAGCATTCAATTCAGAGCACAGTCTGCTCATCTCACCACAGTCCCCCCAGCTCAAAGCCAAGAGCCAGCCAGCCATTCCCCAGCTTTTCACCTGGTGATTTGACCCAACCATTAACATTCTCCATCACTTTCCTACCCAAATCCCTGCCACAGATTGAGGTTTGTCATCTTAGCTCACAAACAACAACATTCATAAAAATACTATTGCTCGTCACGAAAACATGTCGTTTTGGACATTGATACCGCCTTTCAGATTCAACTTTGTTCACAAATTTGTACCACAAAATATTCACAAACGCAAATAAAATTGTAATATTATATGTATATTCCGAAACTAGTCCACACATATACCCACATGACTTTTATGCATCGGATCTAAAAATTTTCAAAATATGTTTTGTACAACGTTTTGAAAGTTTGACTTGAAACATATCCAAATTCCAAAACAACATGTTTTCATCATGGCAGGATAGTTACTACAATTAAGTATACTTCCTATGTCCTTTGTAACAAAAACAAAGCCAACACAACCAAAGCTTGTCTCATAACAAGAGGGATGAAGATATGAGATGCACCAATGGTTAGGGATTTAGGGGCTACAAGAATCTTTCCTCAACCTCCCTGTCTTCTACCATTCATTGCACCATTCTTGTCTCTTCTCCATCTCTCTATCAATGTTGGTTGCTCTCACTATTCAATTCTCTCTCTAACCCCTCTCTCTTTCTCTCTCTAAGATTCTAACCTTACCCTCCTCCATTATAAGCTGCCCACCCTACTCTCCTCCTCCAACGAACCCCCTCCTCTGCTCATCTTGCACAAAGCTCTCTCTCTCTCTCTCTCAGTGTACATCTTTCTTTCTCTAGCTTTCTTTGATTCTATCTCTAGATTTGGGTGTGCGGCCTGTCATGGCGAGCTTGTCGCCGTCTCCGTCGGGGAGGCGTCTGTCGGAGCTGCTGGAGGAGAAGCAGGAGCCCTTCTTCCTTGACTTGCATCTTCTTGAGAAGGGCTGCTCGTCGAGGCTCGTCGATGGGTATGACAGCACGGCGATGTGCTGGCCGGCGGGCGGGAACGACGCCGCCTCCGTGCTGAAGAGGCTTGCCGCCAGCAACAAGAAGGAGGAGGAGGCGAGAGGGTCCCGGGGAAAGAAGAAGCAGGCGGCGCCGGCGGCCACCGGGCTCCTCCGCATCCTGCTCTCCAAGATCCTCCACGGCAAGGCGGCCAACCGGCGGAAGCCGGCGGCGCTGCAGTTCTCGGAGTCGTTCAAGCAGATCGCACCGTCTCCTTGCTCGGCGAAGCACCTCGACGACGTCGAGGTCGCCGCCTGCGCAGCCGACGAGGAGATAGGGTACATCGACTCGGACTCCGACGATGAGAAGCAGTTCAGCCCCGTCTCCGTCCTGGAGCACCCGTTCGAGAGCTCCCCTGTTCACAGCCAGAGCAAGTGCTCGGTGACGCAGGGCTCTCCGAAGCACGCCATGGCCTTCGTCCGCGGCCTCCTCGAGGCGGCCTACTCCCCGGCGCTACTCTCCCAGCTTCTCTCCAAGACCGACGACCTCATCAAGGGCGCCACCGCCTGGTCCACCGACGACGCCGACGACTACTACTACCGCACGAGCCCCAAGAACGTCCTCCACGACGACGACGAGGCCGCCGCCTCCTCCGCCGCCGCGTCCGCATACTGGGAGGCGCACAGAGCAGAGCTAACCATGGTGTCCAAGCTGGTCGCCGCAGAGATCCCGAACTCCTCCCGTCTCGACGCCGCCGACGTGAGGCCGGAGCGGCAGGACGTCGGCGCCGAACTCGAGGCCGCCGTCCTGGAGCACCTGCTGCAAGAGCTCGCCGTCGATCTCGCCGGCTGCTGCTGATCGATCGACGAAACAGGGGCAGCGGTGCTCTGCTTTTGATCTTAGGCGCGTCGCATGCATGCGATGCAATGTATGATACGGTTTCGTCTAGTAGCTACTGACAGGCCGGGCCCACTGGTCAGGTCCTGTTTCTCTGGCATTTCCTCCGAGTGCCAAGCGGAGGCTGTAGGGTAATTATTTAATTAACACGGAGTAATTCAGCAATAAGATAATTATAATATTATTTATTTGTTTGTTTATTTATTTACATCTCAAAGTGACCAGTAGCGGTGAAAAAGAGACGTGAGCAAGTTGACATCGGATCCGATTAAAACTTCGACGACCAAATTCCATAAAGTTCAATTCCGGAGAAATATCTTGTGCAATCACTTATATTGGTGCAATCGTGCAATCAACCGATCTGGTGCATCCACCTGAAACCTAAAACTTTTTTATTTTTAACCTCTTTCATATGTAACCGTTGGATCTAGATTGGATCGCTTGATTGGATGCACCAGATCGCTTGATTGCACGATTGCACCAATATAAATGTTTGCATGGGATATTTCCCCTTCAATTCCTAGATATGATTGAGACCAAATTCCAGCTACTAGATAATCTGCCCTATAAAAATATCATAATGAACTACGTTATGGTTGCTGAGAGATTTGAGAATTCGTCACTTTTAAGAAGCGATCTTACATTTTCAGTCTCATTATCATTGACTCAGGTAGTTCTACATATCAGTCTCAATCTTAGAAGTAACATAATAATTAAAGTACACATCTTAAAAATAACAAATTATTACATAATAATTAAAAGTACACATCTTGAAAATAACAAATTATCGTATTTTTCACTGCTGCTGCGTGCCCACTCGCTGTCTCTATCCTCGCCGCTCAATCTCAAAGTTTGTCAAACAACGCAGGTGGCCGCGGTCGCCGTCGTCATCATCATAATCATCGTCGTCATTCACTCCGAGTCGCTAACAACTCCGGCCAACTTCCGAGCCTTCCTCCCCTCATCGCGCGCATGCATGGTCCCGCGTCCACCGGCGAGGCAGAGCGCGACGCCGGAGCTAACCTGCAGCAAGGAGATCGAGAATATCGATCTTCATGCATGCAGACGATCGACGTGTAGGCTAGCTAGCTAGCGACGTCCATGTGCATGGCCGGCCGCGCCGCCGGCGTCGCCGCCGATCCCGCGAGGAGTCCCTCTCCCTCCTTCCGCCGACCGATCGGTCGCTTTCCGGCAGAAGACGTGGTGGTGCTACAGTGGAAGGCGATTTAATGGTGATGGGGACGTACGTACGACGCCATTGCTCTGCAAGCGTTGCTGCTGATTCCGACGTACGTATACTGTATACACGATGGTCGTCTACTCGCATGTGCGTAGTAATTACTAGTATACGGTTTTTCAACTAGTTGGTTTGTAGCCGAGATCCCAATATTCATCGATTTTTTTAATAGTATTTTTTTTAAAAAAAAATCAATTTTGTATAGGGATTTCAAAAAAATACAAAAATAACATCCGGTCAGTCAACCATCGGCCGACTGACGCCCCGTGGCAGCCAGTCGGCACTTGATCGGCCGACTAGCGCCACGTCCGCGCCAGTCGACCAATGGGCCGTCGACTGGCACCCAGAACGTGTCGCGCCATGCCCCAACCGCGCTGCGCTAGCGCCTGCCCCGCGCCCCCTCGTCTCCCACGTCCCCACGCCTGTCGCCCGTCGCCTCGGCTCCCATCCCGTGCGCACGTGGACGGGTGGGAGCCGAGGCAGTGAGCGGCGGGAAAGGGGGCGAGGCGTGGGCACGGTCGACGAGGGGACGCGGTCGGCGAGAGGTCATGGGGGATGGGGGCGTGGGAGGCGAGGGGACACGGGGCAGGCGCGGCGCGGGCGCGTCGTGGTGCGGCGTGGCGCGTTCCGGGCGCCAGTCATCCACCTATCGGGCGACTAGCTGCCACGTGGCACCAGTTGACCGATGGTTGGCCGACTAGATGCTATTTTTGTAATTTTTTGAATCCGCAATATAAAATTGATTTTTTTTAAAAAATACTAATTTTTAAAAAAATTATATTCATCCATACGGACGTCTAGCGACGATCGGACGGTATGAAGCCTGTCTCAACCACCACGAAACCCTACTGTCGATTGCTACAAAGTGGGCTCCACTATTGTGACCACACACGGAGTCCCCCTCCCACTATCCTACACTATTGGATCTACATCTAACCATCTAGAATAATTGGGTGATCGTCCCCGTCATCGACGAACCCAATTGCATATGATCTCATTTGATATATATGTAGGAGATACGGTAAATACCAAATAAGAAAAAATATTTAAACCAACCGCTAATTATCCAAATTATAATTATATTTAGTGTATAAATGTTTATCGACAGATACGTATTTCAAATGGGTTCATAAAATATTGAATCTATGATAAGAATATATTTAATGGCAATAGATAGTTAAAGTGTTGTACAAACGATTTTTTTTTCAAAACAAAATATATATACCCTGTATTTATTTTTCTACGGAACGAGTATCACGAAGGACCACGCATGCATGCATGGCGCTGCCGCTGCATGCGCCGCGCGCGCGCGCGCGCTCGCGGGTCCTCCGCGTGTGAACGTGGCGCGGCGAGCACTACTTACCATTCTTAGCCGCGGGCGCGCGGCGCCCGTGATCGCAGGAGCGTCGTGGCGGGCCCGCTCGCCACGCGCGCGCGCGGCGCCGGGGAGAGCACGCGCGCGCGTCTCGTCGCTCGCCGGCCGGGGAAAGAGCCGGCCGGCCGGCCGACGGCTGCCGTCTCGTCGCGGCCGACGGCTTTTTTTTCCTTTTGTCCTCTACGAGCTTCTAGTAACTACTCGTAGAATATTTACCTTCTCAAACAGTTTAGCAAGTAACTACTCACTAGATATCTTATAAATTCCTGCCTTAGTAGAATACCTCTGTACATGTTATCTTTCTACATGCTCCCAGTTGGTGTTAGGAAAAAAATAGATTACTTTAGATCAAGAATGCTTTGGCAGGAAGATCAAGGGGTGAAAAAATATCATCTGGTTAAATGGCCTGTGATTTGCATGCCTAAGGACTGTGGTGGTTGGGGGGTTTTAGATTTTCATACTATGAATATAGCACTTCTAGGCAAATGGTTGTGGAAGCTGGAAACAGAAGAAGGGTTGTGGCAAAAATTATTGAGGAAAAAATATTTGTATAAAAAGCTTTTGACTCAAAAGAAAACAAAGGTGGGGGACTCTCAGTTTTGGTCTGCTCTCATGAAGATCAAACCTTTGTATCAACAGTTTTGCAAAAAAATAGTTGGGAATGGAGAAAGTACCTTATTCTGGGAAGATATTTGGGTTAGGGACAATAAATTATCTGAGCATTTCCCATCCCTGTACAACGTTACTCTCTCAAAAAATGTGACAGTGGCTTGTGCCCTGAAAGTTGATATGAGCAACATTAAGTTTAGGAGAACTTTGGTGGGTGATAAGCTGCAGGAGTGGACTAAGCTCAAAAAATTGTGTGGAAAAGTTAAACTGAATGATGAAAAGGACGGTGTTAAATGGGCTTTGACCAAAACAGGGGTGTTTGATGTGAGATCGTTTTATACCGCTTTGAAAATGCAAGAAGTGGCTAGAGGGGTAGATGAGGTCTGGGATCTGAAGATCCCCCTGAAAATTAAAATCTTTCTTTGGCTGGCAAAAAGAGACAAGATTCTCACTAGGATGAACTTAGTCAAAAGAGGTTGGCATGGGAAAGATACAAATTGCCCCTTCTGTAGCAGACCTGAAACAGTGCAACATTTGTTTTTTGACTGTGTGCTATCTAGATTTATCTGGGGCCTGATGAAGATGTGTTTTAACATTGGCCCTTTTGCAAATATGGAACATCTCTGGCAAAACTGGTTTCGGAGACTTAAGAGGAATGATAGGAAAATGGTTGGTGTTGGGGTTGCGGCAATCTTGTGGAGTATATGGAAAGTCAGAAATGACGTATTCTTCAGAGATAAAAGTATAAATGATCCAATTGAGCTGGCTAATCTTATATGCTTCTGGATTTCGTCGTGGTCCATACTACAGAGGTCGGAGGAAAGGGGAAGAAAGCTGGAGCTGGGTGTACAACTAATCGAGCAGGTGGTAAAGGAGATCTTCGCTAAGGGCGGTTGGAATCTCGCAAGAAACCTGATCAGTGATTGATGGTTTTGGTACCCCTGTGGGTTGTCCTGTGTCTCTGTTTAGCTTGACATTTTGGTTCTGGGTAGGCAGGATCAGATGATTGTCTTTTCATGTTTCGGACCTTTGGTGCTGTAATAAGTAGACTTGGTATTTTTGGCTGTCACATGCTGTGATCTTGCCGCTGCTTTTGTCTGAATACTCGGTTGTATTTGCGTCTGTCATTCACTGTGGTTTCTTTAATGGAAACAGGAAAGGGTTTACCCCCTTTCTTTTCTCAAAAAAAAAACAACTCACTAGATATGAGCTAATATAATACACATAAACAGTGGTGGAGCCGCGAAAAAAAAACTAGCTCGAACAAATCTAACTATGTATATTTTAATCTTTAAAATAATACTAAATTAAAAGTCTAAATCACATTCGCCGATAAACCTACGTGACTGTTAGGGTGGTCAGGACGTGCGGCTCAGCAGAGAAGAGAGATGATAACATTGTCCGATTACCTATTTACCCGTAAACATATTTTTAATAAAAATATTAGTCAACTAACACTTCTATCTATTAGGTATCTATTTTTAGGGCGTGTACAATCTCATTTAATATGTGGTCTTTTGAGAGGTGTTTAGGGGGTTAACTGAAAAAAATACAAGAGACGGCTCTTCGTGAAGAGTCCTTCTCTACACGATTCTCCATACGCATTGTCTCTTAGTTGTATTTATGATTCAAGGGCTTAGTGTTGTATCATGCAATTTTTTTTGTTGTCTCTTATACTTTTAAAACTGTTCCGCCGTCTTTTGATTGGTACTCTACGGAGTGTCACTAGCTAAGCTAGCTTATGGATGTCCTAATTTATATTAAGTGTATGTATGGTTAATTAAGTGGATGTGACGAGTTAATTTGTTGTTTGGTTACAAAGATATAAAATCGATCTTTAATAAATATTCCTCATTGACCATGTACATACGTATAGTCCCCAAACTAAACAACAGATAAAAAGAGGTACCAAAATTAACACTGGAAATTTTGGTACCATCTTAAGGACCGTAAAATCACTCCAAACAAAAACCTAACAAATTAAAAAACAGGCGGCCAAATTAGATCTATTACTAGACACAGCGTAAGCTGAGCTAGGCAAGTTGGCAAATAGTCATGTCAAGTATACTTACCGGCTGTTCGATCTTTAGGGTATCGCCTATTGAGATCGGTATACTCAATGCATATTCTCCATTTTCTATTTTTTATAAGAATTAGGTTTGTTACCCAGTCAAGATGATACATTTCTTTTATGAACCCGGCTGCTAGCAATCGGGTAACTTCTTCGATAGTTTCTTTACGTTCTTGGGTGAATCGACAAATCTTTTGTTTGACCAGATTAGCGGTCGGATAGACGTGGAGTTCATGCTCAATCAGCTCCCTTGGTATGCCTAGCATGTTAGAGGGTTGCTAGGCGAAAATGTTGATATTGGCGTGGAGAAAGCTAACTAGTGCTCTTTCCTAGCTATTTAGGATTCAGCGCAGTCCCAATCAGTGTAGTCTTGGAGGGGTCGGCATCCAATAGCTGAATAGTCTTATACTCAACCGACAAGGAAGATATGCCCGATGTTGGTGGTGTGGCGATCAAGAGCTCGGTGTTGGTGGTCGGTGTAGTTTTGACCGCTTGGATGGTTAATTGTACATGTTACATATAAATACTGGATTAATTACAGCAGAGAAAACAATTAATGTAATGTCGCCTGAGCAGCTAATCCCGGCCGATCGATCGATCGATCGATCAAATTTCGTCAATTATTGCGTATGTAGATGCACTTATATTTAAGTCACGTGGTTCACATGGAAGAAAGATGCATGGAACTAACGTAGAACTGTAGAAGCTAGAGCTAGCATATATAGCCTGGTAGGGCCGGATACCCGACAAAGATATATATCAAAGCCGATCAGATCGATCGATCGATCGAGCAGAACTGTTCAGATATCCTAGCTCCTAAATGATATATGATGTGAGATGTAGCTAGCTGGGTTAGCTAGCTCTAGCTAGTTAGTAAGTTACTAGCTATAGATGCATGCATGCATGCATGCATGCAGCTCGAGCTGATCTCCACCGTACAGTCCATTAACGTGTCGGTGAGTGACGACAACGATGCTCCGTACGGTACATGCATGCGTGCATGCACGGTGAAATGTATAGTTTAGATGCGTGTATTGCCCATTGTCCCGTGCATGCATGCATACATGTGTGATTTCCTTTTGTCACGTACATACCGTAAGAAAATTTGGCGTTTAAAATTTGTCTAACATTTTATACGGTGGATGTGAGGCGCGTCGATCTGTATATAATGCGGTTGTGGATGTGTATGTGAATGTATACGTGAATGTGATGTCAATAATGTATACTGGGTGGATTGGTGAATTGTACGCGGAGTGTATTGATTTTTGGCGTGATTCTATCCTTTTTGGCACTCTTTATCGATTGAGTGCCATGCCTAATAAGTTTGCCGAGTGTTAGAAAAGACACTTGGTAAATATGTGGGTTTTGTTAAACGTGACACTCGGCGGAGCCACCATCGAGATGCCTCAAGTCATTAGCACCTTTTTATACTAAGTGACACGCTGAACGTACACTCGATGAATACTATGTGACACTCGACGAAGGGTTTGTCAAGACGATGTGGCACTCGATGAAGGGTTTGTCGAGTGCTCGATAATAAACGCTCGGCAAATCTCTATTCATCGACAACAAGTTTATTGAGTGAAATTTATGCTTCGCTAAGTGTTGTAGGCACTCAACGAACCATGTTTTTCCGATTGTTACTTTTAGAATGTAACTTTTATGTTTAAACTACTCATACTATATATATTGATACTTGATTACTCAATCCAACTATTTTTGGATTTGTACTCGCATATTTTGGGGACAATATTAATTATTTTTTTGTATTCTTAATAAATATAACCAAAGTTACATTCTAAGATGAAAACAGTAATTTTTTCACGTTGTATATCCGTGTGTGTGTGTGTTTATATATATATGCATATGCGGGAGCACTTTTTTATACCGCGTGTGTAGAATAGCTATTCTACACCGACCATGGAAGTACTATTTTCAGTAGTAGATTTTCTTACTATAATAGCAATTGAGTACTACTTTTTTCGGTAGTAGATTCTCAATATAATAGCTATTCTACACACGTGATGTCAGATATCATATGTATATATATATATAACCAAAAGTTACATTCTGTGTACGTGCGTGCATGCATGCATGTAGACGTACGTGCGTGTCACTAGTCGCTAGGAATTAAGGGCCGAGTAGTCAAAAGGCGTGTCGGGCAAAGGCGGCACACGTATGGACTGCCCGGTCCGTACGTGCGGGGATTGGACGACGACGGCACACGCACGCGCGCGGGGAAATCAGTGACGAGCTGTTCCCCGCGCGCACGCTTTTCGCCACACACTTGTGCGCGCGCGCGGGAAGTTTACACGACAATTATTGATATAAATTTAAAACGATTTTCTTTAGAAAATTGGAGTCTGTATAAATTTTGGAGTTAAAATTGTATCAAATTGATGCTTTTTGTTGAACCTATTTAAGAGTGCCGAAGATTTCGATAAATAAGCTGAATTTATTTTCAGTTTCTAGACGCTACTTTTTAAGAAATAATTTACTGCAATCTCACGTTCACGTTTGCATACACGGTCTGATGTATGCCAAATCTTGGAGATTGGTAGCCTAAAAATTTATGTCAAAATCTATATGTAATTCTATAAAATATTTGTTAATTGAGTAAATACTTATTAATTTTTCTAAATCATTGTCAATGAACTAAATAATAATAATACGATAAATTTTAAATCAAAATATAATTAAACATCAATGTAAATAATAAAGTTTATTAGTGAGGAAAAAACTACCTAATTCACAGCGTTTTCAACGCATGAAAAATAATTACTGTCAAACATGAACAAAGAAAAAAAGGCGCTCATTTTGTACTGTATATAGTAAATTGCTTAGCCCTAAGAGCAAGTTTAATAATATAGCTAGTTGTTGGCTTTATATTTGTGACATGTCACATGTAGCTAATCTAATAGCCAACTCATATAATAATTAGTTGGCTATATGTATCATGCAATTAATGTGTAACATATTACACCATCTTACAATGTTCATTGGAACTTGTGTATAAGTGGGATGTTAACTAGTAGCCCGCTTTTATTCTCTGTCATTCCTTCTCTCCTCCACCTCACTACTAATCTGATGTGGCAAGTCTTGTAACCTGCTTACATAAGCTTATTATATTTGCTCTAAGTTCGGCTGCCCACCCACCTCGGGAGTTGGATCCGCCCCCCTGTTGGCACGTGTCCTCCACGTGGACGGCCATGATTAAACCCGGCCGGGGCTGTACTATATACGGACGCGGACGTGGCGGGAACCGTATAAATATTCGTATCTCGGAGTGGATCCTGTCGGCCGCATACGACCAACGTACGTAGGTACGTACGCGTGTACAGATCGAGCAGCTTCGCAGAAGCTTCTCTCTTCGATCTCCATGGATTCCGATCGATCGGACAAGCGAATCGTGGTCGTTGCTCGCGCGTGTCCACCGGCTGGTGGGCCCACACCCTAGCTCACCCGCACGTGTGATTTTTTTTAAAGAAAGTTTATAGTTTTCAATCTTTTCATTTGAAGTTATACAGAGAACGTAAAAAAGTTGAGCGTGCTCCTATACGAAAGTTTGTACTTAGATAATTCGACACAATTCGTTTATCTATTTGCAAATTTAACGACAAAAAACCAAAAGCACCGGAGGAGGTTCTTAATACTAGATCTCATCGAAACTCCGAAGCTGAGCGTGCCTCCTTACGAAAGGTTGTAGTTTCAATCTTTTTATTTGAAGTTACATAGAGTATATGAAAGAGATGAGCAACTTAGCACCAGATTTCATCATAACTCGGCGTGCTTCCGTACAAAAGTTTGTAATTTTCCATCTTTTCATTTGAAGGTACATAGTGTGTGAAAATAATGTGAGTAATTTAATACCGAATACTATTAGAACTATGAAATTAATCGTACTTAAGCGAGGGTTGTACTAGGATAAGTGTTGTTGAAGACTTGTAAAAGAAAATGACTCGAGTTATTTGTTCAAATCTTATTTTAAAACTAATGGTAATATATATATACACACACAAATACTATTCTACACCACAGGGGTGAAATAGCTATTATACTGAGAAATCTACTACTGAAAAAAATAGTACTTAATTGTTATTCTACTGAGAAAATCTATTACCAAAATGGTCGGTATAGAATAACACTCTCGTGTATATATATACGGTAGCGTTATTCTACACTACGTGTGTAGAATAACTATTCTATACCGACTACTTTCAGTAGTGGATTTTCTCAGTAGAATAGCAATTGAGTACTACTTTTTCTCGGTAGTAGATTTCTCGGTAGAATAGTTATGCTACACCTGTGGTGTATGATAGCATTTGCATACGGAAGCGCTATTCTACACCACGTGTGTAGAATAGTTATTCTACACCGACTACTTTCAGTAGTAAATTTTTTCAATAGAATAACAATTGAGTACTACTTTTTTTCTTAGTAGTAGATTTCTTGGCAGAATAGCTATTCTACACCTGTAGTGTAAGATAGTATTTGTATATATATATAGCCTTGGTCAAACTTATGAAATGACGGATAACATTGTGGCGCGTGTGGTTAGGTGAAAGACGCACACAAAAAAAAAACAAGCATCATTATTACTCAGGGTAGGCTAAGCATGTGATTAGACAGGACCACACGTACGTAATTAATCAGATTGATCGGCGCCACGTGCGGGTGCAGGGGGTTACGTGTGAGAGACAAGGAGAGAGAGCAGCAGTTGCACGTGCTAATGCAGGCATTGCATAATTGCCCACTAAAATGATGGTTTATTAGGACCCTCTCTCGATCATATTAAAACAATCGTAATTATAATATGGTTTTAATTATTAAGCAATATTGCTATATTAAAGAGGTGTTTGGTTCTATGGACTAAAATTTAGTCCGTGATAATTTTTTAAACCTAATTAATTCATGATTAACAAATGTTTACTAGCATCACATTGTCAAATTATGACGTAATTAGACCGATTAGATTCGTCTCGTGAATAATCCACCGATTATGAATGAGATTTGTAAATAGTCTACATTTAATACTCCAAAATAGTATCTAAACATTCGATGTGACGAGAATAAATTTTGGACTAGAGGAAACAAACAGGTATTAAGAAACGTGTGTTTTTCGACCAGCAAGTTTTTTTAGAAAACTAGAAGTCAAACTGGAAGTCAAACCAAACATATTTTTTAGGCGTAAACTATTTTTTTTAAAAAAAAAGCTATGGACTTTTTTTATAAATTAGAAAAGTTGTAAAAGTTACTCCTACTTCAACCTTCACAGTTCACAAAAAAATACCCATTTTATCATTGAAAGTTTAGAAAGTTGCTTTCGCCTCAACTTTCACAAATTCTCGTTTTTTTCAGTTTTTTCATAGCTCGCAGCTTTCAAATCCAAAACACATAGCATTTTAGTAGCACAACATTTTTCTTCTGCAAAGCAAGCAGTAGCATCAAGCAGGCCTAGCTCCATAATTCTCATGAATATTTTGAAAATCTCTAAAAATATAAAATAGCTAGCTAGTAGCAGTCAGCTCATCTCTAGATATGATAATTTTTTTTGCTCCACCATGATACCTAGTAGAGTTCTGGACTCTCAAGCCAACTTATTAGTTCCAAGCTGACAAACTTCTCTCAGAAGGTAAATCTAGATGAAATACAATTCATGTTCCATTTAAATTGATCATGACTCATTAAAACCAAGAATTGGACACAGAAATCCTGAGTCTGGTTGCAATATAAATCCTTAGCAGGGCATTTTACTTCAGAATGTTACAAACAGAAGGAGACCAACACAACACACCCAAACAATACAACACCTCAAACAAAGGGTAAGGTAACAGCACCATGAAACAAAAGGAGACAAGATTTCTTTCGGCTCGGAACCTTGGATCCGGTAACTCGTGCCACGAGCATAGTTTCAGTTATTTGTGAGCCTAACAGGGCAGGGAAGAACACTTACAGGAGTGTTGGGACAATATGAGAATCAATCATTCTTGCAGTAAGATAGCCATCATCAGCAGCATTGTGATTCTCCAGTGCAGTGCCACCACTGTTTACTGTGTTCTTGCTGGTGGGCACTGAGTTGAGCTTAGTAGACATCTGGTTGATTCCAGCTGGGCAATGTGAGTTGGGGCTCTCAGTCCACTTGTCAGTTAAGATGTTTCCAGAAGCTGATTGGCAATTCTTGCTTCTGAAAACCTCACCTAAAGGTCCATCATTGAGAGTTTCCTTAGAGACTGTTAACCGTCTTTCGTGCCACATATTACCTTTTTCGGTTGGATTGCTTCCTCCATGCCCAATGTAAGATTCATCATGATCATGCTGCAATTTCAGTGGTGACAATGCTACTTCATCATAGTTTGGAGAAGATTGTGTGGGCGAGAAATCAATCGAATCCATTGGAGATAATTGGTCAACATCATTCTCATTCTCTACAAATTTCCTGCAAAACAGAGTCTCGATCTTTAGTTCAGAGATGACACCAATGCACAACTTTTCCTTCTGTCCACTGCAGCAGGTTAAAGGCAGAATTGTTTTTTTTCCAAAGAAGAAAAGGAGAGAATAGCAAAAATGGAGTTCATTGTAGGAAAATTAACTTTGTAACTAAAAAATGAACTGATGCAATCATGACGACTACAATGAAACTGGAGAATGGCATAAGGACTTTCTTACTATAGATTGATATCACTAGCTTGATCAGATTCATCTCAGGATTCTCAAATACTCAAATGTCTAAATTGTTGGATGTATTTTCATGCATGAAATCCTGTTACATAGATGCATTACAAATAAGCTGTAAGGACTTAGGCATCTGCATTACCACAAGCCAGGCTAGCCTACCATTTGTACCAACAACAGATGTCATTTATCTTGACAAATCATGCAAGAAGCACAAAAACATAGTATATTCATGTAGGATCAAGCAACTTCACCTGTTAGATTGTGTCGAGAAAGGATCAGTGACATCAGCAGCTGAACTTTTCACTTGCTTCTGCCGCGCCACAATGGTGTGGCTGCATGATGATACACCAGCAGCAACAACCATGGGTGGTTCAGCAATGGTGAGTGTCGCCTTTCGGCCTTCCACATGCTTTCTTGAACGATGGCGACCACGGTTTATGTGTCGTTCGCAGTACTTCTGGTCCCCAACAGCATCTCTGGAGCACCGCCACTTCTTGCCATCCGTGCGGCGGCATCTTCTGGGTTCTACATCAGCACAGCCAGGAGGAAATGATCCCCATCCTACTGCAAAATAGAATGTCTATTTAATGTGAGAATTATATAAACCACCTCAAAATGATATTTTCTTACACCACTTCAGCAACATTCAAATCTCCCATGTCCACATCAGAACTCAGTATGTATATGCAAAAAAAGTTGCCTTGAGGCTCAATTCTTAATGACTAATTTGGAGTTCTTGTTGTGGAAAAGACTAATAGGACACAACTAAAGACTAATAGGACACAACTAAACTTGAGCGGCAGTACATCGGTACCGAGAGATATTAGCACATGAGCAACATGCAAACATTCAAGAGCAGCAAATCATTATAATGCCTAGATATGCCGCCATGATTACTTCGATTACTGCCATCCGAGCAAACTAATCACACCTCCAACTTGTCCCAAGAAAGACAGTAAAAATATAACTATCAACTGCAACATAACAGAATCCCAATGTGAGAAACACAAACACCTATTGCATGATTATATCTGAAACTGAAACTACATTGATGTAGACTGGACTAACAGGCAACTGCAACCATACGACCTGAGCTTGCTTCTTTCATGATTTCTAAGTAGTTATTCCCTTATTCCTATCTTGAGCTATTAACAACTTTAAGGTGATGCAGAACGAATACTAATTGCAGGAGCTGCAGCAAAAAGAGTACCCCATGGATGGAGGCTTCTTCTGATGGGGAGGAGCAAACTGGACGGGACTGAAACATTTGCAGCGATGTGCTTGTAGATCAGGGCCTGGTGCTCCAGCTCCATCCACTGAGTTGGGGTGAATGGCCCCCTGACCCTTGCCAAAACCCCCTGCATGCTTCCTCCTGAGCTCAAACCCAACCCTTCATCAGAAGACGAGCAAAGTGATCAGAGCAAATGATGAAATCAGTCAAGAGAGCAAATAGGACTGAGGCCAAAGATACCCATGAGCATGGCTGGCTTCCTGGTTCCAACGCATGCAAGATTTAAGGAAACAACACAAGTCGGTGCTGCCCTCTTTAGCTTTTGTGAGAGAAAGGGGGCGCATTGAGCCATCTCCAAGAGAGAAAAAAAGCTCACATCTTTGGGGACAAGACACATCCTTGAGGTGGGTTGCAAAAGCAAAAGAGTGGGGGAATAACAAGCCTTCCTTTTGCTCTTGACAAGACACCAAAGGCAGGGGCTTTTGCAGGTTGATGCCATGGAAACCATGATGAGCAAACAATCACCAGCTGGGATCAAACTACACCCCCACGGATGCAACAGTACATTCACCAGAGAAGGAAAAAAATAAGCAAAAAAACAAACTTTTTCATTCGGTTCTTGGCATCATCATCCCTCTCACCTGCTGTTTCATTGGGGGAGAAGCTCAGCATCTGCCCTCGAGAAGAGCTTGTGGATCCAAGAAAGGAGGAAGAGGAAGGAGGAGGTGGCGATGCCCTTGCTGCCTCCCTCGTCAAGAGCCCACCTTGGCCTCCTCGCTCATCACATCTGCCATGTTTCTGTGGCAAGCTTGGATGGCCACCACCACAAGAACTCAGCATTGGTACTGCTTGTGGAGTGTGCAGGAGCCAGGAAGGTTAGGAAGGATTGGGTGCAATGGCTTCTTGGGGCATTGAACTCATGATGGTGGTAGCTAGAGAAGAGAGGAGTGAGGAGGCTATGGCTGTGGGTGTTTGGGAAACCAGGCTGGCTTTGCTGCTTTGGGGGAGGGGAGAGGAGGAAGATGAGGCAAGCAATTGAATGCCCCCTCTAATCCTGGACAAGGCAACAAAATTCTTGGTTGCTTTGCCTGCATCAAAACACATCATTTTTTCTCTCCAAGAAACTTCAGTATTTCCTTCACTATAATTCTAAAACATCCTAGATTAGTTAGAAAATGGAGATCAGTACATCACAGTGTGCTAGTGATAGGATCCTGCACAGTTAAGGATATCTTTTCAATCTCTGCAGATAAAACACAGCAATGGACTGATGGAGGCTGAATCTTGAGAGGTAAAAAGATGATTTTGAGAACTTACTGCGTGGCATCTAGCGGGCACGTGTTACACTGCTAATGTCACTTGTGCTTATCAGTAATAATTAAGAACAAGTATAAAATAACTGCCTGGCTAATGTAGAATTTGGCCTCTATGATCTATCAAATATTTTTTTATACTTCCAATGCAGCAACATATCAAGTGATAAAGTGCATGTCAGATGGAATATATGCCTGATATGATCAGATCAGTTTTTGGTAATCATCAGTATTTGTCCAAGCAGCATCATGACAGGCAGTCATTAGTCACACTCACACCAATCATAAAAACTAAAACATGTGTAATCCTTTGCTTGCTTCACTGTAACTTCTTATGCTCCCTAAACCAGCAACCTAATAAAGTGGATAGGCAATTTTGACCAAGCATCCGTGCCTTAATCACCATTCTTAAGCTGATTAACTCCACCCAAATTACATATTATAACCCAAACATCACTGTCAGACTGTCACACTCTTCCTTTCCTACCTGGATTCCATCCTCCTCTGCATTTGGGCAGGGCAAGTTAGTTTCTTTTTCATCGCAGCGGCCGCCGCCTGTTTCGATCGAAGGCATCCAGAGGGGAGGGTTTCGTGCTCCGTTTGGTGTTGTTCGCCATCTCTCTCCATCTTTTCTTGCCCGCCGCTGGCTGTCGTCCTTTCTTGCGTGCGATTGTTCCTCGGTTCCTCCTTGTTGGCTTGATTGATTGGTCAGTTCCGGGCGGCGTCTTCCCTGCCACCTCTGGAATCAATAGCGGGAGAAATCTTTGTAGGTGCGGTTTGATCGTTGGTTCCTTGATCTGTGTTTCGGCCCGATTCTCCGATTCTTGAAAAAAAGTTTTCCTTTTTCTTGTTCTTCGTGATGTGATGATGCATCGGCTTCATTCGATTTGGTGAATCGGTCGCAGGGGAGGGTACTGGCGATGGCGGAGCTGGTCGGGCCGCGGCTGTACAGCTGCTGCCATTGCCGGAACCACGTCTGCTTACATGACGATATCATCTCCAAGGCCTTTCAGGTGAAGAACTCTTGTTCTTGGGATTTTAGGGCTTCTTACTTCAGTGCCGGATGCTAACCTTAGGCTCTGTACTTGCAATCTAGATTGAATTGAACTTAATCATTAGGTTTCTAATGCGCGTAGTGCCAGATTGATTGAGGTAGGAGCCAAGAGTGCCCTTAATATTGGGTACTGTAAAAACCCCCTTAATTTTCTTTCAGTTCATCAGAATTCAAGCCTTCAAGGGCTTTGATTACAGTACCATGGTTCAGTAATCTATGGTTGACAAATGCTGCATTTGTAGGAGCTTGTAGATTTACGTTTTCAACAAAAGCTTGCTTCTTTTATGATTCATCGATCCATCGAAGTAATGAATGTGCAGAAAATGCTATAGCAGAGTTTCAGTTATTTGCACAAGCAGTTACCCTAGAAGATAACTAGTTACCAAAAGTTTTGTATCTTCATATACTATTGGTGTCAGCTGTATTAGCACAAGACTAGTTGTTAGAAAACAATTGTGCTTCGTTTGGATAGAGGACGCACAACGTAGTTTCTGAAGTATCTCTTGGATTCTCGCTACGTTTGACTGTTTGGAGGATGAAATTATCTCTTGCTCTTTGGCTATTCTAGGGGAGGAATGGCCGAGCATTTCTTTTTTCTCATGCCATGAACATATCTATGGGTCCAAAGGAGGATAGGCACCTTATGACAGGGCTTCACACCGTTGCCGACATCTACTGCCGTGACTGCCGTGAGGTATTGGGTTGGAAGTATGAGAGAGCATTTGAAGAATCCCAGAAGTACAAGGAAGGAAAATTCATATTTGAGAAAGCAAAGATTGTTAAAGAAAACTGGTGATGATTTTAACTTTTAAGGGTTGGTCTGCCACACTTTCTTGTGAACATAAGATCCATGCCTTTGTACATAGCCGTCGCTTTTAAATTCAAATGTTTAGGCTGCACAATGCTGTGCTCATGTCATTTGTAATGTGCAATTGTTGCTGTTCATTTCTGTGAAGAAAGACATGCCTTTGTTCACTTCTTTGTCAACTGTTTTCTCAAGTTTATGGCTTTGCATATGGTACATTTTGAGGGGAGGAATTGTGCACATAAATCTGCAGGTTTACCTGATGAAAGCACCAGAAGGACAAGACTGAAATCGTCATGAGGCTAGTCCTCATATCCTTAATCTGAAAACTTTGCTGTTTATCTGAAGATTGATGGCTCTGTGTTTCAGACTGATGGTAGATGCTGCTAACTTGTACTTTGGGATGATTTAATGGGATTTGGCATGCTTTTATAGCAGACATTGTACATTGTCATTTGAGGATTCAATAAAAGCTCGAGTTAATATCTACATATACACATTTATGTGCATATTTGATCATTTAAAGCCAATAAATTCATATATGTGCTGATAAAAAACACATTTATTGGTATCGTTTTAGAAACGACAAATGCAAACCCAGACATAATAATTAGAGCTAGGTATATCATGGTTGTGAAAATGATGAGGCCGTTATGCATTTTTTTTGTGCCAAGTGTCATCATGCACGGTGAACCACGGTTCGCCAACAACGGATTTGCCGAGTGCGCTTCGCCGAATACAAAAAGGGTTTTGTTGAGTGCGGCGAATATTTTTTCCTGTACCGTATAGAAATGAACTAGTGAATCATATGAACCTTGAAAAGAAATCGAGCAATCAAATATGCAGCCAGTGAATGATATTGCAGAATTCACGATTCACAAATTTTATTTAGTAGTTATAGGGAAAATCGCACGATCATTTGTCTAAGTTGTAGACTAAAAATGTATTGTTCTGCTAATTATTAAATTATATGCAATAAAAAGACCTAAGAGGTTAAATTAATATGACAAATAATTTATTTTATATTCTAACACTTACATATAAAAATTAATTATATTAAATCATGTTCTTATGGTCCTATGTCTAATTTGGGATGATATAACCCCCTGGCTTCTCCTTGAGCTGGAGATCTGGTCAAAGGTTTTGCAAAAAAAAAAACATCTTAATGATCTTTATTTACTCGAATTATAATTAGTTTTAAGAAACAGAAATCTGGTAATAAGTGAATTATACATTTGTATCCCACTGTACACTATAGTAGATCACCTCATGTCAGATTTCACCAATTCCAATCGAATCTAGGGCTTGGTATAAAAACTGATAAGTGTTTTTGATCATCTTGTAAACCAATAGTTCGTGGTATCCGACTCAGCCAACTAATCATAAAATTAAACCGATAACAATAGTAATTGAACTAGTAACCACGGTAACCAAATTGATAATTGTTTCATAAATACTTAGAACCATTCTTTTTCTGGTACATGCCTCAATCAAAACATTTGTGTTGTGCTAAAACATCTGCTCGGCTAGGGGTGGTTGCGCGCGGCGCAACGCGGTAATAGGGTTTTATTGGTCGAACGAGGGTCACATCAGCTTGGTTTGTCCGGCCAATGGGCTGAACGGGCAGGCTAGTTTTGTAATTTTTTGATTTTAAGTGATGGATTTGAAATTTTTTTGAAAAAATATTATTTAAAAAAATCAACGAATTCATGGGGCCAGGCACGGCAGCAAGCCCAGGGCTCCGACCTTCGTCCCCTCGCGCGGCGCGCCGCAGCCACACCGGACGCTCGCCGCCCGGCGGCTGGGCCCCCATCGGGAACCTCGACTGCTAGCGAGCGGGGCGTCGACAAGCCCCCTCGAGCCGCCCCGCCGCCCGCTCGCTCACCCTCTTTTTTTTTTTTTGACGAAAGCTAGTAGGAGAGGCCTCGCCCACCCTCTTGCCGGCGGCGCCGGGGCGGGCCATCCCGCTGGGCGCGCCTCGGCCTCTCCAAGTAAGGCGCGGTCGTTGGCAGCTTCCATCTCGTTCCACGCGCCGGTAGGGGTTGCCCCCATCGGCACTGGCTTGGCCGTGATCTTGGCGCAGGAAAGGCGGGGGCTTTAGGTCCAGGGTCATCTCCTCTCTACCGGTGGTTGCTGATTCCGGGCAAGATGCTGGGTTTCTCCACCGGCCAGTTGGTGATCATCCTCGGGGCATGCTCCCTCATGATGAGTAAGGCTGCAGCTGCCGCGCACATCTCGTGTTTAGTCTTGCAATGTTGTATTGGGTTTGAATCGTATCTGGTTACTGATAAAATAAGGGATTGTTTGGAGAGTCGAGCTCGATTTTGTGATGAGAATGCATAGGGTATGGAGAAGAATTCTTTGTAGCTCAATACTACTATTTGTTTGCTCTTCTTAGAGCGCAACGACATGATCAAGATGGCAAGGGTGGCAGGGAGGATGACCGGTAGAGCAGTCGGGCGCCTCATGTTGTTCCGCCAGCAGATGGATGGCATCCTGGAGCAGACTGCTGCAAAGCAGGTACCGTGGAACTCTCTCAAGCATGTAATCACCTCTTGTGAGACAACTGCATAAATTGATTCTTGGGAACATATGTTGCTCACTGGTGCCATGTGGAAGGAATTGAAAACTCACCATTAGTTGTCAACACACTGGGGCTAATAACTCATGGAATTGCTAATTACAGTTTGACGCACAATACTATCAGTGTTGCATGTGCCATTTTGTAGATAGCTTGTTCGTTGATAATTATGATTAAAGTTTCAATAGATCCATGTTAGTACGTCTGGGCCGGAGCGTTGCCAACAATCTTTAGTCCCACCTTGTCTACGGAAGGGGGCTATGAGCACCTTATAAGGGAGAGTATCTTCCCATTATAAGGGTGCGTCGGATACGCCTAATACCCGGACGTAGGTCGAAGGTGGTGAGCTGAAAGGCTTGGGATGCTAACAATCCAGCAATTCAAGAGTGCTAATGTTATGTGCAGATTAGTAGATTAGATTTAATTAGTTAAGATAAGATTAGTTAGTTAGGATTATTTCTGTTTTAAAGATAGAGATAAGGTTAGCAGATTAGATTGTATTAGGCCTATAAATACCCCTTAAGGGCTATGGAATAAACGAAGCAGAAGGAATTAATCTTGGTATCAGAGCAGTCAGGTTCCAAAGATCCGACACCATGACGACGATTGTCCCATACACTTGGTCCGCAGAAGATATGCAAACCCTCGCAAATTTGCAGCAGGTTGTTGCCAACATCTCTGCGTACCTGGGCTTGGCTCCGGTGGCCTCCACGCTACCGATTTTCCCCCACGGCGTGTCAGGAATCATCTAGAGCATGATTAGTAGATAATTAGTGGGATTAGTGAGAAACTTGATAACCAAGTAAGCCATGACTATATAAGTAGGGGATACACAATGTATGAGGAAGACAAGAAAGAATAGAATCAGAATTTTGTTTTGCTTTTCCCTTTCCTTGGTTTATCTTCCTCTGATGTAACATCCAGGTCACATTCCACTCCGGCGAGACATCGCTGCCGGTGAGGTTCGTGACAATTGGTAGAAGGTGCAACAACAATGATCATGGAAATTCTTCTGTGAATTGTGTAAATGGCATTTCAGGCATTGGCAAGACTGAGCTTGTGTTGGAGTTTGCATATCGGTACTCATTGAGGTGCAAGATAGTGTTCTGGATTGGAAGTGTGGTCAGATTCTGGAGACAGAATATACTGCATTATCATGCCTACCAAATCAGGGACGGGTTGAGGCAGTGTTGGAATTGGTGGTCTTCAGCCCAAGGAATGTTTCATGATGATAACCACAAAAGCTTCAGTGAGTTTCAGCTGAAGGCAACTCCTGGTGGTCCACGCAGTACAACGAATTCTAGAGAACATCCAATGCATTTCCTGGATTTTTGTTCAGTGGCGACTGATGGTACAAATCAGAATTCGTGGATGAGGACCAAATCAGAAGGGTCATTGAAGGGAATGCCTGCTTCTTCAGATAATTCTACAAAGAATTCAAGCAAAGTGCAGTTTCTTATTAGTGACCAAACTTTCAGATACAGGTCAGGAAGGCATCACGGTTTGTTCAGCAACAAGGGATCAAATGCATCTGGAGCACATGCCATTTTGTCAAGCACATTTGAAGGCAGAAGACTATAGTTTGAATATGGCTAGCCAATTTGGTTGATTCTAAGGTTGTCGGATGACTATGCTGTGTGGATGGGTGAAGTAAAACTGTTGTCTTCTTTTGGGGATAGAAATCAGGTTGACATGATGCTTTATGCTGATGAAATTACACAAGTTCTGCAGGATCGCTTCAGTGTTCATGAGAACCCACTTCTGTTTATCCTATATGGAAGTAATACAGATCTTGTTTCAATTCAGACTGAGATCAAGAGACAAACGAGACCAGGAATGAAGGAATATCAATTAGAAGATGTGCGGTTAAAAGACATTGAAGGGTTCCTTGGAATTCCTGAGGCTATAGGAATTTTCTATATTTTTGTGTGTTGCCATATACGCTGGGACAAGAGGGATTGCCAGCTAACCAGTGAACACGGCATATGGCAAGGTGGGAAGGTCAAGGTTATTTGTGTCGCCATAGCAAGTAGTGTGGGACTAGACAAGTCTGATGTGTGTTTTGTTATCTACAACACCATATCCTCAGTAGGAAACTACTATCAAGCGTCAGAGAGAGCAACAAGAACTAATCTGAGCAATGCAGATAACTTCAAAAGCGAAGCTTCAAGGCTGCGAAAGGAGTTCTAGGAAATTTACCGGTGCCTCAAGTCAAAGAAGCTTCATGGGAAGACATGGCTTGAGGGCAAGCCATATTTTAAGGAGGGGAGAATGTCAGGAATCATCTAGAGCATGATTAGTAGATAATTAGTGGGATTAGTTAGAAACTTGATAACCAAGTAAGCCATGACTATATAAGTAGGGGATACACAATGTATGAGGAAGACAAGAAAGAATAGAATCAGAATTTTGTTTTGCTTTTCCCTTTCCTTGGTTTATCTTCCTCTGTGTAACATCCAGGTCACATTCCACTCCGGCGAGACATCGCTGCCGGTGAGGTTTGTGACACGGCGCAACGGGTTTCCCCACCACGTTGTCACCGTCGCTGATAGCGGTGGCAGGAGCGTCGTCGCCGAAGAAGCATTCGCGGGTGGAGTCCCTCCGCGCCGTCACCCCCGCAATCCCCGATGAGGAGAGACACGACGGGCCCCTCAACTCCGCCTGCTCCTACGGCTCCACGGACGGCGACGCGGCCGGTCTGCCGCCCCAACTGATGTCGTCGCCCACTGACCCGACCCTCTAGCAGTGGAGGAGGGACGAAGAGTATGAGACGGAGGACAATCTTGCGGTGCACGAGGAGGCCTACCTGGAGCAGATCGTGCTTCAACACCCCGGCGAGGCAACCAAGGTGCTCACGTCCTGCGAGGAGCTGCTGCCTTCGCCCACTAACGATAACGACAAAGATCTGGAAGGGAGGGGTGACTCCACGGACGACGACAGGGCCGAACCGGTGCCTCAGCCGCTGATCCCCATCGCCGCCGCTAGGCATGCGCGACGCCTCGAGTACCCGCCGCATCTTCGTTTGCGTCAGCGTCGGGCTAGCCAGCCGGCCAACCAGCCGCATCTCCGCCGGTTGTTGACGGCGGGTCGTACTGCCGCACCTGCGTCACGCGGGCTTCCAGTGCCCTGCACGAAGCAGCGTCGCTCCCCCGCGTGGCGCCGACGACTTCAGAGGGGGGAGTGTGGGGGTGGGACGGCGGCAGATTCGAAGAGGGCCGCGTGCCCCGCCGGCGGCTTCGGAGGGGGACAACGGCGGATTCAAAGAGGGCCGCGTGCCCCGCCGGTGGCTGCGGAGGAGGACAGCAGCGTCCTTGAAGAAGGCCGCGCGCCCCGCCGGCGGCTGTGGAGGGGGACAGCGGCGTCCTCGAAGAAGGTCGCGCGCCCCGCCGGCGGTTTCAGAGTGGGACGCCGGCATCTTCGGAGAGGGGCCACGCGCCCCGTCGGTGGCTTCGGAGGGGGGCGTGTGAGGCGACGGCGGGTTTCAAAGGTGGCGCGAGATGGAGCCTTGTGCTGGAGCTTGTGGAGGGCAAAACGGAATCAAGCCGCAGAAGATCTAGATCTGTCACACATGATCCAAAACTGTTTATGGAGTAAATTGCTACGCGCACCCGGCTTCGTATATGCAGAAATTAATTTTTTAGGTAGTGGGTTTCATCTACTGGAAGTTCTGGACATGGCGCGTAGGGCTGCCGGTCACAGAGGGGATCTTATCCGGTTTTCAGCTCGAGGACGAGCTGATTTCCGAGGGAGGGAGAGATTGTTATGTGCAGATTAGTAGATTAGATTGAATTAGTTAAGATAAGATTAGTTAGTTAGGATTATTTCTGTTTTAAAGATGGAGATAATGTTAGCAGATTAGATTGTATTAGGCCTATAAATACCTCTTAAGGGCTATGGAATAAACGAAGCAGAAGGAATTAATCAATTCCTCCTTTGCTCCCCTGCTCCTACCAGCTAACTTGTTAAAAGCTCGTGATTTACAATATAGGTGAGAAACTCACATGGTAGATTTCATCATGATCATGTACATTTTTTTCCTTTTATGCAGGTTAATAAGGAGCTTAAAGATGCTATGACACAGCTAGATTCAATCCGTTATGAAGTCCAGAACTTATCTAGGTTTACTCCTGGACAGTTTATCACGAAGCAGCATGAAGCTGGTAATCATGATCTCTTTTGCTATGCTTTCATGCCACTCTGCCTAGTATTTTGCCAGTAGTTTATTTGAATGGTTTGACTAATAGGCCTTTATTAACACATATCAACAGGGATGGCTGAAGCAGGAAAAGATGATACGATCGATGGCTCTGCACCTAATGTATGGTAACATCTCATCATCTTCTAAATTTATAAGGTAGTTGATACTTTTCAAATGTTTAAGATTTGAGTGTATTGAATGTACAACTGTTAGCATGTTCACACTTCATTTCAGTTTTCAAACTTTTAATAGTATTCTGTAGTGCTGGTGTACAGGAGGTAGTGTCTCTTCTAGCCTCCTGCATACCATGGGTAGCATTGCTTATTTGCTTCAGTAAAATTACATTTTAGATTATGTTGTCTTAACATAGCAGGTCCTGATAGAATTTAATCAATCTATGATGAGTATGCAGCTAGAAGAACTTCGACATCAAATTCGCCGTATGATTCGTGATGAAATGGGAAGCTTTTGTAGATCAAACCCTGATCAGTTTAACAGGAGGCTGGATAATCCTGACACCATTGAAAACTCTAGTAATTACGATGCCCTATCTTTACTTTAGCATCACCTCTATGCCTTTCTAATATGTTTTTACCCAGTATTTTTATTGGAATTAGATGACTGATCACTAACAAGACCTTTATTGATATATAAGTAAACATAGTTGAAGCTAGAGAAGATGTGGCAGTTATTCCTGCAACGTCGCCATCAAAGGTGTGATAATATCATTTCTTCTATTTCAATGCAAGTGTTAGCATACTAGACATCGTTTTGCTTCTGTAGGACATGAAATCAGCAAATACAGGTTCTACAAATGTACACAGCCAAGCAACACTGTATGCAAGGCTTACTGAATCCCCAGGAATCAAGAGTTCTTCAATGAGTGGCAGTTATGGACAACAACAGTTCGAAGAGAGAAATGGGCTATTAAATGTACTGCCAGTATCAGCTGAAAGTGCCGGATTACTTCCACACCGCTCAGGTATGTAAACAATTATTTATGTTCTAAATCTTCATTTTAGCACAACTTGAATGTATGTGATGCAGGGAGGTACTGGTAAACAGCATTGTCATTTGCCTATCATGGGTATAACAAATTTGGTGTCAACTCCGAACATTTTTTTCTTGCTAATGCTACTGCACTATGTGCTAGCAATCTATGAACCACATAAATGGATTGCTTCAATTTAACTTGTGTGCATGTTCAAATGACTAAAAGAAACACCACACGCATATACATTTCATTCTGAGTTCTGAACATGTCCTGTATTTTCATGACCTGGAATTAGAACTGTTTTGCTCCACAATTGAATATGAAGTTCCATGTTTATACATGGGGAAATTCTGTTCTTTTTTTGCTGAAGGTGTCATATTCTCCATTTACAATAGATGCATGCTTTTTAAGTTTCAGTAGCATTTGATTGTTTCAAGATCAACCAGCCATGATATTCACTTGACCCAGAACAAAGAATTGTATTCATATAGCACGATCATATTATGTACATTAAATTCTTCTATTGGGGAGCTTTCAATGAGAGAATTTCATTTATCTCAAAAAATATTGAGAGAATTTCAGACAAAACAGTTGGTCTTTATATAACTTTAATGGTGATGCACTTCTTTTGACTCAACTGTTACGGTTCCAAAAAAATGTATATTCTTTCATATTATGTTATTACATGCTGTACATGAAAAGACTTACCACATATATTTATTCATATGTATATGATACAGCAATGAGTATATGTGGTGTCCTCTGTATGTTTTATAAGTTATCTCTGTACTAAACATACTCCATATTGTTAGTTTTTTTCCTGTAATCTTTTCCGGTTGGTGTAGTAAAGTGTAGTATAACCATTTCATAATATTCCATCAACATTTTCTGCCATATCATGCCATCTGCTCCGTTTTTTTAGTTAGCATCAAGTTTTATATCGACATCTGCTCCGTTTTATATCTTCACAGATAAACCACAGGGCTCAGACCTAGTACTGGAGGCTATACTTGAAGCAGAGGTTGCAAAGAACGCCGAATTCATCACTCAGCATTATGAGCAACAGACCAAGCAGTGATTTGATCTTTTGACATGAATCGGCACGTACATTAAAATTCAAAGATCTGACAACTACCTCTGATGGCTGATGAACATGATCTCTAAGTGAAAAAGAACATCCTGAATTCCTGATGAGTGGACGTGAAGGAAGATGAGTCTTGACCGGTACAAAAATTGTGTTTTTTTTTCATGAAAATGATCTGGGATGTGGCACCAAGTAGAGTAGTAATGGACATCTAGAAAGAAAAGAAAATGAGTAGCAATGGAAATCTTTTTGCCTGTTTCTTTCAGAGGTATTGTAGTGTCCATCCATTGTGAAGTGTAGATGTTGCAGTGGCAGCCATGATATGATAAAGTCACATTGGATATCTGACAAGTTTTTTTATGTGAACCTTTATATTTCATAGTATATCGGGACAGGACAGAATTATCAATCGAATTATTCATGTCATATTTTTAAAAGTATGTTTTTTTCAAAAACTTCGTCCATACTGCATAGATTACTTTTATAGGATGAGTTTGGTTTGGCTCTATATTTTAATTCTTAGATTCTGGTTCTCTTAGATTCTAATTCTCTAGTGAAGTGATTTTACAGTGAATCAGAATTGACTGGAAGATCATTTGATTTGATAACTAGATTCTGATTCATGTAAAATTACATTGATGACTACTTCACTTTTGATCTTTTTCGGTTTCCTTAGTATTTTTGCAGCTTTTAGCAAGAAAAAGATATGTCATAAATTATTGAATTATGTAACTTTAAATACGTAGAAATGACTTGTTCAAAAATATATAAACTATAATATATTATATCTATTATATATAAACGTTTTAAATACGTAGAAATGACTTGTTCAAAAATTTATAAACTATAATATATTATATCTATTATATATAAACGTGTATCGTAAATTTTTGTAACAAACGTGCTATCATCTAGATTACAATACAGCTGATAGCTTCTGTTATATAATATTTGATTAATTCTGAATTGATTAATCGGCTAATAGAATAATCTGGCATTTATGCATCAATGGACGGTCAGATCTCATTTTGCTCTGGATGAACGGTCGGATTCAACCTTACCTGGAGCAGCAGCACCTCACTGCGGCACAATCCGATTCCGAAACCGTCTTATCCTCGGACACATCCCTCCTGCGCTCTCCCACTCCGAGAAGTAGAGGCAGAGCATGTCGCCGGTCACCGCGCTCCTGGCGGGCGCCGCCGCGCCGGCGGTGGCGATGGTGTCACGGAGGCCGTGCCGTACGACGCCCGCGGGGTTCTACACGGCCGCCGGAGGGTGCGCGCTGGCGGTGGAGTGCTCGTCGCGGCCGCAGAAGAAGGGGACGAAGCACCACATGAAGACGCGGCCCAAGAAGACGCAGCAGTGGGACATCAAGCGCCGCCCCACGCAGTACCCGCCGCTGCCGCCGCTGCCCCCTGACTGGACGCTCGTCGCCGCCGGCGCCGCGGAGGAGGAGCAGGACGAGGAGGAGCCGGTCGCCACCACGGTCGTCGAGGTGGCTGCGGCTCCCGCCGCCGCGGACTGACGCCGTGACGATGGCGGCCAGGTCCCTCGTGTTTTTGTTCCCTGGATTGCGCATACGTGGCTAGGTTTGGCACTGTTATCGCGCTTGCTTGTTTCTGATCAAAATCTTGAATGCTACTGTTAAAAAGATTTCTGCTTTAAACCGACTGGTTGGCTTTCTTGATGATTTCTTGGTTTCTTGTTCTCTTAAATCAATTCATAGAATTAAATCCGATTAGGCTCTACGTTGCCGATGATGTTCTAGAATGTTTAGCTTGTTCACAGCCGGTCCATACAAAATATTGCAATCAACATTATGCCAAGAAGTTGTCAACTATGAGCTTGTCCCAGGTGAGGTCGGTTACCACGTTCTCATATCATCTGCAATTTTTTTGCCTGCCCTTCATATTACAACAAACAAGAAGCTGTAGACAAATTCAGGTCCAATGGCTTCTGACCTGACATTTGTACAAATATTATGTGGAAATGTTAGATAATTACAGTCTACAGCTAGTTTCTTCATTTGCATCTACATGCACACCTAGTAAAAGAAGAAAATATTGAGCTCTGTATGACGTAGGGTTTTCATGATCTATATTTTCCCCTGTTCCTGTGTTCTTCAGTTTAGAACACATCTGGGGAGGGCCGGGTGAGTCGTTCATCTTCCAGCAGCTCATATGGATCGATGTACGGTGGTGGCGACACTGGGGTCTTGCTTGCATCGTGTACAAAGCTTGGTCCAAAATACTGTGATTGGAAAGTGAGGTCAGCCATATTTCCAGTTTGCTCACATGTACAAAACTCAGAAGATGAACTCTTTTGCTCAACATGTAACAGCCAACAGGTAGATGGTATGCATTTGATGGAGAAACAATAATAAGAACTGTTCTTTTTGTTATGGAAATCAATATATGCTGTTCCCTTTCTAGCATCTCATATAGATTCAGCATCAGGGGCATTATTCTAAACAAAATGATAAATTTTAAGGTGTTCAATACGTTATGCTAAACATAATGTCAAGTTGTCAACATAACAATATCGTTGTAAACTCTGGTTTTCAATCTGCTCCATGAAGTGGTATGGAGGTGAACTAAGAGCAATGCACGTCCTGGCTATTAAGTTTGATTGACATGAGTTCTTTCGGCATTCCATCTGAAGCATGATGAAGATAAATTTAAAGCTTTGCAATGTGTTTCCATGCTGTGCTATGAATTGTCATTTTGTATGCATGCAAAATAGGATAGCAAAGCAAATTCTGTTCTGTGTGAGCATGAGAGAGAGAGAGAGAGAGAGAGAGAGAGAGATTAGGGAACTTACCACATAAAGAACAGCAAAAATCGAAACTGTGCCAATAATCAAAGGGCCAAATCCCAGAAAAAATGTACCGCCAAGTGACAATAGCAATTTTGCCCGTGGTACAAGACCCTGAAAAGAAATAAACCATGTTAAGGGCAAGAATCTTGTTAATTATCTCACCGTGAATTGATAACGGGGTAGCTCAGTGGCTAGCAGCCATAAAAAATGAATGTTTACTGTAAAATTTTAGTACAGTTATTTTGGAACAACATATATCAATGGTACAGATGAATCAGCCATTTCTTTTCTATATGGATAATGGATATATCATTTGCATCACATGATACTGAAATGTTTGAAACATGCTGCAGAAATTAAGCACGATTTGGATATATCATTCGAGATTGAGGCACAATTCGTGTTCATAGAGAAGCATCTCATTTTGTTTTGACACTATGCTTGTCAACCAGGTAGTAAACCGCAACCATTGCGGCTTTCCTCAATTACCGCCGATGACAAATTAAGCAAGAAACTAGGACCAAAGACTCAAGAATCATCTTCAATTACTTGTGTTTTTAGTAATCCACATATAACAAAGCACACACTGCGTCAATTTCAGTTAGGGAGTACTACCAATTCACAGCTAGAACAACACTTCAAACCAGAAAGATTACATTTTGACCGCCAAATTAAGGATGAAAGATGAATCCAACAAGATCCGAGAGAGAGAGAAAGGGGGGACCTCGAGGCCTTCGCTGTTGAGAGCCATGGACCTCTCCCTCTGCCCTTCTGCCCCCGCCGCAGCCCGTTCGAACTCCGCCGCCGCCACGCGCTTCCTCCCGGCTTCACCTGCCCGCCCACCCTCCTCCGCCTCCGCCGCCCCCGCCTTCTTCTCCCCGGGAGCCGACGCCGACCCCGGCGCCATCCCCCGCCTCCTCAGCTCCTTGGCAAACATCGACTCCGGCGCCTCCTCCTCCCCCTCCCCCTCCCCGTCCCCGCCCTCGCTCCCGCCAGCACGGCACCTCACGCGCATCCGAACCACGCGCCCGCGCGGCCTCGCAGAAGACGCGGGCGACGAGGAGGCTGCCACGGCCTGCGGGATCGCGAGGCGGATCAAGGCCATGGCCATGGTGGTGGTGGGCGCGCGCGGGGGTTGGCTGGCGGCTTCGAGACCGAGACCGGAGGCGGGCGGCGGAGGCGAAGCTCTAGTAGGCTTGACGCGCCGGCGGAGCAGGATCCGACCGTCGGATCTGCGTGGAGATTCGCGACGACGAGGGATGGAGGGTCGCGATCTGGCCGAAGCTTCGTGCGGCTGCGGAGAGAGGCGAGCCCGGGAAGGTAGCGGGCGGGACATCGGACACGTGTGCGGCTGTGGTTGGGCAGAAACTTGCGGGCCCGCCTCTAGATTGACCACTAAAATGTACTCCTGAATTATAGCCATTTATAGAGTTTGAAGTAAGTTTTTATTAAAATATAAGGAAAAAACATAAATTATATTTTAACTAGTATTCTAAACAATTAGTATATAACTAGTATTATGGTTCCGTTCGGATCCCATAAATTAATTATCAGTAGCTAATTTTTAGTTTTAGTTCATTCAAACAGTCCAACTAATTACTAAACTAATTGATAGTTGATGCGCTAACTAATGGTTAGACATTAGTCCATAAAAATAAACTAATGGGAGCTAATAGGGGATATTTTACTCTTTTTCATATATTAGTCCAAAGTATGTAAACATACGTGAACTAATTTTTAGCCAACTAATTATCAGCTAACTAATAATTAGTTCTAGCTAACAATTAATTTTAGTCCATCCAAACGGGCCCTATAAAATATGATGATATGAAGATTTAGGAGTGAATTGTAGAAATTGTAATATTTTGGATAAAATTTGAAGGGTAGAAATGGTTATATTTTAGGACGGTGGGAGTATTTCGTTTACAAATTTCTTGTCAAACCAAATTCTACAATCCATATGTGGTGTTATCTATTATATATTTATGTATATGTATGTATGTATGTATGTATGTATGTATGTATGTATGTATGTATGTATGTATGTATATATCATAATGTTGCGACGTAATATGAGAAGTGTTTTAAGTCTAATTAATATCTGCATCTATATTTATATTTATAGCTCAAGATTAAATAGATACTCATTTGCAACTATGAGCGTTTGGTTGTCATTAGAGCAATTATTCATCTGCAACCGGCTACAATTCGAGACGTACGCAATGCATCAAGCATGGTTCACACACGGCACTCGAACTGTGACATTTGCTGCCAAACTATGTGACTTGTCCATTGGCAGATTCCTCATATATTTTGACTAAACTCTTTCGAGTTTGGACAAAGCCGCATAAAATAAGGTTTTTTTAGATATATGTCATTACAATTACCGTGCTTTGGAATTTTGCCACTACAATTCGTCTATTTGGATATATGTTATTTCAGAATATTGCAGCTCTCAAAAAATCTAATGGCATATTTTAGATTTCTCTAAAATTGTAATGACATATTTCAGAATTTTCTAAATTTGTTATGGTATAATTCGGAGTTCTCTGAATTTATAATGACATGAATCTAAATACGTGAATTGTAATGGCATTTTTCCAAAGTCGTAAAATTGTAATGACATGGATCCAAATTTTCACATAAAATATAGGTGAAAGTTTCTCAGGAACTTGCATAGCAATTATTATTCATTTGCAAGTGCTGACAACAACTCTACACCCCTCTACCAAGCATTGATTCAAGGTAAATCTGTATATATCATGGTAACTAGGAATCGATCAGAATGTAAAACCTGCCAAATAAGCCAGTTTTCCGGAAGCAGCTCCTCTAACTTCGAGAATCAACCGTCCTCTGCAGTTGTCCGTCTTGACCATCTAGCAGCTGCGTAGATCCGACAGTGCGGAGCCTCCTCTGACTGTTGCGAAGTAGGTCTCATCATGCACGAAACTCTTCTCTGGTACCCGTCTAATATCAATCAGATGGTGTGGATAGGCGGTCGTTCCATACGTATATGATAACCTTGAACTTTGGTGTTTATATAGGTTAGGTAGGAACAGTGAAATTGATAAAGTGGGAGTTGGATAGCAATTGAGCTTGGCAAAGCTGATAAGCAAGTAGCAAATTATCAAATACTTAAACTTTGGAGTGATAAACTAATTAACTACAAATCACATATAGCTAGGGACAAAATCCAACTATTTATGTTATATTATAATATAAGGTACAGGGTGTTCATATTTTTATGAAAGTTAATATATTTATAACTTTTGACTAACAATTGAGCTAATAATATGTATGTTTAATATAATACATGCCAGGTAGTTATATTAGTATTTGAAAGTATTTTTACATGTTGTTGTTGATAATATGCTGTAAAAGTAACTAATGATCAATACTAAAACATGGAAAATTAGATTCCATATATTTTTAAATGAATGTAGTAATAAAAAAAGATAAACATTATTTCAAGTCATGCATAACAAGGGGCTTTTGGTTCCATGGACTAAAGTTTAATCCGTATCATATCATATGTTTGGACATCAATTTAAAGAATTAAACGTGAACTAATTATAAAAATAATTGCAGAATCGGAATATTATTCGTGAGATGAATTTATTAAGCCTAATTAATCCATGATTACTAAATGTTTACTATAACATTACATTGTCAAATCATAGCGTAACCAGGCTCATTAGATTCGTCCCATGAATAATCCACCGATTATAAATAAATTTTATAAATAGCCTGTATTTAATATTCCAAAATAACATCTAAACATCCTGCGATTAAACTTCTGAAATGAAGAACCAGATTACACCTAGATACCCAATTTTCCATGTTCAGACGGCGAACACGGGCTCACACACGTCAAATGATAATCCATATATAATTGGTTGATATGACAATTATAGATTTTGTTTTTGAAGAAATCAATAAAAAATAAGGTTGGCATGCATGAAACTGGCCATGCATGCATGCAGCTACCGTATCTCTATCTGCCGCTAGCTAGCTGCAATATTCCGGCGTAACGTACCCGGCCGATGGCGACGGCTACAACCTCTCCATCCATTCATCAGTTTTCATGCCGGCCGGCCGGGCCGGAGCCGCGCGCGTCTCTCAATATAAACGCCTCCTACCCATCGCCATTGGAGACCACGTACAGCCACCATCGAGCTCGATCCAGCACTTGATTGACAGCTAGCTAGTGATCGAGCTCGCTAGTTCTTGACGTACGGCTAGCTGCTATGGAGGCCTGGAACCAGGAGGTGGCGGCGCTGGTGGAGAAGATGACGGGGCTCCACGCCGCCATCTCGAAGCTGCCGTCGCTGAGCCCGTCTCCGGCAGTGGACGCGCTGTTCACCGAGCTCGTCGCGGCGTGCGTGCCGCCGAGCCCCGTAGACGTCACCAGGCTCGGGCCGGAGGCGCGGCGGGTGAGGGAGGAGCTCATCCGTCTCTGCTCCGCTGCCGAGGGCCGGCTTGAGGCGCACTACGCCGACGCGCTCGCCGTGCTCGACAACCCGCTCGACCACCTCCACCGCTTCCCGTACTACAGCAACTACATAAACCTGAGCAGGCTGGAGTACGAGCTGCTGGCGCGCTACGCGCCGGCCGGCAGAATGGCGACCCGCGTCGCGTTCGTCGGGTCAGGCCCGCTGCCCTTCAGCTCGCTAGTGCTCGCCGCGCGCCACATGCCCGAGGCGCTGTTCGACAACTACGACTTGGACGACTCTGCCAACGAGCGGGCGAGGAGGCTAGTGCGCGCGGACAAGGACGTGGGTGCGCGCATGTCGTTCCTCACCGCTGACGTCGCGGACCTGGAGAACGAGCTCGGCGCGTACGACGTCGTCTTCCTCGCCGCGCTCGTCGGCGTGGCGGCGGAGGAGAAGGCCAAGATCATCGCGCACCTGGGCAGGCACATGGTGGACGGGGCGGCGCTCGTCGTGCGGAGCGCGCACGGCGCGCGCGGGTTCCTTTACCCCATCGTCGACCCCGCCGACATCGCCCGCGGCGGGTTCGACGTGCTGGCCGTGTACCACCCGAACGACGAGGTGATCAACTCCGTCATCGTCGCGCGCAAGACGGCGGACGCTGGCCGCGGCGTCGCACCGCGCGGCGTGCTTCCGGTGGTGAGCCCGCCGTGCAGGTGCTGCAAGGCGGAGGCGGTCCTGCTGCCGGAGAAGAGGATGAACTTGGCCGCCGCCACCGAACACATGGACAAATGGTCCATCATTTGAGCAGCCCTGGTGTTGTTTGCAAGTGTACTTCTTCTGCTACCCGAAAAATTAATAAAAAGGAAGAATTTCTTGTGGTTTCTATTAAGAGTGATTTTACGGTTCAGATTTTTTAAATTTTTTAATGTTAATAAAAAGGGGGAAATTTTAGGATTTGCCACTAAAAAGTTTGCATAATTTGATTATTTGCCACTTATGTGGATGATAAGTGGGACAATTTAAGTGTATGACAGTGGGCCAAAGTGACAAATAATCGAAATCCATTTTTAAGAGTGACAAATCATCTAATATTCCATAAAAAAGGACCTGAGCCTTGATATAACGAAAGGAAGTGTGGCAACTGAATTAACTGTCACACAAACAAAGTTCCATATCTTGCATACTTCTATTTTATATGTTTAGTTTATACTTGGAAAAGTAATGAGTACGATGCACCATTTTTTTTGGTCGTGACACTTTGCTCAATTGTACAATGTGACATTTGTATTCAGTTGCCATGTGATTTTTCATTGAACCCATGCATTTACCAAAGTTTGGTTTCGGTAGTTTCTAATTTAATAAATTTCATGTTTTAAATAGATCGATGTTTGTCATTAAAAATAAGTTTCGTTGCAAAGCATGTGCACCTTACTAGTCAAAATCAAATAAAATCTAGGAATAGCAGTAGAGAGTAGTAGGAGGGGGCAGATCGTGACGTGGATATCGCAGGAGAGCGGGTGGGATGTGAGGACGCTGGTGCAGGTGTGATCGGATAGGTTGAGCGCGGTGATGCTGCTGGCCGCCTTATCTGCTGAGGACGAGGAGGAAGAGGAGGAGGTCTTGGCGCCCCTCTTGGCGGCGGCGGTGGCCTTCTTCCGAGCCGCCTTCTTCTTGTTGGCGTCGGACACCATGGTAGGTTGCAAAGGTTAGTACGGCGGCGGCGACGCAAGGAGGGGTCATCACCTCGACGTCCTTCCGGGACGGTTGCCCGCTCATCGTGGTCACCCCCGAGCCGCAGTGAAGAGCTAGATGGCGGCGCCGGGGAAGGAGACCACCGGCGGTGGAGGGGAAGAAGAAGAAGTAGCAAGCGGAGGGGTCACCAGCGGCTCGGGCACGGGGTGTGCAGTGGCTAGGGTTAGGTATGGGGGATGGGGGGCGGGGGAGGGTTATAGCCGAATGGGACGTATGGGCTCTGGGAGAAAATTGATTATTCGCCATCTTCAACAATGGGCTTTGATTTTTTGTCACCCTCAACATTGACATTGATTATTTTTCATTCACAATATTATCATATTGATTTTTTGCCATTACAATATTTTAATTAGTTTTTAATTCATTTTCCTCTATCAATACACGGGGAAATTACTATATTACTCTTTCTTCATTTTAATAACGAAAAGGATTTTTAATAACGAAAATATCATTCCAATCCGAAAACTGATCTCCAAGTGGTCTAAAAATTTAAAAAATAGCAAAACTATATTGCTGGAAAAAACTTCTAGAAAATTAACTAAACATACTTCACGAGAAGTCATACAAAGTAAAAAACAAGAAAGGCTAAGATAGTAATTTTCTTGTATATTAATAGCGGAAAAGGAATTAAAAATTAATTAAAATGATATAATAGTAAAAAATCAATATGTTAATATTGTGAGTGGCAAATAATCAATGTTATTGTTGAGGGTGGCAAAAAATTAAAGCTCATTATTGAAGATGACAAACAATCAATTTTCTCGGCCTCTGGACCCTTTGGTGATCGGCCATTTTTGAAATCTTTCTTGTGTTTTTCAATTTCAGAGCACGCTCCGATTTCACAAATTTCCACTCCTTCGCATATAAAATTTCAGGAAACGGGGATTCGTACGTAAAAAACACACTTACCAGAGAGTACAACGTTGGACCTTCATGCAATTAGCGACGAACAAGAGGTCGTTTCGCAAATAAGCCGGTCCCACCCAAGACGACGTGGCAGCGCGCAGAGCCTCACGCCAGCCAAAAAACCCGGGTGGCGGGTGGCCTTCCAAATTATGAAAAACCGAAAGTCCTTTTTTGCAAAACGATGACGTGGTTTGCCGTGGGTAGATCAAATGGGGGAGGTTTAAAGACTAGAGATATAATTGGTTGATATGACAATTATATATTTTGTTTTTGAAGAAATCAATAAAAATTAAGGTTGGCATGAAACTGGCCATGCATGCGTGCAGCTACCTGCAATCCGGCGTAACGTACCCGGCCAATGGCGACGGCCGACGGCTACAACCTCTCCATCCATTCATCAGTTTTCATGCCGGCCGGCCGGGCCGGAGCCGCGCGCGTCTCTCAATATAAACGCCTCCTACCCATCGCCATTGGAGACCACAGCCACCATCGAGCTCGATCCAGCACTTGATTGACAGCTAGCTAGTGATCGAGCTCGCTAGTTCTTGACGTACGGCTAGCTGCTATGGAGGCCTGGAACCAGGAGGTGGCGGCGCTGGTGGAGAAGATGACGGGGCTCCACGCCGCCATCTCGAAGCTGCCGTCGCTGAGCCCGTCTCCGGCAGTGGACGCGCTGTTCACCGAGCTCGTCGCGGCGTGCGTGCCGCCGAGCCCCGTAGACGTCACCAGGCTCGGGCCGGAGGCGCGGCGGGTGAGGGAGGAGCTCATCCGTCTCTGCTCCGCCGCCGAGGGCCGGCTTGAGGCGCACTACGCCGACGCGCTCGCCGTGCTCGACAACCCGCTCGACCACCTCCACCGCTTCCCGTACTACAGCAACTACATAAACCTGAGCAGGCTGGAGTACGAGCTGCTGGCGTGCTACGCGCCGGCCGGCAGAATGGCGACCCGCGTCGCGTTCGTCGGGTCAGGCCCGCTGCCGTTCAGCTCGCTAGTGCTCGCCGCGCGCCACATGCCCGAGGCGCTGTTCGACAACTACGACTTGGACGACTCTGCCAACGAGCGGGCGAGGAGGCTAGTGCGCGCGGACAAGGACGTGGGTGCGCGCATGTCGTTCCTCACCGCTGACGTCGCGGACCTGGAGAACGAGCTCGGCGCGTACGACGTCGTCTTCCTCGCCGCGCTCGTCGGCGTGGCGGCGGAGGAGAAGGCCAAGATCATCGCGCACCTGGGCAGGCACATGGCGGACGGGGCTGCGCTAGTCGTGCGGAGCGCGCACGGCGCGCGCGGGTTCCTTTACCCCATCGTCGACCCCTCCGACATCGCCCGCGGCGGCTTCGACGTGCTGGCCGTGTACCACCCGAACGACGAGGTGATCAACTCCGTCATCGTCGCGCGCAAGACGGCGGACGCTGGCCGCGGCGTCGCACCGCGCGGCGTGCTTCCGGTGGTGAGCCCGCCGTGCAGGTGCTGCAAGGCGGAGGCAGTCCTGCTGCCGGAGAAGAGGATGAACTTGGCGGCCGCCACCGAACACATGGACAAATGGTCCATCGTTTGAGCAGGCCTCGGGTTGTTTGCAAGTGTACTTCTGCTACCCGAAAAATTAATAAAAAAGGAAGACTTTTTCCTTAAAAACAGTTAATTTCTTGTGGTTTTTATTAAGAGTGATTTTATAGTTCATGTTTTTTAAATCTTTTAATATTATTTTTAGTACCTCTCCAAAAATATGATAAAAATTTTCTATTCTTAAATCACACAGTGCTCTCTTATCCACTCTACTCGAAAAATAGTCGTTTTGATAGAATTTACAGTCAACATAAAATTAACTTTGACCATGTTTACTATTTTTAAAATATTTTTAAGAATATAAAAATTATGTATATGGTTTTATCATAACATAATATTTTGTAGCATATCTGTTCATAATATATGTAGTTTGAATTATTTCAAAATGAAACTTCTCTAATTTTAACTAAATTTAGTATATATATATATATATTAATATTCATATTAAACACTATTCTAAACTATGGGTGTAGAATGTTATTCTACATTGATCAACCTAATTGTGTTCATCTCATCTAGCGTGCCCCCACTGTCTCACCCAATCCCGACCTCTCATTCTATATTGGTGTAGAATAGCTTTCTACACTCGTGATGTAGAATAGCATTTGTATATTAATATTTATAATATCAAATAAATATAATATTAAAACATATATATTCCTGTTTAATAATAATTTTTCCTACAAAAAAAATCCTTACAAATCAGCCCTTGAGCTCCCCTATCCTCCGGTCAAATTTCCATCCAAATCCGGCCCATCCTCTCGGAGCAGCCGGCAGGGGCTCGGGCGGCTCCCCTACTCTCGTCTCGCCGCCACCGCAGCGGAGGCCCGGCTGGTGGCTAGAGGGAGCTTGATGGCCGCGTCCTCCATCCCCGCAAGCCCCCAGCCCTTCAAGGTTCGGTTCCGGCGGCTCGATCCGTCGACTAATCTGTTCTTGCTTCAAGGCTGCGGTTTAAAGGTTTAATCTGTGTTGTTTGGACACGGGTGGTGATGATTGCTGGGCTCGCTGCAGCTGATCCTGGGGTCGTCGTCGGTGGCCAGGAAGCACATACTGGCCGAGATGGGGCTTGAGTTCGAAGTCATGGTGGGTGACGAAGCTATTCCTTGCCCCCCTTTTTTTTCCCTCTCGCACTTTCGTTGTGCCATTTTAGGGTATTTCCTCTTGTGGTTGAGACGTTGAGTAGCTTCTGTGGTTTCAGACGGCAGATATCGATGAGAAGAGCATCAGGAGGGAGAATCCCGACGAGCTGGTTACAGTTCTTGCGGAGGCCAAGGTGCGCCCTTTTCTTTCTGCTTTGATGGGAATGTTGGTTGGACTTATGCTGCAGCTTCATTCAGTATTCAGTGTTGGTGTGCACTGGCTTGGCTTTCGACTTAATTTTTGTTTTCCATGTGATGTGAATTATGATAGCTTCTGTGATTAGTAGCAAATGCATTGCTGACTCCATGTTTAATGCCACATGTTACTTTATATTTGCTTTGGTAAGATATATAAGGACAATCTCAACCCATAGTATCTAGGGTATGGGTGGTGTCTTGGATGAAAGAGAGATTAAAACATCATTTATAGACACTACCTTCCCAATTGATAGTTTCTTCAAAAAATATTTTCATTCAATCATCTATATTTTCTCTCCTTTCTCTTCTAATCCCCTCCTTTGCTTTTCTTAGTTCATGTGTAGGGGTGGGCACAAAATAACCGAAAACCGAACCAAACCGAACCGAACCGAAAAACAACTAGTTTTGGTTTTTTAAAAAATTCGGTTTTAATTTTGAAAAAGTTCAGTGCTCGGTATTCGGTTTGGTTTTTGTTTTAGGAAAACCGAAAAACCGCTATACCGAACCGAACTACCAGATCAGTTTGTTATTTCTGAAGTTTGCCTAGGCCCAAGCGCAATATTCATTCATTTAATCATGGCCTGGCCTGGCCTGCCCTATGGCCCAAAACGCTTGGCCCAGCACGCTGCCGTTCAGCTCGCTAGTGCTCGGTATTCGGTTTGGTTTTTTCGGTTCGGTTTTCTTAAATCCAGTGATCTATTCGGTTCCTGATCTCTGAAAACCGAACTTTTTAAAAACCAAAAAAATTTATCTCAGTGACATGGAGGGTTGGGAATAGCCTAAATTGTCCTAAAGTGATGTTGTTGTTGGTTCTGATTTTGCAATGTACTTATTAAATTTATCTCAGTGTGAAAAAAATAAAGGCCCTGGATTGTTTCTGCTTGTGTCTCAGTGATATATTGCTGCTGAATTAGCCATAAAAATCATGACTTCTTTTATATGCCATTTTTATGCTGTTTCTGTGACTCCAACATTTGTTCCGTCAACAGAAACTGACTACTTTGGGCATCTTTTAGGCTGATGCTATCATGTCCAAATTGAACATTGCTGATTACCAGAAAGAAGATGATAAACCAACACTCCTGATCACTTCTGACACAGTATGTCTCAATTAACTCCGCTCTGCTGTTTTTGCACTACTTAGATGCTGTATTCAGCATAAAAATATGTTTTAATTATGCGTATGCCTCATTTGGAGTTTTCTTTTGATATTTCTTCCTAGCTAGGGGTTCATTGGATTGTGCTTCATTGTAAATATGACTATTTTGGTGGCATGATAAAGCTAGGTACATATATGTATAAATATTGATACATGCATCATCAATATTTGTCATTCAATACTCAACAGTTAGTACTTTCTCATCTTCAATAGTGATTCTGTGTAACATTTGTTTCGTAACGTGATGCATGGTGCAAATAATTCCAATTTCACATGTCGTTGGACATGTTCTATTTTTTGCTGGAGTAAATGGTCATGTGGTTGAATATATCTGCCTCATTTGTTGGTTTAATAGAATGTTGTCATTCACATTACTACATACTGAACGGTAATTGACCTTGAGGTGGTCGTCCATGAAGGGATTATCAAAGAAAAGCCAACCACTAAGGAAGAAGCACGCCAATTCCTTAAAGGTTTGTCCACATTCCTAGGCAAACATGCATCTCACATTTTTACTGTCCAATGTATACTGTATTGATTCTATTAGTTGAATAATTACCATTTCCAGGTTATTCTGGCGGTCATGTGTCAACTGTAGGGTCTGTAGTTGTAACTAATCTTACAACTGGGAAAAGATTTGGAAGCCTAGACAAAGCTGAGGTAATTTGCTGTTTACTCTTGTAGTCATAAGAATCATTTCACTGAAGATGTTTTGTTCAAGTCAGATTTGTTAATGTGACTGATCACATCGATATGTGCAATTGAAGTCCGATTGATTAGCATCTTTGATAGAAGATTCATACAAGTCAATAAAGCATATTTTTACCATCCAATGAGTAATGATGATTGTAAGTTTTAAACATGCTCATATTGCAAACGTTGGTGTATGCATTTAGCTAGATTTAGGAATCGTAAAATGGATCTTGTTCATCTTTCAATTGTATTAGTTCAGTAAAGCCATGTATGTTACATTTTCTTAATGTTTGTGTGAGGAGGAATTTTGGAAAGATGAGGCCATTCAAATTGTATTACTGCAAAAGCGTCAATGGTCTTTCTTCTATGATGTTAGTGTTTAAGGGAACATACAATAGTTAATATTTAAATTCACCCAGTCGAAAATGCAACTGTATTGTTGTTAAGGTCCTAGGTTTCAAGAACCCTAACCAGGAAAGGGATGAGGCAGTAGCGAAATTAGATGAGAAAATAAACTGTTATTATTCCTTGATAGATCCTTGACAAAACCTTAAGATATATGTTAACACAGCCTTAACCATGCAACTAGGACGTCTAAACCTACTCTAGAACACATCCTAAACTGACTCCAACTCTTATATTCTAAACTTATATATTATTGCTAATCTGACCACTCTTATCAATTAAACTCTAAACTTAACTATGACTCTTATTCCAACGCCTATATTGTTTTCTCCACATAACAATTGTGCAACTAATTTATGCAAGTTAGGTAACCTTTTGTTGTCATTTTGCAGGTGTACTTCCATGATATACCAGATGAGGTCATTGAAGACTTGGTTGGTCTCATTTATTCTATTGTGTCTTTTATTAATTGAATAATTGATTCTTTGCCAAAAATCCAACATACATAATGGCAGCAGTAGCACCCAGTTCTTAGATTTCCATTGTAGATTCCAATATATCAAAATGTGTGGTATTTCCATTGTTGACAGATCGATGAGGGCGTAGTGTTTAGGGTGGCAGGTGGCTTGCTGATTGAACATCCATTGACATTACCATTTGTCGAAGCTGTGGTCAGTGTCTACCTCACCTTAATTTGCTTGTCCTTATAGTTATGTCATTACAGTTCAAACCAATGCAAACTTGAGCTCCTTGTCATGCAGGTTGGTTCTTGTGACAGTGTAATGGGGATCTCAAAGGATCTTGCAAACAAATTGATTCAGGAGGCATTGTCCACATAACTTAGCAATACTCGGTGTGATATGACATCTAATGCATTCTTATTACTCCAAGAGAGCCACTTAGTCATTGTTCTACTTCAAAGCTTTGAAAGATTTCAGAACCTGATACATGAAGAGCATGGTGTGCAAGAACACTTCAGTCCCTCTGCCTGCTGTTTTGATAAAATTTTGTGAACAATTGAGCATACCTTCTTTGTCTTAAGAAACACCCGTGGACATTTATGCCTTGTGCTCATCATGTAAAGGGGGATCGTCATGATTCATGAACTGAATTATTTGCAGTCATTACAAGGAAAATATCGTCTATATTAAAGATTGCAATGGGTACCGGAAACCCGAAACTTGATAGATTTTTATCTTATTAGGATAGATATACGGGTCAAATTGTTTATCCGTGGGTCTACTAATGGAAAAAAATAGTATCTAACGGGTACACGGGTATGAGTATAATTTCTTAATGTCTATACCTGTTATTTGAGGGATACTCATCACTGAGTATAAATCATTATTGTTATTGTTGTAGGTTAAATCATTGATGTATTGTGTTCGAGAGTTTATTTATACATGTAATTTTGATCTTATAGCTGGATGAGCGATCGATTTATTTAGGTGAAATACTGTTTCGTGAGATTAGATATATAATTGTTATTTGTTAGCCTATTTTGTGTGCATTACTTATTGATGGATATGGGTACCTATGAAAGCCCATAAGAGAATGGGCCTTCAATGAATTAGCCCACGAAAGCCCATAAGAGGTGGGCCTTCAGCGAATTGGCCCATGAATGCACATTAGAGAATGGGCCTTCAGCAAATTGGCCATTAAAGCCCATAAGAAAATGAGCCTTCAACGAATTAGCCCATGAAAGCCCATACAAATGGGCCTTCAATGAATTGGGCCATGAAAGCCCCCGCAGGCCCACTAAGCATTTTGGCCGGCTGCTTCCGGCTTCCTTCGGTCGTCCTCCCTCCTCTCGGTCCTGGCGGGCGGCGGCTCAGCGCAGCGGCGGGTCACCAGGGCGGCAGAGGCAGCGCTCCTGACGGCTGACGGCCGTGGGATTGCCAGAGGCGGGAAGGCGGCTGAAGCGGCGCCGCACGCGGGCCACGCCCGCGTCGGCCAGAGGCCAGGACCGTCGCCGCCATTGAGAGCAGCCCGCCGCGGCGTCGCCCCGAACGCGAAGCACTCCGGGCTCCGGCAGTCCGACGCATCGTCCCTCCACCCAGGGCCTCGATTCGATTGTGGTAAGCTTATCCGAGATTGCCGTATGAATGTATGAACGCTATCAAACGCATGCCAAATATATATTTGCATTCTGCTACTAAGGAACGGATTTGATAATTTGACACTTTGGATTTACAGTTTTAGTGTTTAGTTCCAGAAATTACATCATATTTTATAAAAAGGTTAATGGTTTTGTGCCATCATTATTTCCTGAAACGTCAAATATACCATTATAATTTCGCTATTAGCCTGTATGTCATTATTATTCTAGATTCACTCCTCTATGTCATTTGGGCCCACATGCAGGTCACAAATACCCTTATTGCCCTTCACTGTTCATCTTTTTCCTCCCGCCCTCTTCGGCCACTGCTTTGTTCCCGGTGTCGCCACCTCCGCCGCCGGCCCTCCACACCTCCGCCTTCGGCCTTCCACGCCCCTCCGCACTTCACTGGACGCCTGCCACGATGAGCGTCTCTCACACTGGGCACGCGGGAGCGGCAACACCTTCTCCGGACGCGCCCCGTACTTGAGGCCGAGATCCATCCTGGCGTCGCGGGAGTCAGGCGCCTTGATGCGTAGCAAGAGCTAGCAGCAGGTCCTCGAAGCGGCGACGGAGGTCCTCGGTGCAGCCATGGTGGAAGGCAGTGATGACCGACGGGAGCAACGGCGGAGGCCCTCGACGCAGCCATGGTGAGAAGCAGCGACCAGCGGGAGCAGCGACAGAAGGCCCTCGACATGTCCATGGCGGGAGGCGGCAGCTGACGGAAGCACCGACAGAGGCCCTCGACGCGGCCATGGCGGGAGGCGGCGGGGGAGCGGGGTCCCTCAGCGGAGAGGGGCTGGGGTGGGGCTTGGAGGTAGAAGATGAATAGTGGGGGTAATGTGGGAATTTTCGAAATTTTGTGACCTGCATGTGGGCTCAAATGGCATAGAGGAGTGAATCTGGAATAATAATGACATACAGGCTAATAACGAAATTATAATGGTATATCTGGTGTTTTGGGAAATAACGGTGACACAGAAGCCATTAACCCTTTATAAAATGATAAATAATGTTTCTAAGAACTTTTGATTGATTTTTAATCTATGGACTAAGATTAGTTAATGTGATTTTTGAAATTTGCATAGCATCTGTAATTTCTCAATTTTACTAAAAATTTGCTGCTTTGCATGTGTGTGCAAAGGGCAGTGCTGCAGCGAGCCGAGCTCGAGTCGGCTCGCTGCTCTCGGGCCAGACACCAAATGCGGCCGGTGGAGGCGGCGAGGGCGGTGGAGCTGGCCGGGCCGCTCGGCGAGCTCCTCCCGCCGGTGGACTTCTGCTGCGCGTACGGATCCACCCTCCTCCACGCGCGCCCGGACGCGGCCTCCATGGTCGACTACATCCTCGGCGTCTCCGACCCCCTCCAGTGGCACTCCGAGGTAGGTGACCCCTCCTCTTCTGGATTAGCCCGTCAAAACTGTTGCCCTTTCTTGGGTTGATGTGATCCTCCTGGATGGATTCTTGGTTGGTTGGTGCAGAACTTGGAGAGGAACCCCACGCATTACTCCGGCTGGATGGCGCGCCTCGGAGGTAGCGCCGTAAGCACCCATTTCCCACCCCCCAAATTCAGCAATTGGTTGCTCTGCTAATTGTTGGATTGATTGGTTCTTTGGCCGTGGAAGTTCAGATTACTCGGCTGGCAGATAACGTCGGTGTCGGCGTGTACTTCAATCCGTTTGTTGAGTGGAGGGACAAGGTAGCATATGCAATGGAGGCTGCATTTTGTGTTTCAGTGACAAAATTGTCTCCTTTGACATTGAGTTCTTAGTGACAACACTGTAGCTATGTGGATGTAGAGGATAAAGTACGGTGTGGTGAGGATGAAGGACCTTGCAATGGATGTCTTGACTTGGGATCGGTTCTACTTGAGCGGCCGGCTACAGAAACCTGTATGTATGCGCTGTTCTTGATTGTTGTGGGAACAGGAGTGTGACCACTGATAGTCTTGGTTTGTCATTGTGGTGATTCCTGGTCCATGTTATAGCATCATTCATGTTTATTTCAACCTCTGTATAACTTTACTGCATGCATATGCTTCTAGTGCAAATTTGACATCATAGCTGTTTGCCTTCTGAATTCTTGTAGGTTAATCTTCTCGTTGATAACTGGGATATAAGTAAGGTTAACACAATTAATCTGAAAATGGCAACTTCAGCTTCACTGCTCCTTCTGCCAGCAGATTTCACTGAGGTTTAGTGTCAACATTGTTGTTTAACCAATGATATTATGTAATGGATTATGTGGTTGTTTTCATCTTCCTTTTTAATCCCTTTCTGTGCAGTATGACCTGTACGCCCAAATTTGCAGTCTATCATATATGGGTGATTTAAGAATGCTCTTTGCAGAAGACAAAAATAAGGTAATGTGATAAAGATGTATGCTACATTGTTGACCTTAAATATGTGCTCTTAAGTTGCATCTTTTCTATTTTACTCCTTCCATTTCAGATTACTTGTCATTCTAGCATTCAATTTTTATGTCAAAATACCTGTGAATCTCACATTCCAACATAATTTTAGAGGTGACCTTCTCTCTCTACCCTTCATCAATGCAGCTAACCACTTTTATTTTCTCTCATCTCACCTTAAATGACAGCTTTGGAAAAAAAACAATTGGGATGTACTTGATGAGGGTAACAATGTAATTTGCCACATCTTATTTTGGTCTGAGATTTGCTAGAATGACAAGTAATCTGACATGGAAGGAATACATCACAAAATTTCTTACAATGATTATCCTGTTAATATGGCATGTCGAAAAACCCTCTACTATGCACTTTGAAAAATGAAATGACATTATTTTAAAAAACAGACCACAAAAGAATCAAATATGGGATGGACTGGTACACATTATTTAGCTCTTCACTCTTGTACTTTATTCCAAGTGTGGTGTATGCAATATGTTTCCTTTACTGTGCCACAATCACTAGTATGCCATATTGCATATGATGTATAGATTGGCTGCATTGAGCAAATTAGTGAGTTACTGCTGTTTACCAGGTTTCCAGGGAAGGACTGGCAAGCTAATTGACCGTGTTCCTCATGAAAGATTAGTTATAGTGTCTATTACTATTGTTAAATCTGCATATATTGATATAGGGTTTTATTTATATGGTTATTATTCTTCATGTTTGTTTTGCCTATGATATCGACATTGCATTAATGGAACTTGTGACTGGTGCCAATTATACCCTGCTGTGAATCAGGTTAAGAAAATTGTTGAGGGTAGTTTCCAATCATTTCAATTGATGTACAGACCCCTGATACAAGAGTACATTGCTGAAGGGCTGCTGAGGACATCATCTTGTGGACAGCAAAAGGCTTTCCAGCAGGTCCTTATTTCTCTTTGCTCATGCATACAGTTCTTTGAAAGTGTGAAGTGTTTAACCTCTCACTGAGATTCTCTCTTGCTAACACAATGTACCATTATTGGCCCACCAAGATGTTTAAGCTTCCCACTTAATATGTTAAATCAGTGTATTCTTGCATCCCAGGTGATCATTACTGAGTAAGTTACCATTATCACCTATAATTTCTAACTTGTGTAGATCCCGATATCGACCTCCTCTGACACTGAAAGCTATTTTTTCGAATTCCATAAACTTTTTCGAAAATCTATAAACTATTAGGGTTACATATTGCAGGATTGTGGTGCATCTGCAACAAACGAACTGTTCTCTTATCTCCCATGGACAATCCAAAGGCGAATGCAAGGAAGATTCGCGTCAAACTGCAAGAGTACTGCTGTTACTTGTGCTGAGATTAGTAATACTGGATCCTAAGCAGATTCTTATGAATTGTTGTTCTATTTCCAGAGATGCCAACTCGTACCGTAGTTTCTTCAAAAGATGTGGCAGCAACCTGTGTCCGTAAGGCTTTGAGGCGGCGAGTAATGGTTTCAAGTGCACGCCAAGCAATGTCTGGACTGCTTGCCTCTGGTGGTGCCGTTGCTGCTCGATATCTTGGCAAGAAGATGTCCAAGGCTTGGAAGTCTAGAACAATTTAAGTTGTGTGGCTAACACATGCTGTTTTATCTCTTCTTTTCTCCTTTGTTGGTTATAGGCTTGCTCTTAGATCTACATACTACAGGTTAAATATATGGGGGGAAAATCATCACATGTCATCACAATTTTCAAGACTTTGAATAATATCATTGTTAGTGTGTGGTGGTTCTTACACCGATAATATATTTTTAAACCGTAAAAATTATAATGATATATTTTCAACATTTCTTAAATATATTAATGTTAGTGCTTCGGGTTGGAACTTGTATGTAAGATGACCTTTATTGTGTCAGTATCAGATTCTAAGCTGTGAGAATCTAATATTTCCTATCTTTTTTAAATTCTAATTTATTTTTATATTTTTATTGTAAGAGTAGCTACAACAGCTAAAAACTCCACTAAACGAGCTTCAAATAAATGGTTTTTAATATCTGGACCCACTTTCATTAACTCAAACACATTAACTCAAACATTACTACATATCAGCCTTAAAAGTCTTATTATAACAAAGTGTACATCTTTGAAGTGCCAAAATAGCAAATCTTTGGTGATGCCTTCCATTTCCTAGTTGTCATAAGAACTAAATGCTAAGGCACCTTTAGAACACAATAATTTTCTTAGTTTTGCACAAAAAAAATTATTTCCTTTGAAGTTCTGAATGCCTCTCAAGCAAGGCAGCAGGCTCAATGCACGTGGATTTCTTCTACAGACACATGAAATTATAAACACTTCATTCAAATCAGATCAGTATTGGTCACAGACAATTTGATTTTACATATAATGGCAGTGACTACAGAATTCAGCAGCATCATGATCCAAGGTTCTAATTGCGAAGTATGATGAACGTCGTTACAGGTCTCCCAGTCTCCTACATAACATGCCTTTCATCAGATGATTTCTTTCCTGGCCCTGTTCATCCAACTTCAGGACATCATATAAGAGTCATGTATCATCACAAGATCACAAAATCTCGGGTAATCTCCTGGAGCATCCGTCTGAATTTGCGCATGATCTTATGCCTAAGATCGTTAACTTGCAGTAATAACCCTGCAACTTCTGAAAAAAAGGGGAATTTTCAGGATCGTTATATGACTTACAAAACTGGAAACATTTTTCATGTCAATTAACAGATCAGCATACACTATACAAACTGGAGACACAAGGAAGAACAGTGGAGTGGCGCTGTTGTAAATTACCGATCAGTATCCTCAGACGAAGATAGATAATGTTTGCTTTGACTTGCAAGTACATACGATTGATTGGGCCTAAATGCAAAAGAACAACTCAGGATATTAGAGAAATCAGAATCAGAGGCTAAAGTTGGTCTTCAAGATTAAGGTTTAAATTATTTTTGATAAACAAAGTTAACTGAAGCACACCTGACTCCGATTTGGACTGTTCTTCAAGGCCGTATATAGCACATTTTGCAAAGGCCAGAAGCCGCACGTGACGTGGCACCCCTAGATTCCCTAAAATTGACCTCAATAGTCCACTGAAATTGATATCACAAATAATAAGCAACAATGGATAAGACAAAAACAATAATAGAATGCTTATGCATCTGCTAAATTTTTACTTACTCTGTCCGAAGTATGGTGAGAAAGTCAGGTGGCAAGGACTCCATAAATGAAGATATATCATCCATTCTCAGAGAGTTCAAGTCCTGCTTTAGACGCATTTTCTCTTCACTAGACATTTGTGTTCCAAGTACTGATTTGCTGATGAACATCATGACAGTTATACAGCCAATATAGTTAGGAAATAAATTATGACACAAAAGCCTAGTACCTGAAATTTAGTAAATAAGCTCTGCAATATGAATCAACTCAAGTTACGATGCTGGGGGAAATATTTTATATTTTTATGATAGTTCTCCTGACTTAAGTTTCATAGTTCAATCTGTTAGAGTGTGTGTGTGTGGGACTGGTGTGTGGGCCCCGGGTGGGCCCCTCCTGTAAGGCTCTCCTTTTATCCTCCCAACCCAAGGGAGAGGAATCTATCCATCCAGAACCTTCCTACATGGTATCAGAGCCTTAGGCTCCTCTTCTCTCCTTCCTCTCCGGCGCCGCCGCCGCTGCCTCCATGGCCGGCGAGCCTCCTCCGGCGAGCCCCACCTTCTCCTTCTCGTCTCCGGCCTCCTCCTCTCCTTTTCGTGGGCTGGGTTCCGCCACAATGACCGGATCCGCTTCTCTCCCGCCCGGATCCGCCCCCGGGGCGGCCAGATCTAGCGCCGCCGCCCCTCCCCCACTCGGATCCGTCGCCGGGGCGGCCGGATCTGGCGCCGCCGGCCTCCCCCCGCCGGGTTTCGGCCTCTCCCCGCCCTGCCTCGGCGCCGCCGGCCTCCCCCCGCCGGGGTTTGGCCTCTCCCCGCCCTGCCTCGGCGCCGCCGGCTTCCCCCCGCCCTGCCTCGACGCCGGCGTGGCCGATTCTGCCGCCGCCGGGCTTCCCCCGGCCGTCTTCGCCGCCGGCCCGCCCGCCCCGCCCGCAACAGACGCCGGGCCGGCCGGATCTGGGGCCGCCGGCCCTCCCCTGGCCCCTAGGGCGCCGGACACCACCCGCCCCGCCACGGCCGTGGACTGGCCGGCCCTGGGGGGGCCTCTCTTGCTGCTGCCGGCCTCCCCCAGGCCCCAGGGGCGCCGCCCCACCTTCCCCACACCATGGCCATGTTCTGGCCGAACCTGAGTGGACCGCCAACCCTCCCTACCGCTGTGGCCTCGGGCTGGACGGCCCCTACTGATGTGGTAGCTGCCGACGCTGCCCTTGCTGCCGCCCTTGCCACTGCCAAGACCGCTGCCGCTGCTGCCCGGGCGCGCGAACGGGCAGCCGCTCTTGCTTGGGAGACCGCTCGCCAGACCGTTGATGCTCTGGCCCAGCATGTCGCTGAGGCCGAGCATCACCTCGGGGGGGTTGACCCCACTGCCACCCCGAATCCGGCTGTCGCCACAGATCCGGGTACCGCACAGCTCCACGCCGAGGCGGCCGGTGTCCAGAACATCCGGGCGCTTGTGCCAGTCACCCTGGATCCCTCCTCGTCCTCCTACGCCCGCTGGCGTGACCTGGTGCTCCTCACCCTCCAGCGCTATGCCCTGGATGACCACATCCTCATCGAGACTCCGGTGGTCGCCCAGGGGTCCGTGTGGCGGCGCATGGACAGCATGGTGCTGTCATGGATCCTTGGGTCCATCACTGTCGAGCTCCAGGACATCGTGCGAGAACTGGGTGGCACCGCTCGGTAGGCCTGGGTTGCGATCGAGGGGCAGTTCCTTGGCAACCGCGAGGCTCGTGCTCTCCAGTTGGACGTTGCCTTCCGCACCTTCGTCCAGGGGGATCTCTCCATCTCGGAGTATTGCCGTCGCATGAAAGGGATGGCGGATTCTCTTCGTGACCTTGGCGAGCATGTTGCGGACCGCACCCTTGTCCTCAACATCCTCCGCGATCTCGGAGACAGCTACGCCCATCTCCGGACATGGATCACCAGGACAGTGCCGTTCCCCTCCTTCCGCAAGGTTCGTGATGACCTTGTCCTCGAGGAGCTGACCCGGGGACTCGCTCCCACCTCTACTACCGCGACTGCCCTAGTCACCCCCGGCTCCATCCGGCCGGTCTCCCACCCACCGCCGTCACCGGCTCCCTCCCTTCTTGGTACTCCTACCGCCGGTTCCCCCACTGGCAGGGGGGCCGTGGTGGCGATCGCGGTGGCGATCGTCGTCGCCGGGGAGGGGGGCGCCGTGGTGGTACTGGTCGCGCTCCGGCTCCTACCTCCGCCATGCCAGCACCTGCCGCCGGGAGTGCGCCCTGGCCATCCTTCTCCAACCCATGGACGGGGCGCATTTCCATGTGGTCGGGACAGTTCACTCCGCGGCCTCCTACCCCGTCTGCGGCCATGCTCACCGGGTGGCCAATCCCGCCTGCTCCTTCGGCATGGGGCCCGTGGTCCGGTGGGTGGGATCAGACGGCCCTCGCGCAGTCATTCAACACCATGGCGTTGACTCCGCCGGCCGCTACGGATTGGGTGGCCGACTCGGGTGCTTCCTTCCACACCACTCCCCATGATGGTATTATCTCCACTCACAGGCCCCCCCACCCATCTCACCCTTCTTCCATCATGGTTGGGAATGGCTCATGTCTTCCGATCACCTCCGTGGGTGATGCAACTCCTTGTGGGTCTTTTCGCCTGCAAAACATTCTTGTCGCTCCTGACATTGTTCACAACCTACTTTCCATTCGTCAATTCACCACTGATAATTCTTGTTCTGTTGAATTTGACTCTTGTGGTTTGACTGTGAAGGATATGAGCACCCGGCGTCCTCTTCTCCGCTGTGATAGCACCGGACCCCTCTACACGCTTCGTCTTCCACCTTCCGCTGCTCCACCTTCGTCCGCCCTTGCCACCACAGCGTCCTCCACCCTCTGGCACCGCCAGCTTGGTCATCCCGGTGTCGACATTTTGGCTCAGCTTTGTCGTAGCTCCTCTATTCCTCGTACTAGGGCCACTAGTGAGCACATTTGTCATGCGTGTCAATTAGGTCATCATGTTCGCCTACCTTTTTCTATTTCTTCCTCGCATGTTGTTCATGCGTTTGACCTTATTCACTGTGACTTGTGGACCTCTCCGATCATGAGTATTTCTGGTTATAAATATTATCTGGTTGTTCTTGATGATTTTTCTCACTACTCATGGACGTTTCCCTTGCGGTCCAAGTCGGATGCCTTCCCCACGCTTTGGGGTTACTATCAAGGCTGTCCAATGTGATAATGGTCGTGAGTTTGACAACTCTGCTTCCCGGGCTTTCTTCCTCTCGAAGGGAGTCCAGTTGCGCATGTCCTGCCCCTATACCTCCCCTCAGAATGGCAAGGCTCAGCGCATGATTCGTACCACTAATAATGTTATGCGCTCCATGCTCTTTCAGGCTTCGGTTCCCGCTCGCTTCTGGGCTGAGAGCCTCCTTACTGCCACCTATGTGCTCAACCGCCTGTCTTCTAAGGCCACGAGCACTCCCACCCCTCACCATGCCTTGTTCGGTACCCCACCTTCCTACACTCACCTTCGTGTTTTCGAGTGTGCTTGCTATCCCAACACTTCTGCCACTGCTCCTCACAAGCTTGCGCCCCGCTCGACCCTGTGTGCGTTTCTTGGCTACTCCCCCGATCATAAGGGGTACCGTTGCTTTGACCTCTCCTCTCGTCGTGTTCTTATCTCACGACATGTCATCTTCGCTGAGTCTGTCTTTCCTTTCTCCGTTGACTCCACACCCACCACCAGCCTTGAGTTGGACTCCCTGTTTTCTACTGACCCGGTGGTTCAGCCACCTTTGTCTTCTGCAGGTACTTCACCGGCTGTTCCGGCGGCTCTCCCGCCAGCTGACGTGCCGTGTGTGGCAGCGGAGCTGCCCACCGTGCCGCTCGCGGCCCCTGTGCCCCCGGCTGTGCCACGTGCGGCCACTCCTCACCAGCCGGTGTGGCCCTCCGTGCCATGCGCGGCCCCGACGTCCTCGTCCGTGCAGCACGCGGCCCCGTCCCTGTCGCCTCCTGTGCCCGAGGTTGGCCCGTTGTTGCCGTCGGCGTCGTGTTCCGCCCCGGACGCGGCCCCGGCCGTGCCCCGTGTCCCCGCGACACCTGCTGCGCCACGCGCGGCCCCGGCATCTTCTTCCCGCTACGCCAACCCTGTTCGGGTCTACCAGCGCCACCCGACGGTGGTTGCACCGGCCTGCTCTCGCGCCGAGCCGCCGGTGTACCACCCGCCCCTCCTCCACCGCGATCCCCGCCACACTCACCCGATGGTGACTCGGCGGGCTGCGGGGGTCCTCCGTCCAGTTGACCGCCTGGTCCTCTCCGCCGCTACGGAGCCGCCAGTCTCTCCCATACCCTCCACTGTTCGTGGCGCCCTGGCGGATCCTCACTGGTGCCACGCGATGGAGGAAGAATATGCGGCCCTTCTGGCCAATCAGACCTGGGACCTGGTGCCTCGCCCCTCTGGCTGCAATGTGGTCACCGGCAAGTGGATCTGGACACATAAACGCAAGGCTGATGGCTCGCTGGATCGCTACAAGGCTCGCTGGGTCCTTCGGGGTTTCACCCAGCGCCCTGGAGTTGACTATGATGAGACCTTCAGCCCGGTGGTGAAGCCTGCTACTGTCCGGACCGTGCTCTCCCTGGCTCTTTCGAGGTCCTGGCCAGTTCACCAGCTCGATGTGAAGAATGCCTTCCTCCATGGCACCCTGACGGCGACTGTCTACTGCAGCCAGCCTGCGGGTTTTGTGGATCCACTCACCCTGAGCGTGTTTGCCGACTCAACAAGTCTCTGTATGGTCTGAAGCAGGCTCCTCGGGCTTGGTACAGTCGGTTCGCCTCCTTCCTGGTGTCTGTGGGGTTCAGTGAAGCCAAGAGTGACACTTCTTTGTTTGTCCTCCACCGCGGTGCTGACTCAGCCTACTTGCTGCTTTATGTGGATGACATTATTCTCACTGCGTCCAGCCAATCTCTACTTCAGCGGATTGTCTCCTCGTTGCAGCAGGAGTTTGCCATGAAGGACCTTGGTGTGCTCCATCACTTATTGGGAGTGACAGTGGAACACCGCCCTGATGGCCTCTTCCTTCACCAGCGCCAGTACGCCTTGGATGTCCTTCAACGCGCAGGGATGACTGACTGCAAGCCCTGTGCCACTCCAGTCGATGCTCAGTCCAAGATTTCCGGTACAAAGGGCACACCAGTGGATGATCCCACTGCTTACCGAAGCATTGCTGGCGCCCTTCAGTACCTCACTTTCACTCGGCCGGATATCTCCTATGCGGTGCAACAGGTGTGCCTTCACATGCACGACCCCAGGGACCCGCACCTTACCGCTATGAAGCGGATTCTCCGCTATCTGCGCGGCTCCCTCGACTTTGGGCTTCACCTTCGGCGTTCTCCTGTTGCTGACCTCGTGGTTTACACTGACGCCGACTGGGCAGGCTGCCCAGACACGCGTCGCTCCACCTCCGGCTACGTCGTCTTCCTTGGTGGCAACCTCGTGTCTTGGTCATCCAAGCGGCAGCCGGTTGTCTCCCGCTCCAGTGTCGAGGCTGAGTACCGGGCGGTTGCCAATGGGGTGGCCGAGGCATCCTGGCTCCGGCAGCTACTCGGGGAACTCCATTGCCCCCTCGCCAGGAATACGTTGGTCTACTACGACAACGTCAGCGCCGTCTACCTCTCCACCAACCCCGTCCAGCACCAACGCACCAAGCATGTGGAAATTGATCTCCACTTTGTTCGTGATCGTGTCGCCGTGGGAGCTGTCCGTGTTCTACATGTGCCTACCACCTCCCAGTTCGCCGACATCTTCACCAAAGGCTTGCCTTCCTCCACCTTCTCCGAGTTCCGCTCCAGTCTCAACATCCGCTGCGCCGGAGTTTCGACTGCGGGGGGGTGTTAGAGTGTGTGTGTGTGGGACTGGTGTGTGGGCCCCGGGTGGGCCCCTCCTGTAAGGCTCTCCTTTTATCCTCCCAACCCAAGGGAGAGGAATCTATCCATCCAGAACCTTCCTACACAATCATTGAACTGTATCCATAATAAAAACATAGAATAAACCATGCAGATGTTATTCATATAAAGAATAAATGGATTAAATACTAAGCAATATGAATAGATAACTGTTTTTAATAAAATCATACCATAGAACAGACAGACCGTGCAGGCTTTGTTCAGAATGAATGTCTGAAGTACCAAGCAGTACAAAGCCAATATATAGCTTAAGTACTACTCTCTCCATCCAAAAATCTTAGACCTATTACATTTTTATTTTTTTCTAAAAATCTTAGACCTATTACATTTTTAATTTTTTCCAAAAATCTTAGACCTATTACTATTAAATTTTTTCCTTAGTCTTGATGCAAAAAGTAATAGGTCTAACATTTTTGGATAGAGGGAGTAAACGATATGAGTAGAGTACATCAATTTTTTTTCTTGACACTATCTTTTCTCGTTCTTTTTTTCTTCTTCATTTCAAAAAAATCCTATTATTATTGGAATATTCTGTATGATAATTCGCGACTGAAAATAGTTCCCACATTTTTCAGTATGGACATGTATGCATCAGGAATTTCAGCCTTGCTTGGAAAAAGGAATCATAAGCATATACCTTTCTATAGTCCTCCCAATGAATATGACAGGAAAGTACTTGGCATATTTGCCAACACCAAATTGTTCACCTAACTCTAGAATTTTTTGAGAATCCAACAATATCAATGCTTTCCACAGTTGACAGTAGTCCAGTCTGAACTTCTGATCGAATTCTTTATAAATTCCATGATCCAGCAGAACTGCAAAAATATGCATCGCTTAACCACCTAAAAAACACTTGCAGATGGATCTTATTTACAGTTCACTGCCAATCCACTAACACTAAAACCACATAATTTAAAGTTCACTCTTCCAAATAGAAGAATGGGAATCTAATAATTGGAAGACAAGCACAAAATGTCATGTTCTGAAGCAAAAGAGTACCTAATGAAAATCTCCCTTGGCCTTGAGGAGAAACTAATATATTTCCAGGATGAGGATCGCCGTGAACAAAACCATGTATAAATATCATTTCGCCAAACAGTTCAATTAATGCTTTAGCTACCTGAAAGATAAACATAAAAAGGTACAGGAAAGAAACAAATTAGTTGACCAGAGAATTTTTTAGAATAAACCAATATTCAGCAGCACTGTTCAGAAGTAAAGATTTTGTCATTTCCATAGGTAATAATATAATCAGTGAAAAGTATACTTCCTACAATAATACAATTGTACAACCCATCACCCATGGAGCATCACAACACATGAACCAAATAAAAAAATACTGTGTTCTAAATTAACCGTGCCGTGAATCTGTTCATAAGAAGGTAAGCAACAATTCCAAGGTTGTGAAATCTACAACGCTTACAAGTCAGAAGCACAATAGTTTTATACCAACAACACATTTTAAAGGTCATTTTATACCCTAATGAATTCCTAGCTAAAAGATCACAACAATGGTGATGCCAGATAACTGGAGAGAATAAAGTGCATCTTACGTCTTATACATGAACCATCTAAATCAACTAAACCTTGTCTGCACACCCATATTATGTATGTATCCATTTTAATCTTGTGTGGTTGTGCACTCAGGATTCTGCCTGTGACATACTTGTCTGTTTGGAAATCCCTTCTAGTTTTTGTGAAATCAACAGCTGTATATCTTTTAAGAAAATACCTTTGTGGGACTGATATCTGCTTTCCTTAAGGAATCCAAGTTATCAATCTGCCACAATAGTAAGAAAATGAGGTTATGTTGTATTCCTGCATTACAGCATCTTCAGATAGTACATCAACTAGAGGTAATGTCCTCCTTCCTCTTCCTTTCTTTGGGCTGAAATTCCTCTTTCCTTTCCATATATTTAGTTTAGTACTGTAGTTCAAGGAGTATGTTTTGGCTGATGGATTATGGATCACATATTCATATATAATTGATAGATGAATGAAAATCCAACATGATATTTATAAATATTAACAAAGAAGTAGCTGTTTACCTTGTAACCAGAACAAAACTCCATTGTCAAAACATCCTTGCTTGTAAGTTCCTGTGACAGCTTTTAACTATAGTCACAAACTGGTATACAAAACCTAAATTATTACTTTATTAGCATTGCATGCACAGATAAGAGATAACAAGTAAAAACCAAAAGTATCAAAACTTTTATCCAGATATAGCATGCAGAACTGTTTTTTTCCTTTTTTTTTGGTTTCAGGGCAATCAACATTTTTTTTCATAGCCAATTGCTTATTCATCGTTTAATCTGACAAAGTATTAATTTATACTTCTTGTCGTCTTTAAATACAATCCAACTGTGATTTAAAATCCAACATTGAATATCATTTCTTATATGGTATTATGGTGTAATAAGAGTGTTAGACCTTACTTTGTTATAATTTAGAAACTATAATTTAATAGAAGGCCAGGATTTATAGTTAGTAACACAAATGTCTCTGCTAGAATAGCGAAATGATTACTAGTGCTCCAGTGATGCAAGCATGCACACATTCTGGATTTCATGTAGTTATAATAATTTAGTGATCAAAAGAGTTAGCTTGTAATTTCCCAAATAACACTTACAGACTCAATTTTCATATCAGAGCTGCACCACATGGGAGTCGATCCGCCGAATACCACCTAGGCTAAAACTTGCATCCAGCGATGGAATAGTTTGTGCAAAGTGCAAACAGTTGATGGAATGTTACTAAAGTGGCAAGACAGGTATCTGATATCTCCAATATTACATGCGATATGTATCCAAATTCCAAATCACATGTGTATAAGTTTATAGTTGAGAACTTGAGATCAATACAGATGATCAGAGGCATATCTTCATGTGTCAAAGGTTGGACGGGAAATAAGGGAAATGAGGTCCTACAATCCTATCTTCCAAATAGTGGTGGTAGGAAAAAGGGGAGGGAGAAGATAATGACAGGTGGACCTGGTGAGAGGAAAAAGTACTTGTGTATGCATTAAAGTGCTGCAAATCGGAGCGTTGGAGTAAGCTGTGTTAAAGATATATTTGCTTTCTTATAGATAGAATCTGTTTAAATATGTAAACTACAGCTGTGTATGATCAGGAAATGTTGGCTGGTCTGGTTATAGATAGAAACTAGAGACTGGTTTCAATATAATAGATAGAAACAGACCAAGCCTTCCTAAACCTGGATATCACAATCTATAATCACCTGGGTGTTTTAGCCCTATATAAACATGAAGGGATCAGCAGACAGCAGGGATCCTTACAGCCAATAGATTAATTCACAAGCTGTATCTAAACTTTTTGCTAGTGATGTGAAAGGCTTTAGATATATCTGTTTTTTTAACATAAATACAACTGGTTGTAGATGTGTTAAGAATAAAAGGTTGGACATGCTCCATACCCAAAACACTCGAGGTATTTTGACAACATTATTTTTCCTGAAACAGCTAGCTGTTCGCTCAGAATTCCTAGCCTCTTGGATAAAATCTGCAACACAACACACTGTAATTTCTACAACATAGAAATAACAAATTTAGTGCAACTGCAGAATTCCTGAAATTATCTATTTATCTCAATGTCCAAAGTCCACGGATTAACCAAAGTTTGGTGCAAGTGAACTGCACAGACAAGTGCATGAGAGGTGATGATACATCCTGATGTTTTAGCACATCATGAGTTATTTAAAAATTTGAAAAGAAAATTTGTAATGCTTTTAACTGATGTAACTATATAAGTCATGTTATACCAATTTTTAAAAAGAAATTGCATGTATAGAACTATAGATTAGTTTAAATAAACACAAGAGTACAAAACCATGTTCTTTGAGTCCCTGAGAGAAGGCAAACTGATACATAGACGATACTAGTAGTAACTAACTTTACTAAATGCAATGTTATAGCTCAAGGAAAATAATAGATGGTTCTATACAGCATGGCCACAGAACATCAAAGAAAATGGTCTAAACTGATACATAGATGAAACAAACTTCCATGTGCTTACCTAGTTCCATGGACATTGTTCTCTCAAATTCAATCAATATCTTCTCAAACCTATAATCAGGAAAAATCTGCAAATAAAAATAAAGATTATCAAATTTTCAGTTCAACAAAACAAAAATAATTTTTTCTTAGAACAGAGTGGCATTTGTCAAGATAAATTCAATTAACGTCAATCAAACATAGTACATGAGAGATTAAAAAGAGTGAATTTCATTTTGGACCCTCTCTTTTTACCAAAGTTTCAATGTGTACCCCCTTTAACCTATCCTTTCACTTTGGACCCTTTTTCTTACTTTTTTGTTTCGTTTTGGAACCCATTTTTCCTCAATAATGCCATTATCTTGGGTAGCAAAGGACGTAAAGGCAATGGTAGAGGCATAAGTAGCATGGTTAAGGAAGTAATTGCAGTGGCACAATGAGTTTGAATTTGATGAATAGATGAAAAGACTGAAAAGTGGCCCAAAGTGAAACTAAAAGGTAACAAAATGAGGTCTAAAGTAAAATATAGGCTAAAGGGGGTCCAAGATAAAACTTTGGTAAAAAGAAGTCCAAGGTGAAATTCACTCAAATAAAAAAGTTGACTAATAGTACCAACTACCAATGGTAGTCCATAATTGCTTTCTTTCCAAAGTTATATAATTATGGCAACTACCATAAAAGGCTAAACAGTGTCACAACATTTAATAAAGTACTAGCATCAAGCTAATAAGTAATAACCACAAATCAATGACTTGCTTAATATTGCAAAATGTATCAGCCACTTTTTCACTGAGTAAGGATGCGACAAGCTAAAGCACTTACATGTACAACTGCAACACTCCTTAAACATATTTTGGCACTTTTAAGTTATTCAATTATGGCAACTACCATCTAAAACATTTATAAAGTACTGGTGTCAAGCTACTCAACAAAAAATAATGGCATGCTTAGGATTGCGTAACATATTGCTCTCTTTTTTATAAGAATTTTTTCCATCGAGACTAATGCTTCGACAATTGTTTTTTTTTAGAACGTGAGCAACAATCTTAATTGTTAAGAAAGCTGATAGTTGAATCACAATTATAGTTGAACTGTGATAATTACTTGCCCTTATTTCATATTACCTTATAGAGTATAGACAATAGTTAATAAACTATACAGGATATAACACCTTTGACATGTTAATAAACTATACATGCACATAATATTCCTTTGCAGGATCAATGGAAATCCCAAGGTTGGTTTATGTAAGTATGTAACATACCCAAGAGACAGATTTTGACAAGATAGACATAGTCATTATGTCTAACTTCATTCGCTGCTCCAGCCCAGGATATTGAACCTAGATGACACAATTAAGATGGAAGTTCTCTGATTGATTAATATACATGCACACCAACAAAGACAACTCTTGCAGGACATCACTGGGAATGAAGAAAATGGCATCTAAAAATTGAATACAGCAGGACATTGTTAGTAAAGAGAAGAGACCTATTCTCTATGGACATTTCCACTATTTTGCTAACAAAAATATGTTAAGCTATGTTGTTATACTTACTGCCGTGCTCAAATCAACAACATCAAAATAAATAAATAGATAATGTGCAAGAGGAGCTTATGCCATGTTCTGAATCAAAAGAATTGAGAAAGATTGATGTTCACAACAATGGATGGCTCAGCTGCTCCCATGTAAAACTAGTGTATAAAAGTTTCATATGGCTTAAACTATACCCTAAGCCCTAAGGCAACAACAAAAGTCTTTAAGTTAATCCATTTCATTACCTGTGAAATTTAGGAGAAGACTCCAAAATTGAAAATGTGAGTAAAGAGTTGGATAAATGGCTGCATTATGAAATTGACACATCTATCAAGATTCAGGAGAGTGAAATTAATAAACTGTTTCCCATCATTAAAGCAAGTTTTTGTTCACAAGCATCCACACAGTCCCTGTTCAAGGCTACAAGCTAGTAGTGTGGATGATGGATATAAATTTGGCAGGTCCCTGTGCAAGCTATAACTCTGGATGGGGGATGCTGCATAAATGCAATCTCTCTACTTCTCTACATTGAAACCGTGAGCATGCATTGTGAGGATGTCATAAAATCGTGCTGGACATATTTCACTGGTTTATGTAAAAGTATTGAATAGAGAACACAGGATGGCGAAGACAGAATTGCATTGGATTTGGATCAAACAAAAACAAAACCTCTTTGAGGAAAAAACAAACGGGAAGAGGAATTGTATTGACAACAACCAACCTTCACAGCTACTTCCTGATTATTATACAGCCGACCTCGATGAACCTGAGCAATCGATGCAGCAGCAATCGGATGTTCATCAAATTCCAGGAATCTGATACTCCCAAGTATTAAATCTTAATCATTTTTTGCATGAATTATGGAAATTATGTAACTAATAAACAGAAATTCTTATACAACTGACATGCACTCTCAACTGTTCAGTGTAACACTCTGGGTACATCTGGCTCATAAGTAGCATAAAAGTTTAAACTTGGTTGGTATGGATGGTCCCTGGGTATATAAGCAACTATAAATCCATAATTAACCATGAGATACCTAACCAACTGCTAGTCAAACATGGACAAATTGGTCCAAGGCCCAAGGGTGTTATAAAGTCAGTGCAATATAGCCGTCACTTAACACAAATGGCAAGGAGACGACACTAGCATTAATGTCAACAACCCTAGCTAAGCATCCTAACAGCCAATTATGATGGTGCAAAAGCTAGCAAGATAATGCAAAAGAGGCTGACAAAAGGAGAAAGTAAACTGTAGAACTCATAGCATGGCTTGACACAGACAGCTAAGATGCAAATTTATGCCGTCTATTGTGACTACAGTGACCACACCATAGTAGCCATCAGGCCCATCCCAGGTTATATGATGATATTATACAGTGAAAGGATGCTAAACTCTTTTTTGTCAGCACCCTCTAAACAGGAGATAAAACAGATAACCTTAGAGACCAGGAAATATAATAAACACATGTGACATCAAATTTTATTTGAAAAGAAAAAACAGATACAATCTCACTCTCCAATAACCACATCTAAGCATATACTCGGGTGACACAACCAATTTTAAAAATCATGAATTTGTTACTTACAACTCCGCCTGTGTTGTCTCAACATAGCACTGGTAAAGGAGGAGGAAAAGTCTCTTTTCCCTAAAAGGTTGTGTTTGGAACTTTGGCTTGGTGAAATGGAAAACCTAGCCACTCAAATGGAGATGAAACCCAAGTTTGGGTTTCAACTCTAGCCTACCCCAACTTGCTTGGGATTGAAAGATTTTGAAGAAGAAGATGGTAAATCTGATACTTACATGCTATGTAAATCCTTGCCAAATTTCTGCTCTATCACTATTTTGATATCTTCAAAGTTGCATGGAGTTGCCTGAATTACAAAAATGTAAATAAACAAAAACTAATACAGCAATACGGTAACAATAATATTATGGTAGAAGCTAATTAGTAAACCTGGTCTTGCAGGCAAGAGAGCGTTGATGAGTATTCTTTTGGTACTTGTCTTAGTGACGAAACAAATTGACCAGCTTTTACATAAAACCCTCCATTCGCTTCGCATAGTTTAAGTAGTTTTTTTGCTGAACGCAAATGAACCTACAAAATACAAGAAAGCATTAATCATTTACAGCATAATCAAATCTACAACCATCTGAGAACTCTAGCTACTTCTAACCGCATTTGAAATGTCGCATGCTAAATCAAATATATTATGGCCTGCTAACTTTGATGAAACTCCAGAAAATGTGATCTGTTCGAATGAGCATCAGAGCATCCACATTATGCAACTTTGTTTCCTTAAAAATACGAGGGGGGAAAAGCTTGAGCTATCTGATTGGCGCCTTTTAAAGTACAATATCAAATGAATTGAGAAACTAAAATTGTGTCAAAGAAGCTGACCAAATCAAGGTCAATTAAGTGTTTAGTTCCGAAAGAAGCAATCACAATGAATGATGCTGTTTGGTACCAAATGACATTTTCTAAAGAGGCTAAAAAATTTCGTTTGATGCAGTATAGGGCATAAAAAGAAATTAATAGACGGCTTCTCCTATCCCAAGAAAACCTTCTATCTCTTCTTCCTTTACCAGATAAACAGTAGCAAGAGAACAAGAGCTAATGACCGACATGATCACCTAGTTTTCTAAAATTCCTCATGTCATATCAAAATAAATCCTGCTTCTCACAATCCTACAACTTCAACCTCCACATTCTAGAAACCAATAAACCAGCATGAGTTCATTCCTCATGACCGACATGAGTTCATTCCTACCGAGCTAATCCATGATCAAACCAATAAACCAAATTGCACTTGCCCGTCGCCGCAATTAGGGAATACTACAAACCTTGGAGCGCTTATTCCGGTAATCCGCCGATCCAGGAGCCAGCCCCCGGAGCGAGTACTTGTAATCCACCACCACAAAACCAATCTGGAACAACCAGTCCGCTAAAATGAGCAAGAGCAACATCTGGAACACCACACAGGGAGGTTACCATCTCGCAATCGGGGGCAAACCGTGCACACGGCGCGGGAGGAGCGGATGACGCCATGGAGCGCAGAGGGAACGCCGCGACAGTCGCCGTGGCAGGAGACGGCATACGCTGCCCCCAGCGCGGCACCCGCCGCGGCCGCGACGAGGAGCGAGCCCCGGCGACGGCGGAGCATTACAGCGAGGGTATCCCTAGGGTTTAGGGGTTTTGAGACAGAGGAGTTTTTCGTGGAAGAAACAGCTTGTCTGAAAATGAAAATAGTTAAATTTTGAAATCCCCCCTCGTAATTTACGAAAATTTGATACATGATTGGTAAATCCCCGTCTTTAAGAAAAAATAGAGATGTAATAATTTATCGCTCAAATTTTTTAATTATTTAATCATTTAACACTCGTATAAATCACATATAGTATACTATGGAACAAACAAAAAAGTTACATTACTTTTAACATGTAACAAAGATAGTAGTTGCTCTCTCGATGTATTAGTCATTTTGGACAGGATTACGCATAGTAAGACGATATTAAATATGGTTTATTGTCCTTCCTATCCAATCTTCTTTAATGTCTTAATTGCTTATAAATGTTGGTCTCTAGTGATACCACCTAAGTTTGATTCTTTGTGACTGCAGCACACCCCATTTTTTTTACCAATACATCGGAGGAAGTAGATCCCATGAAATCGACATAAAATTAGACGACTAAGGTGTCTTTGGTAGGGATTCAGCTCTAGCTTATTTGTCATGTGGAATTGAAGTCAAGCTAAACACTTTTTTTAAATAGTGGATTCTAGTTTAACCAACTTTAAGGACTTCATTCTAGTTTCAGTATAGATTTTAAGATCCGGAGCTCTAACAATCCTTAATAAAGAAGGTCAAATTAAGCGGGAGCTCGGAGGCATTGTCCTAAGTTGATCCGATTCCCAACCAAACGGCATCGCTGGACATAAAAGGCTCCCTACATTGGAAGCATGCAGCTGGTCCGTCCTACACATCTCCCAAACTAAATCTCTATACCTAATTAATTAAGGGTATGTTTAGTTACGTGGATTAAATGCTTAGATATTGTTTTAGGAGTATTATATGTATACTATTTACAAAACTCATTTATAATCGGCGGATTATTTGCGAGACAAATCTAACGAGTCTAATTAAGTCATGATTTGACATCGTGATCCTATAGTAAATATTTGCTAATCGTGGATTAATTAGGCTTAATAGATTCGCCTCGCGAATAATCCTTTGATTTTTCAATTATTTTTATAATTAGTTCATATTTAATCCTTCAAATTGATGCTCAAACATCTGATTTGACATAGACTAAATTTTAGTCCACGAAACCAAACGCCCCTAAAGATCAATGGCCTTGCGGGCTCTCTTGTGGCATCACAACCACTAATACTTGAAGCTAGAAATTTTCACTTTCTAAGAATGGGTTGTTTGATGAAGCTTATAACAACTACAATTGTTTTTTATCATCTATATTCGAGATTTATTTATGGTCTTCATATGTTATCATCAGTGGTGGGGTTTGTCTGTGTTTTTGTTTTACTATTTAATATCTTTCAAGACAGTACTCTTGTATTTTCTTATTATATATCAATATATACCTGGCCACACCATTGCTTCAAAAAACAATTGTTTTTAAAATCTCCAACTTCTAATATTTTTATAAGCATACTTATCTATAAGTTAGAATTTAAAAATAAAATAGTATCTCTAAGCTATAAAATTATATCTTATCTAAATTATCATCAACTAGATATTTACTAACTATTTTTTTCATTGTCATATTAAACTTGCTAAACAGGGGACTTAAGCCCATTTGTATCCCGTAAACTAATAGTTAGCAACTAAAAAATATTTTTAGTCAATTCAAACTGTGCAACTAACCGGTAAACTAACTATTCGTTTCTTGATTAACTAATAGTTAGTTCATTACTCTACAAAAATAAACTAATTTGAGTTAACGGGGACACTTACTATTTTACTCCCTAAACTACTTAGCACGACTATTGTAGCAGGAGCAAAATCGACTTTAGCTATCTATTAGTTCAACGGATTCAAATAATTATGAACTAATTTTTAGCCAGCTAACTATTAGATTAGTCCAAAGTATTAAAACAAGCGTGGACTAATTTTTAGCTAGCTAAGACTATTCACATTGGGGGGTTCATGATATTAATTATCATGACACATCAGATTTTTTGCTGACATGGCATTAAATTAATGAGTGAAGAAAATGAAGTAGTGTCATCTACATGACATAGTGCTAACCCGTTTGCAAGACGAATGAAACGAAATGAAACACTCATTGTGAGCCAAATCGTTTAATCGGAGAGAGGATGTTTAATTCAGTTGCAAAGCATTTAATTACACCGTTAGTCTAGGAAATAGTGAAATAAAACTCTCTCCACTGAGAGAGGGTGACGTGACTTTCTAAAAAACGGTGTTATGAAACCCACCGGCGTGAATAGCTTAATTGTTAACTAACTAATAATTAACTCTACCCATATTACGTACGTGTACTAACACAAATTAACGTGGCTTTACGAAAGCTCCTCGCATGCGTTGGGGGTACACGTTAACCTAACTATCGGAAAGGAGAAGCGTGCAGTGCAGTTTTGCTCTCTCATAATCTTGGCGCCATCGTGCCGTGCCCACCGACGACGACGACGTCCCATCTAGGGTTGGCAACGGGCACAGACCCGTCGGGTTTTGCCCGCCCAGACCCGTGCCCGCGACACTAAAATGAGACCCGTTAAAAAACCCATGCCCATCACGGGTTCGTTTTTAAGCCCAGACTCATGCCCGTTCGGGTCTCGGGTCGCCCATGGGTCACCCATGCCCGTTAACTAGCATAAGCATGCACTGCTAGTCTGCTTCACAGAGCCATGCACAGAGCCCGCGACACTAGCAAAACTGATAAAAATAGCATGAATAACAATTTCATTGGTCACCAACCATAATTCTATATAGTCTAGGTTTGGGTTTAGGGTTTGGGATGACTATTCTCTGTTATATACTCTGTATATTGGGTCAAGGTATTGGGTTGGATTATGGGCTCAAAGGCTAAAATAGAGGCCTGTATAATTATTGGGCCGGGTAAAAAAACCCACGGGTTTACGGGTTCGGGTTCTACGATCCCAGACCCGAACCCGCGAACCCGATGGGTTCAAATTTCTGCCCATTAACAACCCGCGGGTCGAAAAATTGACCCAGACCCGTGCCCTAATGGAGTAAAAACTCATCGGGTTTCGGGTTTCGGGTACCCGTTGCCAACCCTAGACTCCCATCCGTCCATCCACGCCGTTCAATGCCGCGGTCTCGTACCACGGCCGTACGATGCGCGCGTGCCCCTAACCGACGTACGGCCTGACCGGCCGGGCCCACATGCAGCCTCACATAAGCGATCTTAGATAGCGAGAAAGTGAGTGAAGATAGTATGAACTTGCAGTGACATATAATGAATTTTCTAATTGGATAAATGTTATATCAGGAAAAAACTTTGTAACAAAAAAACTAAACTCATTTAATTTAGACCAAACAAAGGAACTCGTCTATGAACCAAACTTTATCTGGTTAATTTAATTAGATTTCACTGCACATACATCCTGCATCTTTAAAAACATTCTTCTAAAGACCATTCCATGCATATCACACTCATCTTTAAACCAAAACACCCTTAAAAAACGAAAATGCTATACACACGACTAAGCAAGCCGACTCCCGGACGATATCCAATGCAGCAATCGGCACTACTCCACTTGTGTGTATAGTAATCGTGCGAAAGTCGGCTCTTCAAATCGGCGTGTATAGGAGAAAAACATGGTTAGTCCCGTTGCACGAACAAAGGTACACACCAGCTTGTTGGCTCGCTTGGTTGCTTGGCTGCATGCCTCCGCTATAAGTAGATGGGTGAACGCGAGCTCTAGCAGCAGCGCTCTTACTCAGAGCCGTCGTCGTCGCCAGCCGGCCGCCACCTCGATCAATATAATCAGTGACTCGATCGAGATCAGTGATGAGGAGGAGGATGAGTTGTTCGGCGGTGCTGGTGGCGGCGGTCGTCGTCGTCGTCGCCGCCGTGATGGCGGGGCAGGCGGCGGGGGAGCTAGCGCGGGTGGAGCACTTGCCCAGCAAGGAGGACGGGTCGCTGACCGTGCTCGCCGTCGGCGACTGGGGCCGGAAAGGGCAATACAACCAGACGCTCGTTGCCACCCAGGTATAATATTATACACGTACGTAGTTGCATGCATTATTCGTGGCTCGAGTACGCAGTTGGCATGCAACAAAGGGAGATTTTACTGCAGCCTATGAAATTTCTTTTGATCATCTTTACATATCATGCATGTAGTTATTTTTTTAAAAAAATATATATATTTATTAACAATGTATAGTGTGCATATATGTATATATATATATTAACTAATATAAAGCGGCTAGATGGTCTGTCTGTTCACCCTTGCACGCTTCCCCTTGCAAAACCGTCCCCACCGCATGCACGTGCCGCCTCCTCGCGAAAAAACATTCCCCCCACATCGAGCGCCCCGCTGCGCGCGCATCGCAGCCTACGTGAGAAAGAAAGAAAAAGAGGAAAAAGAAAAGAAAATTGTATTTTTATATTTTGGTCTTTTAATTTATATATTTTGCGCGGATGTATGAATTTTGTCTAAAAACCCTTAGATTTCTAAAAAATCATGCAGAAACATGAATTTTGCGTAAAGACCCTATTACAAAATAAAGTTCTGTTGCAAAACACAGACATACTAGTATATATATATATATATATATATATATATATATATATATATATATATATGAGAAAGTTTCATATTTATCACCGAAAATTTATTCGATTCCATATATATATATTATTGGTTGTCTTACTGATATGTGGGCTAGCAGCAAATAACATATGTGGAACTAGGTAAAATTTCAGTGACATATTAGAAATAATCTATATATATATATATATTGCTCTATAAAATTTCAAATCTAAACTCTTAACTCACGAGTAAACCCAACGTATGGACAATACGTTAATTTTTATTTCTTAATATGCATATCGATCGAGTTTATATTTGAATTTTTGTGGAGCAATATATATGTCACTACGATCAACATTGTCGACAAAATTCAGAATTTTTCGCAACCATTTAGTATATATAGTACGTTTTTAATAATAATTTATGTTCCTCTTTAGTTAACACCGATTTTAGTGTTAAAACCATCTTATAATAATGATCAAAGCAACATGGTCAATAGACCAAGTGATGACCATCATATTAAACCTTATTGGGAATATGACTCCTAGATATTCCGTGATATATAGTTAGGTTTTATTAATTCAAATCGAGAGTGGGTCTAATTAGCTTTGGAGTTCGATACGACTCATGAACATGGTTCAATGCCGGTAAACATATATAGGTTAACGCTATATCATGAAACCAAACATCATGATCTAGTATAAGGAGATATATTTGTACCAAAATTCTCATAAATAAGAAATAAACTAAAGTTCAGCATATGATTTCGTCTTCTCAAGTTGTATAACATAGGTTTTTTTAAAAAAACAAATTTGTATGGCCGTTTGAAAAAAATTACAAAAGTAGCATGCGGTCGGCATTTGAAATACCGATTGGATGTCACGTCAGCTCTAGTCAGCACTTACGAACTGGATGCTGCCCCCTATCAGATTCTATCACGTCAGTTCCAGTCGGCATTTGAAGTTCAGCATATCTAAGTTGTATAACATAGATAATCATCAATCATCAATACTCGGTATTTGTTTTTTTCTGGGTGCTTGCTCAAAACGATTGAATGTTTAAAACCGAATGAAATAATTAACGCACGGTAATTATCATATCAGTAGAACTCAGGCCACAAGCTAGCAACTCCTCCATCCGGTGTACAAATATTAGTCGTTTTAGACAAAATTACATATACCAAGATGATACTAAATAGAGCAATACAGATTCTAGTATTGCCACCCAAGTTCAACTCCTGTTGCCACAGTGACTAATATTTGTAACTCTCAGCTAAACATCAAAACGACTATTTCGTAGGATGTAGCATGGATGTTTTAACATGACGTGTTGAGCTAGCTGTGGTTGACCTCAAAGAACAAAACAAAAGCTTATTGTATTTGGATAGATCTGATCTTTGTTGTTTACATAAGTAGCCGAAAGTATTTGTTAGGTAACTAATTAAAGTCAGTAATCTTACCTTATTTCTGAAGCAAATAATGAGTTCATGAAACTGAGATATGACTAACAACTACTAAAACTAAAATTATTGTCCTTAGACTTAATGAGATGGTGGGTGGGCCATTTAACCAGATTAATTAAGCACATGTTAGTATAGTACAAGCTCTAGTTCCATATTTTTTTAAAGCTAGCTAAATCTAGCTCCAAGAAATTCGAATCTGAATCTAGAGCCGTGATTAATCGGGTGTATTTAGTCGATCAATTTAGTTTTTATTCCAAACCAAAAATAAAAGTTTTAACTATTTTATTATATATATAAATTTTAAATCTAACCTGAATCTTAGATTTGGCGCTATACCAAACGAACTCTAAATTAAACTAGTTATTTGCTTGTTTAAACATACATACATAAATATATATACATGTATGTATATATACAGGAACTCGGGTCCAAAATATATTTTAATATATATTAGTAATTTTTTATCCTCGGTGCACATCTTAAACTAAATATAGTGTACTCTTCAAATTTTCTCTAGCTCCACCATTATATAAATGGGTGTAGCTAGGGGGTGGTCCAAGTAGGCCAAGAACCACCCCCAAAATGGCCCATTAAGATCCTGGTATGTTTATTTTCATGTTCAGCTCAATTTTAAAGTGTACAACAACTCAGTTTATATTATTTTACAATGTTATGATATATTATCGCTATATTATATCTAATAGTTTTGCACAAAAATAATATATATATATATTATGATGGTACACAAAATTGAGCATATATTAACTACGCCTACCCAATAATTTTATCCTGGCTACGCCACTGATTATATATATAAGCTTCGATTTATCGTACATATATATGGTTAATTAAATGTTTGTCTATACATGTGTGTGTATATATAGATGGGAGTGATAGGGGAGCAGGTGGACGCCGACTTCATCGTCTCCACGGGAGACAACTTCTACAACGACGGGCTCACCGGCGACAACGACACGGCCAGCTTCCAGGCGTCCTTCACCGACATCTACACAGCCGTCAGCCTCCAGAAGCCTTGGTACATCGGTATGTAATAAACTAAACTAAGCTCTAGCTGGGTCGATAGCAATCTAGCTTTCGATCACGTCCGCGCGCGCCGTTAAAACAGAGAGTAAATTTCGCTCAAGAAATGTGGTCGATGCGTGCGTGCAGTGCTCGGCAACCATGACTACACCGGCGACGCCCTGGCGCAGCAGAGCGCCGCCATTCGCGCCGTCGACAGCCGCTGGACCTCCGTCAACAAGTCCTTCATCGTCGACGCAGGTATTTTACACACGTACATAGGGCACGTACGTTTGTTTCTTCGGCGACAGATTTTTAATAGTTAGTTAGTCTTAGCATCTAATTGGTTGGTTTAAGCAGTTGACTGATATAATAAGTATCTAGTCGATTAGAAATTAGATAAGCAAATGTTTATTAATTTTTAGATTCAAGTTTATTCCTCACAATTTGGATATAAAATCTCATTTGTTTCGGTTTATGTTCTATAAGTAATCGTAGCCGGGTATAAAGCTGAGACAAACATGCCCATAGATCGGCTTGTTGTTCATCGTCACACCAACCAATTCATCTAAAAACACTCTATTTCCTAGATGTTGTATGTCTTGTTAAAAGCTTTATATTGCTATTTTTATTGAAAATTGGCTCATTAATATACTATATTTTTATTTAGAAAATATAGATATCATATTGGTCGTCGTGCCAACTAGCTCACTTAAAACTTGCTCTCTAGCATGTGATGTATAAGGGCTAAATGGGTCAGGCCAAATGGGCAATATTAGGCTCAACTCTATAAATAAAGCACGACACTAGCACAATATAGTTCTATGGATATAGTTTTAGTATGGATCCGACACTATTGGTAGTGTAGTGTCTGGGTCGTTACCTCGGTTCGTAGTGCCGACACGGCATAATATGATTATTGGATTGGCACTATAGTGGATTAGCTTACAATGCCTCTCCTCGCCCTATCTATTCGATCCTTACATCGTCAATCTGGACCGTTTGTTCACAAGAAGGGATCTGAATTTTTTCGTTGTAGTGTCAATGCTGGCACTAGCTAGCCCACTGGGTCGATAATGTCATAGTATCGATATGTCACAACTATGTTGTCTTAGCGTACGTCGCCTGAGTCACGCCGCATGCATGGCAACACGATTAATGATTAATAATAATATTATTAACGTGTCTAATAATATCGTGCCTAACAATGCTAGCGTCCTGTAATAAATTAATAACATGATGTTTTTAATTAGCAAGGAAAGATGGAATCGTTGAGTTTTGCAAAATGTGTGGAACGAAAACTGCAGGGATCGCGGAGTTCTTCCTGGTGGACACGTCGCCGTTCGTGCTCAAGTACTGGAACGAGAGCAAGTACGACTGGAGGCAGGTCGCTCCTCGCGACACCTACCTCTCCAATCTCCTCACGGTATACATACGTATACACACACACAAATACATTGTATTATACGTATATATGCATGCACGTGCGTACGTACGTACGCACGCACGTATAGCTGATTAATTAATTAATCACGTCGATTAATCCGGGACGATTGATTTGTCAATCGGCCGCACGTGTGGCGCGCACGCAGGATCTCGGGGACGCGCTGTCTCAGTCGAACGCCACGTGGAAGATCGTGGTGGGCCACCACACCATCAGCAGCGGCTGCGAGCACGGCAACACCTCCGACCTCGTCGCCATGCTCCTCCCTGTCATCAAGGCAACAACTAATTACTTCTTCTATTATATCCCATAAATATTTTGTTTCTAGCATGTAAATACGAGCTGTTTTATCTTTCGAAATTCGCGGTACAAGGAATTGATTTTTTTATACTTAGCTTATTTCGTCCGTTAGGATCCATTTAGTTTAGAGACGATGATAGTTAGGATGATCCTATCTGTATATTTAGGGATGAGATGATACATATGAGATGTTTGGTTAGATAGAGAGAGTAAGACAAATTTTTATTTGGTTAGTGGGGCTCACATGTGAAATATATATTTTTAAAAAATATAATCATATGCGATGTTATTTATTTTATAGATTAAATTGTAATCAATAAAATGATGTGATTAGATAGTAAATTGGATAAATAATTTGGGAGTAAAAATCATTTGAATATTTATAATAAAAAAATTAATGTGTTATAATCAATCGGAAAACGACACGTCATCATCTAATATCAAAAGATTTCTGGATCTTTCCATCCAACATATGGAAGAAATATTTTCTCAATAACTATCACATTCACATTCATTCTCTAACTAAACAGTTGACTACACGAGACAACCATATTTCATCCGAAAATATCCATCGAATCAAATCGTACCCTTAATACATGTCAATTAACAATACATGCAAAGTGACGTCATCGAACACGTTTATCTTAAAAGTAGAGCTAACAATAGACATCTAGGTCTATCAAATTACTAAAAAAAGTTTTTATGGCACTGATTGAGTATAAATTAATTCAAATGCTGAGAAAATCCACACAAATTCAGACCCTGAAATATATACTGACCATTAATTCTTCGAAAAAAACTTCAGGCGAACGGAGCTGACATGTACCTTAACGGCCACGACCACTGCCTGCAACGCATCACCAGCATCGACAGGTGACACATTTTCACACAGATCCAACTCCTTTAATAAGTTTTAGAGGGTGCGTGATACCGGACTAAATTTTAGTCCCTATTATATTGAATGTTTAGATACTATTTTGGAACGTTAAGTGTAGATTATTTACAAAACTCATCTATAATCAGTGGATTACTCGCGAGACGAATCTAATGAGTCTAATTACGCTATGATTTGACAATGTGATGCTACAGTAAACATTTTCTAATTATAAATTAATTAGGCTTAATAAATTTGTCTCGCCGTCTCGCGAATTATCCTCTGAATCCACATTTATTTTTATTATTAGTTCACGTTTAGTGTTTCAAATTGATATCTAAATATCTGATCTGACACGGACTAAATTTTAATCCATAAACCAAACACCCCCTTAATCGCGTTGCATTTGATTCGACGGAGAGAATGATAAAAAAAACAACAAAAAATGCAGCCCGCTGCAGCTGGTGACGAGCGGCGGCGGGTCGAAGGCGTGGGCCGGCAAGTTCAAGTCGACCTCCGACAAGCTGGAGTTCATCTACGACGGGCAGGGCTTCCTGTCGATGCGGCTGACGGAGGCGGAGGCCAGCTTCGCCTTCTACGACGTCGCCGGCGCCGTCCTGCACAGCTGGGAGCTCACCAAGACCACCTCCACCAACTAGTTCCGATCGGCCGGCGATATGATTGCTTGCTTGCTTGCTTCAATTCCTCGGTTGATGCTGCACGTTCGTGCGAACTGCGAATTATCTGCTGCGATGAACAAAAAAATGCACGGTGCATGCGTGCGTATGTTTTGTTTTGTGTGTACAATTAAGGTATATGCAATTGCATCGTTTATGTATGGGATATGTTAAGATTATGTAAATGTGTTTGTTCATCGTACGTTTAAGTGGGTGTTTGGATACCCAAGGCTAAATTTTAGTCTTTATCATGTCGGATGCTCCGATGTTAATTAGAAAGATAAAATATGAGTTAATTATAAAACTAATCATAGAAAAACTAACATTACTACTAATAGTAGTGGCGGGCGCTGGTGTTGTCCGCCACTAAAGTATTGATGACATCACTTGCGACTGTCACTACTATTCTGGCTATAAATGCGCAGCTTCTTCCTCCCCGAGCTCTACCAGAGTTCACATTTAATTTTGTTCGTACAATGTCGACAAAAATATAGATAAAGAAAGAGAGGCTTTGTTTTCGTAATGGGATATGTTAAGATTATGTAAATGCGTTTGTTCATTGTCTAAAAATGCAAGTGTTGTTGCTGCAAAGTTTGTACTTCTGTTTTTTTAGTGATTTAGAAGTCAGAAAATTACAAGAATACTAAAAAAACTCTATATTATTCCTAAAATCACGTTCACAATGCAAAATTAATTTTGATACATTCTCATGACATTCTTTTATCGTAGTCACGACCCAACCTCTGAGCGGTTCAACAGAGAGTAAATCGTTGGATAAATTGAGAGATTGATCGTTCTGCAACAAGTCGATCAGAAGATGGAAACACGACGTATATGGTCCTAGCTAGGAGATCGATGCATGCTAATCAGGATTGGATCGAAAAATAAAAATAAAAATGTGGAATGATCAGAATGACGTGTTCGGATGTCAAGGGGCTGAAATTACAATTTTTAATTTCCGCCGAAGTGCAATTGATATTTAGTTTTTTTTTTCTAAATTAATAAGCTGAAAAAGTTGTGTTTACTTATTAGACATTTAGACTATATGATCTATTATATTATTAGGTGTCGTTTGGTTCAGAGATAAAGTGGGATGGATGGTTTTGTCATAGTTTTTTTGGATTGGATAGTCTCATCTCGTGTTTGGTTACGAGAAATGGGGATGTTATAGTTTTATGTTTGGTTGGTGGGTTGAGAGAAAAGGGACTCTACTCCGGAACCTCCATTACGCACCGAAACACCTTCGGCCCGTTTCAAAATCTCCGGCCCATCCCTAAAACTTCCATATCGGAACCTCCGATCCGTCATGGAACCTGTAGCAGAGCCACCGAGCATGAGGTGGAACGAGTTCGTCCCTCCATTTTTGGACGAGTTCGTCCCGAATATTGGAGAAATATTCCTTGGTGGTCCCACCTGATTCCAAACCAAATACTGTAAAAAACGGGACCGTCCTATCCTATTCCACCTCGTCCCTCGAACCAAACATCACCTTAAAGATATCTTTGTTACTAGCTCTGAGGTTTACATAGTATAATAAAATAGTTTAAACTTTTATTTTTAATACAATAAAACTAAATTACTCAATTAATACAGTCGATCCTTCCGTGATTTCTTGAAATTAGATTTGACCGGTTTCAAAATATTCTGAACGAGGTGCACTAAATAAACCAAATTTCAATAAGTTGTATTGTTATTGAAATTGCATCTATTCACCCTTTTAATCAACTTAATTTTTGTTAGTTGCATTCTGCTGGCCTCATCAAATTGAAGTGAGAACTTTCTTCTCTTCGTTACCAACATATAGCTCCAAATACATATGCTCTCGTTCTTGCATGTTGCAGACCACATTTTGTCACACTTAAGGTTAAGCAAGTTTGACTAAATTAACAGCTATTTGGTTGCTGTCACAAACTGTGACAAGATTCTCTCTGATCCCACATGTCAATGACTTAAAAAAATATGGCAAAATTCCCTTAGGCTTTCCAAAGTGTAGCAAATAATTTGGAGGTTCTTTGGTTCCCAGCCACACTTTACCACACCTAAAGTTAGGTAAGTTTGACTGTATTGGTAGTTGTTTAGTTACTGCCGTAAGATTCTTTTTGGTCCCACATATCAATGACTTAAAAAAGTGTGGTAAGATTTCTTTAGACTTGCCAAAGTGCGGCAATTTTTGTTGGCAAATAATGACTAGCAACCAAATATGCCCTTGATAACCTCGTCTTAGCTATATATGACAATTTTTATTGACAAATGGTGGCTAGCAACGAAAACATGCCCTAAGTTGCCGAAACTTCGGGTCAAATTATGATGCCTATCAACATGCAACCACAAGTCAGAATGTGTGTGTGCATACATTAAATTACATAATGTAATGTTGTATGTATGTACATACATAGCCTAGCTTATATTCGGTACCAGTGAAAATATATGAAAACGATTAGACATCTTGATCTATTGTTTTTTCTAAAGACGATCATTTTTTTTCTTCTTTTTTTTTTCCTTTGGTGATACGTTTCTTTGTTTCTTTTAAGGGTTTTATCTATTTAGATTACTCGTCATAACGTATGTCTAAGAAATAAAGAAAAATAATTTCTCCTCGTGTTGTGGCTCCATTGTTCCATGAGATTGTTCATAGCTGGAACTCTGCACTATCTATTTCTCAAGCTTACAATATAGTACGGACCGTTTTAAACACAAAGATTCAGCTACACAATTTCAAGATTAATGCTACATAATAATATAAAGTTGTTTAAAAATTTATTTTAATTTTTAAATTAAAACTTGATAAAATCAACAAAGGGTGTGTTGGTTAAGCTGTAGATTTTGAAAAAACTGCTGCGAGCTGGGTAAAAACTGCTGTGAGGTGTGAGCTGTGGAAAAACTGAAAAGCTGTTTGGTTAGAATAGTTGCGGATTTATAATTTGTTAGTTCATGACGTTTATTTACATTCTAATCATGAAATTTTGTAATGTTTATATCAAAATTATATATTTTTAAATTACACTAAATTAATTATATATTTTACTAAAATTTTATTTTTTCGAATCTTACATGAACTTATATGTTTTAATAGCATGGTGGCATTAAAAGTTGAATTGAGAAGACCTAAAATCTAGGTTATATCAGTTTTCAAATTTGTACGGTAAGAATCTACAATCTACCGATCGTGGAAAAGCCGAGTGACCAAAAAAATTATTTAGTTCAAATTCTAGCTTCCAGCTTCCGAGAAAAAAACTTGTTCAAATCTGAACCAAACATACCGCTCTCTGGATCTGAGATTTGGAGCTGATTCACACGCTCCAAGAAATCTTGACGAAACAATTCATCCGTTCCGTGGAGAAAAGGCCAAATCTGTGGCCTCCCTACAAAATATTTGCAGCCTCAGATTAACCAAATTGTCCGCTTGCCTTCTCTGAACTGGTCCCTCGTCTCCAAGAACTTCATTTCTGATGCTTCTTTTTTTCCCCAAAAAAAGTTTATATTTCTAACTTTATATTCTCTGCTCATTGATTAGGAATTTTTATTTTTCCGATACTATATCTGTTTGATACAGCTCCGTATCTAGATTTTTTTAGAGCTGGTCTAATCTAGCTCAAAAAATCTTATAGCTAGATTTAAGTTATTTAATTAAATAATCTAGTTTTTATTTTATAATAAAAAGTTAAACTATTTTATTAGACTATACAAATCATATATCTAAGTAAATCTAACATAAATATTGTAATTATAATTATAACAAAACGTTTCCTAATATCTACCATTTCATATTAACAACTATATAAATAAAAAACACTTTAGTAATTTACTTTAAATACTACTCCCTCCGGTTTTTTCAACGATTATTCGTCTTATTCAAAAAATCTTCATTCAAATATCATTTATTTTGTGATAATTTGTTTTATTATCGAAGGAAATTCAAGTATAACATATATTTTGATATATTTGCAAAATAAATAAATAAAACAAATACATCATTTTTAAATAATGGAGGTAGTAATTATTAATTTTATGATTCTCTAGGCTCTATAAATACACACACTCCGCCTATTCGGAGGCGTCGCCTCCTCCGCTCTTCCTCCCGCCGAGCAACTGCAGCCGCCGCCCGCCGCCCGCCGCCCGCCGGCCGCCGGCACCGGCAAAGGCACGCAAGCCAGCCACACAAGGCGAGCATGCTGCCTCCGCCTGCTCGATCTGCTATGGCTGCAGCTCTCGTCGCGCCCCTCGTCCTGCTCGCCGCCGCCGCCGCCGCCGTCGCCGCCGAGCTGCCGCGGCTGGAGCACCCGCCCAAGGCCGACGGGTCGCTCACCATCCTCGCCGTCGGCGACTGGGGCCGGCGTGGGCAGTTCAACCAGTCGACGGTGGCCACGCAGGTAACTAATTACGGCGTCGCCGCTCGCTCGCTAATTGTGCTTAGTGCCTTAATCAAGCTTTGTCCCATGTGGGATTAACGCAAAATCTAAAGGAGGCTGCTTTATTTATATATGTTTTAGAGGCTTCAGCTCTACAGCTTGTCAGCTTTTACACCCTGCATGCAAATTATTTTTAACACTTCATTTTTCCCTAAAAAACAGAGTAAAAGAACATATGAAATTATTTTAAAAAATTATAGCTCATGGTTTATAGCAGTTTTTTTTAAAAAAATTATAGAGCTCAACAACATATGTTGAAGGTACTTAGTAGCTAATTGATATAGAGAAACTGATGTTTCTAGTTCATTTCTAGATTCCGCGGCTATTAAGAGCATGTTTGATAGAGCTTCGAATTCTTAAATCTATACTAAAACTGGAGTAGAGCACTTGAAATTGGTTAGACATTGATCTATCATTCTAGTTAATTTTTCTGGAGTACTCTCAGTGGGATTCATTTTTTTAAAAAAATGTTCGGCTTGACTCTAGCTCTACATGACAAAGAAGTTGAGCTGGAACCCTACCAAACGCACCCCAATTTTCACAATCTTGATGCATAATCTAGACCATTTATTTCTATTTCAAATTCTAAAACACATATATATATACACACGTGTATATATATATATATATATATATATATATATATATATATATATATAATTCCAATTAGAGTGAAGCCAAACATATCAGTCTAGCCGACAAGCCGGCCAATCGTTTTCATCATGCCAACACGTAACACAAATGAGTAGCAAGTGCATGTCGATCTGCATGCAGATGGGAATAGTAGGGGAGAAGATGGACATCGACTTCGTCATCTCCACCGGCGACAACTTCTACAAGAACGGCCTCACCGGCGTCGACGACGCCGCCTTCGAGGAGTCCTTCACCCACATCTACACCGCCAGCAGCCTCCAGAAGCCCTGGTACACCGGTAATAATAGCAAACCGACTGCATCAATAATAATACTTTTTTAAAAAAATCAAATCTAATAGTTGAATTCAAACAAATTACAGAAATGGACTCCCATCGACACTTGATCGGCCGAACGTGGCCACGGCAGGTTCGTTCGGTTGTTGAAGTGCCGAACGTGGCCACGTCAGATTCGTTCGGTTGTTGAAGTGCCGAACGTAGCTGATGTGGAGTTAGGTCAGCGCCGTAACGACTACTTCGCTCGAACGTGGCCACGTCAACCACGTTTATCACTTTAACTATCGAATGAGACTGATGTGGCAAAATTCGCTGATGCTGTGCCCCCTATTTAGAGTCTCATTTGATAGTTGAAGTGCTGAACATGGCCTCGCTCAGCTGTTGAAGTGCCGAACAAGAATGATGTGGCCACGTTCGGTCGATCAAGTGCCGACGGGAGTCTATTTTGTAATTTTTTGAATTCGACTATCATATTTGAATTTTTTTTAAAATATATATATATATATTTAAAAAAATCCATGCAATTAGCTGATCCATATGACGATCATATTGATTTATGAATGCTCCTGTAGTTCTTGGCAACCATGACTACAGAGGAGACGCCCTCGCCCAGCTAAGCCCAGTTCTTGGCAAAGTCGACAGCCGCTGGATCTGCATCAAGTCCTTCGTCGTCAGCAGTGCAGGTGATGAGCTGAGCCACGCCATTATGGCCACGCTCCTCTTAAGTTTAATGTTAGGTTACTAGAACTTAGTCTCATCGATCTTAATTATATATATGCTTTTTTTCCGTTGACCTGTGAATTGGTTTTCTCTGAAGAAATTAACGTGGTCAGGGATGGCGGATTTCTTCTTCGTGGACACGACGCCGTTCGTGCTCAAGTACTGGACCGACCCCAAGGAGAGCAAGTACGACTGGAGAGGCGTCGCTCCCCGCGAAACCTACATCGCAAATGTCCTCAAGGTAGTAAGCAATATCAAGCATCTAGCTAGCTTTGTCGCTTGATCGATCAGTTCATGCGAAGATTCTTGGTAGTAGCTTGCTCATCAGGCCTCTGATCGATCAACCATGCACACCAGGATCTGGATGCTGCACTGAAGCAGTCGACGGCGACGTGGAAGGTCGTCGTCGGCCACCACGCCATCCGCAGCGTCAGCGAGCACGGCGACACCCAGGAGCTCGTGCAGCTGCTCCTACCAATCCTCAAAGTAAAAAAAAAAAAAAGATAGCTGCGCCTGCGTTTGTCGATGAGCAAGTTTGCATTCTGAATTATTCTGAACTTTGTTCATCGGTGAGATCTTTGGTTGTAAATGCAGGCTCGCGGAGTCGATCTGTACCTGAATGGGCATGACCACTGCCTCGAGCACATCAGCAGCAGGGACAGGTGAGCTGGTATTTCTGTAAGCAAATTTCTTGCAGGTCACTGTGCGATTGAGCTCAAGAAGATTCTCATGGCTCGTGATGAGTTTTTTTTATGTGCAGCTCGATTCAGTATCTGACGAGCGGCGGCGGGTCGAAGGCGTGGCGCGGCGTGAGGACGCCGAACGCGGACAGGGTGGAGTTCTTCTACGACGGGCAGGGGTTCATGTCGCTGCGGCTGACGGCGGCGGAGGCGCGCCTCGCCTTCCACGACGTCGCCGGCGAGGTGCTCCACACCTGGGCGCTCGCCAAGAACGCGCGGCTCTGAATTGGATCCGGCAATTAAGCACGCAGCAGCTCGCATTGCATTGGTAGCACGCGGGCCGATTAATCTAATTAATCAGCCAGTATCGTCGTCATTAATTCGATAGATGTTGTACTAGTAGCAAATAAAGAACACCGTCTCCGCATATCTCGGTAATAAATGGTCGAATTTCGCACGGCAGTCAGCTAAGCCAAGAGTCCGTTTGATCGAAAGCCCTAATGTAATGTGACTAAGGTTATGTTTGGGGAGCTGCAGATTTTAATAATCAGCTAGTCCGAGTATCTAGCTGGCTGGTTGAATTAGCTAGCTATTGGGTGTGTGAGTTTTATTCAGTGATATAGTGGGTTAGCTGGCTGGAGAAGCTGAGGTTAGCCAGTTTATCAGCTACTAGGCTTGGAAAAACTAGCTGCTTCTACAGATTTTGAAAATCTGGACTACCCGAGGTACCGTTTGGGGGAGCTTCTAGATACTAGAAGTATCTAGCCAGTCAGAAGCTCCCCAAAACAGGGACTAAGGATCTGTTGTTTGGATCTAAGAGCATCTACAATGGTTGTCTCAAATAGCTAGCTGATATAGAGCTGAGAGAAGAATAAAAATAATAATTTATCACACCACTAGTACTTGGTCCCACACGTAATACACTCAGTTTCTTGGAATACGTGAAATCTCCTATCTATTAGCTCGTCGCTAGCTATTCTCTTTTTCTCCATATTTTTCATCCATGTAGGAAAAAGAGTGAATCTAGCTAGTGAAATAGCTTACCATTAGAGATGCTCTAAGGAGCTAAAGCAAACTGACTAAAATTTAATCACTTTATAGCATGTACAACCCTAAGATGGCGGAACGGTTTTCAAAGTATAAGAGACAACAAAGAAACTGCATGATACAACCCTAAGCTCCTGAATCATAAATGCAGCTAAGAGACAATGCATATGGAGAATCGTGTTGAGACGGACTCTTCGCGAAGAGCCCGTCTTGTATTTTTTCAGTTAACCCTCTAGAGACCTCTCAAGAGACCACCTATTAAATGAGATTGTACACATCCTTAGAGGCTAAAGATCCAAGTACTAAAAGCTAAAAGGGGCTAAAATACTCATTTTTACACCTATACCCTTGCCATGCATGTATAACTGAAAAGAAAGAAACAATAAATAGAGGATATTTGAGTCATTCTACATGACAATAAGCTTTAGCCCCTACTTTAGACACTCGATCCAAATAGGAGGTGACTAAAGGGTCTGTTTGGATCCAGGGGCTAAAGCATAAGGAGCTAAAATTTAGTCACTTTTGAGGTTAAAAATCCAAACATCAAGGCTAAAAATGGGCTAAATTTTTTTAGCCCATTAGCCCCCAAGGAGGAGCTAAAGAGGGGCTAAAATGCCTTTTTCCATCCATACCCCCACCATGCATGCATGCATGAAAAGCAAGAGCAATAAACGAAAGATATTTCAGTCATTATACACAACAATAAATATTTTAGCCATTTTTTAGCCCTTGGATCCAAACAGGGGTGACTAAAATTTTAACCCCTTTTTTAGTCACTTTGCTTTAGCCCCTTGGATCCAAACAAGACCTAATTTTTAGTCACCTCTGTTTAGATGCAGTGACTAAAGTAGGGGCTAAAATCTTTATTGCAATGCGAAATGACTCAAATAACTTATATTTATTGCCTAGGGGTAGGAAAATGGACATTTTAGCTCCTATTAGTTCCTCAAGGGCTAATGAGACTAAAATATTTTAGCTCATTTTAATTCTTGGTGTTTGATTTTTTAGCTTTTAAAATGATTAAATTTTAGTTATTTTACATTAGTTTTTTAATCCAAACATGTCCTAAATTGATTCTTTTAAAGATGAACAGTAGTCTTGCTTACTACTAAAAAGACTGCATGTGTCAATGACAGGAGGTCTCGTGTTGCTTGAACGATCGAGTTTGAGATCGATCCAGTCGGTGTACCCGACGGAATGATTAATTGGAGTATTAAGTTTCTCGACGAATATTCCAAACAAAATTGCGGCACATAGCTGTATATGGAATTTTTTCCCGAAATAATATTTTTTAAAAGAAAATTTCAAATTTATACGGTGATTTTAAAGAATGGTAAAAATGAGTACTGTACGCACCACAAAATAAGTATTGGTCGGTACTTGAAGTGCCGACATATTTTTTAAAAGAAAATTTCAAATTTATACGGTGATTTTAAAGAATGGTAAAAATGAGTACTGTACGCACCACAAAATAAGTATTGGTCGGTACTTGAAGTGCCGACGTAAGCTCTAGTTGGAGTGCCGGCTGTTGCCACGTAAGCTCTAGTCGTCACTTTAAGTGCTGACTGGAGCTGACGTGGCATCCAGTCGGTACTTCAAGTGCCGACCGGTATCTACTTTTGCATTTTTTTCAAAATCGTCATATAAATTTGAAATTTTCTTTTTAAAAAATATTGTTTTTTTTTAAAAAAATCGCTGTAAATGACCCATTCGGGTACACCCAATCGTCGATGTTTTTTTGTTTCTTTATTACCCACGCTGCTGGAGACCAAACCACGGCCAGCAAAAGTCCAGATCTATATCTCTGCACTTTGTTGCGACGTGCGTTGCCGTGCATCGCATGCTTCGCGCGATAAATTAGTTTTGCGTCCGTGTATTTCATATCTAAAAACACCAGATTAATCATGTGATGATATTACGTACGCACTCATCATGTGTGATGTGATAACAACAATTTGGAATGCATTATTGGTTTAGTTTCAGAAAAAAGAAGCGAACATTAGCTACGGACAAATCAGCCCAATGTTACATATACGAACGTACATTTCAAGAGCTCACATAAAGACCCCAACTGAATGAGTAAAAGGATGTTAATTCTAACTAATGAAACCGAATACATAAAAATAAAAAAAAGGAAAAAAGGATATATTGTGCAGAGTGCACCTTGGTTCTGTCAACTGAACTCAAATCAATACTCCATCCGATGTACAAATATTAGTCGTTTAGACAAAATTACACATACCAAGGTGATATTAAATAAAGTTACACGGGTTGTCTCAATTGGTTAGAGCAAGTTTAATAATATAGCTAGTTGTTGACTTTATATTTGTGTCATGTCACATGTAGCTAATCTAATAGCCAACTCATATAATAGTTAGTTGGCTATATGTATCATTCATTTAATGTGTAACATATTACACCATCTCACAATGTTCATTGGAACCTGTGTATGAGTGAGCTATTAACTAGTAGCCCGCTTTTATTCTCTCTCCTTTCTTCTCTCCTCCACCTCACTACTAATCTGATGTGGCAAGTCTTGTAGCCTGCTTACATAAGCTTATTATACTTGCTCTTATGGAACCTAGATTTTAGTGGTGCTACCCAAGTTTAACTCCCGATAGCCGCATCCCATTTGGCAGCAATACTTCAATTGACATGATGACTAATATTTGTACACTCTCAATAAAAACCAAAACGACTATTATTTGTACATCGGAGTAGGGAGTACCGTGCAAGAATCTCGTATACTCGGTTTTGGTGGGGAGGACCTCAATTCACACAGTTGCGTTTGTTTTCACTAATATATAATAATCCAAAAAGACCGTGTGTCAGGCATACACAACCCAGGAAGGTGGGCACGGTCACTGCTTGTGGCTCCAATGTATCACCCTTGAACTCAAAATGCAAAGGAGTTTGTGACATGTGCAGCCTGCCTCTCAAGGATTAGTTTCACAACTTGAGACGCCGAGTAAAATTTCCAGCCTGCAATAAAAAACTAGAATCGAATTTTCCACATTCTATCCAGGAAATTAGGATTTCAATCTAATCTACCGTGATGAACTGCAAATTGAGGTGCATAGAATGGACAACAGATGACCATAAATTCACATGGATAACATAATTTGTTATTTTTGTTCCACTCTAAATGACCGAGCAATCCCATATTGTATTAAAGCAATGAGCCATCTAGTGCATTAGTGTAACGAGCAAATGAGACAAGGTAAGACAAGCTTGGGAATAGTAGTACCAGTTAGGTGGTTTAATCTTTTCGCAGAGGTTATAGGGTGCAATTAGATAAGTGGGAAACAAATAGTGAATGCAACAGATATTTTCATCAATCAGAAGACTTCTCAAATCATCTACTGCAAATGTCGAACAATCTTTCTCATAGTCCCAAGAACGGAAGATTTCATGCAACAAGACAATGCATTTGTCTGCAACAACGGTGACATAAGTAACATCAGTGCATTTACATGGTATCATTAGGAGATCATCATGAAATCGCCTTACGTGCCACAAAAACTGCATGTATGCATAGAAAATCAAAGAGAAGTAAACCAATAGCTAAACATCAACAATTAAAGGAGCCAAGCACAAGTTACCCGGAGAATCACGTTCAAAGGAACCTGTAGCTCATGAACATTTGGTGGGTGAACAAGTAAGGCATCCTCCGGGGGATTAGTATTCAGGTTAGCCTGTCAAAATTAAATACCATATATAAGAAAAAGTTGTAGAAAACATCAGTTGATCAGTTGGTGATAAAATAACTATACTGAGTTACTGACCCAAAGGCAAGCCTTTGCAATAGGTAAAATGACTGCAAGGTAATCTAGTTTACAAATTTCAAAAGCCTTTTCTTCCAGTAATCCACCTCAACATCAATCAATAACATTTCAACTTGCAGAGAGCCAATCTGAAAATACAGCACATGGGATTTACGTACGCATTGATCAACGAGTTTAAAATGCTGTTTATAAAATTAGAGAGTGAGCAGAATGTAGTAAAGAGGAAGCAAGACGATACCCCAGAATCAAAACAAGGCTTGACGTCAATTTCACTGTCGAAAATGGCCTCAGGAAATAAATAAGCATCTCCATGTATTTGTATTAGCTCGTCATGTGAGCGGCATTTCAGCTTCAGTTTATCCAATGCTCCCCTTCTCTTGTCAACGATGTCAGGTCCATGATCAAGACACCTTTGCCGCATGCCTGTCCATGATTCCGTGGGATCCTCAAGCAAAGGTTCAGAGAATAGACAGGCAAAGAGTCCGTCTGCCTGGCTAGAACCATCAGTGCTTCTTGATGCAATCTTCCCACAACCGAAGGACAGGGTGCGTGTCTCTTTGGACCAGATAATCAAAACGGGCGAATCCTGATGGCTATCTTTCTCACCATTGTGACTGTTCTGAATCTGATGTTCGCAGCCTGTATGTGTAAGCGATTCGAGCAATTCGTACAGCTCCTTAAGGTGAGCAGAACTCAATTGTCCAATCCCGCAGCACCCGCACATGGATACTACCAGAGGTTCATTATGAACTTGTGAATGATGAACAGATGGTTGAAAGAAATGGCATCCAAATCAATGAGCTGAAAAACAATTCTCTTAACCATGCTCAACATCTCTGTCCTCTCAGCCAAATCATCTCCACCGTTTGGTTCCCATCTCCATGATTTGAGAAGTTCTTTCTCTGTGTCAGGTATTCTTTCAGGCGCTGATGGCAAGAAAATTTTGTCCTCCTCAATGCGTTTCTTCTTCTTTTAAAAAATGTGATCGTTCTCCATGTGCAACATGAACTCCGTAACATCCAAGAAGATAGGGGTGCAAAAAGGGCAAATCCAATACGAAGACCCAGCTCCCTTGACGAACTCCTCGGCATCTGAGAGCACACGCACCATCCTATGCACGCACTGCTCTGGCATCCCTCCTGAGCGGCAGGACGACTCCATCTCTGCAAAACTCACCTGCAGGTAGGCTTGTCGCTCGTCGTCGCTCATGGAGCTGAAGCGAGCGCGAGCACGGTCGAGGTCGGCGCTTTCTGGCGGCCACTTCGGCGCGAATGCAGCCTCCTCCGGTGGAACCGCGGTTCCCATTATTCCCCTCTGAGCCTTGAGACGCAGCCCACGAAATCCTTCTCGGCAGAGGGCAATCCTACCCTGGGGATCTTGGGCATTGCTGATGTTGGCAACGTCGTTCCACAGGTAGGCGTACTGCTCCGCCGGGTCGGCGGGCTGCAAGCTGAGGCCGTGGTCGCACACCTTCACTGCCTGGTCGCACGAACCCTGTGTGATGAGCGCCTTGGCGAGCGCAAGCTGCGCAATTACGTAATGCATGGACATCACATCAGGACATGGTAGGACCGTAGGAGCGGCCGCGCGTGCGGCGCGCCGGCGCCACGACGGCGCGAGGCCGAACTTGGGTGGGCCGTCACCGCACACAAACACGGAAACAGCTCCACCGCCGGATCAGCAGAGAAGGATCAGCGGACGCGCGTGCGACCGAGCCGAAGTTCCGAAGCGGGTGAGGCAGGCAGGCGGCGGCGAGTCGGGGATTGCGTGGAGAGCAAGTATTTCCGATGAGGAGGACGAGGGAGACAGCAGCCGACGGCGGTTGTTGGGGCGCAAGTTTTTGAGCTGGTCGGTTCGGCCAGCCGTTGGAGTGTGCGCCCAACGAGAGGGGGTCGGCGGTCGCCGACGAAGGCGATGGCTGACGGACGGCCGCCGCGTTCCCACATTCTGGAAGTTTCTGGAACCAGCACAACGGGAACGCGCGCGGAAGGGAAAACGGGAGGAGATGGAGGTTTGAGATTCGTGCCGTGTTTGATGACGTCGACTAGCCAGATTTTTTTAAATAATACTTTTTAACGAGATTACAAATCTATTATCCCATTCAAAAAAATTACAGAAATCTATCCTGTCAATCCCAACGGACAGTGGCAGAGAAAAATATTTCTTTCGTCGACAGTTAAATCATCGACGGAAGAAATTTTTACTACAAGTCGACACTTCAAATGACTGGGAAGAAAATGGCTTTGTTCGAGTGTGTACAAATTGTGTTGTTCGATGGCTGAAGCAAAAAAAGGCCCGCTCTCTCTGGTGGCCCATGAGGCCCATGGCGCTCCAGCTACCGATCCTGGCGGGGAGTCGAGCAAGGCCCAGGATCCGGGGGATAAGGTTGAGGTGCTCGTGCCCCTGGCTGGTGAGGTTTCCTCTCTCCCTTCCCAGTTTCCTCGTTTTCCTCCGATTGCCATCTGGGATAGCTGAGCACTCCTGGAGTCCTGGCGAGTCGCGGTGGGTGTGGATCCCTCGTGGTGTCCCGTTTGCGGCGAACCTAGGGTTTCCTGCATCCCGTGCGGATATTCGGCGTTTTGGAGAGTTTGCTCGGCGGATTCATAAGGTCGCCCCACGGTACGTTGATTCTCGCTCTTATTCTCAAGTGGTGTCAGGCTCTTCAATGGCGAATCAGTGGAAAGCTGGTGGCTCTGGTAGTAAGAGGAGGTTTGAGCGAGATGAGGGTTGGGGTGCTGCGAATCGGGAGGCTAGGAATGTGAAAGGGGGAGAGGTGAATCATACTTGGCAGAGAGATGGTGGGGGTTCTGATCTGAACACCGGCTGGAGAGATGGCCGTTCTCAACAGCCTCGACCTACCCCTCCTCCTGGCGCTCCGGGAGGTTTGCGCAGAGAGATGAAAAACCCTAGAGATGGTCGTGCAGAAGAGATGATGTGTTTCAAGTGCGGGAACTCGGGTCACCACCAGGCCCAATGCCCCAATCCTGCATTGTGCTATGCATGTAAGAAAACTGGGCATATTTCGGCTCAGTGTCCCGATGTGCTGTTGAAGAGAGTTGAAAAACTGGATTTATCGGACTTTGGCCCTGATATCTGCGGGATTGGCATGCCGAATCAAGCTTTCTACAATCTGGTATCTGACGACATTGAGACTGATAAGGGGGAGGGTCCGATTACTGGAATCCTGACTGTTTTGGAAGGTTTTTGCTCGGAGGAGCGGATTTTAATCGAGATGAAGCACATGTTTGATGTTCAATGGGACTGGACAGTGAGACAACTTGATCAAAATGAATATCTGATTGAGTTCCCTTCTTTAAATATCCGTCGAGAGCTGACCAAGTTTAGGAGTTTCAATTTCCAGAAATTTCTTATACTGGCTTGTGTAAGGGAGTCCAACAAAGAGATGGATGTTTTTGCGGAACTTCATTCTGTTTGGGTTAAGGCCCTTGGGGTCCCAAGCGTGGCCCGTAATGAGAAACTTATGAAGAGATTGGCGCATCTCATTGGGTATCCAGTTGAAATCGATGGTGATTCTCTGAAAAAATTTGGCCCGGTGCGGGTGAGGGTGATGTGTAGGGATCCGCTATACATTGAAGGGGTGTCGGAGGTGTTTATCAATTTCAAAGGCTATAGAATCCGGTGGATTCCAGAAGCAGAACTAAAAGTGTCTGACCCCCCTAAACCAGATAATCTGAAAGTGCCCACGACCAAGCGTAATCTCCCCAATCAGGCTGGTCTTGTGGCCACTTCGAAAGAGGCAAAAGACAATACTGACCCTCCTGTGGCACCGAGCAATCCACCTTCTGGTGGGGGTGGTAGTGGAAACTATAAAGGCAAAAGGGTCATGGAATCAGACTCTCAAGAGGATGGTTGTTCGGATGAGGGAGGGAAGGTTGATATCCCTGATTACTTTGATGATCTATCGGGCGAAGAAGATGGGGAGATGAGTAAGAGGACTTATGATTCGGTGCATCCAGTTGAGAGGTCGGATGAGGTGATGTTGTCAGTTAAGGTGAATCCAGTGGAGGACATGGACTGGGAAAAGAGTTTGGCGATAGTCCCTTTTACGCCTAGTGCGTATGTTGAGATGCTGGTTACCGCAGATCTGGATGGCACCTTGCCGTCAGTTGAAAATGATGAGAAGTCTGTTGATGTTGGAGAGAAGACTGAGATGGGAAAGAAGGTCGCTATCAAGACCTACAAAAAGCCTCGGAAGACGAAAGGTCCTGTTATAGCACAAAGGAAAAGCTCGCGTATCAAGAGAGATGGGATTCCCATAACGGTGAAAGCTCAACAGAGGAAGAACAAACAAGATGAGATGATAGGTACGGATAAATTTACTGCTTTTCAGTCTATGAATTCGTCTTGTTTACTTCAAATTGCTTTAGATGCTGGTATAAATCTGGGTGAAAATGAAGATGACAGAACTGCCAATATATGTTTTCTAAAAGCTAAGGAAAGGGCTCAAGCCCTAGTTAGCTTAGCAAAAGATCAACAATTGACTAGCAACGCTCCGTCTTCCTCATCGGACCCGTGCTCCACGGGGGGGATAGTTACTGACCCAGCTAGTGTTGTTGATGGTGGCGTACCCACACTGGAGGATGGTGGAGATGGAGTTTGTGAGAATGATAAGTGGGTGAACAAACCTCAACATGTTTTGATATGAAAGTGCTTTTCTGGAATAGTAGAGGTCTTGGGTCCGTGGGAAAGAAGAGGTGTTTAGCTGACCTGATTGGAAAATACAGGTGTGATGGGGTTGGTATCCAAGAAACTATCCGACAAAGCTTCGAGACTAGAGAGTTAGAGTTGTTTTGTGGCGGTAGGGATTTTTATTGGCTTACGAAGCCGGCGTCTGGGCACTCGGGAGGTCTGCTGTTGGGTGTTAACCTGGACATGGTTACTGTCCATGGTGTTGACCAGGGCGACTTTTTTCTTAGTATGCGTGTGGAAAATAAGTTGGGAGGTGTTGTCTGGGAAATCATTAATGTGTATGGTCCGGCTTCGGATGGTAGGAAAGGGGAGTTCATTGAGGAGCTTGGTAGGAAAATCATGAATGTGGATGTCCCTATGATGGTTGGGGGTGACTTCAACATGATTAGGTTCCCCCACGAAAAGTCTAAAGGGCTTCCTAATTTCCATTGGATGAATGAGTTTAATATGTTAATCTCTAATTATGACCTGAGAGAGCTTCATAGAGCTGGGGGCAAGTTTACTTGGTCTAACAACCAAATTAATCCCACTATGGAGGTGCTGGACAGAGTGCTGATCTCGCCCAACTGGGATACAGTTTTTCCCCTTACTACGGTTTTTAGTGCGCCTAGAATTGGTTCTGATCATAGCCCGATTGTGGTGGATCTTGATAAAGAGGTGTGTAACTCTAAGAGAAGGTTTCGCTTTGAAACAATCTGGCTTACTGATGAGTTTTTCAAACCCTGGTTGATTTCTAAATGGCCGGTCAGGCACGAGGTGAATATTTTAGACTATTGGCATGTTCAGTGTGTGGTCTGAGGAAACTCATGAAAGGATGGGGTGCCAATTTCATGAGTGATTTTAGGAAACGTAAAAGAGAGTTGAGCTTTCAAATCCATGATTTAGAGATGCGTGCTGATAGGGGTTTTTTTTCGGATGAGAGCTGGAAAGAGTTGTACGAGAAGGAGGCGGATCTCATGAAGGTGTATGACCTTGAGGCGTCGTATTGGCAACGGCGTAGTGGGCAGGAGTGGATGCTCCAAGGTGATGCTAATACTTCCTTTTTCCATGGGATAGCTAATGGGCGGAAAAGGAAATCCAGGATTTTATCTCTGGATAAGGATGGAGCTGAAATTACTGAAAGCGGTGCCCTGAAAAATCACATTACCGATTATTATAAAACTCTTTTCGGGGCGGAGGATCTTCCCCCAATTCACCTGTCTAATGATATTTGGAGTTGTAGAGGAAGTCTCTCGTTTCCTGATGGGGTAGAGTTGACTAAGCCTTTTAGTCTTGATGAGATTGACTTAGCTGTTAAGAATATGAAGTCCAATACGGCCCCTGGTCCAGATGGTTTACCTTGCGCCTTCTATAAAGCTTTCTGGCCACAATTAAGACTCTGTTTTAAAGAGATGTTGGATGATCTCCATAAAGGGGAGCTGAATTTGCACAGACTGAATTATGGGAGTATTGTCCTCATCCCTAAGGTTCAGGACGCTAATGACATCAAGCAGTTCAGACCCATCTGTCTCTTGAATGTGAGCTATAAAATTATTACAAAACTTTTAACGGATCGTCTCACCAAGTGTATTGACAGAGTGGTGGACAAGAGCCAATCTGCCTTTATCCCTGGGAGAAACATTCTTGAGGGGGTGGTTACGGTTCATGAGGTAGCCCATGAGCTCTGTAAGAAAAAACTTAAAGGGGTGATTCTCAAGCTTGACTTCGAGAAAGCCTATGATAAGGTGAATTGGAACTTCCTGTTTGAGGTGCTTAATAGGAAGAACTTCCCTGATAAATGGGTTGGCTGGGTCAGACAAGTGGTGGAGGGTGGCAGAGTTGCTGTTAACGTGAATGGGGAGTTGGGTGATTTTTTTCGAACTTTCAAAGGATTGAGACAAGGGGATCCACTTTCCCCTCTGCTGTTTGACCTGGTGGGGGACGCGCTTTCTGAGATTTTTCTTAGAGCTAAAGAAAAAGGGCATTTACGAGGTCTGGTTCCCAACCTGGTTGAAGGGGGTTTAGTTAATCTGCAATACGCGGATGACACGATTCTGTTTTTGGAGATGGATGATTACAACATTAGTGTCATGAAATTCCTCCTTTATTGTTATGAGAGTATGTCGGGTATGAAGATTAACTATCAAAAGAGTGAGGTCTTCGTGTTTGGGGCTGATAGAGATGAGGCTGTCAGGGTGGCTGATAAATTTAATTGTAAGTTGGGGGAGTTACCTATCACTTACCTTGGTATTCCTATCTCTGGATCCAAGCCCTCTGTTAATGTGTATAGGAATCTGATCTTGAAAATTGAGAAGAGATTATCCAGCTGGAAAACGAGACATTTGTCCTATGGGGGGCGGATGGTTCTTATTAATTCTTGTCTGAGTTCCATCCCTCTGTATATGATGGGGGTATTTATGCTTCCTGAAACTGTGCATCGGGACATTGATAGTATCAGGTCTAAATTTTTCTGGGGCGGTATGGAGAACAAAAGAAAATACCACTTGATGAACTGGAAAAAACTGTGCACGCCTAAAGACTATGGGGGTTTAGGTTTTATGGATATCAGAGCGATGAATACTGCGTTACTTTGTAAATGGATCTTTCATCTGGAAGCGGGGAATAAGGGCATCTGCTACACTCTTTTACGTAATAAGTATTGTGGTGTTGAGGGTTTCTTTCAATCCTCTCCTGGGGGTGGATCTTTTTTTTGGAAATGTCTTCACAAAGTTCAGAGTTGGACCCGTATTGGGGGGGCGTATAAAGTGGGTACTGGGCGTCAGATTTCTTTTTGGAGGAGTACGTGGATCGGTGATCTGCCTTTATATGTCAAGTTCTATCACATTTTCGAGATTGCTGCTGACTCTGATGCCACTGTGTGTGATAATTATGAGGATGGTGTTTGGAAGATCGAGCTTAAGAGGTCGCTTACCCGAGAGGATATGGTCGAATGGGAAGGGCTAAACAGTCTGTTGGACGATGTGGTTTTGGGAGATGAGACGGATGAGATGGTCTGGTACTTTGGCAAGAGCGGGTTCCGGTCAAATCACATCTATCGCTTACTTGTCTTTGGTGGGGTCAAGGATATTGGCCCGGTGAATTTGTGGAAGAGTTGGATTCCTCTTAAAATAAAAATTTTCCTTTGGCTCCTTTTTAAAGGTAGAATTCCTGTTGGTTTCACCTTGCAAAAAATGGGCTGGAGGGGGGACCCTAGATGTAAGTTGTGTGGGGCTATTGAGGATATAGATCACATTTTCTTTCGCTGCCAGATGGCGCAGTTTGTTTGGTGCTTTGTTAGAGATGCTTTGGGTTGGGCTGACTGCCCCCTGAATTTGAGGTCTTTCATTGATTCGCACCTCACGAGGGGGTCTGCCACTTTGAAATTGGTCAATGTTTGGGTGTTCTCGGGCTGCGCTTGGGCTCTTTGGCTGCAGCGGAACTGTTTTGTTTTTCAAAATCGAATCTCCCATAACATAATGAGCATTTTGTTTCGTGTTTTGTCTTTGCTTAAGCAGTGGGAGATGCTGGCTCCGGTGCGGTTCAAGGCGGAGATTTCCAACTTGCTTGCATTGCTCCATGCGCACGTCCGAAGTTGCTTGTGAAAGGGGACTTTTTGGCGAGTTGAAGTGGTGGCTGGGCGTTGTCGTGCGGGATTAGACGGCTGTTGTTTTGGGGTGTTTCCATCCTTTTCTGTTGATCCTTTTGGCTGGGCTGTGTTCCTGGCATTACTTTCCTGCCCTTTTCCTGTCTTTGTGCTTGGTTAGCACTGTGTTCTATCCTGTGGGGGTCAGGCGTTTGTGTGTTCTGCTGGTTCGCCAGCTGCTACCTTGTTTTTCCGCTTTCTAATACAAAGCTGGGCCATTTCGGGTGGCCTTTTCTCAAAAAAAAAGTCGACACTTCAAATGACGACGGAAGAAATATTTTTCCCAGTTATCACTTCTTTTATACCGCCAAGAGAAATCTCACTTCTCATGAAAATTAGACTAATGAAAAAAAATACTCAGAATGTTTAGGTGAATATTGTTATGGTTGCATTTTTCAGAAACTTTCCTGAACATGTGGGTGGACGTAGATGTTTAAAAAGATTTAAATACTTTAAAATTCTCGTAAAATTCCTTCAATTTAAATAATCAATCCAGTTGCAAATCTGATTTGGTAGATACAACAGTTATTGGAAAATTTTCAGCTCTCGTGAGTTGACAAACTCTAAGGGCATATTTTTAGATTCGGCAACTGCTATTCTCACAATCTGAATCTAAAATTTGAATTGTTTATTTCCGTATCAGATTCTAGTAAACAAGTCCTAAATTAACAAGAGTGATACAGTAACCAGAGAGCACATTTTACAGCTATATTAAAGTGGTTTTGACCACGACGACCAGCAAAATAAAAACATTGAATCGTCGATTAGATATTTTATATAAGTAATTAATCCAACGTACTATAAAAATATAGCAAATCAAAACTCATCTGAGATATTTTGTATAAAACTAATTGAATTGAGCAATCTAGAGGCAACGTACGGTGGCAGGCGTGGCACTTGCTCGTCTACGGGCCAGTGGGCGGGGTCAGCGCTTGCGTGGACGAAGCGAGCTGAGCTGTGGCGCGACGATATTATTCGCCGTGGTGAGACGGTTTTGCCCCTGTGTAGCAGCCTCAATTACAGGTCCTGCCACTCTGGATATTTTGTATTTTGTTACCTACTTCCTCCGTTCTAGAATCGCTGTAACTAAGACGACAGTTATACCGATTAGGTAAAAACCCTATGAAAAATTATTTGTAAAAACGCCATTACAATTTTGTATAATTTGAAAAATGTCACTGTCAGAAGTGACTGTGATAGGTTCCATTTGTCAGTGACTGTGGTAGGTTCCATTTGTCAGTGACGCACCGATGATATATTTCAAAACTGTAAAAACTGTAATGATATAGAAAAATTTGGCCCAAACCATATTAGGGTCAAGTTTGCTCCTACTTTTATACTCGTGGGTACAATTTTATATCAAATTTTATACGTGATGAATAAACAAATACAGGTATGGGTATTGTATATCCATACCCGGTTCGCTCGTTTACCCGATAGTATATAAATCAATCTTCTGAAACCCCTAGCTATCTCACTCTGTTCCTCCTTGCCATCCCTACCTAATACGTTTAACACGAGACGTTTAAGTGTAGAGTTCTCTCATATTCTAAAAGATTGGTCCAATAAAAAGATAGCTACTCTTCTTTATAAACTCCTCCTATCACTCTTTCGTGGAGCTTTCGTAGACAAAGTAGGATAAAATACGTGATGGGAAAAACTCTCTACTTTTTAGTAATGAAAAAAAATAAAGATCAACTAATATATAACTTTTTACAATCAAATAGATTCTAGAATATACTTCTAGAAAATGAATTTTATACAAAGTCGACTCTATAAAAACTCGTCAATTGAGAACTAAGTTAAACCAACAACGAAATACATATAAAATAAATTTTATGAGGTAGATTGCAAAGTCATCCCCATAAGAATTCATCTAGACTAAGGTAATCCAATGACTCTGTAAGAGGTTCTTAGGAGGTATTACGGTTGAAAATTGATCCACGAGATAACCCAATTATTTAATTCTACTGTATATGTTTATGATTAGTATCATATTGCTTATTTAGTGGGATAGAGACTCACCTATAAGGTGGAGTTATCTCTATTTATTAGATACATATGCACGCATGAGCGTATTCGCGTGATATACCGCGTAACTTGTGACGAGCGATTGCGTGGTAGTAGAATAACTCCAAGTTATTTCGATTTCTTGTACTTTCATGTATACATTATCAGTATCTAAATTCACTGTGTTAATTTCTAAAATTTAAATTTGAATAGGCGTCGAATACCAGAATAAATGTTTCAATTACCAATGATTTTGAATACCCGATTTAAAACTTTCATTACTAGTATTTGTGGTCAGCTCTAACAAGCACGATGTCCAAAATAAAATTTTAAAAAATATTTACTAACAATTTAATTGTGTTTGTTTTACTAGGCCAGAAAAAAACACGAAAAAAAACTACGAAAACGACGCGGAGTAAACTTTTGTTTGATAACAAGTCGTTGTTGAGAGAGGCTACCATACGACACTGTCATAGGAAACGATTAGATTAGATTAACGTTGATGACATGCATGCGACGGGATTAGCAGGTTTCTAAATTTAAAATTTAAGATTTTGATGAAAAATCAGACTCCAACGATATTTCTAAACAAATCCACGTCTTGAACCATTTTCTAAATCTCTTGTTATCTATCCTAAATTTAGGTTTAATTTCTCGTTCCTTATTTAAAAATAGGGATAGAAATTGTTGGAAATCAAATTAATTTTTAGGAATTAACATGAATAGGATGATCTCTATATTAAATTTTAGGGAATAAAATTTAAGACACCTCTTCGAAAATTGCTTAATTAAGTTATTTTCATTCATGTTTCACCTTTTTTTAGTTCGTAATAATAACAGCGAGATTTCCCACCCAGCCATCAGACCGTTTCGTTTTTTAGATAGCCCGGCCTATTTATTAAAATTAAAAGTAATTCTTCTTTTGGAATAAAGGAATTTCAATTTCTTTTGCAAAAACTGAAATAATTTGTGTGAAAAATCCTAGAAAATTCATAGGTTCCATCCAGAAGTCTCAACCATATGTGGCCTTGCTTAAACAGTTTAAAATAATTATGATTATAATTAGGACACACCGACATTGTCCAGCAAATAAATTGTGCATTCATTGCTTAATTGATATACAATAATTTGGGTGATGTCACCCCTTTGATCTTAAATTAATAATTTTTTACTCTTAGCTGACTCTTACACATCACTTTATAATATTGTTTTTTATTGATAAGGGTAATTAATCTGATTTTTACTTTTACTACTAATTTATTGATTTTATTTTAAAAGTAAAAAATTTGCATGCCAGAGAGAGCATTTTATTTTTCATAGATTTAAGAATCTGTTTGTCACAACTCTGGATATACAGTAATTTAGGTCTAGTCGAACCTAAACCTAAGAAATATTAGGTCTAAAGCCGTGATTGTATTAAAAGCATTTAAGGTGTCATCGGTTTGCTTTTGGGGAGTAGCTTTTGCTTCCTAGAAGCTAAAAAAATACTAAATGATTCATTCCAAACCAGCAAATTTTAGTACAAATAGCTTTTGGCGCAGTAAAACTATGGAAGCTCCTCTAGACCTGTGGCTTTTGGCTTTTGACTTCCGCTTTTTGAATTTTTGATAATTCTATTTTTTTTGAAATAGGCCACATGGACCCGACCTTGTTTAGGACATTTGTTGGCAGCTAACTCACATCCCTTTCACCTAATAATTCTAATATTCACAGATTGACATTTTAAATTTCATGCAACCATACAAAATTTCATAAATTGACATTTCAAATTTCATACAACCATACATACCTTCATAAATTGATATTTTAAATTTCATACAACCATACAAAATTTCATAAATTGATTTTTTACACAGCTCACAGCTCAAAACAGCTTCTCCACAGTCGTTTCAACCAAACAGTTTTCAGCTTTCTCACAGCTGAAATCCCATAACAGTTTTTTCATAGCTCACATTTACAGATCAAACACGCCCTTAGCTAAGTGATTTAATTTTATTTTAGACTAAAAGTAAAAAATTTAAATTATTTTATTATAATTGACTTAGAGTGGTAATATACAAATACCTAATACCTACCAAACTTGTAGAGCCAAAATTTCGCAAATATCACGAGATATTTTGCAACTTTCATATCTAGATTTTTGCTTAAAAAGTGAATAAAAAAGTCACACGCGAGAGATATTTTGGCAAGTTGAGAATCCAACACTCCACCTGAGACAGCTGGCAGAAAAGCAAAACAAGGTGCGCCGTTGGATGCATCGCCCGCCCCTCGCAGGTGGTCCCCACCTGGCGCGCCGTCCTCGCCGCAGGGGGGCCCACCCCCACCACCCGAAGATATTTTCGCACCACGCGGGTGGCAATCGCGTAATTAGCCCCCAACTCCCTGCCCCTTCTCCCTCCCTCCCCCGCGCGGATATAAGCGGCGCGCGGAAAATATCTCACCTCACCGCCTCCGCCTCCGCCTCCGCCTCCGATCCGTCCTCGTCTTCGTCTCGTGGGCGCGGCAGCGAGGAGAGAGAGAGAGAGAGTTCGGGAGGGATGTTTGATGCGGGGGATCGCGGTGGTGGGGTGGTGGCGGTGAAGCGGATGAAGCTGTGCGCGGCGGTGGAGGAGGAGGAGGAGGAGGAGGGGATGGAGGTGGATGGGGAGGAGGTGGAGGAGGAGGAGCTGTGGGTGTGGAGGCCGCCTGGGGGCGCGGCGTGGGAGGGGAGGGCGGCGGCGATCGTGGTGTCCGACGCGGTGGAGGCCGATTTCCCCGTCATCTACGTCAACGCCGTCTTCGAGGCTGCTACGGGGTACCGCGCCGACGAGGTCCTCGGCCGCAACTGGTGAGCCGACTCGACTCGAGATCCCCCCAACCCTTGTGTGCTGCTCTGCTCTGCTTTGGTGTCATTTGGATGGCGAAATGCTGCTTGTTTGGCGATGTCGATGGGAACTCGAATGGCGAGTTGGTGGTAGTTGTGGGTGTCGCTTGTGGTTTGATGCGCTTGCCATGCCATCAGAACTTTAGAATTTAATGCGCATTCTTTCGATTTCGTGGGTTCATGTACCAGCGTACGGTGCCCTACACTGCCTTTGAAGTTAAAATGGTGATTTGTTTATTTGGAAGTAGTTTGATCAAAGGCAGAGGACACAACCAGTGTCGATATGAGTAATTTGAAGTCCTTTTATTTGTGATAGACCATCAGTTGTTTAGAGCCAGCCAAGCTAGCCTCAGAGTAATGTTGGCATCACTGAAATTTGATGTGCTTTTTTTTGCCACACTCCAGATAGATTTTAAACGCTGCAGGAGTAAACCAACAAGCATTATCATTTTTTTTAAAAAAAAATTGTTAATGTACAGTGGAAACTGCTGATGAGACCTAGTTTTGATATTTCCATGTTATAGCTAAATTTATAGAATGATTTTTGAAACAAATTTTATATGCACTGGAGTTTATATTGCATTGGATCTTCAAAGGCTTGTTCATATATTCTCTCCGACTCTGGCTGTTTTTGTTTTCTGGTGGGGACTGGAGAGAGGCCGGTGGGCAGGCAAGGGTGATGGCTACCTGTTAGATATTTCTCCCTGATATTTTCTCGTTCTCTTGCTGTGCTAAAGTAAGCCACTTGCGCATAGAAAAAAGGGATGATGCAAGAATAAACCCTAGAATATATTGAGAATATAAAATGTGATGGGTAAGCCATTGGAATACAGAACACATCTCTTGCGGGTGCACAGCTGTGTGTACTGTGTAGCATGGGTACAAGAAGGCATAGTTTAGCAGTTTACTACCAGGTACCACTTAGTAACTTAGTACTCATTGATGTTACATCATATTTCTTGGTGGCCTGCGAGTGCTCTAGTAGTCTGTAGTATGCTGGACAAGTTAAACGTCAGCTACCCAGTAAAACCTTTGCTCTATCAGATAATACTGGGAAAGAAATTAATGTGTCGACAAGTAAAAGTAACATTATACTTGGCCACCAATTATGAAATTGATTCGTAGTAACAATATAAAAAACTGTTATTAATGAAATACCCAAGTTTGTGTAAAAGTAGATCTATCTGTGTTTTCTGTTGACAATGCTATTAGCTAATTTTGATCAATTTGGAAATTTAGAATTCAATTTTGTGCATCGATGGAAGTGAGAAATTTAAGTTAGGTAGTTCAGATGTTTGAATTTGGTTTTCATATTTTTTGCGTTTAACATCCATTCTGTTAAATTTGTTTCATTTGTTCATTTAAGTATTTAGCCATTTTATTGTGCTCTTCTCTAAGAGTCCATTCCGACTGTTTACATGCAAAATTAGTTCCCCTGTTGTCAGACTGTGACATCTCTTGAAAAATAATTTATTTAACTGGTTAGATTCATGGATACTTGTTTCTTGTGTTATATACTTATAGTTTTACATCAGTAGTGTGGACATTCACCATCAGCTCTGGGCTCTAGATGACATAATTAAGTATTAAACGTGGATAAAATGTCACATTTCTACCAAAAAGCGTCAAAATAAATAGCCCCAGTAGTTTCTGCCTAGTGTTTATTAATGCTAGCACAAGATGAAGAGAAGCCATTTGAAGCTAAACAAAAATACACATAACTCCACCTAGTTTTTTCCTTTCCAAGCTACTAGACAACTGTGTGTTCACTATGCTTGACTTCTTATAAGCTGGTATATAATATTATTCCCTACTGACAGTAATTATCATCTCTTTCTCGGATTACCTTATTGTTCTCAGTCATTTTCACTTACATAGTTTGTTCACTTGCATCATACTTGCATGAAGCTAACATTGACGTAACATGACAGAGGGCCTATTGAAGTTTCTCACATTACTCTTCTGTTGACTCAAACTTGTCTTTCAGCCGATTCTTACAATTCCGGGATCCACGTGCCCAAAGACGACACCCCCTTGTTGATCCAATGGTTGTTTCAGAGATCCGTCGATGCCTGAATGAGGGAATTGAGTTCCAAGGTGAGGTACTGAATTTCCGGAAGGACGGTACTCCACTGTACAACAGGTTAAGGCTCATTCCAATGCACGGGGACGATGGTTCTGTGACGCACTTCATTGGAATCCAGCTTTTCTCAGAAGCTAACATTGATCTCAGCACCGTATCATATCCAGTGTATAAACAACAGTCCAACCACAGGCTGAGCCTCCAAGAAATGAACTCTGCTTCTCATGAACATACTCCAAAGATCCCAAGTTCCGAGTACTGTGGCATCCTGCAGCTGTCAGATGAAGTTCTGGCTCACAACATATTGTCTCGCCTGTCACCGAGGGATGTCGCATCCATTGGATCAGTCTGCACAAGAATGCATCAGTTGACCATGAATGATCACCTGCGAAAGATGGTCTGTCAAAATGCGTGGGGAAGAGATGTCACTGTGAGGCTTGAGATGAGCACTAAGATGTTAGGATGGGGTCGCCTTGCAAGAGAGCTTACAACACTTGAGGCAGCTTCATGGAGGAAGTTCACAGTTGGTGGACGCGTGGAGCCTTCCCGGTGCAACTTCAGTGCCTGTGCAGTCGGCAACCGCCTTGTCCTTTTCGGAGGCGAAGGTGTCAACATGCAGCCAATGGATGACACCTTTGTGCTTAACCTGGAGGCTGCGAAGCCAGAATGGCGCCGTGTCAAAGTTTCTGCTTCACCACCCGGCCGGTGGGGGCACACTCTGTCATGGTTGAACGGCTCATGGCTGGTGGTCTTTGGAGGATGTGGACAGCAAGGTCTGCTCAACGATGTCTTTGTCCTTGACCTCGACGCTCAGCAGCCGACCTGGAGGGAGGTTGCAAGCGAGGGCCCGCCACTACCGAGGTCTTGGCATAGTTCATGCACCCTGGATGGATCAAAGCTTGTTGTCTCAGGTGGTTGCACCGAATCCGGTGTGCTCCTCAGTGACACGTTCCTGCTCGACCTCACCAAGGAGAAGCCAGCATGGAAGGAGATCCCTACATCCTGGTCACCACCATCCCGCCTCGGCCACACCTTGTCCGTCTACGGCAAGACCAAGCTCTTCATGTTTGGTGGCCTAGCAAAGAGCGGCTCTCTCCGGCTGCGCTCCTGCGACGCCTACACGATGGACGCCGGCGAAGACAGCCCCCAGTGGAGGCAGCTAGCCACGACCGGGTTCCCCACCATCGGCCCCCCGCCGAGGCTCGACCATGTCGCGGTGAGCCTCCCCTGCGGACGGATCATCATCTTCGGAGGCTCCATCGCCGGGCTGCACTCGCCGGCGCAGCTGTTCCTGCTCGACCCGGCGGAGGAGAAGCCGACGTGGAGGATCCTGAACGTCCCCGGCCAGCCACCCAAGTTCGCCTGGGGCCATAGCACCTGCGTGGTTGGTGGCACCCGGGTTCTCGTTCTGGGAGGCCACACCGGGGAGGAGTGGATACTCAACGAGCTCCATGAGCTCTGCCTCGCCAGCAGACCCCACGAAGATGAGTGACCTCTCATTTAGATCCTATGATTTACACGTGTTGTTTTCACCAACTTATGTAAAAGTAAGTAGTTTAAAGAAGTGGTTTACGATTCCGTCCGTCTCAAAAAAATATTGTGGTTGTGACCAACTTATGTAAAAGTAGCCAAAAAGAAAAAAAAAACATGGTTTCATATTTCGTCTGTCTTCAAATAAGTTTATGTTTTGTTTTATCTTAAGCCAAATTAGTCAAATTTGATAAAATGGTATCAGTATAAACAGTATCAAACAAGTAAACTATAAAAATATATTTCATAAAAGGTCAAAATGTCGTAGAGCGATGCAGCCGTAGATTAGCATGCGCTGTTCCTCGGTAATACCCCTACAGCCTAAGGTTGTGCTGTACATGGTGTGGAGATGTCGTGCTGCCATTTGCGTATCAGTGCATTATGTACAGTAAATTATAGAGTTTTCAGATTCCATCGTTTCAGAGCATGCTGCATGCACAAGCTGTTAGATGCTTCCCTTCAACTACAAGTTTTCTTTTAAGACAAAACCTGCGATGCAGGGACGCCACACGTGTGATGTGATGAACCTCTCTAAACACCTAATAGAGATAATATATCGCTTATAATAATTACTGTTATTATCTTAAAAGCTATCCATTAATGTACAGTAAATTATAGAGTTTTCAGATTCCATCGTTTCAGAGCATGCTGCATTATGTTAGATGCTTCCCTTCAACTACAAGTTTTCTTTTAAGACAAAACCTGCGATGCAGGGACGCCACACGTGTGATGTGATGAACCTCTCTAAACACCTAATAGAGATAATATATCGCTTATAATAATTACTGTTATTATCTTAAAAGCTATCCATTAATGTACAGTAATCAGCTGTTTTGTTTAAGAAAAAAAGAAAAGTCGCATAAAACATATACCATAGAACACTGGACTCATGTAACACATCGTAGCAATTTTTGTAAAATTTATAGGTCTCACCTCATAGCACGTTTAGACATATAGATGCTCTAGGGAAAAAAGATTTGTAAGCAAAAGAAAAGTCGCATGAAACATATATTGTAGCAGTTTTTTGTAAAATTTACGAGTCTTTCATCTTATTGCACATTTAGATCAGATCATGTAGATGCTCTAAGAAAAAAAGTCACATAAAACATATAATATGCAATGATTATTGCCTGTTAATACACCATTTAATTTTTATTTCCGAAAAACTAACAGGTGAGATTAAAAAAAGCACACTAACACCGTCATCCCCGGGCGCTTGTGGTGGCAGACGGCCGGCCGGAAAAAGCAGGCGACGACGGAGGTATCCAATGTGCAACTCCAACTCCTTCAGCGTCTCCGTTCGATCTGCAACGAATCACGGACTCCTTTCCAGATTCAGATTCTGCCCAGCATAAGGCTGTGTTGTATGTGTGCTGCTTTCGATGAGGACGACTTTGTTTTTTACCACACCACCATGCAGCGTCCACCTTAAAGCAAGACCATCAGATCAGATCAGATCGCATCACGATGGTGTTCTCTTCTAAGGAAGAAGAAGAAGAAAAAAAAGCAGTGAGCTCTCCCTGGCGCAGTCAGCCTGTGTGCTTTGCAGTTATGAAACGACTTAATATTCTTGCAGTTTGTATTGCTAAGCAAGAGTACACCGGTGAGGCGAGAATTGTGTTGGTGGGATTTGAGATATGCAGTCAGTTTCACTCCTTTCGTATCATCGAGATCTGATGGACGTCGAAGGAGACTTCGCGTTACGGTAGAATCTACACTTGCAATAGTAGGGAGAGCTTCGTACCATCAGATCCACAGTAGACGATTCAGATCGACAAAGTCAAAGGGTAGTTGCATGAGACGAAGTTATTGGAGCTAGTTATGTATTTTCATAGGTGAGGAGAGCCGGTTATGTTACTTCCATAGGTAAGTGGAGCGGTGTGCGAGAAGCTATGTGGCCCTATGTATGGTGGGGTGGGAGTGGTTTGGAGGTTTTTAAAGATATGTGGTGAGTTTTTTAATTGATTGGTTACGAAGCTTAAATCAAACATAAAGCGCCCTTTGATTTATTTGTACAAGTTTTTTTTTAAAAAAAAATCAAGATTTGGGATTTGAATTTTGGCTGTTACCGAGTGTGATTGGATAAATGTTTTTCAAACCCTGGTGCCAGGGGAGATCACCATGACGGGCCAACCCTACCGGCTGAATGGTGTAGACATGCCAAGCGTGGAGTTGAGCTAACAAATGATTGCCCAGTTAAGTAGTTGTCTAAAGCAACCAAAATATGACAACAACGTCTCAAATTCATCCCGAAAACAAAACAAAATGTGGAAAAACTGCTGCATGCGTCTATATGATCATTTTCAAGGTTACTTATCCTGTCCACAAACCCTTCGTGTACAAATAAATGCACATACCCCATCATAATCCTATATTCAAAATCTAACGACCCTTCATTTTTGCAAAAAAAACCCTTCTGCAATGCACCTCTGTTTCTCCATACCCGTTTATAAAAAACCCCTTCAAACCAGCGTCGTTGGATTTTGAATGTGGAGCTACAACAAGACTTGTGCATTTATGTATGGAGGGGATTTTGTGTAAAAGATATGACCCATCTAATAATAAAAAATACGGTAACTTAATAGATAAGTGGTAGAAAAAATGTATTGTAAAAATAAGAAGCTAGATATAAAATATTTTCAATGCAAACTTGAGATTAGTATTTTTTTCCTTTTTTATATATAACCCAAGTAGTTAGTCTTTGGTCAACACAGTTGCACTGGCTCCCACTTAATTTCCCAACCATTTGCCACCAAACCATGCCGCCGCGTACTTGTAACTGTGGATTATTCGGATTTAGCTGCCAAGCTGAGCTCGCCAAAGCCGGCCAACCACCGCCACCGCCACCGCGGTCCGCGGCCATCCACGCACCGGTCGCGAGCTAGCTACACTTCCCCCTCCGTTTAATAGCTTTTTCTTTCGATGGATTGATCTCGATTCTCGATCGCCTTCCCTCCTTCAAACCACCGCCCCGCGCGCGCCCAGCGAAATCAGATGGGTAACGGCGTCCAGCGACGACGGCGGCGGCATATCCTCCCCGTCGTCGTCCTCCTCCTTACGCTCGCCGCCGTCGCCGACCGCTCGCTGGCCGCCCTCTTTGGCGCGCCGCCGCCGGCCGGTCCCCCCTCCGCCGGCGGCGACGACGACGACACCGCCACGGTATGTACGTACGTTGACATGCCGTTGCAGCATGCAGCTAGCTAGCTAGCGCGCGAGTTAAATAAAGCCGGTGGCTTTCTTTCCGGCCGGCGCGCGCGCGGCCTCCGCTGCTGAGCCTGAGCTGCTTGTTGATACGTAGTACACTGATCTGCTGAGCTCGTTGATGCAGCGGTGCAGCCGCACGTGCGAGTCGGAGTACTGCGTGGGCACGTATGCACGTACGTACGTATACACACGTCTCTAGCTAGCTTCTTCTCAAGAATAATTTCGTCTCTCGATCGCGTCGGATTTATTCGCGCGTAATTTGTAATTTGTTGCGATGTGTTGCGATGGAATGATCGATGGATGGATGGACGGACGTGCAGAGGCGCCGCTGATGAGGTACGGCAAGTACTGCGGCGTGTCGTACACCGGCTGCCCCGGCGAGCACCCCTGCGACGCCCTCGACGCCTGCTGCATGCTCCACGACGCCTGCGTCCAGGCCACCGACAGTACGTACGGGCGACGCCGGCCGCGCCGGCGGCGATCTTGTTCATTCAATTCGTTCCCCGGCCTCTTGATCTGTTCGTCGTTTTGGATGTATATATATATGCCGATCTTTCTGACGGCCGGCCGGCCGGCGCGCTGATCGGCGTACGCGCGTCGGGGTGCAGATGATTACCTAAACACGTGGTGCAACCAGAGCCTGCTTGACTGCGTGGCCGCGGTGAGGACCGCGGCGGCGAGCGGCGGCGGCGCCGTGATCGTCAGGACGTTCGAGGGGAACCAGTGCAACATGACGGACGTCGCCGACGAGATCACGTCGCTCGTCGAGGCCGCCGTCTTCGCCAAGAGGATCCTGCACAAACCGTAGGCGTAGCTAGCTCCGGCGTCCGGCCGGCCGGCTGGCCGCGTGCTGCTACATCGCTTTATTTCCACATGCTCCAGATGAAAGCTACATACAGTTCACACGTACGTACGTGTAGTTGCTGGAGTTTGGTCACCCTCTTCGTGTACGTAGGTGAGCACGCGTGCGTAACGCACGTACGCAGCGTGATTCTGCTCAGACACGTGTGGATTCATTTCGTGTAGAGTTGGCTAGATAACACTATCAAGCTGGCCTCGTGTGAAAATTTTTAACGGTCCGTGTTCCATAATATTGTAATTTGGATCAAATTTAATATTTTATAATATAATAAATCTAGATAGTTACCGTCTAAATTTGTTATATTATTATTTAGATTTATTGTATTATAAAATATAATTAAGTCATATGCTATAATACATATACATCTCAGTGAAACGTATGGAATAACCCTAGGAATGATACTTAAATGATTAGAATTACAATTAAATCGGTTATTATTGTTTATCAAACTAGAAAATTAATTATATCTTATATTATGATATAACTATAATATATAAATAAACTAGTAATTACAATTTTCATAAAATTCCAAGTGAAATAGTCAGCAATATATATAATTGAAAATTGAAATAGCGACGAGATGCATGCAATAATAATTGCTATATAAATAGACACATCATTGGTCAACAATCCGATGGCTGACCAAAATTTATGTTTAATGATTCGAATCCATATCAACTCTAGTATTAATTAAAGGAGCATTAAACGGCTTCAATCCACATGATCGACTTCATCAAGCGTCACTGATTTCCGTAATCTTCTTCCCAAATATTTAATGACAATATTTGCAGCATTAATTTGTCTCATATAAGACCTGATGTTTGATACAAAGACAAAGAGATGAAAGTAAGGTTCCGTTTGGGAACACAGTTTTTTTAGTTTCGAAAGTAATACTGTAGTATTGAGCAATACTACAGTATTATATACTGAAAAAGATTTGACAACTCCATCTGAAATCTCTGCGAGGTAAACTGCAGTATTAGAAATATTGTGCTCAATCTACAATATTGAAAACTTTGGTACGAAGCGATTTTTCCAAAACTGTAGTATTGTCATTAATGTAGTATAGTGTAGTTTTGAAATACTATAGTTTCAAAAAACCGTGTTTCCAAACAAGACCTAAGTCGGTACGAAAAATTTGACGTTGAGCGTACACAGACGAAAATAATATTACGATGAGATATGTGATCTCCTGAAAAGTACTCTCCCCCCTTTTCAAAAGAAAGTCGTTTTTGACAGGATTTTAGATAGTAAAAAATGATTAATTTGTGAGTATCTCTATTAAATACAATACATAAGTAAAGATAGCACATGAAATGAAACAGATAATACTATTTCAAAGTAATAACTTATAAATTGACAAAATACATAATAAAATGCAAACAAGTACCGTAATCACATCACGTGATTTTCAATAAAAACCAGGCTTATATCTGACTTCTTGTCTCAAATAAAAAAATAAAACTTGTAGCAAAACATAAAAAATAAAAAATAAAATCATATATATACACATACGGCTCCAATATCGACAGGATACTTTTATGTTACTTTTCTATTTAAATATTTATAAAAGTATTTAAAACATAACTATAGAAAATATTTTTATGACAATTACATCATGCGATTTTAACATATCAAATCCTAATTGTTTTATGAATCACTTGGCCTTGTGAAACAGTCGAATTAAACGTGCATCACCGACACGTACGCCTGGTCCACGGCTGATGTGCCTCCGACGCGCACGCGGCGCGCGGCGCGCGGCGAGCGACACCGTCACGTGCCCTCCCCGCGCCTGCCACGGCCGACACACGCAGCCACGCAGGCCGCAGCGTCGCGGCCAGATCTCACCGTGCCGTAGCCGCGCCGCGCCGCGCCGCGACTCTCGCCGGCCCGAGCACGCAATCACCGCGCGGCGAGGAAAACGCCCAAAAAAACCCCGGCTCGTAGCGCGCGGCGAGGGCGGTCGGGCACGCACCGCTTCCGCCTTTCCTTGCCCCCTGCTGCCGCGGCCACGCCCGCCGTTTCGGCGTCTCCTGCTCGCCTCGGGTCGGGTCAGCGCGGCGAGCGGGACTGAGAGAAAAAGGAGAGGCCTTTGGCTTTTCCACTTAAAATCACCCGCACCGCGCGCTGCTCGTGAGGAGAGAGAGAGAGGAGAGGATGGCGGCATCGGAGACAGCGCCGTTCTGCGTCTCGGCCAAGGGAGTAGGCGGTGCGGCGGCGGCGGTGGCGGCGGGGTCGGGGGCGAGGCCGCACGGGCACGTGGGGATGGCGGGGAGGGTGCACGACGCGCTCGTCTTCGCGGCGGGCGCGGTGGTGGCCGTGCTCGTCCTGCTGGTGACGGGGTCCTTCCTTGCCCCCGTGTCCGTACCCAACCTGGTCGCTCTCCGCTCCTTCCCCGCCTCGGGCTCGGCGCCCTCGGCGATGGACGCCGACGTGGGCGTCGGTGGAGGGCCTGCGGCGGTGGGGCGGACGTTCTATGACGATTCGAGGGTGTCGTACGCCGTCGACGGGCGGCGGGTCACCGGGTGGGACGCGAGGCGCGCGGAGTGGATGCGGATGCGGTACCCGCGCGGGCTCAACGCGACGGCGGCGGGGAGGGAGCGGGTTGTGATGGTGTCCGGGTCGCAGTCCCCGGCGTGCCCCGGCGCCGGCGGCGACCACATGCTGCTGCGATTCCTCAAGAACAAGCTCGACTACTGCCGCCTCCATGGCGTCGAGCTCCTCTACAACAACGTGCTGCTCCAGCCCAAGATGCTCGCCTACTGGGCCAAGATCCCCGTCGTCCGCGCCGCCATGCTCGCCCACCCGGACGCCGAGTGGGTCTGGTGGGTCGACGCCGACGCCATCTTCACCGACATGGACTTCTCCCTCCCACTCGCCAAGTACAAGGACCGAAACCTCGTCGTCTACGGCTGGAACAGGGAGGTGTACGACGCCCGGTCGTGGGTCGGGCTCAACGCCGGCGTCTTCCTCATCCGCAACTGCCAGTGGTCGCTCGATTTCATGGACGCGTGGGCGCGCATGGGCCCCGCCTCGCCGGAGTACGCCAAGTGGGGCAACGTGCTCATGGACACGCTCAAGGGGAAGCCCGACAATGAGTCCGACGACCAGTCGGCGCTCGTCTACCTCCTCTCGGAGAACGAGAAGTGGGGGAAGAAGACCTACCTCGAGAGGGAATACTACTTCCAGGGCTACTGGGTGGAGATCGTCGACCGGCTCGACGACATCGCGGCGAGGTACGAGGAGGCGGAGCGGCGCGCCTGGGGAACGCCGCTCCGGCGGCGGCACGCGGAGGGGGAGCACGTGCGGTACGCGGCGGCGAGGAACGACAAGGTGAGGGGCGCCATCCAGGGGCCGGCGGGCGGCGGGCAGAAAGGGTGGCGGCGCCCGTTCGTGACGCACTTCACCGGGTGCCAGCCCTGCGGCGGCAAGCCGAACAAGATCTACTCCAAGAAGAGATGCGCCGACGGGATGCGCCGCGCGCTCAACTTCGCCGACGACCAGGTGCTGCGCACCTACGGCTTCCGCCACGCCGATCCGCTCTCCGACGACGTGCGCCCGCTGCCGTTCAACTACCCCGCCGGCCGATGACGCGCCGGCGGCCCGGACGGCGCGCCTAGTGCGAATTACAGCAAAAATGAAAGGTGGTGATCAGTGCCTATGAGCAGGGACAGATTAAATTTGGCCCAAATTTGCATCTTTTCTCCTCGAATCTCTCCTGCATTTGATCTTGCTTGTACCGTTCTTGACTTCCTTTTGAGAAGTACATATGGCCTCCAAAAAAATATATAAACTGGGTGTTAATCTTGAATCCCATCTTGTGATGCATTGCAAAATATCAAATTGCCAATGTTCTTGAGCTCACTTTGGTGGTATGCTTGATTTGAAACAGTTTTTACTAATGAGCACTGACAAATCTAAGCTTCTACCTCCAAGAGGGGATTACAAAATGTGTGATCTTGGATCAAGCCACAAACTTGCTGTGCCGACAGAAGATGAGATCAACTGAATGACAGATCTCAACTTGAGATTCATTGCACTGTCAATGTGTTTAAACAATCAAAACCAACAGTCTGTTTGGGGTTTAGGGAAGATGATGGATTAACAACTGACAAGTGTATTAAATAAAGTAAACCAAGAGTTTGTTTATGGTGTGGTTTGGAGAGATGAACTGAGAACATGCTGCATTTTAGTTAAGGTGACAGCAACTGACTAGGTGCTTCAAGAAATCAAACAATGCATTGTTTGGAACGAATTTGCCATGTTCCTGTCAGAGTTGAGCTATCTCGTATGAAATCACAGTGAAAATTCTGAAGAACCACTGGATTTCAGTGTAGGGCTCTACACTTATACAGTATGTTAGTGAGCCAAGCTCTGACACTGACAGTGACAATTCTGGCTCCATTGGAATTATCAAGTACAAAGTACAAGCTGCAAAATTGTTCGCCGACAAAAGATGAGGGGTAAAACCTGTATTGTTGTTAATGTGATGGAGGGTTTAACAAGTGGAGGAAATCACTAATCAGAGGTGTTTTGGGATTGAGAGCTCTGAACTGAGAACTGAAGTAAGTTATCCCTGGCCAATCCCATAAACAATTGACTAGGATCAGTAGAAATCCGGCAAGGCTCCCAATGGGGATTGGCTCTCCCAGGTAAGACCTTGAGTGTGACCAAAACAAAATCATGAGTTGCACGAGTTGACCGTGAGTATGAGGGCCAATCATCAACGAGAAGGTATGGATCATGGATGGAGGTTAAGTGTCGGTTTATTTCGAAGATTATTCTATTAATTAGATTGTTATAATTTGCACTTCTAATTATAATAAATTAGTAGAATAAGTTAATCTATTTTTTTCGGTTTATAAAAACTAAATTGTTATAATTCCGAGTCAAAATAAATGTAGTACTAACAGCATGTTTACACCTATTACCATGGGCGACTAGTATTGCGCCTGTTTTAGGGTATGTTTGTTTCAATTTCTAGCAGCTAGAGATTCTAGTCTGAGTAGTTGGTGTTTTTCAATTTCTGAATTCTAGTTCATTTCTAGAATTTGCAGCTACTGATTCTCACAATCTAAGTCTTTTTGCATCAGATTTTAGAAGTAGTTGTAGAAACTGAAACAAATGGGCCCTTAAGATTAAGGATCCTGCACAAATGGCATTTATAAATAAACAAACTGTCAAACTTTAGATAGATACCGGTAAAATGTCAATTTTCATTGTAAAATAACCCCTTTTATAAAAAATGATCGTTGTTGACTTTATCACGATATTTGATTATTTGTTTTATTTAAATTTTTTATAGAAATATACAAAAATCTAGGTTACCCTTGAAGTAACTTCAATAATAAAATAAATTATAATAAAATAACTTATATTTCAAAAAATTCTTGAACAAGACAAATGATCAAACTTATAAGATAAAAAGTTAACGATGTAATTAAAAAAAGGAGGGAGTACAAAAAAAAATCTCCCAAAATACACAGGTGTTCCACTTTGTGTGATGAGTAAATGGTTCTCAGATTATCAGGCAGGCATATTATCATGCAATTTCTGTAAAAACTTTTTTAACTAGAATTTAAATACGGTAATAAAACCATTATCGTCAATATTACATTAGAAAAAAATCACTTAAACTAACCAACAATAAGATATTGTAAACCAAAACAAATAATAAATGAAGTAGCCAACTATGAACGTTGGGCGGCCGCCGCACGCGGCCTGGCCTGCTACCGTTGGCACTCGGCGGCGGGCAGCCACTCGTTTTTCCGCGGAAAATAAATCTAACAAATTTATTAAGTATTAGATTTGATATATACATTTTTAATAGAAATTAAGAATTTATTTTACCAAACTAAGCCAATTTGTTTCAGTTCTAAGGCTATTCACAATAGAGGTTTCATGGGGTTTTATGGTATTAATTACCATGACACATCAGATTTTTATTGACATGACATTAAATTAATATGACACATCAGATTTTTTGCTGGCATGACATTAAATTAATGAGAGAAGAGAAGGAGGTAGTGTCATCACCATGATACAGTGCTCACCCGTTTCTAGGACGAATGAAACAAAGTGAAACTTCCGACTGAGAGTCAAATCGTTTCATCAGAGAGAGGTATTTCACGAGAACTAGTTGCATTTAATTATACTGATTAGTCTAGTAAATAGTGAAATGAAACTCTCCACTGAGATGAATATTTCATTCAGTTGCAAAGTTAACGTGGACTTCTAGGAAACAATGTTATGAAACCCACCACCATGAATAGCCTAACAGCTACAGCTACTTCTAAACTTCTAAAATCTGATACGGAAACAAACGATTCATATTCTGAGCTTAGATTTTGAAAATCTGGAAAAAACCAGCTAGTAGCTAGTTAGTAGAATCTCTAGCCGCTAAAAGAAGAAATAAATAGGTCTAAGTGATCATTTAATTTTCATATAGGATGATTTTTTTTCTAGATAAAAGACCAAAAAGTATGAAAATATATCTCGATTTTTTTTTGTTCCTGAAAAATCGACGCACAAAAGCGAGGCAACGACGTCGCCGATGCTTGGCGCGAGCGCACGCGGCGTCGGCGGTGGCGGTGGCCGCCGGGGAGCCTCCATGGCCTTATCCCTCCTCGCCTTCTCCTCTTCCGCCGCCTCCTCCGCTGTTCCACCCAAACCCCAGCCATCGTTGACCATTCCCGCTTCGACCTCCGTTGCTGCCGCCGCCGCAGCGCCCGCGCGGTCGCGGGGCCTCCGCCTCCTGCTCGCCCGCGCCGCCTCGGGCAGCGACCCGGAGCCGTCGGAGAACCCTCCTGCCGATGCGGCCGAGAGGAGGTCTCTCGCGGTGAGGACGGGGGAGCTGTTCCTGGGGCTGGCGGCGCTGCTCGTGCGCGGGGCGCGCCGGGGAAGGGGCGGGGCGGCGGCGGTGGAGGAGGTGGAGGCGAGGGACGGGGTTATGTGGGAGCAGCGCCCCGAGGACGTGGAGGTGGAGCGGCGGCGCAGGGAGCTGACCAGCCCTGGGTTCAGCTTCTCCGCCGCCGGGCTGCTCTTTCCCTACCACCTCGGCGTCGCGCAGTGCCTCATCGACAGGGGCTACATCACGGTGCGCGTCTCGATCTCCATCTCTTCCATTTGAATGCATACTTGATGCTGCTATAACGAACAGGATGATCCATGCCATATTCCCTTGCCATTGTGCCTACAGTAATGGAGTGGCTTTCTTTCCAGATAAGATTGTGGTTAACAACAATTGAATTTCGGAATAATTGAATCCATGACATTACAATTTTGCGATTGTGGAGAAATACCATTACAATTCACATATTTAGATTTATGTCATTACAATTTGGGTTTCGGCTCAGTCTTGTAGTTTTCTGAAATTGTAATGGCATATTTCGGAATTCTCTAAAATTATAATGACATATTTCAGAATTCTCTAGATTTGTAAAGGTGTAGATCGGAGAAATTGTAATGACATGAATCTAAATATATGAATTGTAATGGTGTTTCTCCAAAGTCACAAAATTATAATGGCATGGATCCAAATAACCCCATCAATTTCCGTTGGTCACTTTAGCTAACTAGCTTATTGGTGCCATACTATCATGATTTGTTTTATACTACTTTTAGTTGGTAACATTGCTTGTCATTGTTATGCATTGAAATTCTGAATTCGGAGTTCTTATGTCGATACGGTTTTAGGACTTGTGATAGACACTGTATCTATGCTCATTTTCTTATGCAAATTTTCTTATAGTGGTTTCTTTATCTACGATTTACATTAGGAAAGAACTCCGTTAGCTGGTTCATCAGCTGGTGCCATAATCTGTGCAGTGATTGCATCTGGGAACACAATGCAAGATGCTCTGCAAGTGACCAAGGTTCTAGCTGAGAACTGTCGGAGTAAAGGGACCGCCTTTCGTCTTGGGGTATGTTTTCTGCTTTCTTTTAGTCTACTTTTAACTATACTTGTGGCCATATATGAACTTTTGAGTTTCCTTAACGTTTAAATTTGCCAACTATATGAGTGAGTGATGGACTATTGGTTTCTTTATGATGGATTTACCAACTATGTTTGGACTTTGCTATATTTTGGTGTTTACTGTAATAATTCAAGATTATGTTCATTTTTTCCTCTTCTAGAAAACTAATTGCAGAAAATATTGATGAATAACCCGGCGTACTCATTGAGAAAATCAGAAAAATACGTTGAAGATCTCAGACATACAACACTCGGTCACTAAGTAGTTCATGTGCTGGCTGATACAATTTATAGGTTTTCAACCTTGTAATCCTGTGCACTTGTACAGGCTGTACTCAAGGACGTTCTAGACGAGTTTCTCCCAGATGATCTGCACATCAGGTGCAATGGAAGGATCCGTGGTAAGCTTCACACATACAACCATTGCCTATCCATATCTGCTATGCATATTTTCTGCTATGTTGCTTTCTGACAAGTAACTTGGCTCGGTCATTTAAAAATATTTAACTTCTTCACATCAGTTGCTATTACTCAATTGTCATGGAGGCCTAGGGGCTTATTAGTTGACCATTTCGATTCAAAAGAAGATGTAATTAGTGCAGTTATTACGTCTTCTTTTATTCCTGGGTAAGATTCATGCTATTTTTTCTTCCCAAATAATATATGTATCTTTATCTTATGTGTAATGAGTTCAAGAAAAATATGTGTGTTCTGGTTTCAGGTACTTAGCTCCCAGGCCTGCAACCTTTTTTCGCAACAGGCTCTGCATTGATGGGGGCCTTACATTGTTTATGCCACCCACTTCTGCTTCTGAAACAGTATGTCATAACTGTTCTTTTTGTTCTTGCCAAATCATTCTGATCACTAGAGCTATTCAAGGTCTCTTACATGCTGCACATAATTAGGAGCTTTCTGCTGTGAGAAATTTGCATCATTGTTCCGAAGAAGACAAATATTTTTTCTCAATGTTTGCTGATTCTAGAAGGAGAATTTTATAGCGCCCCCAAATTTCATGGACCATCTAATTTGTACGATCCAACAGCCTTAAACTTGATATCGGTAATAGGTCATATAACTTTCCTTTAATATGTCATATGTGCGGACTCACATATATGCAGTAATTAATTTCTTTTTTTGCATGTTAGCAGATTAATTGTTGCATGCTTTAGAAAAAGGAATATCAACAAACATTCCGTGTTGAAGACATGCATGCAGATTACTTTCCATAATCAAGCTGGTTAGCCCATTTTATTTTTTAATTAATTATTTTAAACACACTTAATCAACGGTCTAGATTAGTTTAAATTATTTCCTCCCTAGGAGGTAATGGAGGTACTGTAAATAGACCCTTCTAGAATTGAAAGTCGTAATGCTATGTATGCCTATGTGAGTTCAATTTGAAGCGTGCAATATAGGATACATCGGATGTGATTTACTTGTGGAGTTGTGGTTGGTGATAGCAGTGTGATGTGTTGATGTACCAAAATGATAACCCCATAAATCTGATTTTCTTCTCAAATTTAATACATCCTTTTGCTTGTTTACATTTTATATTTAACCAGAACACAGTCTATCTTTTCATTTCCTTTTTTCCAAATTGGGGTAGTTTTTAAAATTCTGCTCTACAAGTTTGAAACTGCAATTCTGAAACCAACTGCTTCTCCATCTGACTGTACACGTGCAAGTCAGCCTGCCACCTATGCATCCACACTTGTGAGTTGAGGGCATCTCTTTCCAAAAATATTCTACTCTGTTTGGGTTGTTTTCTCAACAGTTCACAATTTCCAATGGTAAACTCAATCGTTGTGCACTAATTTGTGTACATAGTTTTGATGCATACAACATGATAATGGGCTGTGCTACCTTTTCTGCAATGCTTATTACTAATACCACGCTGATGATTTCAGGTCCAAATTTGTGCTTTCCCAGCCAGCCAACTAGGATTGCAAGGGATTGGTATTAGTCCAGACTGCAATCCAGAGAACAGAGATAGCCCGCGACAGGTTGCTCTCTTTTGAAATGTGCTAATTGTGCAACTCGCCATGATTAATTTTGACTCACCCAATTCTCGAATCAATTACAGCTCTTTAACTGGGCATTGGAACCTGCTGACGATGAAGTTCTTGACAAACTATACGAGCTTGGGTACCTGGATGCAGCCGTATGGGTTGAGCAGAGTTCAGCTGAGTTGCTTGTTAAGAATGAACAGATTGAAAAGACCTAAACATGGTTTGCTCAAAAACTATCTGACTTTATTGTCCCAGCTGTGCACATGGAAGTCTGCAAAACACTACACCGACTACATTTTCTCTATTTTTCAGAGAGAATTTACCTGCTCTAGTCTACCAGTTTCATGAATTGTAAAGTGTAACTAGCTTAGTACAGTATCTTGTTACCTTGATTTTACAATAGATGCCATTTGTCATGCATTGCAAAGAATATCAGATTTTGTGAGAGGATCAGTAAATGGAAGCAAACAGAATACTGAATAATGTAAGAATATAAAATGAATTGCTCGCTTTTTTCTACCAATTTAAGCTTTTGGGTTAAATTTGTCGGTGTATGCAACTCAATACTTGCATTGATTGCTATGCTTACAATTTTAGATTTGGAGAAGTTGGCTAGTAGTCAAGCATAATCACCAGCAGCAGATACAGGTGTGTGCATGAAGAACAAAACCAAATTTGCTTAAAATAAAAACCGAAAATACTTAGAATTATTTTGATTCGGAGTGGTTTAGTTTGATTTTTCGGTTTATTTCTATCCACCGCTGCAAATCACAAATCAGGGGGTTTTATGCAAAAATACCGATCGAGAGTGATTTTAGCGAGCGTAAAATAGGACTTGTTTGCATAAATTCCTTCCCACCCAATCTACCGGTGACCGTTAGATCAACATGTTGCGGCCCAGATCGATCTGTAAATATTCAGAATAGTCCTCATAATTCTTGTTATTTTCAGAATAGTCCATACTAATACTGCTTATTTCCGTTTTAGTCTCTTCGTATTCCCAACTCTCCCCTCGGCGCTCTCCTCGACGAGAAATTTGCAAATATGGCACTCCCTTCGGTGGGCTTCGCAGCAATAGCACTCCAACGTTGGCAATTGCAGAAATGACATTATAATAGTGTGAACTTTGAACATATAGCACTGCCCCACACTAAACCTGTTTTCTGAAAATTTCTGCCGATTTTGCCCTTGGCTGAGAACAGCTCTCCCTCTCCTGTTATTATTCTCCTGGAGCCTCACGAAATCCACTCCCCATCCGCAGAGAACACGCTCCGCCGCCGCCCCGAGAGCTCCGCGCCGCTCCCCGCCGTCCTCCGCCCCAACGCGCTCCGCCGCCGCCCCCAGTCCCCGCGCCCTCCGCCCCCCGCGCGCTGCGCCCCCCGCGCGCTCCGCCGCCGGCCCGCGCGCCCCGCAGCCGCCCTCCGCCCCCCCGCGCGCTGCGCCCCCGCGCGCTGCGCCCCCGCGCGCTGCGCCCCGCAGTCGCCCTCCGCCTCCCCGCGCGCTGCGCCCCGCAGCCGCCCTCCGCCCCCCCGCGCGCTGCGCCCCCGCGCGCTGCGCCCCGCAGCCGCCCTCCGCCCCCGCAGACTCAGTAGGAGTGGATCTATTTCTCCACTAAAAGCAGTTTATGTATTAGAGATTAGCATTACCATCTCAAAATTCTGTGATTGCATTATCTACTGATTCTTGTATGCTGTATAGAAACAATTGAACTTTTGTGTGTAAATTGTAAGTAATGGAGTGTTTGTTTGAAAGTAATGGAGTGCCCTGCGATTCTTTGTAGCTTTGTACCATGGAAGAGGTTCGTGTCGCCGCCGTTTGCACCGAGGACTCATTGGCTTCCTCTCGTGAGGTTTGAATTGTAAACAATGAATTGCAATATCGAAGACTGTGGATGCTAATTGAAATGCTCTTTATTTTTTCAGATGAACAAAAAATTGGCTAAGACGCTCAAGTATGCTATTTCTCAGATGCAAGATATATGTAAGAAGCTTCAAGAGACTGCATCTTTTTGCTACACGGATGAAGACCATGCGGATGGTTCGTTGATGACAGGGGTGGCTCGCAGGGTAGATGAATTAGCTGAAATTTTGGATCAAACATCCCTGAATTGCCAAGTGGAGCTTATGGACCCTAACTCGCTACTCGAATCAGGTTACAGGAGTGAGGACAGCGCGGTGTGGGCTGATGTATCCCTTGATGAAGAACTGGATACAATGTCTAAAGCACAAACACTTGGGGAGCACTATGTTATGTATGACCTCGACTTTGAAGAGATGTGGGATAGAGCTATGTAACACTGGTGTGGCATGTGGTGTGTTTTGTTTTATGTACTTGAGGGTGAATGTAGCATGAATTCATCTACTATCATTGCTGATTTCACTTTACAAATTGTTGTGGAAATTGCCTGTGGATCTTATCATGTTGCAGTCTTGACACAGAACGGTGATATTGCAGATCGTAAGGCGCCTACACTTGTTGAGGCTTTAAGGGATAGTTCTGTAAAACACGTTGCTTGTGGATCAGGCTTCACAGCTGCAATTTGTCAACATAAATGGGTGTCCGGGATGGAGCAGTCTCAATGCTCATCATGCAGACAGCCATTTGGATTGTACCTCTGAATATTGTACTTGAGGGTGAAATCAAACACACACACAGACAAATGAAACAAGTACCTCTGAATAAAACAGAACGCATTAGGTAAAGTGAATCTGAATAAAACAGTCCTTGCAGTAATTAAACAGAAGCAGTACTTGCAGTCTCGGAGCCACTTTGATCCTAACAGAAACACATAGCAACACAACATGGTTGTACTGAAATAATTGTAGCACTTATATTTGTGACACATTGCAAACAAGCCAACACTTCAACATCAGTCTTCGACTTCGGGTTGGGATGTAGTAGGCACATCCTTTGGGAACCACCCTTTAGTTGAATTTTTTCGGGGTCGTCTCATCCTGTTACATGCACAAACATAAATGAGCCAATTATAATAGTGAAAACGTTAACACTTATGACACTCTACCTTTTCTTTGTGCCATTCAAAAGACATTTGTAGCTTGCTTTTCTGTGACCCAATTCCCCACAATTTGGACATTTGAACTTTCCACCTATTCTTTTCTTCCCATCGTCGTTGTTGCTTGTCTTTGTTCCACTGCCTTCCTCGAGGCACCCTTTGATCCTTTGTTTCCTTTGTCGACCCACTTCACGTTTTCCAATTGGAGCACCGACTTCATTTGCAAAAGGTACTACTGGCCAAAAAGATTTGTCACCTATCGGCTCCACCACCCTTGAGTACGCTGTTGTGAACATAGCTACCGAGTAGTACTCATCCACAAAATCCTCCATCCGGACATCCCTAAATTCCTGAGCTGTTATCAAGCATAGGGCATGGTGACAAGGTTTTCCAGTATGCTGCCACTCTTTGCATGAGCATTCCCTCAGCTGGGCATTTACAATGTGCTTCGAATGAACATCATGGTTGTCCCTAACCTCTGCAATGTACTTGTCAGCTTTCTTTACAGATAAGTGACCTAGTCCTCTTGTCCTTGCATGGAGGATATGGAGAACTGAAGGTAGAATACGCCCTTGCAACCTTTGTCCAATCCTTCTCCTCCTGTGAAACAACTCCATAATTTCCTCTCTAATCTTATCCGCCAGATCACAAACAGGTAGATCCTTCCAATCCTTAATCCAATTGTTGAAAACCTCAGCTATGTTGTTGGTTACATAGTCACACTTGATGTCAGCGGAGGGCGGCTGCGGGGCGCAGCGCGCGGGGGCGCAGCGCGCGGGGGGGCGGAGGGCGGCTGCGGGGCGCGCGGGCCGGCGGCGGAGCGCGCGGGGGGGCGCAGCGCGCGGGGGGCGGAGGGCGCGGGGACTGGGGGCGGCGGCGGAGCGCGTTGGGGCGGAGGACGGCGGGGAGCGGCGCGGAGCTCTCGGGGCGGCGGCGGAGCGTGTTCTCTGCGGATGGGGAGTGGATTTCGTGAGGCTCCAGGAGAATAATAACAGGAGAGGGAGAGCTGTTCTCAGCCAAGGGCAAAATCGGCAGAAATTTTCAGAAAACAGGTTTAGTGTGGGGCAGTGCTATATGTTCAAAGTTCACACTATTATAATGTCATTTCTGCAATTGCCAACGTTGGAGTGCTATTGCTGCGAAGCCCACCGAAGGGAGTGCCATATTTGCAAATTTCTCCTCCTCGACACGGCGGCGGCGATCCGGCGATCCCGCTGCTGCGCCGAGTCGGCTCTTGTGCTACCGTATGTACGTGGACGGCGCCAAGGTAGAATACCGGGTATTGGTGGGAGATCGAGCAGCGCCGTTCTCGCGAATCACGACGGCGCGGTGAGCAGATCGCGAGTTTCCCTGGGATCGATGTTCACGAACGCGCAGCGGCAGGTCGAGCGGACCGGCCGCCATGGCACTCCGAGGGACCAGCACCTTCAGGTCGGCTTCCTCGCTTTGGTTTGGTCCCTTGTAGATTCGATCGGCTTCTCCGGCAAATCGCGGCGATGATTAGTCGTTTCACAGCTCGCTCCGCTCAATTTCAGGATCTCGTGACCCAGTTTCAGGAGTCCACAGATGAAGGTTGGCTACTTTTGTTAACTTTTTCTTCATTTCTCTCTAGTATTCGTCGTTGGAGATTTGATGATTTAGTACTCAAAACACTTCGATTATTTGCTTCATACACTCATATGGTTCTTCGTGGCATCCCCACAAATGTCAAATAATCAAATAGTAATCAAACAGACATTTGTTCTGAGCATCATATCATCAAATATTTCTTCATCGTTAGGGCGTCTCAAGTCTCCATAGCAACCAAATTAATTTGGAATTATACTAATCAGTATAAGAATTAAGAAGTTCATCATTTCATGGACTGATTACATGGCACTGGATGCCTTTTCAGTGATTGTTCATCAATGTTTTTGCAGAGTCCAAGGAGAGGATTGTGGCAAACTTGGCAAATTTTGCATATGACCCTTATAACTTCGCCTTCATGCGCCAGGTTGTTTGTTATTCCACACTTGTTCTTTCGGAACATTTGATGCAGATTCCATGTACTGTAGGGGTTGTCTTGAATTAGCGCTCCTGCTTGGTAACTTGTCTATCTGTTTTGCTTTCTCAGCTGAACATTCTTGAATTGTTCTTGGACTGCATCACAGAGCCAAATGAAAGGCTTATCGAGTTTGGCATTGGCGGAATCTGCAATTCTTGTGTTGGTGAGCCACGCAAATCTTCAAACTCCCAGTTTTCCCTTTCGATGCGCGTTTTTTGTCGTTGGAATCTCATTCTTTTGTTTGCATATACACAGATCCAGCAAATGCTTCAGTCATTACACAATGCGGTGGGATTCCATTGGTTATACAATGCTTATCTAGTCCAGTGAGGAATACGGTTAGTATTTCTGAAGCGAATAACAAAATTGTAGCTTTAAAACTGTCCAATATCAACTCACCGGAAGGAGTTTGTTCTTTTGGAAAGAGTAGATTTATCAATTTCTCACTTTTCCACAGCTCTTTCTTATGTGAGTAATTCAGTATTTCTGAAGCGAACAACAAAATTATAACTTTAAAACGGTCCAATATCAACTCACTGGAAGGATTTTGTTCGTTTGGAAAGAGTAGATTTATCGATTTGTCACTTTTCCGCAGCTCTTTGTTATGTGAGTAATTCCCTTTCGATGATCACATGATAGGTGAACTATGCACTTGGCTCTCTGTATTATCTGTGCAACCCTGCGACAAAGAAAGATATCCTGAAACCAGATGTACTTCAGGCAGTGAGGGATTATGCTGCAGCTGGAGATGTTAATACCAGCTTCAGAAATCTGGCAAACGCTTTCCTGGACAAGCATGTCAGCTCATGACATTTTGTTCAGAATTGCAGAGGGTGAGGCTTGCTCATGGCATTTGATAAGCCTTAGAGTTGTTATTCATACTACTTGCACTGTTTTCATTTCAAAGCTCACCTGATTTCATTTAATATGTAAACAGGGAATTACACAAGCATGTTTGTTATCGCATGGATGGAAGTGTAACGAAGAATTCCAATAGGGAGGAAAAACCAGAGAAATCGACATGCTCAGAATTCAGGGTCTGTTCTTCACATGCCTTCAACTCTTTCGTTCTGGATGTGAAAGCTGCTTGGCTGAAGAATCTTGTGCCTCATCAAGAACGGTGTCATGGTCATGGTCATGGTCGCCAATTTTTTCGTTAAAATTCAAGATAGCCGAGTGAATGTCATTCTGTCAGCTCGTTTTTCTCAGCCTTGTTCTTGGTGGCATGTTTCTGTAGTTGTCTGTCTCTTCACCTGTCTGCCTTTGCATTGTTTGTTAACGGCAGCTGTTACAATTAGAGATATCCTGACATTTGTAGTTTGCAGCAACTCATGTATATAACACAGATGCCAAACCAATCTTCTAATAAGATCTATATATACTGTCTTAATTAAATTGCAAGCTGCAACTGGTAAGTTGACTAAAAGAACACTCATATTGGATGCGGGCAAGAGAGAAATGGAGTTTTGGATAGATTTTTTTGGGGTCATTTTTCGGTGGCAATTTCCAGTCAAACAAACCTGTCGAACAAGACGGTTCACTAGTTTAATACATGATGCCATGATGCATCAGGCAATGCACAACCAGTAAACAAAATAGATATGTACACTGTTGTGATGTAATCATTTAAATAATGCGCACCATCCTGGCCTATGTGAACTCCACGATGAACACCAACATACTACACTCACAGGAATGGATAAAATAGCGGGCTTCTACAATACCTGTGTAACTGAGACGGTAGAAAGGAGAAGAAAATAGAACCACCACCAAGAAGAAGAAGAAACTCAAGAACCGTGGAGCATTCTTGCTCCAGCAGGCTATCTGTTTCCTGATATCTGGCCATTGGGAACAATGCATTACTACTCTCTTTTGTCCTCCTCGGCCTCATCTTCCAAGCTGAAAGCATTACCAGCACCACCACTCCTGTCTTTGTCGATCTTTACCATCCCTACATCACCATCAGTTCCCTTCGTCAGAGATTGAGCTTCCTCATCGTCATCGTCGGCAGCTTCACCTGAATAGGCATATCTGGAAGAAGGTTTTAAATCGTAATGTCAGAGCAGTTCATGAACAAAATTCTTGTACCCTATAAAAAATGTACTACTTTCTAGTGATGGCAGGCAAGTTGTCAGCATTTTGTGTATGACAAGCCTGTAATTACAAGTTGCAACACCTAGGCTACACATTTCAAACCACTGAGGAAAAGAATTTAACCTCTGTGAGCTTTGGGACGGTGCCCACAGATAACAAATAACAAGAAGCAAAACAAATGCAAGAACGTCCCAGAATGCAGTTATGGTCCATGCACTCTGCCACCTCTCACTGAAGGGATCTGTCGCTTTGAAATAGACCTGCAAAATGAAGCCAGCATAAAGCAGTGACCTATCTATAAGGTAACAAAACAGAAGATTCCTTGAAAAGAATCTGCAGATGAATTAAGCCAGCTCTCCTATCAGAATGAAGAAAATTGCAGAACATAATGTGAGTAATGTATTGCAAGCAAATAAAAGGGCGCTGAGTCGCTGATAATATTAGGATAATAATTGGCATATATCAAACAACCCGATGTAATGTCTAATGTAGTCATTCAGAACTGCATGCTGTCCATAAATCTACTTATGACATTGGAGGTCTATTTTGTTTAGAAGATTAGACAAGTTTATGATCAGGCTTAGAACCCAAGATTTTGCATAGGATTTTATTAGGACTACAACATAAGGATAGTGAAACACTCAAGTGCAAAGAAGACATTTAACTGCTGGTATTCCCTAAAAACCACAGATGAATTTCATTATAAAAAAACTATTCTGATTAATATTTTGTTGTTTCCAGAAGGCACAATTTTGGAATCTCGTGATAATGACGAACTGGGATGCTTATAAAGCTTATCTGAACTTAAGAGATTAAAATATGCATCACTGTTGATAATGGATTAGCATAGTCAAATTTACATACCTCATAACCAATCCAGGCAACAGAAGCTATTACAGATACCGCTAATGCATTTGTAAATTTCCTGTATATATCCAACTTCACTGAGCTCCTCCTAGCCTGATGAGCAATAAAAGTGTGACGATTAAGCAAAATGATGCATAACTCTATTTTAGCACGCTTCAACAGACTTGGTAATAAAACTATAAACACTGTTTCAAAGCACTTGTCCTTTTTGCACGGACATATACACCTTTACAGTTTTCAGCTTAACATCACTATTATGAATTCCTTGTACACTTCCACTACATCACAATTAGCTATGCTTCTAAAAAGAATTGCCAGAGAACACTTACGTCACCCACCAGAAACACATCAGATGTTATGACTTTATGAAAGTAAAAACATAGATATCATGCTATCAACTATTGGAAAAAAGAATATACTTGAAAAATTACATTAAATGTAGTTTACCTGTAGCTTCTCAAGAGTGCGGGAGAGAGAAGTGAAAATCCAAAGTATGAGGAAAGCATCCAAAAATGCATCAGGAAGGACAAGGAAAAGCCTTGCTTTGCCAGAAATGTCATTAATTGTTCCAACATTTTCTGCGATATCCAGCAATTCAGAAGCCAGGAAGTATGTCAGCCCAAGGAGCAACACCTTAGAGGTCAGTCCTCCCAGAGTTGGGCGGACAACACCATATCCCATTGAGATAGAAAGGATCAATAGACGAGAAATTGTTTTTCTGATGGCTCCAACAGTTACCACCCAAGTTGTGATTCCAACAGGCCGTACACCACTGCTGCTGAAGTTCAAGTATTCAAAGTACCAGAGTGTCATCTCAAACAAGCCGAGTGCAATGACTAGTGTGATCCAATTCTGGATTGGCAAGATGTCCCTCCAAAACCTTACATACTGACTCGACCAAATGACCATGACTAACAGATAAGCCAGTGACATGAAAACATAAAATTTCATAAGAGGTGCCATCCGTCCTGGTAGGTAGCCACCAGGATTCCTCCAGACTGTTTTCCCGCTCATGGTAAGGCCTCTCAGTTTTGGATCACAAGAAATGAAGAACAAGTTGTACATGCCAGTCTTCGTAATGCGAACTTCCTCATCCTCTAACTTCACTGAAAGGTAATTAGCACTGAAGTGTGTATCTAACACGAAAGGCCAATCAGGATCATCAGAGGATGGCCTCCTGATTATTTCCCCTTGTTTGCAGCCTTCTAACTTAGCAAGATCAGGGGTACAACATATGGACCTCTGTCCACCATAGGCAGATCCCCCAATGTTTTCCCTGTCAGCTGCTTCAAATAGAATAGCTTGTACCAGACCAGTGCTATGTGCCATTTTTGCATGCGATTCAGCTGATTCTGTGGTTCTCCAGAAAGTAACATTCACGAACCTGACAAAGAAGGAAAAAACCCATGCATCTAGTTAATACTAAACTATACATGCTTTATGAATGGAGCATAGTTCTTTTGATCGGTAAACTAATATGCACAAATTTCAGAATAGATTATTAAGCCCACCCATGTTTCTACAAAAAATAAAACCTAATGAATGAAATGAACAGATAGAAACAGCCCTTAGGTTAGTTTATAAACATGATCTCTAACTTATATTGACATTAGCCAAGCAATTATCCTAGTCCATGGCAAATGCTACTGAAATGATAATCATGAACCCTGCACTAGATTAAAATGGTGGTGGCAATGCCCTCACTATATGCGCAAGAAGCTGAACTCAAAATTAGAAGAACTGCAAGGAATAACATTAACATATAACACACTTCAAACAATGGCTTGATGAATTGAATGCGGGTTGCAACTAACAGATTTCATCATTTCCATGTTAGGTGCATCTAAGAAAGCAGAATCCATTTCATCGGCGACCATTAAAAACCCCGCTTATCATGAGCAACTTAGCAACTACTTGGTAGTAAATCACAAGCTCATAGAGGAGGGGGAGGGGGGGGGGCTTACTTTATGAAGGAGGAGGCGGGGGCGGCGAGGTCGGCCCCATCGGCGACGATGCCCTCGCTGCCTCCAGAGAGGAGGAACGCGTTGCCCACCTCGCGGAACGGCTCGCGGTGGTAGGTGTGGATCGACGCCTCCGCGCCGCCCCACAGCAGCCCCGCGGCGGCGGCGAGCAGCAGCACCAGCAGCGCGCCGAGGCGGAGGCCGAGCAGATCCATGGGGGAGCAGGCGGCGGGAGGAGATCTCTCGCCCGGGTGGCGCGGCGTTGGATCGGGTGGTGGGTGGGGGTAGATCGGTCACTCTGTTTGTACCCGCGGCAGTGCGGTTCCCTGCTCCTCACCGGCCGCGACCGCGAGCTCGGAGAGGGGACGCGGCGTGGGCCCACGCTCCAGCGACCGGTGGTGGTGGTGGCGGCGGTCGCAGTGACGGGGCCACGGAAGATTTATGGAATAATTCATTTATGTTATTATAATTTTATAATTTTAGAGAAATTTCATTATAATTTATATATTTAGATTTATATTATTTTGGAATTGTAACTCTCTCAAAATATAATGGTATATTTCGGAACTCTCTAAAATTGTAATAAAATATTTCAAAATTCTCTAACTTTGTAATGATATTAGTTTGAAATTCTCTGAAATTGTAATGGTATGAATCTAAATATGTGAATTGTAATGATATTTCTCTAAAGTCGCAAAATTATAATGGCATGGATTCAACTTTCCCAGATTTATTCTGATACCGGAAGTCGGAAGAACAAAATTTAACGAAGGTGATCTTTGAGATTCGTGTTTTAGGTCAAATCTAGTTTTAGGTGCTAAGAGTATTACTATTTTTTGTTCTCTAAATCCTCATACAAGGAATCCTCCTAGTAAAAATTAAACTATAAATTTTACTATTTTTCAACAAACTCTCAATATCGTATTCCTTATATTTCATGTCATCGATAGGTGTACTTAATTTATTATGGGAAAGTTGGATCCATGTTATTACAATTTTACAATTTTAGAGAAATTTCATTACAATTCATATATTTAGATTCATGTCATTACAATTTCAGAGAGCTACAATTCTAGAATAGCATAAATCTAAATATGCAAATTGTAATGTCATTTCTTCAAAATCGTAAAATTACAATGGCATAAATCGAATTATTCCATTTATTAAATATCTTTTATTTTTTATTAATATCTTTTGTATCACTGATCAAAGTGGATGGGGGCAAAAATCACTCCCTACAAGTAGAGAGAATTGAAAACAAATAGAGAACACATTTTTTCAGTCTTCTAAAGTATCTAAAACTATTTTTTAGTTATAAACTCTAAAATTTAGAGAAAAAACTCTCTAGAGTTTCTCATGAAAATACTCTGATATTATAGAACAGAGCACAGAGAGAGTAATATCTAAACTAATCTAAATTATTGTATTTGAGTTTCAAATTATATTTGGAATATAAAGTTAGTCATATTTAATGATATTTATATAGTTTTAAATAATAATTTTATATAAATTGAATTTATTTATGTTAGACCCAATTTACAGACCCAATAATCGACCAGCAGAGGGATCAACGTTGATAACAGATGTAGGTAGCAAATCAAAAATTGTGCCTATAAAATAACGGAAAATTACTCACATGTCATTATAATTTTCAGAAATTACCTATATGCCACTGTCAGTGACTGTGGCGGCCCCCATTTGTCAGTGACACACCGATGGCATATTGGCAAACCGTGAAAATTGTAATGGCACGAAAAAATTAACCCATAAAATAAAGATTTAAGGATTCCAGTAAATGAAAAATATAATAATCCAAATACACAAAAATTAGACCGTTTGATCACAATAAAGTAGCTCAGCTTAACAGTAGCATTTCTCTTAATTTTGCTGTAGAATATTGTGAAAACATCAAATTGACTGGCTCACATCGTAAACGGGTTTTCTTTGCCCAGTATCATTATAATTTCGTGGTTTTTTCCTAGACGCACCATATCGATTATTTTAATTATTTATTAGATTTTTAGAGAGAAGGTGAGTAAAATAACTTTTTTGTCCTTGTCTTTGATTTCCGATTGATCACTACATTTTGCCGTAACACATCTATAACTATTAAACTCAACTGAAAATTATTCTTTTGAGAAATCAGCACAAACGATTAATATTCAGCACTTACCGATAAGAACTTATTCATCCCAGATACGTAGAAACCATAATCTTGTTAAAAGGGCACTATCAACTTTCCATATGCAGGGTATTTATTGTGCTATCACATAAGAAAAAAAATGATGTGATAAGTTATTTAATGAAGAGATACTAAAATATAAAAATCAGGATATTTTCTTAAGTATTTATTGTGCTGTCACATAGGAAAAAAGATGACGTAATAAGTTATTTAATGAAAAGAAATACTAAAATATAAAGAAACCATGTCAAGACATCATATTTTCACTATATCCAAGACATGGAGGAGATGAGAGTGTGACAGGTCTAAATAAGATCTCACCTAAAAAACTATGGGTCGAACAAACTTAATTAAACTTAATTATCAGTTAAATAAATGAGAGTTATCGAGCTCTCCGAACAAGCCGATTCATATCAACGAGCCTGGCTAACGGGCGGGTCTCGAGCTCAAGGAACAAGCCGACGTGGACTAGCCGGCGCCGCGAGCGAAGGCGAAGACCTCCACCTCCATCCAGCGCGATGTGGCGGGCGAGGCGGTGGCCGTGGCCGCGGCCGCGACCGCGGACGCCGCGGCTGCTGTTCTCGTCGGACGCGGCGGCGGCGGCGGACTCGGGAGAGCCGGCGCGGGGGCGGCGGGTGGCGGCGCTGTGGGGGAACGGGGACTACGGGCGGCTGGGGCTGGGGGCGCTGGAGTCGCGGTGGAGCCCCACGGCGTGCCCCTTCTTCCTCGCCCGCCCCGGAGACCCGCCCGCCTCCCTCGCCTGCGGCGGCGCCCACACCCTCTTCCTCACCGGTACTCTTCCCCTGGTCTTCCTCCTCCGCCTAAATTCACCTACTCTTCTAGTTACGCGGGAGAGATCACGTCCAGAGTAATGTGGCGCTCGATTTTGGCGCGCTGTTCTGTGCAGAGAGCGGTCGTGTGTTCGCCGCAGGTCTCAACGACTTCGGGCAGCTCGGGATAGGCTCCTCCATGACTCATACGCTGGTACTTTTTTTTGTCCATCATGCCTCCATGTGCTTCTCATCTACATTGTTAATCTACTCTACTTTGGCACAATAGATAAACGCTGGAAAAATCAGAACTGTAATGGGGACTAACCAAAGCAATTTGACTCCTATTTACATGTTGCAAAGCCACTATTCCCAATGTCCATTCTGTGCATACTATAAATCTTTTATTTACTTTTGCATGCAGGAGCCTATTGAAGTTTCTGGATTTGATGAGAAAGTTGTGGAAATTTCAGCTGGTAACCATCATTCTTGTGCAGTAACTGGTGAGCAAAAAATTGTAATGTGCAATTGTACCTGATTCTGTTTGACCAGGAGAAGATGAATGTATATACTGATAGTAGCACACTTGAAGGAGGGGCGACTACCTGTTATGTTACTGCAAATTGTAGCGTAGCAGCATATGGTTCAAACTTCTCTGTGTAAAGGTGGCATTCACACCTTAGCTTAAATATCTTAATAATCTTATTGCTCGTTTGATCTTTTGTATATTGTATATAATTTGTAAGATTAGTGAGTATCCATTGACTGTTTCTGTGCACAGCACAATAATTTTCTCTTTGTAACATTTTATGGAGATAAAATGCAAACATGCTTACTATCGATACCTTCTATTTATACTTACCAAATTCATTTTATGCTGCACATGTGTGCATGGAAGTAATTATGGAATCAATTTGCACTAAGATTTTGTGTTCGGTTCTTTCCAACAGTGGATGGCAAGCTCTTTGTTTGGGGCCGAAATTCAAGTGGCCAGCTTGGTCTTGGCAAAAGTAATAGCATGATATCCTTTCTTTACTATCTTAATACCACCCATGGTTGTACCATCACTTCATGCAATATGTCATAATTGAATGTACCAATTAGTTTGAAATTTGAGCATTATACACAATTGTTCATTTACATGAACGGGTGGCATGAAACCATTTTTTCCTAGAAACTTTCTGAAAACATATATGTACAAAACCAGGAGCTAAGAATAGCATGTAGATTTATTTGAGCACTTAAGCTCTATTTGTCTAATATGTCAAATCACACCGGTATGCATGGAGTGTCATATGCTTCTACTACCTCTGTTCTCAAGTAGATAACATTTTGAACACCGACACAGTCTTCAATGCACATGTCTCTATGCTATTTTTTCTATTTATATATTTAAAAATATTAAAAATACAACTATATTAAAGTATTTTTCATGACAAATCTACCAATATCATTTTCAGATATCAAATCCTAATATTTTTAATCTATTAATGATTAAAAATTTTGAGGTTTAACTGCATGCATTCTAGGACATCATCCTTTATTCCTTTTAAGAACAAAGGTAGTGCACATTTGACATCAACTTATTCTGAATTAGATTGGCTTTTTTTACTTGGTTTAGAGGTGGGAAAAATCGTCTCTACCCCAAGAAAGGTGGACTGCTTGGCTGGTGCTAGAGTGAAAATGGTTGCTTTGGGGTCAGAGCATTCAATTGCTACGACAGGTGAGTGCAATAAGTACTTGTATTACAACAACCTTTTTGAATATCACTGTTTTTGAGTGTCTGAAATTTCCCTCTAAAGAGGATGGTGAAGTCTTGAGCTGGGGAGCTGCTGGTGCTGGCAGACTTGGACATGGACATAAAACTAGTATAATGGGATTCACTATGACTACAAGGTACATGCATAACTATTTGATAAATTTTGAGTCCACTCATAACTTTTGTTATGCACCTTTTGGGTATAAAGTATAAACTGATACTTTATGTTCTGGGGTAACCCATTGCCACTAAAAGATATGTACATAAGAAAATTCTTAGCCATAAGAGATGCAAAATTCTCTATTACAAGCTGGCACACTTGTGTACGCTTAGCTAAGAAGACAATGTTCATCTCATAATGAGTTCACATGTCATGAACTTAAGATAACCTAATATCCTAGTTCCTGTTCCTAGGTGTAGTTTCATAGTTTGAGCTTGAGTAGAATTCTGGTTGATATGTACATATTTGTCGCAGTAAGGTGTTGGCTTGGAGGTTGGATGAATTGGACCTAATGGGGGAAATTGTGGAATGTGGATTATAACACAATAGATGGCTGATGTCCTGATCCTTGAAGTTTGAGATGTACCATGTAGGAGAGAATGTTCAGGAAGTAGAATGCACAAGGCGAAGGAAGAGAGAAGGGGATAATGAAATAGATACTAACTTCTGTGCTTGTCTCTTGTTGAGATCAGTCGTAGGCACCTAGCAATATAATCTGATCATATCACTAGCAAATAAATTGAACACTAAGCACTAGGATTAGTTAGAAACTTATCCACCACTTATTAGATGGAAACTGCTCTGCTAAGATTTTTTTCTAAGCTAGTGACACAGGTGCTGGACATGAGTACCTTGTGTACTTTTAGCCCCTCATGACATTCTGTCAGATTTTTTTGATGGTTCTGAATATGTTTGCATAGCGGAATACTTGACTATTTTTTTGTGAGAATGGTGACAAAATTGATGTTATGCAGTGAATATACTCCAAGGTTGATCAAGCATCTTGATGGTGTCAAGGTATTGTTTTTAGATTTAATATTGGCTCCTAATATTATTGGTTGCCTTCTCATCTATTGTATTCATGCATTGGCCAGATTAAAAGGATTGCTGCAGGAATGCTGCACTCAGCTTGCATTGATGGTAAGACTATGGATAAGCAATTTTCAAATGGTGCAATCCATTGTTTCCCCATCTTACACTTCCCTTGCACAACATCATTGCAGAAAAAGGTACACTGTTCATATTTGGGCAGAAGACTGAGAAGGTGGTACCCAATCCGCGGCATGACATTGTTTTTCATTGCCCTTGTTGATAACTATCTTTTTCGAATTCCCTTGTATTTAACATAAAATTGCAGGGATTTGGAAGATCAAATGATGAAATTAGACCAACTGTTGTTGAAGAGGTTCCATTCTCCGAAGAAGTTGCTTGCGGGGGTTATCATACTTGTGTTGTGACAGGTATCAACTTTTGTGCTATGTATGTTGTGTACATAGAGCTCCACTTTTAATTTGGTAGATGGCACTAACTATTTTCAGAATGTATTTGAATCAAAACCTTGGGCGTAAAAACTTTCATATATTTCTGGTGGATACAAATTGTTCTTAAAATTTAAAAGTCGAGTCAAGGAATAGCCAATACATTGGAATTAATATGGGTCGTTCCTTCTCAGTGATTTGGATCGCTAGTTGACACATGTCTCTGTATCACACCTGGTGTAGACCAAAAATCCCTTCTGGTTAGTGGTTACTGTTCTGACCATGGTTTATCCTATATATCATGGTGTGTGGTGTTGATTGGGGCATTCAAGGTCTGCATAAATGGCATCATAGGATCATGCCACTTGAGATTTGCTTCATTTGTGCGTCCCTTTTCTCCTTTTGTCTCTGCAAACTATGCCATTTTTGTCTCAGACCATTAATTGAAAAGGTTCAGATGAGTAAACTTAATTGCTTTACACACTGCTTAGTGGGAGCATATTATTTCATGAAAATTTCAGGCAGTGTCATTCTGGAATTCTGTCCCCCAGACTTTTCTATAATTTGTAACTTATGTTACCGACTTACCAACATAAGTGCTTAATTTCGTGTTTTCATCTCAGGTTGAGGCAGTTCAATGTTGTGTTTTATTATTAAGAAATCATTAATTACAATTATTGTTTTGTTCTGTTGCTGTGATGTTCTGCAGATAATGGAGATTTGTATTCTTGGGGTTCAAATGAAAATGGCTGCCTTGGTCTTGGGTATTTTTTTATCTATTACTTTTTCTAAAAAATTTCTACTTCAGATTTTATTGTTACTTGTACAATTCTACCAATGTTTATCAAAGTTGAGGGTGTATACTTACATAAGGTCCCTTACCAGAGGTACAGATATGGTTCGATCTCCAGAAGTTTTGGAGAGTTCATTATTTAAGCTTCCTGTATCTAAGGTTTGTTCATCTAGCCATTTGCTCAAGATTTTCTATTCTATACGGCATCAATCAAAAACAGTTTTTATATCAATTTCTGGCGGGCATTCACCATCTATCCTATGTAGGTATCATGTGGATGGAAGCACACAGCCGTAATTTCAGGTATCATAATTGTACTTCATTTTTGCTACTAGTACGTTGGATTCTATAGCTAGCAGCATGTTGTTGTTCGAAACAAATACTTATATATTGACAGCTGGTTTCCATCATCAATGGCCTAAATATGCAGTTTATTCCATGGTACACCACTACATTGATATCCCAGATGACTAGGCTATACTTAGTACTTGTCACTGCACTGTTCATATGTTAGATAACAGTTTTAGTTTCAAGTACGGTTTCTCATGTTATATTTGATTGCCATGTCGTTACTTGCTACTGATATTCAGATCGTCTCAAAACAATCAGGTGGAAATGTTTACACGTGGGGCTGGGGAGGTGCTAATGGTACTTTTTTCGAAGAGGGCCATTCTTCTGGTGGACAACTAGTAAGTAACTTGCTACCACCTCGAGCCTCCAACCACCTAGGGTGTGTTTAATTGAGTTGTAAGCTATGGAAAAACTGTGAATTTGTTTGGTTAGATTAGATATAGATATAATTCATGAGCTTAACAACAGGAAATAGTGATTCCATACCTTAATTAACATCAAATATAATAAGCTTATACGGACTGGTGAAGGGATCGAGCAATACAAACTGTGAAGTTATGTAATCTAGTGGATGAGCAAAAAGTGTTGCGGTTAAAAAAATTAGTTTCATCGGATACTTGTTTGGTTCAACTTTCAGCTTTATAATCGAGAAACTAGCTAGAACTTAGAAAACCTGAACCAAACACATCCTTCTTAATACTTCATGTTGATGCAATGTACTTACCCGCTTCCACATTTTCTGTCTAATTGGTTTTGAATGGTAAAAATGACTGGTGTGCCTTCATCTGAAAGTTGAAATATGTTCATTCACGCTTCATTTCATTTCTGCTAAAAATTGCTTATTTCAGCTGCTTGCGCTAACTAGTGCCTGTTTTTCAGGGTCATGGAAATGACGTTGACTATTTTGAACCTATGATGGTGAAATTGGGCAAGAATGAAAAGGCCATCCATGTATCGTGTGGTTTCAATCATACTGGTGCGATATTTGAGTACAGTGAGAACTGACTTTCTGTGTCACTGGCAAGGCCACAGCCATGTTTGGTGGTTGATATATAGAATTAATGAATTATAGGTGCACATAGGGGCAAAAAAGGATAGGAGGAAGCTTTGATCTTTGATCTGAGTGTGTAAAAAAGAAAAATAAATTGAACTGATTACACTCCTTGAGTGAGAGGGGTCTAAAGAACAAGAAACAAGCTAGCTACATTTGTTTATGCATCAGAATTACACATTAGTGAAGCTGTATAGTGTTCCTTCATTTTTTAGTCAACGTGTATAATCTTAACGGCCAATAAAAGAGCTGTAATGCATAAAATTGTCCAGTTTAACAGCCAATGGTGAATGCCAATGTAAGATGTTGAATGGCTGATTACCAGTTTAACACTCTGGATTTGTACATTTTGTCCATGTAATTAGATGCTCTAAACCATAGTTGTTATGGTGTCGCTATATCGCCGTGGAGGGATTTTGCAATTCGCCATGCCATGCCATATCGCTTGAAGGCCTATGGTGAGCGACATAGGCTTGTGGCGTCGTGTGGCGCCCACCATACACAGATAGGGGACTTGTAAATCATGGGCCCACATCTCTCTCCTAGTGTCAAAACCCTAGCTGTGTTGCACATTCTCATCTCCTCCCACTCCCTTCTATTTCGCCTTTGTTTCACACAACTGTTGATGCCATCTCTCTCCCAGTGATAAAACCCTAGCACGACGCAACTAGGGTGTGATGAGAACAGTAACGTGGCGAGGGCGCGGGACGACGAGGGCATGGCGTGGCGAGGGCATTGTGCGGCGAGGGTGCGGTGTGTGGGCGTAGCAGTCTGCTCCAGGAGTCTAGGCCGATTTGGTGCTTCACTGTCTCGTGTCTCCAACTTCTAAGGCAAACTTCTTATGGAGAGGTTTCCTACACTTTATTGGACTTCTTGTGATGCACATTGTTTAAATCTTATGTTGGAAGATGTAGGAAAGTTGAAGGAATTCAAGAAGCCTATCTTACGTGCTCGACATATAACCACTTTTATATATAGACATGGAAGACTTCTTAGTGCCGTGAGGGAGAAGACAGGTGGTAAGGATCTTGTGCGACCTGCAACCACTCAGTTTACTATAATATTCCTCACCTTACAGAGCTTACATAAATATAGAGATGCATTGAGAGCTTTGTTCACATGTGTTGAATGGACTAGTTGTAAGCTAGCAAATACAGAGGCTGGGAAAAAGCCTATGACATTGTGCTCTTTAGAGAGTATTGGAACTCCGTTGAGAATTGCCTTAGAGCTTCTTTACCTCTTTTAATTGTGTTGAGAGTTGTTGATGGTGATGAGAGGCCTGCTATGCTAGAAGTTGTTTCTCTCATGGATCATGCAAAAGAGAAGATCAAGGTTGGCTTTTTTACTGATAATAAGAAGAGCTTGCTCAAAAGGATCATGCAAATTATTGAGAGTTGTTGGGATAGGCAAATGGACACCCCTCTCTATGTTGCTGCCCTTTTTTAAATCCAGGAAAATTCTTTAGCATTGACAAAGAGAATAATGATCTTTTTCAACTTCTAAGGGGTTGTTTCAATTATGTGCTTACACGGATGGTGCGTGATGATGTCCTTAAAAGAAAGATTTGTACACAATCTGAGAGTTACGAAGGTCAAAGTGGACCTATCTTCAAGAATAGCTTGGTCGTGAACACCATCAATGAAAAGAGCCCTCATAAGTGCTTAAAACTTATTTTGTATTATGTTACCGACTTAAATCCTAATATATTATCCATTACTCCATTTAGTTGATTGGTGGCGTACCTTTAGAGGTCGATCTATTGACTTGCAAAGATTTGCAAAGCGTATTGTTAGTCTTTGTGCTTTATCATCCGATTATGAGCGTAATTGGAACACTTTTGAATTTGTAAGTGGATTATTAAAGTTCTATAATTCAATTGGATGCATACCTCTCATTAATTTTGATTCCTTTTATGGTCAATTGTAGATTCATACTAAGAAGAGAATCTGATTGGAGCATAAAAGATTAAATGATTTGGTTTATGTTTCTTGTAACCGGAAGATGAGTAGTAGGTTCAAAAAGCGCCATGAGAATATGGGAGTAGGCTTTGAACCTTTAGTTGTGGAATAATTTGATTGGAGCAATGAATGGGTTAACCCAATAACTGATCTTAAAGGTGTTCATGGTTTAGACCTCACATGGGACCAAGTTGATGATGTCATTGGTGCATCCCGTGAGCTTCAAGGTCGACACTTTTCTAGGACTTATGTTCGTCGTGCAGCAACTACAAGTTATGCACCAAGAGTGGTGGGAGAGGAAGGAGAGGAAGAAAATTTGATTTTAGATGATGATGACATAGATGACTTTGGAGAGCAACCAATAGATTCTACTGAAGATGGTGGACAAAACATAGATGCCTCTAATAGTTTGGATGAGCTTGCATTGGGTTACTTGTGTTTGTCTCATTGTCATAAAGTAATGTCTTTTGTGATACATTTGCAATGCTACTTTAATGTAATAAGTCCTACACTATGACTCTTGTGCTACATTAAATCTCTTTTGTGCTACATTTATATTGCTATCAACTTTGCATTTACATGTTTTAGCGATCCTAATATATTTGATTGCTCGCCACGCTGATGTCTCTATGGCAACGCCACGCCGCGCGCCATAAGCGATGTAATGTTGTGAAGGTGGTAGGTCGTCGTGCGTCGCCATAACAACTGTGCTCTAAACCTTTTCATTTAGGGCATGTTTGCTTCCTATGGACTAAAGTTTAGTCCACTATTTTTATATTCTTTTAGTCCCTAAACACCCAAATAGATGGATTAAAATTTGGACTAAAGGATTTAGTCCTCTAATCCACATTGTTAGAGATAGACTTGGTTATCTATAGATAGAATATATTGTGTTATGGAAAGTTGTCATGAATAATCAGGAAAGCCAAGTTGGGTTTATAAAAAGGATATATAGATTGATTGTATTTTAGGAAATGAACCTGGCCTGCTAACCTAAGAATCATGGTAGTTTCCTATAATCACTATGGGTGTTTTAGCCCTATATAAACATGAAGTGACCGACAAAGGTTCTTAAGGCCAAATAGAAATAATTAACATGGTATCGGAGCCTTCCTCATCCATGGCGAACTCCCCTTCCCCACCCATTTTTCCCTTTGCCGTCCCTATGACAGTGAAGCCCACCAAGACAAATCACGTACTATGGAAGGCGCAAATCCTACCCACCATTCGAGCAGCCCAAATTATGGGGTTTCTTGATGGAACTTCAAAGGCGCCTACAGAGGAGATTGAATTTAAACAAGAAGAGCAGATCATCAGGAGTTTCAATCCTGAGCAAACTCAGTGGGTGATCAAGGATCAACAGATCCTCGGCTACCTCTTGTCTTCCCTAACCAGGGAAATCCTTATTCATGTCGTGACAAGAAAACAACGGCTGAAGTTTGGCAAGCAATTGAGGGCATGTTCTCAGCACAAACTCGTGCATGGTCAGTGAACATGCACATAACCTTGGCCACAACTCAGAAGGGCAATATGAGTGTGGACGAGTATGTCGGGAAGATGAAGACCCTTACAGATCAAATAACATCTGTAGGGAAACCTCTAGATGAAGAAGAATTGGTCTTCTACATCCTCTTTGGTATTGACATGGAATATAATCCCGTCGTGTCAAGTCTGGTTAGACGTCCAGAACTAATCTCAGTTGGATAGGTCTACTCTCAACTTCTCAGCTTTGAGCAACAGATTCAGTTGCTGCAAGGTGGACTGTCGCAATCCTCTGCCAATTCTGCCATGCGCAGACGTAGAGGTTTTCAGCATGATTTTCAGAGAGGCTGCATCCGTGGCCATGGCAATGGTGGCTGCAAAAATTGTGGTGGTGGCTGTGGTGATGGGCTGCAACAGCAACCATCATGGATACAACCGTTCAAGCAATGAAGAAGACGACAGTTGTAACAGGCCCAGAATTAAAAATAAAATAAAAATGAGGGAAATAAATTTTCTGGAATAAAATGATTAAAGAAAGGGCTAAAAGAACTCAGTTAAAGCAAATCAGGAAGAAATATTTCAAATCGATAGCTGAAAAATTTATGATGGAATCTAGAGGCTAAGATATATTTTTGAGAATTTTTACAAAATTTTAGCAACAGTACTTCAAGCCTTAAAACAAATAAACTAATTTCTGGAATTATTTTAAAAGAAAAATATCATTTTAAAAGCTGTTGGGTCGAAACCCTCAAAGCTTCCTTGGCCCAGCCCAACTCGCAACCGCGCCCACTGACAGGCGGGGCCACTCCGGTCAGAGCGCCCTCACTCTCTCCTCCACACGCACGCGCCCGCCTGGTCCCGGCTGTCAGTCACCCTTCGGCCGCTCCCATTCCTGGCCCACCTGTCGGCACCGAAGCCCTCCCGCACGCCCGCGCCCCCTCTGACCGCCCGGGCCCACTAGCCAGCCCGCCCCTTTTGCGCTCGGTCTATGACAGGTGGGCTCCACCTGTCATATTCGTCTTCCCCGATGGAAGGGGGATCCCATTCCATGCTGGCGCCCCCTTCCGATTTTAGCCGCCGGCCGCCTGGATTCACCAAACCGGCCCCGGATTCACTTGCCCCGACACCCGACGATCCCTTTCCCTCGGTTTCCCACATGGTTTCACCATGTTTGTCAAGGATCCGAGCGGATGGAAGGTTCGCCGACGTGAATTGGAAACTCCTCCTTGGTTCCCTTCTTTTCCCCTTCCATCTTTGTCTCCGATGACCTCCTATAAAGCCCGGCGCACACCGCAATCCGTCCTCACCAAAATCGCTCAAGCCCACACCGTCCTAAGCTGCCGCCTTCTCCTTTTCGAATTCCTCCCCTGCTTCGGCTCCGGCAGCTCCTCGCCGGTGCCTCGGTCCACCACCACCCCCGCCAACGACATCGGCAGCACCGGCGTCACCTCCCCGTTCCCGGCCCCACCTCCGTTAAGCCGGACCACCGCCAGAGATCGCCGTCGCCATCAACCCGAGGCTTCCCCACCGCCACTGCTCGCCGCCGGTGCCGTCCTCTCGCCGCCGACCCCTATTTCGGGTATGATCGGACTCCCTATCCTATTCTCTATCCATTTTAGCGGTCGGATCGTTCTTAGGGCCCTCGCCGCCATCGCCGCGCCCGCACCCATGCGCCACCGTCGTCGGAGAAGACGGCGAAGTCGCGTGCGTGCCAGACGAGATCTCCGCCGTGTGATCGCGGATGGACGACTGAGATTATATCGGCCACAGGTTTAATTCCGGCCCTCGGATCACACTGAATCAATATCCGTTGATCTGGAGCGTTGGATTTCATTTAAAACCCCGGGTTAATCTCAGGCGTCCACGCATACCGGTTAGATTTCTTTTAATCACAGTCGTCCGCTGTGACTTAAGTGCCCCGCCTCGCATCTGGCCACCCGATCTGGATCGGACGGTCCAGATTGAACCGGCTCACGCGCACAGTGCGCGGGTCCATGGTGGGCCTGGCTCACCGTGGACCCACGCATGTTTTCTGGTTTAAAATAAAATTCAGAAAATGCTTTAAACTCTAAAAATTCATATCTTGCTCAAATTAACTCCAAATTTCACTATTTTAATTCTGGAAAATTTGTCTTTTTATTCTCTACACTTTCATGCAATAAAAACAATATGTTTATATGTCACAAAATATTCTTATTAAAATATAAAGAAAAGTCCCCTTTAGGATTTAATTAATATTTCATTTAAATAATTCAGAAAAACCCTTAAAAATTTATATATTAATTTCAGAGGACATAATGACTCCATTACACTGTTTATAAGCCAATAAAAATATAATGATTCATTTTGCCCATTTCATTTTATTAAATAACATTTCCAAGGCCCTTAAGATAAATGATTAATTCATATAATAAAAATGCAACACTTTACCAGAATATCATGGAAACTTATATCATAACTTCAGAAGACATAATTTCACTATTTTTACTACAATAAAAATAATAAGGTTATGTTATACCTTTTTACTTCATCTCTAAAAAGGGAAAATAAAAACCCCTTAGGAAAAATACTTATGTCAAGATATAAAATTCAGGAACCTCTTTAAAACTTAATCTTAAATATTTAATTAATAAATTCATAGAACTTAAAACCCTATCTCCTTTATTTAATCCAACAAAACATGTATGCTTGTATGCTTGATTTTGGGTTGTTTATTGAATGTTGTGTTTACTTTTCCGTATCGAGAAGATTTCTACGTCGTCGACGATCCGGAGTCTTACCCCGAGGTTCCACCTTCACCATTCGCGGATCAAGGCAAGTCACAACCCCCATTTTGATCATCTTTGATCCCAGTTTTTCATAATTACCGTTATAACCCATAGGAATTAAATATTGCATTAGTCTGATATTAAGCACTACATTATATTTATTAGATCCCCGACCTTGTGTGCAAACCCAAGCCATGCTTATTGAGCCTAAACTCCTTGTCACTCTACAATAATATATTAGTTAGTGTCCAATGTACCAACACAACTGCTATAGGATAAAAGAATGAGTCGTAGATAGCCGGATTCTACTATATGTATTTCCCCGTTATTCTCGTCTCTGGACTCTGTTGGAGTTGGCTATGTTATAAGTATGGTGGGTTCCGGGTGCAAGTTCGGGCATTGGTTGGTGTGACACCCCAAGTTTTCAAAACAATAAAATATTATTAAAATCAATTTCTTGGAATTTATATTTTTGAAAATGTTTCTAATACTCCTTTATACCCTTTTTAACTACAACATAGAGTAGATGGCCAAACTAGGAGGTGAAACTTTTTGTGTATGATCCTAAGACCAAAATATATTTTTGAGAATTTTTATAAATTTTTACCAAGCTTGGAAGTAGCCCTAATATTTCAATCCAATTCCTGGAATTATTTTTATTCAGAAAAGCTTTAAAACAGTAATGGGCTCCCCTCCCCTCTTCCCTCTCTCCCGGCCGGCCCAGCCCACTCCTCCTCGCGCGCGCCGCCTGACAACTGGGTCCCACCCGTCAGTGACCCCCTCTCCTCCCTCGCGCGCACCCGACACCGCGGCCCTACCCGTCAGCCCCCTCTCTCGCGCACTCACACTCGCTGACCACCCCGGCCCACCTGTCGGACCCGTCTTCCCCGCGGGATCCGCCCCCAAACCCCCCCTCGCCGACCGAAGCCCTAATCCCGCCTCGGATCCGCCCCCGCCGGCCCCCTCCCTTAAATTCGTCGCCGGCAATGAATTCCCCTCAACGCGCCGGTCGTTTCCCCCTATTAATTTCGCTCGATTCGCGTCCAGGTGCGTTGAACCGCGTTCAACCCGAGCTCGCCGGCGTCAAATCGCATTTATCTCCGGCCACCGCCAATCACGCCCCCTCTGCCCTCGCCGACGACCCTATTTAAACCCCTGCCCTCCACCGCGTTCGGTTCACGCGTTCAAGTGCACCCAGACCGAACAGATCTCCTGCATTCCACATTTTAGCGCACCACCACCGCCCGTCCTCCAGCCGCCGCTCGCCGTCGCCGGAGCCCCTCTCCGTCCACGCCGACCGCACCGTCGTGACCGCCGGGACCTCACCGACCCCGGCCACCACTCCGTCGACGATGAACCCCGTCGGATCGCCGTCGCCGCCAAGGACCCGAGCGCCTCCACCGCCTCCGCTCGTCGCCGGCCTCACTCCGTCAACCACTCGCCGCCGCAAGGGTACCCTCGTGATCCCCGCGAACCCCTCTTTCCATTTTAGGCCTTAGACCCGACCGCCGTCGCCCGCCATGGCCGCTGGCCTGCTCACCGTCGCCGGAGAAGACGACCGGCACGGGTCGAGTACCCGTGCCGTGTCGGATCTGATCCCGACCGTGCGATCGCGATCGAACGACGCGCGTGAGTCCACGTACGCGATCTAATCCGCACCGTCGGATCCGAGTGAAGCGGTACGGTGCGATCTCACGCGTTCGTTTTCATTTAAAACCGGCGTGCGATCTCGTGCGTCCACGTGGTACCCCTTCGAACGTTTTAATCCTGGCCGTCCACGTCGACTTACGCGTCCCGCCTCGCCCTCGCGCGTTGGATCTGGATCCGACGGTCCAGATCGACCCGGCGCACGCGCACAGTGCGCGGGTTCACCGTGAGCCTGGCTCACCGTGGACCCGAGGGATTTAAAATTTGAAAATAAATTCCAGAAAGTGAAATTTGGATCTATGCCATTACAATTTTGCGACTTTAGAGAAATACCATTACAATTCACGTATTTTGATTCATGCCATTATAAATTCAGAGAACTCCGAATTATACTATTACAAATTTAAAAAATTCCGAAATATGCCATTACAATTTTAAAGAAATCTGAAATATACCATTAGATTTTGTGAGAGCTGCAATTCCGGAATGGCATATATCCAAATAGACGAATTGTAGTGGCAAAGTTCTAAAGCACGGTAATTGTAATGGCATATATCTAAAAAACCCTTCCAGAAAAGGTTTAAAACTTGTAAAATTCATATCTGGCGTATTTGAACTCTAAAAATTGCCATTCCAATTTCAGAAAATTCATAATATTATTCTCTACATGTTTATACAATAAAAACAGTAGGTTTACATTGGACATTTCATGTTTATTTAAATAGATGTTTAAATACCCTTAGGTTAAAAATGTAAATTTAATTATTTAAATTTCAGTAGAGTTTGTATTTATTTATTTCATGATGATATGAACAGATCACTAAGTTTTCTATGAAGCTTTCATTTTTAGAGAACTTAAAAATGATAATAACCCCTTTTAAAACCCCTTTTTAAAAGAGGACTACTTTTTAAATTCCTTTAAAATTTAATTATGAGATAAACCACAGAACCTTAACAATTGAAATCATTTTATTTTTAATCAAACCAACTGTAACTTACGTGCTTATAATGTAATGATTATTTTGTTTGATTGAATGTGTTCTTTTTATTTTACTTTATTATATTAAAAAGACTACGACGTCGCCGAGGAGCCGGAGTACTTCCCCGAAGTCCCTCCCTCTCCCTTTGCTGAACAAGGCAAGTCACCAAACTAATCTTTTGAGCATATTGAACCCATGTTTGATTAAACTATCGCTAAAACACATAGGTTATATGTGCATTAGTCAAATGAACCCTTACATTATATTTATTTAGGATCCCCCGACCTTGATGTGCAACCCAAGCCATGCTATCTCGCCTAACCTCCTTGTCACCATATGATGAATGATATTAGCTAGTGTCCAATGTATTGACACGATCGCTATAGGATAAAAATGAGTCGTAGCAAAATGGTTCTATTACATGATCCCCGTTACTTCTTATCCTTGGAAATTTTGTTGGTGATGAGTTATGGTTGTGAGTGTATGCATGGTGGGTTCCGGGTGCAAGCTAGGGCATTGGTCGGTAGCACCCGGGGCACTATAAGGACCGGTCTGAGGGATCCGTTGCAATACACTTACGTACTAACCACAAGTCTAGTGGGTAAGTCCTAACTGAGGTATGGGTTGTTCCAAACCGAGGCCACCAATTGGAGATGGGTCAAGTTGCACCTGCGGGTGACTTGTACCAATGTGGCGCAAAAGGGGGTGCGACGTTAGCCGGGATGCGGCCCGGCGCGCCGACGAAACCTAGAGCGGGTGGTTATCGCTTGGAACATCTCATGTTGAGGTTTTGGCACGAGTTCCCGTGAAATGGGTCATCTCGTTTGGGATGAGTGCATGCCTTGTGGGTACAGTAGTACATCTCTGATCAGAGTCTTAAATTTTTTCGAAAAGCCGAGCCCACGGTCAAGGGCGGGTTGCGTGACATCCCCCAGTTAGTTTACTTTGAATATGTATGTGCATGATGGATTGACATGTAAGGACCGTTGAGCGAGGTGGGGCTGACTGTACCCCTCGAGTTAGTTGATGTTGATGATGTTCATGTTTACTTTCCGCATGATTAAAATATGATTACACTAAATGCAATAACTGAAACTGTATTATTCCGCAATGTTAGCCATTACCCTTCCTTGTTTATTATCCTGCATTATTACTTGCATTTGCGGTGGCTTGTTGAGTACTTTTTGTACTCATACCCGTTGGACCCCACAGAGGATGCTTACTTTGAGGACGGTCTGGAGTAGCGACCCAGTCGAGAAGAAAGATCCTGAAGAAGATGTTCGTCATGTCGCTGTTTAATTATTTGATTACTGTTTTTACTAAAACTTCGATGTAATAAATATGGTCTGCGTACCATGGATATTGTCGTATGTACGTTGTCGCATGATGAACCTCTTGTATTATTGTTTTTCTATGGAAATTCAATCATGTCTCGATTTGTTAAATCGGGGCGCTACAGTTGGTCACACCCGGGGCACTATAAGGACCGGTCTGCGGGATCCATTGCAAAGCACTTCCGTACTAACCACAAGTCTAGTGGGTAAGTCCTAACTGGAGGTATGGATCGTACCAACTTGGAACACCATAGTGGAGGGGTACAAGGGGCAAGCCTGCGGGTGACTTGTACCGACGTGGCTCAAGGGAGGGGGGGGGGTAAGGCGTGGCCCGAAGTGACTGGGAAACCTTACGAAACCTATAAGAGGGTGTTATCGAATTGGTGCGTTCCATGCTGAAGGTTTTGGCACGATCTTCTCATGACAGGAGTCATTTAACACACTGCGGTGTGCGGGAAGTGAGTGCCTTGTGGGTATAGTGGTACACCTCTGATCAGAGTAATAAATCTTTTCGAAAAGCCGAGCCCACAGTCAAGGGCGGGTTGTGTGACCTCTCGCAGTTAGTTTACTTTTATGTGAATGTTTGTGTTATTCATGGCATGTAAGTACTGTTGAGCGAGGGTGGGCTGACTGTACCCCTCGAGGTAGAAGATGACGAAAGATGATGCATGACTCATGTTTACTTTTCTGCAATAAATAACTTGATTACATTAATTGCTTTACAAATTGTGCTTTTCCGCAAAAGGAAGCCACTACCTTCCTTGTTATTACCTTGCATTATAATTGCATTCGGTGGCTTGCTGAGTACGATTGTACTCACCCCCGTTGACTTACACCACCAGAGGCAGTCTACTACGAGGAGGGCGAAGGTCTGGAGTAGAGACCCAGTCAAGGCACGAGACTGGAAGGAGGCGTTCATTTAGGACCCTTTGTTTTATTAGTTTCTCTTCATCTTTATTCACTTTTGTACTAATACGGTCTATGAACCATGAATGATTGCTCGTATTTGTACGTGGTCGCATGATGAACGTCTTGGTTTATTGATTTTCTATGGAATTTCAATAAATCCCCGATTTTATTAAGGGAAATTTGGATCCATGCCATTACAATTTTACGACTTTGGAGAAATGCCATTACAATTCACGTATTTAGATTCATGCCATTACAAATTCAGAAAACTCTGAACTATACCATTATAAATTTAGAAAATTCCGAAATATGCCATTACAATTTTAGAGAAATATGAAACATGCCATTAGATTTTGTGAGAGCTGCAATTCCGGAATGGCATATATCCAAATAGACGAATTTTAGTGGCAAAGTTCCAAAGCACGGTAATTGTAATGGCATATATCTAAAAAACCCTTTTATTAAATCGGGGCGTGACAATAGTCCTATGTACCAGCTATGCAAGAAGAAAGGGCACACGGTTCAGATCTGTTGACATAGGTTTGATGTTGATTTTGTTCCAATGGAGAGGACAATAGCATTAGTGATACCTTCCTATGGCATCGACACCAACTAGTACACCGACATGGGTGTCACCGACCACATCACTAGCGAACTTGATAAGCTAACAGTGCACGATGGGTATGGAGGTGGAGATCAGATTCATGCCACCAATGGAGCAAGTATGAACATTATTCACATTGGTCATTCACATATTCATACCCCTAAACATGATCTTCACCTAAGAAAAATCCTTCATGTACCTAAAGTTGCTAAAAACCTTGTTTTTGTTCATCGTCTTGCCATTGATAACCAAGATTTTCTTGAGTTTCATCCTGATTTTTTCATGAATAAGGACCAGTCAACGAAGCAAACCCTGTTGAGAGGCAAATGTGAGGGAGGTCTTTACCCTCTCTCAGCCATACCCATCAGCCCAAGAAAACAAGTCTATGGTGTGATGAAGTCATCTTTGTCGCTGTGGCATAGTAGGCTTGGTCATGCATCTCCATCTGTTATTCAGCGTGTCATTAGTCAAAATAAACTTCTTTGTTCTTTAGAGTCAAATAAAAGCTCAGTTTGTGATGTCTGTCAATAAGCAAAGAGCCATCAACTACCTTTTTGAGATCTTCTAATGAGTCTAGTCTACCTTTAGAACTTGTTTTCTCTGATGTGTGGGGACCTGCACCAGAATCTGTGGGCAGGAATAAATACTATGTCAGTTTCATCGATGATTTTAGTAAATTCACATGGATCTATTTGCTGAAAAATAAATCATACGTCTTTCAGAAATTTCATGAGTTTCAGAATCTCATAGAAAGACTATTTGCTAGAAAAGTTATCTCAGTTCAGACCGACTAGGGTGGTGAATATGAAAAACTCAGTCCTTTCTTTCAGAAAATTGGTATATCCCATCGTGTATCTTGCCCTCATACTCACCAACAAAATGGCACCGTTGAACGCAAACATAGGCATATTGTTGAGGTCGGTCTTTCTCTTCTTGCTCATGCCTCAATGCCTCTAAAATTCTAGGACGAAGCTTTTATTGCTACCACTTATCTCATAAACCGCACACCAAGCAAAACTATTATTTGGAATACTCGAATGTTTACACAATATCACTCTTGTACTCCTTTCTTCGGATTTTTGGGTGTGCGTGTTGGCCCAATCTTCGCCCCTACAATTCCCGCAAACTCTAGTTTTTCTTCAAACAGTGTGTCTTTCTTGGATATAGAAATATGAAAAAAGGATTCAAGTGTCTATATATCTCAACTGGGAGAATTTACATCTCTAGAGATGTTGTTTTTGATGAACATGTCTTTCCCTTTGCCCATCTTCATCCAATTGTAGGAGCTAGACTTCAATCTGAGATCCTTCTTCTTCCAAAAAGTTATTGAATCCTATTGATCACGGGGGTGAAACTGTGTTTGATCAATTTGCTAATTTTCCTACTAATCCTATTGAATTGGATGATGTTATAGAAATTACTTCACATCAGAAATACTTGAAGAAAGTCCTTGCATCAACACCAGGAATTATTTTAGAACATAACTTCCATGCATCAACACCAGAAATTATTTTAGAACATAACCTTTCTCCTGAAGTGGAAGTTCCTGCATCAGCACCAACTATTTTTGAAGATTTGGCTGCAATAGAAGGTCGACCACCTATTACCAAAGTTTACAGCCGATGTCTCAAGTCTACCACACCTACTCTTGAAGATGAACCTATTGAAATTCAATCTGAAGTACCGAATGCCACTATTGAAATCTCTGTTGAGTTCTGAAGAAGACAAAACATCAGAACCTCCCTCTCCTGGTGCTGCAACACCAACCTGACGACATCGAACACTGACAAGATCACAACAAGGTATTGTTAAACCTATTTGTTTTCACTGATGGCCGAGTCAAGTATGCAAATAGACATGTTAAATATGGTTTCATTGCTGCTAATGGTGAACCATATAACATAGAAGAGGCTTTCCAAGACAAGAATTGGAAAGATGCTATGGATGCAGAATACATGGCACTTAAGGACAACAAAACATGGTATCTTGTTCCTCCCAAGAATGGAATGAATTTAATTGATTGCAAGTGGGTTTATAAAATTAAAAGAAGGGTCGATGGAAGCATTAACATATATAATGCTCGTCTAGTAGCAAAAGGTTTTAAACAAATATATGTGATTGATTATGAAGACACTTTTAGCCTAGTTGTTAAGGTTGCATCTATCAGGATAATCTTGTATATTGCCATTGCAAATGGATGGAGTCTTCGCCAACTTGATATCCAGAACGTGTTTCTTCATAGTGTTCTTAAGGAAGATGTCTATATGAAACAACCTCCTGGGTATGAAGATCAACAACTCAAGAATTATGTGTGTAAATTAGATAAGTTTTTATATGGGCTAAAACAAGCGCCAAGAACGTGGTACTTTAGACTTAGTAAGAAGATGCAAAAACTTGGTTTCATTCCCTCTAAAGCTGACACGCCACTGTTCTTTCTTAGACAAGGAAGCACTGTTATTTTTATGCTCATATATGTTCATGACATAATTGTTGCCAGCTCCAATACAGATGCTACAACAACCCTTCTTTAGGACTTGAAGGCTGAATTTTCCGTGAAAGATCTAGGTGATTTGCAATATTTCTTAGGAATTGAAGTCAAGAGAGCATAAGATGGTATTCTATTGACTCAAGAAAAATATGTAGCTGATTTATTAAAGAATGTACATATGTGAGGAGCCATGCTGCTCATGGCTCTAGATGTGATGAGTCATTGTCAACAATAGTCAAAGAGGACAGAAGAAGAGAGGAGATCTGCTGTGTCTGGGCCTCGTGTGACTCAGGTACACGGGCAGCGAGTGACTGTCGGGCTAAGAGAGCTGCGAAGTCGGGCTGGCCCAATCCGGGTACATGGGCTAGGAGCAGTAGAAGACCCACTGGGCTGTTGACCAGGATTGACTCAGGTACACGGGCGGTGAGCGATTGCCGGGCTGAGAGAGCTGCGGAGTCGGGCCGGCCCAATCCGGGTACCTGGTGCAAAGTCGGTGGAGGCTTTGTCAGTTTCGGCGCAAAACTGATGACCGCTGATCTTGTATCGGACTGTCCTGAAGAGAAGCCGTAGTCGCTACGAAAGCTTAGCTTCCGGATAAGTCATCTGTAAATAGGAGTTTACTATTTTGTCCCTAGGCCCACAGTCAGTCAGTCAAGTTTGTAAAAATATCCTAAGGGCAGTTTAGTCTTTTCCTTTATTTCAGCGTCTGTAAAAAACCCTAAGGGGCCGGTGGAATATTCCTAGCTATTGGGCAGCCTATAAATAGGGCCCCAATCCCTAGGGTTAGGACACCCTTTCAAGAAATCACTTTTTAATCAAGGATTGGGTCATTTTGTTTCCTGCGTTCTCTCTCTTGTTCATGCGTGCGCCGCGAGGAAGTTTCCTCTTGTTTCTTCTTTCCACATACCTTCGGCACTTCCACGATAGCCTTCGACAAGGGACCCCGAAGCAGGCTTCGACACTGCGAAGCAGGCTTCGTCACTACGAAGCAGGCTTCGCCAATTATCGAACAGGAAATAAATTTTGAACAGTAACTTCTCATCTCATTCTATGAGCACTTAGATTATTTTACTGAGAAGTTTGATCTGCCATGTTTTGAATATTCTTTTTATCTGCCTTTTAGCACTGTATTGGTGTTTCTCTGCTTTTGACACCGGTCGTTACTAGGCTAGATACTTTTAGACTTAGGCAATCTGTTCACGCTCTGCTGATTAGTGTTTTGAGGTGCGTTGGGTGTTGGGAGCAGGTCATAGATTCGAAAGAATTTTTTAGGTGCCCATTCACCCCCCTCTGGTTGCTACTTTCGGTCCTACAATATGTACAACTATAAAAACCAGTTAATACACCCATGTCAACGACAAACAAACTTATAGCTCAAGGAGAGCAGCTTGGACCTAAAAACAGTACAAGGTATAGGAGCATTGTTGGAGCATTGTAGTACTTAACTTTAATCAGACCTGATATGTCATTCTCAGTTAATAAAGTTTGTCAATATCTACATGCTCCAACCACTATGCATTGGACAACAGTTAAAAGGATCCTCAAGTATTTGAAGCATACACTAGGAATAGGTTTAAAGATAAGCAAGTCATCTTCAATTCTTGTCTCAACGTTTTTGATGTAGATTGGGTAAGATGCTTAGATAATCGAAGATCAATAGGAGGCTTTGCGGTTTTCTTAGGAAAAAATATGGTTTCATGGAGTGCTCGAAAACAAGCAACCGTGTCTAGATCAAGCATAGAAGTTGAATACAAGTTTGTGGCTAATGCCACAACCGAAATTATATGGGTACAAACTCTTCTCAAAGAACTAGGTGTAAAAAGTCCATCTATAGCAAAGTTATGGTGTGATAATGTTGGTGTAACATATCTCTCTGCTAATCCTATTTTCTATGCTCATACAAAGCACATTGAGGTAGAGTATCACTTTGTTAGAGAAATAGTAAAATATAAGTTATTGGATATTGGACTTGTGTCCTCAGGAGATCAAGTTGTAGATGGATTCACAAAGGCTCTCCCACTAAGATAAGTTGAAGAATTCAGATACTAAAATATAGGGAAAATTACTCACATACCATTATAATTTTCAGAAATTGCCTATATGCCACTGTCAGTGACTGTGGCGGCCCCCATCTGTCAGTGACGCACCGATGACATATTGGCAAACCGTGAAAATTGTAATGGCACGGAAAAAATTAACCCAAAAATATAAGTTCATTTTGTTATATAGCACTATGCTAATGCAACCACCTTTTCTTGCTATTCTCAAATAAGTCCCTAACGGTTCAACTCCCCTTGTCCGGATCCGCTCGCCCCACACCCGCATCCCCACCGGCCGCGCCGCCGCATCGCCGGCGGCGATGGCTGACGACGTGTCCGAGCTCCTCCTCTCCACCACCGCAGACACCGACCCCTCCACCCCGCTCTCGGCCCCCGACCTCCGCCTCCTCATCGACCGCCTCCGCATCCGCTCTGACTCCCTCCACGCCTCCGCGCTCTCCTTCGCGTCCTCTAACCGCGTGCCACTCGCATCCGCGCTCCTCCGCGCTGCCGATTCCGCGGCATCGTCTGCCTCCCTCCAGTCCTCCCTCGCGTCAGCGCTCTCACCGCTCTCGTCATCCCCGGACCTCGCCGAGCTCAGGTCCCTCTCCGATCGCCTCCTCGCCGCCCGCCGCGAGCTCTGCGAGCGCCAGGAGCACCTCACCGCCGCCTCCTCCGTAGCTGACCTCGCCGCTCGCCTTCGTGCCGCTCGCGCCTCAGCCGATCCCCTCGCCGCCGCCGCCGCCGCTGCGGAGCTCAAGCCTCTCCTGGTGGATCCTGGGAGATCTGGATCTGGTCAGGACGAGCCGGTCGTGTTCGGCCTTCTGCGGAGCGAGTGGGAGCAGCTCGTCGACGAGGTGATGGGGGTTCTGGTCTGGAGGGCTTCGCGTTGTGTTAGGATTTGTATTTGTGCAGTTGCGCTAACTGTCGTGATGATGATTTCCGGTGATCATGTAGCTGCAAGTGATGCTCGCGAAGAACGTGGAGGAATGTGTGGAGTTTGCACCGGAGGGAGGGAGCGTGGTGGTGAGGGCTGCTGCGCCAAGAGGCAGTTCCAGTGGAACACCTGGTGTGGAGCTTCGTGTGGCTCTGCAAGCCTTGGAGGTGAGGTTTACTGAGAACATCAGATTAGTGTCATTACGGTGTGACAGCTCCATGTTTGGACCATAAACTATATTTGGTAGATAAAGAATGCCAGGAGATCATACAAATTTTGTTTTCAACAGCAATTAAATTCCTTGGAATAACAAACACAGGAGTGCATGTTTTTATCCTATGGGTTCTAGTTTGCATGGACATTTGAAACATCAAATGGTAGCATTATCCTTCAACTTTATGATTGGGAAAGTATTGAACAACAATATTGTTTAAGTTGGCCAGTGAGAGAGGTGGATAGTTCTGGAGTGCTGATATTGCCTCCTCGTGACTTTGAAAAGAAATATGTCCCACCAATCAAATTTGTTAAATCTGCTGCACCAAGGCTATTGTGGTTGTTGATTCTGTGCTCTATAGAACCAATCTTTCTTATTTATCATGTGATCCTCTTAAGGTTCTCATAAATCATCTTGATCACCCAGAAGCTGCAGAATAACTACAATAAGCTAATTAGCATACACAGTTTGGCATTTTTGATGTATTGGGAAGCTTCAAGGCTCCAGCATTTCTATTAATGACTTGTATGCTGCTACAAGATTTGAAAAACGAGTCACTTTGCCATTTTTTTGTGTTGTCGACTTGTCGTATGTACAGATAATCGATGCTGTAGATTATGGAATGACAAAGGTAGCAGACTTGATGATCAAGCATGTCTTAGTTCCAGCTATCAGCAACATATCCGTGGCAGTTTCTGTAGAAGTGCTTGAGAAAAGTGATTCTGAATACCCTATATCAGTGTTGTGTATAGTCCCTTCAGAGGAACTGCAGGTAAGCAGTTCATAGTGTTTCTTACTTTCTTGGATACAAGAGCTAATTATTTCAGTCTACCTTTATAAAAATTAACTGCTTGGTGTTTCTTCAATCTGTGCCTGCTTGATTAGGTGCAACCTCGTTCTTATCAGTTGTCTGCCTATTATTTCAACTTATTTACTCAACATATATGTTGGATAGGCAATGAATTGAAGACACAATTCCCTCTAAAGAAAAACATTCAAACAAGTAAATCATTGTGGACAACACCTATTCTATTGCATAGAGAAACTAGATATTTTCATATATGAATTATGGATCCTTGAGTCATTACTATACTTTTAAAATTCATCGAGGACTAAGTAAACTTGATTCTTGTTTTCATTTCTTATTGTATTGAAAATGATTGATTGCTATTATTCAAGGGCTACAAAGATGGTTCAGCTCTTTACTCAAGAATAATTGGTATCATCAAGTTTGTATGTGAGATCATTTGTGGAGAAAATATCACATGGATGCATTCCTTTTCAAAGTTAACCTGGTCTAGAATTTCTGACTTGGTTATCAAATATTTTCTCTCCAAGGTATGCTTTTCTTTTGTGGATTGTTGTTCAAATTATTCTTGTCCATAACGCTAACTGCTAGGCAAAACATGTTGGATGTTAATCGGTGCTCCTTTGTCAGCTGCCAAGCCCCTCTGAGGTGCTGATTTTTCCTGCCTAGGCTGCTGCCTAGCCCACCTTGGTAGCAGGCAGCATTTAAGTGCTAACTCCAAGGGCAACACTGATGGTTTAACTTACATAAGTTCATTAGACAAAACTTTTTTGGTTGAACATATAATTTGTTTTAGACTTCTGCACAAGGATTAAGCTGGACGTTTGTCCTGCCTACTACGAGGATCTCATACAGTCTTTCTTCCTCTTAGGTTTCCATGGATGGTTCCTATGCTGCTATGTATTCCCTGTCCTTTTCCGAAAGTAGGTCAAATGATGTGTCATATGTCGCCCATTATTTATGACATAGGAAAATATAGGTTATTTATTCATGAGGGTGGACTTTTATTTTAGTAGATCATCGAAGGAAGAAGAGAGAGAGAGAGAGGTTCCTATATATTATAGGGAGACTTTTATTTACAAAGGAGGTTGAGAAGATTAAAAATTTAAAATGTCCCGTATTTAGGGAGTAAGGTGTTACTCTAATTTGTGTTCCTTAGTATGCTCACCACAGATTGAATGCCATGGTGCCATGTTGGGACCAATTTAGAATTTTGCAAGGGGGAGGGAGGAAAAGGGACCTTATTAACTATTCTGAAGGCCTACAAGTATCTTTTGTTCTATCGGCTTCCTTGTTTCAATTTTCTTGTTCGTGGGCATGTGCATTGTAAATAATTGTACTGATCATTCAGTTATGTTCAGGCTGTTCCTAATGAGGCATCCAAGCTAATTGAGTTCCAAGATGTTGTGAAATGTACGACTGAATTTGAGAACACCCTTAGGAACATGCTGTTTATTTCACATGACAAAAGGGATGGCAAGTTGACCCAGTTTGTTGATGACGTTGAAGTTCATTTCGCTGTAAGAAAGAGAAATGAAATCTTGGTGAAAGCAAGAAACTTTCTTGTGCAATACGATTACATCAATCCTCTCGTGAGTTTCTTTGATCAAATCACTGTTTCCATGTGTAAATTACTGGGCAGGATAATATGGGATTCATCTTAGAAAACATATTAAAGAAGCTTATCATTTCAGGCATCACATGATCGAGAAGAATCTGTTGTTGGTTTACTTTTCCTGCCAGAGAAGTGTTTTATATCTAAATCAGCACTTCAATTAATGAAGCTGATTCATGGAGCCCTGAAGGTATGCTTGGTCCCACATTCTTTCTGTTGTTTCTCAAGATTCTCTAGAGTACTTGTATTAATTTGACATGGACTTATTGTTACTTATCACAACCACCTTTCTGTGCAAATGCTATCTCCTAATTATCAGTATTCGGCTGTTATAAAAATTAAGTCTGGATTTGATGTACATCCATATTTGCTATTGAATAACCAGTGCAGGATGCTTGTTTGTCATCCACAAGAGTTGCAAAGGAGTTATGCTATGCTGCTAGGGATGCCTTACTCTTGTACAAGGCTATTGTGCCAGTTCAGGTTTGTGCATATGCAAATTAACCAAATATCTAGAGATGATAATATCTGTTCAATCATGTGTATTGGCAATCCAGACTCCAGAGAGTAATGCCAATTAATGTCCATCATATTTTGAGCATTAACTGATGACTATATTTTTTTATTATGATGTTATCTTCAGGTATACATGCAGTAATTTGTTTTTCCATTTTATTTTTTGGCATGCCACTGATATAAAGAGTATTTCATAGCAAGGGTCTATGCTTTATATCACTATCAGTTTTTAGAGAAAGGCAAACTTACTAGAAATAAAGTTCAATTTAATATGTATGCTGCATGATTCCTTAGTGTGTGCTGTTTACATAAACTAAAAACTACACCTTTAATAGATGAGAATGCAGAGGAAATAATTTTTAGTTTGACTACAATATGGCACTTGTTGAAGTCTTCATGACATGCCTGGTTTAGCAAACTGTTTCATGTGATGTAGCTAATGCTGATATTCAGTAGATGGTAGCACTGTGAAGATTAGAATTTCCATATGCTCCTCCTGGCATTGTGGAATTGATGCACTTATATGGTTTATAATATTTTAGGTCATTCAAGAACATTAAAACTGTTTGCAATGATTTTGTTGTTGCTTTTTGTTATGGTATAACCTCCCTTTATTAGATCAAACCATATTCTGTTGTACTGACAATGTCCTAGACTGGGAAGCTAACCGGCAGCAGAGGGTGGGAGAGTAAAGAAGATAAATGAGATAATAGTGTAATTATTATTGATTATCTTTAAGTCATTTCTGAGCCTAGAGTGGGCCCTAACAAGTAACAAGTCCATATAAACAAAATCTAAATTGAGAATCATGTGAATTGACTGAAGATAAACCTAAGCAAAAGGTAAGGAGCTGGCTGACTTATCTGTCATGCTGCAGCTCCCGGTGATGGCATGATTCTCATAGTACCATAGTAATTGAACTTTGGGACTAATTTCTTTTTGGTCTTCTGAAGCTAGAGAAGCAACTTGATAGTATCAATCAGGTGGCTGCCATTATTCACAATGACTTCTACTATTTGTCCCAAGAAATTCTTGGTCTTGCATTTGAGGTTTGTGGATCCTACTCTCTGTTGCTTACTATTATTATTCACCCTTGATATGTTGATATTTGAGAGTATATTTTCTATAATCCTTCATATGAGAACATAGATTTGGCATATGAAGTGTGTACTGTCTCCACTCTTTATTATTATGAACTACACATTATTGTATTGTCTCTATCGGTCAATCGTACACCATTCTTTGATTGTTATTGGAAAGCATTTTGTGTGTTTTTTCTTTGTTAAAATCAAACTATTTGCATGCCCTCCAGGCTACCTTCTTTCCTGTTCTTGGTTTGAACTAGCATTCTATAAGATGCAAGTAGCCTAAGTCATATGATCAATGTTTTTGCATCCTGGATTGGTATTATTGTATGATTCTGCCTAAATAAATAAAAAAGACCAAATCACAAATTCCTGCACCTTTATTTACTCTTTCGGGCAAGGGCAATCTAACTGAATTATTTTCCTTTTCCTTTTGACCTAATATATATAATGGAAATGCATTCTTACTGACCTTTCTTGATATTTTTCCCCAGTACCGTGCAGATTTTTCTAGTGACCTACAGAAATTAGTTGTTTTTGTGGATTTAGCCCCAACCTTCTCCCAGATGGCAGATGGTGTACTGACAAGGCAAATGCAGCTTGTTACTGCAAACTTGATCGAGGTATTTGCTTATCCCTTTTATTTTCGGAAGTGCACAGGTGTTGAAAGAGTGAAGGCTCGGGACAATAGTAAAACGTCAAAAATGGTTTGAGAACATACAATTGAAGTTCCTAATTAATTCGTTAAATTACATTCAGGCTATAGATGGCGCTGATGGTTTTCAGAACACACACCAACCTCAGCATTATGAATCAGCAAAATTTAGTATTGAGCAGGTATGTTTCATTGCAAAGGGCATCTGTTACTTGAAGGTTGAAGCATGTAGTAGTGGTGAAAAACTTAGGTCAGTTACTTGTAGTAATTTTAGAATGGTCAACCATAAAACAGGAATTTCTTGACATCTTGTTGATGATCTGCAATAAAATCACAATTGTCCTCTTTTATATACGGCAAAATCTTCAACTGGGATCAGTTTCAACTTGTCAACTGTCTTGAACTCTTGATTCTTCCTCAAAACTAGTTGTCTTGATTCTTCGTCAAATTTGAGTTACAAATTATAGGTCATACTTCTACACATTAATGTACTATGATATATATTGTTTTCCATTCAGGTTGTGTTCATTTTAGAAAAATTACACATTATGTGGGAATCGATACTCCCAAGATCAACCTATAGGAGAAGTATGTGTCACATCCTTGGATCTGTCTTTTCTAGAATTACTACAGATATGCTTCTAATAGATGACATGGCAGCAGAGGAGACATTACAGGTGATTTGTATTCTCCTTGAAAGGTCTGAGCACATCATTCTCTATGTTTATTAATACGTGTGATATGCTTACAGCTGCAAGGTCTTATCCATTTGGCTCTTGAAAACCTCTCCTCACTATTTCTGTCCCTGGTTGAGAACGAGTTCTTGGACCATCATACTTGGATTCAGCTGGATGAGATTGTACCACCTTTAAAGAAGTTCCGGAAGCTTGCAGGTACACTTCACGTCATTATGAATTCTTTTATTATATGTTTAACAACAGACGTACATCTTGTGCCCCATAATATAATACTGAAGAGAATAATGTTAATCAGAGCTGCTTGATATGTCACTGAAGTCCATCACGGCTTCTTGGGAAAGCAGGGAGCTAGCGAACTGTGGTTTCACATCATCCGAGGTTAGCAAGTAATCTGAGCTACATTTTAAGTTTGAAGTGTAGTCTACACTCTGTTGCCGATGATTACATGTCCAAACCATGAGCTTTTGTGCTTGCACTAGATAAATGCCCCCGTACTTTTGGAACACGGTGTCCTTATTTAAGAGCATCTTCCGAAGCTCTAGAAAGCCCTCTTCTCTAAATTTTTAGTTTTAGAATTGTTAGAGTGTTGTGTGTGTGTGGGGCCCCTGGTGTGTGGGCCCCTCCTGTAAGGCTCCCCTTTTATCCTCCCTACCCAAGGGAGAGGAATCTATCCATCTCTTCCTACATGGTATCAGAGCCTTAGGCTCCTCTTCTCCCCTGCCACCGGCGCCGCTGCCGTCGCCTCCATGGCCGTCGCGCCGGCGTGCTCCACCACCTTCTCCTTCTCCTCCTCCTCCCCTTTTCGTGGGCTGGGTTCCGGCACCATGGCCGGATCCGCCCCTCTCCCGACCGGATCCGCCGCCGGGGCGGCCGGATCTGCCGCCGCCGGCTTCCCCCCGCCGGGTTCCGCCGCCACCGGCCTTCCCCCGTCCTCCCTCGACGCCGGAGCCCCTCTCCCGCCCGGATCCGCCGCCGGGGCGGCCCGATCCGGCGCCGCCGTGCTCCCCCCGCCCTTCCTCGACACCGGCGCCCCTCTCCCGCCCGGATCCGCCGCCGGGGCGGCCCGATCCGGCGCCACCGGGCTCCCCCCGCCCTGCCTCGACGCCGGCGGGGCCGGATCCGCCGCTGCCGGCCTCCCCCCGTGCTATTTCGCCGCCGGCCCGCCCGGACCCGACGCCGGGGCGGCCGGATCTGCCGCCCCCGGCCCTCCCCTGACCACTACAGTGCCGCCCCCCCTCCTCCCCGCCACGGCCATGCAGGGGCCAACCATGGGGGGGCCCCCTCCTGCTGCTGCCGGCCTCGACGGCCTCTCCCAGGCCCCGGGGGCGCCGCCCCCCTCCCCCGCGCCACGGCCATGCTCTGGCCGACCATGGGGGGGCCCTCCTACTGCCGCCAGCGCTGCCGTCGTCGGTGCTGCCGTCACCGCCACCATGACCGGCGTGCTCCCCTTCCCCTTCGGCCTGGCCCCCTCCCTGGCCGCCGACGCCGCGCGCCCCTCCATGGCCGCCGCCGCAGGGATCCCCTCCGCCGCCGCCGGGCGCCCCTCCCCCTTCGGCCTGGCCGCCTCCATGGACGTTGTCGCCGCTGCGCCCCCCTCCATGGCCGCCGCCGGCACCTACCTAGCTGCCGGCCCCTTCATGGCTGCCCCTGTCGGGCCCTCCTTGGCTGCAGCCACCTCCCTGGCCGCCGCCACCGGCCACCCCTCCATGGCCGCCAGGGCTGCCCTCCCGTGCCGATTTGGCGCCGCCGGTCTCCCCGCCACTTCTTCCATGTGGCCCGGGCAGTTTCCTGATGGGGCTCCTTTGTCGTCCCCAGCACCAGCGGCCTTGCTCACCGGGCCGGCTCACCACCTGTTGTCTCTGCCCTTGGCTCCACCGGTGTTGCACTCACCGCCTCCGGGTTGGGCACCGTGGTCCAGTGGGTGGGACCAGGCGGCTTGCATGCTATCCTCTTGCCCACCGCCCACTTCCATGGACTGGGTGGCCGACTCGGGAGCCTCCTTCCATGTCACTCCGCACGTCGATCTTCTTTCTTCCACAAGGCCGCCACACCCATCGTACCCCTCTTCCATCCTGGTTGGCAATGGGTCCTCTCTTCCGGTCACCTCTGTGGGTGATGCGGCTCCATGTGGTTCTTTCTGTCTTCCCAACGTTCTTGTTGCCCCGGGTATTGTTCAAAATCTTCTTTCTATTCGTCAATTCACCTCTGACAACTCCTGTTCCGTTGAGTTTGACCCTTGCGGGTTGACGGTGAAGGATTTGGCAACACGACGGCCTCTTCTCCGTTGTGATAGCACTGGCCCTCTCTACACCCTTCGCCTTCCGCCCTTCGCTGCCCCTCCTTTGGCCTCCCCTACGCCCGTGCTTGCTGCCATCACTTCCTCCACTCTCTGGCACCGCCGGCTTGGTCACCCCGGCGTTGACGTTTTGACTAAGCTCAGTAGTACCCCCTCTATCTCTTGTTCTAGGGATGCTAGTGAGCATATTTGTCATGCGTGCCAGTTAGGTCGTCATACCCGTTTACCTTTCCCTGTCTCTTCCTCACATGCCGCTCGACCTTTTGATCTCATTCATTGTGACTTGTGGACATCCCCGATCCCGAGTATTTCTGGCTTTAAATACTATTTGGTGGTTCTTGATGATTTCACTCACTATTCTTGGACCTTTCCCTTGCGGTCCAAGTCTGATACCTTTCCCTCTCTCTCTCACTACTTTGCGTGGGTGTCCACTCAGTTCGGTGTCATCATCAAGGCGGTCCAGTGTGATAACGGGCGTGAGTTTGACAACTCTGCTTCTCGGGCTTTCTTCCTCTCGAAGGGAGTCCAATTGCGCATGTCGTGCCCCTATACCTCCCCTCAGAACGGCAAGGCTGAGCGCATGATTCGTACCACTAACAATGTTATGCGCTCCATGCTCTTTCAGGCTTCGGCTCCCGCTCGCTTCTGGGCTGAGAGCCTCCTTACTGCCACCTATCTCCTCAATCACCTGCCTTCTAAGGCCACGTGCGCTCCCACCCCTCACCATGCCTTGTTTGGTACTCCTCCTTCCTACTCTCACCTTCGTGTTTTCGGGTGCGCTTGCTATCCCAACACCTCCGCCACGGCTCCTCACAAGCTTGCGCCCCGCTCGACCCTTTGTGTGTTTCTCGGCTACTCCCCCGATCATAAGGGGTACCGTTGCTTTGACCTCTCTTCTCGTCGTGTTCTTATTTCACGACATGTCATCTTCGCCGAGTCAGTCTTTCCTTTCTCCGTCGACTCCACCCCCGCCACTAGCCTTGAGTTGGACTCCCTGTTTTCTACTGACCCGGTGGTTCAGCCACCTTTGTCTTCTGCAGGTGCAACCCCAGCTGTTCCGGTGGCTCTCCCGCCAGCTGACGAGCCATGTGTGGCAGCGGAGCTGCCCGCCGTGCCGCCCGCGGCCCCTGTGCCCCCGGTTGTGCCACGTGCGGCCCCCGTACCCCCGGCTGTGCCTCGTGCGGCCACTCCTCACCAGCCGGCGTGGCCCTCCGTGCCATGCGCGGCCCCGCCGTCCTCGTCCGTGCAGCACGCGGCCCCGTCCCTGTCGCCTCCTGTGCCCGGGGTTGGCCCGATGTTGCCGTCGGCGCCGTGTTCCACCCCGGACACGGCCTCGGCCGTGCCCCGTGTCCCCGCGACACCTGCCGCGCCACGCGCGGCCCCAGCATCTTCTTCCCGCTACGCCGACCCTGTTCGGGTCTACCAGCGCCGCCCGACGGGGGTTGCACCGGCCTGCTCTCCGCGCCGAGCCGCCGGTGTACCACCCGCCCCTTCTCCACCGCGATCCCCGCCACACTCACCCAATGGTGACTCGGCGGGCTGCGGGGGTCCTCCGTCCAGTTGACCGCCTGGTCCTCTCCGCCGCTACGGCGCCGCCAGTCTCTCCCATACCCTCCACTGTTCGTGGCGCCCTGGCGGATCCTCACTGGCGCCACGCGATGGAGGAAGAATATGCAGCCCTTTTGGCCAATCAGACCTGGGAACTGGTGCCTCGCCCCTCTGGCTGCAATGTGGTCACCGGCAAGTGGATCTGGACACATAAACGCAAGGCAGATGGCTCGCTGGATCGCTACAAGGCTCGTTGGGTCCTTCGGGGTTTCACCCAGCGCCCTGGAGTTGACTATGATGAGACCTTCAGCCCGGTGGTGAAGCCTGCGACTGTTCGGACCGTGCTCTCCCTGGCTCTCTCGAGGTCCTGGCCAGTTCACCAGCTTGATGTGAAGAATGCCTTCCTCCATGGCACCTTGACGGAGACTGTGTACTGCAGCCAGCCTGCGGGTTTCGTGGATCCTGCTCACCCTGAGCGTGTTTGCCGGCTCAACAAGTCTCTGTATGGTCTGAAGCAGGCTCCTCGGGCTTGGTACAGTCGGTTCGCCTCCTTCCTGGTGTCTGTGGGGTTCAGCGAAGCCAAGAGTGACACTTCTTTGTTTGTACTCCACCGCGGTGCTGACTCAGCCTACTTGCTGCTTTATGTGGATGACATTATTCTCACTGCGTCCAGCCAGTCTCTACTTCAGCGGATTGTCTCCTCGTTGCAGCAGGAGTTTGCCATGAAGGACCTTGGTGTCCTCCATCACTTCTTGGGAGTGACAGTGGAACACCGCCCTGATGGCCTCTTCCTTCACCAGCGCCAGTACGCCTTGGATGTCCTTCAACGCGCAGGGATGACTGACTGCAAGCCCTGTGCCACTCCAGTCGATGCTCAGTCCAAGATTTCCGGTACAAAGGGCACACCAGTGGATGATCCCACTGCCTACCGCAGCATTGCTGGCGCCCTTCAGTACCTCACTTTCACTCGGCCGGATATCTCCTATGCGGTGCAGCAGGTGTGCCTTCACATGCACGACCCCAGGGACCCGCACCTTACCGCTATGAAGCGGATTCTCCGCTATCTGCGCGGCTCCCTCGACTTTGGGCTTCACCTTCGGCGCTCTCCTGTTGCTGACCTCGTGGTTTACACTGACGCCGACTGGGCGGGCTGCCCAGACACGCGTCGCTCCACCTCCGGCTATGCCGTCTTCCTTGGTGGCAACCTCGTGTCTTGGTCCTCCAAGCGGCAGCCGGTTGTCTCCCGCTCCAGTGCCGAGGCTGAGTACCGAGCTGTTGCCAATGGGGTGGCCGAGGCATCCTGGCTCCGGCAGCTCCTCGGGGAGCTCCATTGCCCCCTCGCCAGGAGTACGTTGGTCTACTGCGACAATGTCAGCGCCGTCTACCTCTCCACCAACCCCGTCCAGCACCAACGCACCAAGCATGTGGAAATTGACCTCCACTTCGTTCGTGATCGTGTCGCCGTGGGAGCTGTCCGTGTCCTACATGTGCCTACCACCTCCCAGTTCGCCGACATCTTCACCAAAGGCTTGCCTTCCTCCACCTTCTCCGAGTTCCGCTCCAGTCTCAACATCCGCTGCGCCGGAGTTTCGACTGCGGGGGGGTGTTAGAGTGTTGTGTGTGTGTGGGGCCCCTGGTGTGTGGGCCCCTCCTGTAAGGCTCCCCTTTTATCCTCCCTACCCAAGGGAGAGGAATCTATCCATCTCTTCCTACAAGAATTAAAAAAATCAGCTCCAACTGATACTTTGACTCTCAAAAATAAAGGATCTCTAAAATTAATTCTTTCGCTCTCTATTTTTAAGGAGCATAAATTTAGAGACTCTGTTAGAGGAAAACATATTTAAAGTGATTTGCATTCTAAATGTTTGTTTGGAAAAGCTTCTGATAGCTAGAGATTTTTAGTAGCTAGCTAGTTTGAGTAGCTGGATAGTCTGAGTATTAGCTGATGAGAATCTGAAAAAGTTTCTAGATTCCGCAGTTACTGATTCTCACAATTCTCACAATTTGAACTAGAATTTAGACCATTTGTTTTAGCTCTAGATTCTAGAAGTTCCCCTAGACAAGACCTAAAAATGAATCCCAAAACGATATATAGGGAGTCAATTTTTTAAGCCACTTGGAGATGCTCTAAATTCTGTATTAAGATGACATTGTTTTTCATGTTGGACAAATCGTCTAAAACTGAGATATACCTAGTGTTGATTTTAATAAATCTGCTTGCTTTGTGCAGGTGCAAAATTTTGTCAAAGCTATATTCGCGGACTCTCCTCTGAGGAAGGAGTGCCTATTGTGGATTGCTAGGGCACCAATCAATAATGCATAATCATCAATTTGTTCTTCTCCGATTCATTAGATCTGTTTATGGTGGAGCTTAGCATTTAATATTATGAATAGTATGGACCATGGGGTTTCACCTGTGGTTACAATATACAGACGCATCTGTATATTATGGCAGCACAACATTGCAATAGACTAATGGAACACAAGAGTTCATCTGCAGTGAAGTAGATGTGCCCATCTCCGATCTACTAGTTTGCCAATTTTGAATTCAATATTCTAATCAAAGCACTTTTGAGTATATAAAGAATTATCAAGAGTAAATGGCACTTTGCACTGGATTAGAGTGTATCACGCTTCACTTTGCACTAGATTTATCATATATTTTCGCTTTATACCAGGATGCATTGAGATAAGTTTCACTTCACACCATGATGCATCATCAAACTTATACAATTTCCATAAGTTTTTTATGTAATATGAATGAAACTCGATGAAACATGATCTAAATTTAAGAAGTCTCATAAGTTTGACCTAAAATTTATAAGTCTTTTCAATGATTTCATGGTGACATCTCAAGCATGAACATGATCTAGTAGATATTCTAAACTTCACACATGGCACATGGAGCAGTTTCCATCCGTTTAGATTTAGCCACACAAACACTAAGCAGTTTCCATCTGTAGGGTAATACCGTATTTTCTGTTTTACCTCTCTCCTAATATAGTAATAGGAATGGTATATATGGATGCAAAAGTTAACAACATTAAAATTCTCTGTAAATTTTAAATTTGCGATGACATGTATAAGCTCAACTCATGTTTATGTGCAATGGCATCTATCAAATTTTCTCAATTATAAATAGTTACACCTTATCTTCATGAGGGTAGCAATAGGGATATTTTTTTGGTAGAGAGAGATCTCCCCTCACTAGTCAAATTTTCCTAACTCATAATCTCATGCTTAGCTTGGAGGATAATTTCTCTATTTTCATTCTCATCAAATTGACGGTATCTATTGGAAATAAAACCTCCATAAACCGTCCGTTAGATGGAGTTTGGTGTCATAAACCATCCGTTAAATAGAGTTTGATGACTAAGATAAGTGTAGTGGCCCTTAAGCATTGGCGAACTTCTACAACGTGGTGACTGACACTTTGGCCCATATGTCATAGACTATCAGATCTGATAAAGAACGAGAACTTAGAACATTTCATTTTATTTGACATAATAATTATTTTATCTGATTATCTACGTGAAAATAAGTTTTTTTTTGTTCCTGTCCCTAATCCGCACTATAAACCCACAAAGGGCAAACGCGCAAAAAAATTGAAGAAAAACGTATTTCGTCCATAAACCCTCGTATCGATCGTCTACTCTCATCCTTTTCCGTTTTCCGCCCACCATCCAAACACCCCCACCTCATCAGCGTCTCCGGCGGAGGCACGGCCGGCGTCGCCTCACCGGCGCACGGTGTGGACGGCTTCCACTCTGTCCTACCCTTCTCCCCCCTGTGCGGTCTCCTCGTGCGCACGGTGGCGACGCGGCCGGCCTCCTTGCATTTCCACCGGCCCCCATCCCGGCTCGGATCGAACTGAAGGTATTCAGTTCTTCTCTCGTAGCTCACCCTCCCTCCTCCGAGCTGCTTCGTAAGCCGGAGTGGCGCAGATGAAGCACTAATACTCTAATAGCGGCTTGCTCCCAACAAATTTGGGGGGGTTTCAGGTCGAACCCTGCATTGGCCACAATGGCTCTGACGCTTCTCCGAGGGATCCGAACACCAACGTTGTTTAGAAGGAATGCCGGGCTGTTCTTTACCACCATACATCCTCCGCTATCCAGCTTCACGACTAGAGCGGAGAGTGTCCAGGCTACCGAATCCAAAGCAGCGCCAAAATCGATTCAACTGGCGACCAAGGAGGCGGCGGAGCATAAGACGCAAGGTTTTGAAGCCGTGATCGGAATCGAGACCCATGTCCAGCTCTCGACCGTCACAAAGGCATTTTGCTCCTGCCCGTACAACTACGGTTCGCAGCCGAACAGCACTGTCTGCCCAACCTGCATGGGGCACCCTGGGACACTGCCTGTTCTGAATGCAAAGGTTGTTGAATGCGCTGTAAAGCTGGGCCTCGCTCTCAATTGTGAGATCTCAATGACATCCAAGTTTGATCGGAAGCAGTACTTCTACCCGGACCTGCCCAAAGGGTACCAGATTTCACAGTTTGACATTCCCATTGCCAAGGAGGGTTACCTTGATTTGGATCTTCCAGTGGAGTTTGGCGGTGGTCACAGGAGATTTGGTGTCACAAGGGTGCATATGGAAGAAGATGCTGGCAAGCTGCTTCACTCTGAATCCGGGAGTTACTCACAGGTTTTCCTTGCTGCCCCAGTATTGAATAATTTCCATGGATTTTGTACTCTGTTAAGTTGTCATGCTATTCTGATATGCCACGAAATGTCTCTGAAGCTTAGAAATTTTTTAGCATTTACCACAGTGTAATAGTAAAATGTCTAAATCAATGCATTGATAAATGAAAGATGGGAAATGAGGGAAGTTATTTCCTCATGAAAAGAGTTGTCTCAAACCTCTGGCTATATGTAATCTGAATCTAGTGAGACAAAAGATTTGATTTCTTATAAAATTTACACGATAAGGTACATATACTGTTAAATATAAACCCTTCATAAATCTTGACAGAAAATTCAAGAAAACGAAACATGTTTGGCATAAAAAACAATGTAATAGCTCATTAAAGCAATTACTACACATTTAAATTGATTAATCAGTGGTTTCTATTCTGATTGGCTAGGTTGACTTAAATAGGGCTGGTGTTCCTTTGCTTGAAATTGTCTCAGAGCCTGATATGAGAACAGGGATAGAGGCTGCTGAGTATGGTGCTGAGATACAAAGGCTTGTTAGGTACTTGGGAGTGAGTAATGGTAACATGCAGGAAGGTTCCCTTCGGTGTGATGTCAATGTTTCTGTTCGACCAGTTGGACAATCAAAATTTGGTACAAAGGTAATGATGAAAGCTTTAGAACTTTCCAAATTGACTGTTATGCTATGTGCCATGTTGACAATAATTGCCATCGATTTCATGATCTTATGGTCCACCAGTACACAAACTTATGTAAATAACACATGTAGTAGATCCTACATTAGAGTGACAATCTATCTCTTTCAAATGATGGAATCACATTATGTTTAAAAATGAAAAATATGATGGATTATCATGTTTCCAATCCTGCATGCAAAAATTACAACCTGTGCTAACTATATTGGGAGCATACATAATACAATCTAGCCATTTGGTGAAATGCCTGAAATCTCTGTGGATGCTTGTTAATTCTGTTTGTGAGAATTATATGTTTTCCTTTTGCTTCTAAAACATGCCTTGAAGAAAAGTGGCCAATGGCATTCACCATGAAACTTTAAGAAAAACATGAATACTATTCCCTCAGTCCCAAAATATAAGCACTGCTGGAGTTTTTCACAAGGATTAAGGAGAGGTGAAATTAAATGAGGGATGGTTGTGATTGGTTGAGATGAGGAGGTATGTGGAAATTTTAAATGAGAGATGGTTGTGATTGGTTAAAATGAGGGAGTAGGTGGACAAGTAGCTGTGTTTTCAGACAAAATTTAAATGCTAGAAATAAATAGCTATTTTTGGGATGAGTGAGTACAATGGAACTGTTTTCAAAGAGCAAACAGTTTCTTGCACCATTACTAGTTGTTTGTCTCAGTATTCGAAGGGGCAATAAATTCAAGTGTGTATTATTTACTATTTTTGTGGCATCACATGCTTCTTTCAATCCTGCCAGGTTGAAATAAAGAATATGAACTCATTTTCTGCGATAAATAGGGCGATAGATTATGAGATCTCCCGACAGATAGTTCTTCACAAAGAAGGCCAGGCTGATCAAATTGTACAAGAAACCCGCCTGTGGGATGAATCTTCTCAGGTTACTGTGTCTCACCTTGTTAACTTGTGTTCATGCCCATTGTCCTTTTGCTACCATTTCTAAACTATTTTCTTTATTATTTATCTGTATCCTCAGAAAACTTTTACAATGCGAAAAAAGGAGGGACTTGCTGATTACAGATATTTCCCTGAGCCTGATCTTCCTGAAATTGTTCTTACTAGCGACTATATTGATGAAATACATAAGTCAATGCCAGAGCTTCCAGAAGCAAAGCGTAGGCGCTATGAGAATATGGGACTCAGCATGCAAGACGTTCTTTTCCTTGCTAATGACGATAATGTAATCATCTTCTTTATTGTTTTCCTTTCCTCTTTCCATGGATGTGGATATTTGCCAAGTTAATTAGAAGTCTCTCTATTTTAAACCAGTAGGAACTGATCTTGATCTGGCTCTTTATCGAAATGATTTATTCATCATGCTTAAGATTGGTCCATATATGTTATTGGATTGCATGATCACCTAGCCTTCTGTTTGTTGTGCATGAAAAAGTACTTTCAGTTTCTTCTGTTTGTTGTTCACACTAGCTTTGCCAACCTAATCAGTGTATGCTCCTCCCAGGTTGCTCGATTCTTTGATTCTACCCTTGAGCATGATGCTGATGCAAAGCTGGCTGCCAACTGGATCATGGGTGACATTGCTGCTTATTTGAAAAATGAAAAACTTTCCATTGATGAAATTAAATTAACACCTCTGGAGCTTTCTGAACTGATCGCATCTATAAAAAATGGAACTATCAGTGGGAAGATTGGCAAGGAGGTAGATTTGTCTAACTTACTCTATTCCTTCCTTCTGACTGAATATGAAGGCGGAACTTTGAGTTTTGACAGTTTCTTCATATTTTTTGACCTGGAATTTGCACAAAAATAAACTTTAGCGCAATAGTTAGCATCACATGCCTTCATAATCTGTATTTTTTTCTGGTTTAACCACCATTGTTCAGTGTTGGATAATACCATCTCCCTAAATCTGTCCTTGCAGATTCTTATTGAACTCATTGCCAAAGGTGGAACTGTCAAATCTGTGATAGAGGAGAAAGATTTGGTTCAGGTAACTGTAGTCACCTTGCTTAATTTTCAAAACCATAGTAACTGCCTAATATTCGCCATTCCAAATAAGTGTCCAGTCTCCACTGTGCAGAGTGCAGTCAAGATATACTCATGTGCCAGCTTTGAGATTTCTGTTCCCTCTGTCCTTTTTCTTCCTTTGATCTTGCTATATAAATGCAGTATGGACATCAAAGTCATTTAGCTATTTAATTATTGCAGAGAAGTCTAAAACAACTTTTATTTCGTATTGGAGGTAGGAGGAGGAGGAAACTATAAATGCATATGCCTGTTGTGTCATGTTGATTTCATCTGTTCTTTTCTTCACTTCACCATTTTTGTATTGTTATGAGACATTTCTCGCAGAGTCATCCCATGGTCTAATTTAATTGACACAATTTCATTATTTTGTTTTCTGATTGAGTTTTTGAAGTGAAAAATTGTTTAACTGGAAATGGCAGATAGCAGATCCTGTAGCAATCGAGGCAATGGTAGATCAAGCATTAGCTGATAATCCAAAGCAGCTTGAGCAGTATCGGGCTGGGAAAACTAAATTGCAAGGATTTTTTGCTGGCCAGGTTTGTCAGTTTTGAATGTTGCGCTCCCCTTGGTGCATGTGTTTGCCCCAACAATTTAAGAGAGCTAATCAAATTATTTCAATCGGTTCCAGGTGATGAAAGCATCAAAGGGTAAAGCCAACCCGGTTTTGTTGAACAAAATCCTCGGTGAGAAGTTAAATGCCAATAGTTGAGGTTGTGTTAGTGACCCCTGGAGACTCATCTTACATTCCATGAAGAGTGGACAATTGGATGAAAAATATTGTTTTTTAATGATGAAATATCAGTTAACTCGGTAGATGTAAATGTTACTTTGTGAATTTATTTTTTCCCCCAAAAGAGCTCCGGTTTACGTAATACAAAGATGAAATACCACCACTGTTCGAAAATATAAGTTGCCTATGTTTTCGAGTCAACAATTGTATCTTATGACTAATAATTAAATTGATAGTATTTATGTTTAGTGCGATGTATGTTATATAGTTTGATTGATATTTGAAATTGCTTTCATTCTTAATAGTTTGTAATGTTATATAGTAAAAGTAACTAATGATCAATATTCTATATTGAAGACTACTTAAAAACCTTGTATGCCTTATATTTCAGAATGAATGTAGTATACTAGTATCTATGTATCCAAGCTGGTATTGTTAATTTTGATTAACAATTCTAGTTTCTTTTATGCCGAAACAGTTTCATGTTTAGTCCTTATAACCTGTAAGCTGTTGATGAAAACTGTGGATTTGGTACATCTCGATGCAACATTAGATATTCTGCATTTCATTCATCATTTGGACGACTTAGGGGGTTAAAGTTTAGTTTTTGTCACATCGGATGTTAATTAGAAAGACTAAACATGAGCTAATTATAAAACTAATTGCAGAACCCATAGGCTAATTCGCGAGACAAATTTATTAAGCCTAATTAATCAATCATTAACACATTTTTACTGTAGCACCACATTGTCAAATCATGATCTAATTAGACTTAATAGATTCGTCTCGCGAATTAATTTAGGTAGTTTAGGGGTTTTAAAACTATTTTTATAATTAGATCATATCTAGTACTTCTAATTAGTATCCAAGGGCTAAAATTTAGCAGCCAAAAAGACCCTTGAACTTGAAATGGAGAACGGGAGGGTGATATCACGTCATATTGTACTTTTTTAGATTACACAGCAATATGGCAGCAGATATTTAGTGACGGGTACAATGTAACATTACAACAAAATATCACTGCTTCGATTCTGGGTTAAATCAGACAAACTCTTCAGCTGTTAATCATGTTACCAAACTGCAGCACATCACAGCTAGCTGCAGCTACAACTATATTTACATTTTACAACATCAGGAAAACTGTGATGTTAGTGCATACAATGAGAAAATGACCCTGGCTAATCCTCGTTGTCATAGTCCTCATCCTCATCGACTTGCACCGTAAGATGTCCAAAGCCAGATGGTCCGACAACAATGTTTCCGATGGAGCCTGGCATAGGCCAATCTAGCTGATGGTCATTTTTCGTTTCTTCCACCTTTGAATTTGCAGCTGGTATCACTGCTGGTGGGGCTTCTGCAGGAGGATGTGTGCTTTGGGCTATGCTCTCATTGCCATGGATGGTCTCTGGAACTGCATCATCTCCGGGTAAGGCTTCACCTAACATGCTGCTCTCATCCTCGAATTGTACATAACCAACTTCCTTTCTCTTGGTGGGTGGTCGTCCCCGCCCTCGACCTCGACCTCTCCCACGTCCTCTGGGACTGATATTTGAACTTCTTATGGCCTGCAAAAGCAATTATTCTGTTACCAACTCGCCTATCATGAAAACTCATGTGATATATGATGAGGCATACCATTTCATGTGATATATGATGAGGCATACCATTTTGCTCGATCGAGATTCCTCATTCTCTGGGTCACTTCCATTTGACAGTGCTTTTCTGAAAAATGAATTTCAAGAATTAATAAGGTGCACGTAGGCATGTAGCTACAGTGCGAGTCATGCAGTGCCATTTGCATTATGCAAATTTACCTTCTTCTGGGTAATGCTTTGTCATCTCCACAAGAGTCAGTGCCACCAAGGTCAGGTACCTTGCTGACAACCTCAGTTAGGAAGTCAAAAGAATTGTACCTCCTCACACATTGCTTTCTGAAATATAAAAGAATATTAGTCACTTAGAGACAAAACTGAAATAGCCAACAAAAACTAATTGTGCAGACAATTTGCAGAGAAGACAAAAGGTCTTTCACTTCTCTAGATAACAAAGATCAAAACCAAACACTGAGTAAAGAACAGACTAAGAAGAAAACTAAATAACTCGTCTGTATAGACCTCAATAAAAGTTCAATTTGAAGATGAAACCATAAGAAAAAGATTGACAGACATATTTAGACCGATAAGCAGGATCAGATCCTAAAGGTCAGTATAAGTACCACAATATTATCAACTTCCAGTGAAAATCATATATCGGTTCAAATTGGTTAAAATGACATTTTCTTTATTATTTTATTTTAATACTCAGATTTGAAGTGTATTAATTTGCTGAAAAGACAGTCATTAGTTCAGTGTAATTGTCTAATTGACTTCTTATACAATATAACCAGACTTGATGAATGAAAATTACAGTAGAGAAATTCATCCTTCATTCTAATTCATCAAAGACACTATTATACCTCTATGAAACAACACATTTACGAACTTTTTACAGGTCCCAAAAACATGAAAGGATACAGTACATCGCTCCATAAAAGCACAAAATCATAATAATAATAATAATCTTAAAAAGGCACTGGTAAAGAACTCACAGGTGGAAGGAATTCAATGTCTTTGCACCACTTTGAAGTGTAATTTCGTAAGTTCGGTCAATTAAATCTTGCAAAAACAATTCAAGGGCCCTTGCTGCATGTAAACAATAAATTCAGAATGTTAGTCACTCAGGTTGTAAGCTTTATCGTGGATTAACTGTAACATATGTAAAAAGCAATTATGCCCAAAAAGATACAACGTAACCAAAAAAAGACCAAACACATATTGTCATATACTCCCTCGGTTCCTATATACCTGGCGTATTAGTGTTTTTGTTAAAACCAATAAGGCCAACAGCAATTGTTTTTTGGACGGAAGTACCCTCCCGCGTATTTGTGGCTTAAATACAATCGCAGCTGAACTGTCTTCTGCATGCATGCATTTACTCATGCGCACAACTCCTAGTCCTTCTGCATGCAGATGATCACCTGCATGCAAAGCTTAGGCGCCAGCTAACGAAGGGTCATATGAGTTAATTCTTGAGGGGTAATACTGGAAGCTTAATCACTAAAAGCTTAGGCGCCAGCTAATATGGAATTTTCATGTGAAAGTTGCATGCCACGTAAATAGGAACAGAGGGAGTAAGAAACAAAAACGTGTATCAATTAGTGCAACAGAAATGAAATGCAAAAATAATCTTTTATAATGGGCAACAACCTAGATGTCAAAATATGTGACACAAAATGGGCAAAGGACAATTGCCACTAATTCAGCTCTCTGAATGTTACAAAATTTTTGGTAGAATGCTTTCTTGACTGCATTTTTTATAAGTAGAAGTGTAGAACCTCTCGAAAAAATACAGCAATAGTGCAAAACTCCAAATGTTTACGTCCTGCATGGCTACTACATCAATACCCAGAAAAAAGTGGCACATGTTGTCAGGGCCGTTCCTGTGGCAGGCGAGAGGGACGACCGCATAGGGCCCAGGAAAACTAGGGGCTCCCAATTTATATATGAATTTATATATGTGTATATAACATAGTATTTTATATTTTCTACACCACAGTCTACAACCCAAAAATGGTCCAGCATGCAGCACAACAAATCTACAAATTGGAATTTTCCCTAGCACGATATCGCCCTAGTCCAATACTCCAATGTAGCATGCTAGCAGTCCAGCATGGGCAAATGCAAGTCAGCTAGGCAGCACGCACTGACGCTTGTCCACCCGTGATATCGTCCAAAATGCTCACCTGCTCACTCGGCAACCTAAATCCCTCATTTGTCGACTCACAATGGCACGACTCCCTCTATGGCAACGCCGCAATGGGCAACGAACAATGGACAAGCAAGGCTTTCGTCGCCTCAGCTACTCTACTGAAGCCTAAAACACTAGTGAGTAGTGACCGATCTAAATCTCATCCTAAATTCTAATGCTAGGACGGTGGATGGTAGCGATGATGGTTATGCCCTCGCGGTGAGCCATGTGAGTGATCCGACTGACAACATGGTAGGAGGTGGCGTTGTCAATTCACCGATGCTCACATGCTGCAGCTGTCCGTCGCTAATACCCTTGTACGTCTACCCATACGATTCCCCCACCCACTGAAAAAAGATCAAAGGACTCCTAATTTTTTTCGCCTAGGGCCCCTAAAATGCTAGGAACGGCCCTGCATGTTGTTTTCAAACTTACATACTAAAACAGGCACAGCTAGTGCAATCTTGCCAACATCCTCGTCCGCTTGCATGATCTTTTTGATCCGTGCCTGTCACAACAACAAAAACAAAAAATGATTTCGCAGTGTTCAAAATTGGGCTATATTTCAAATTTATAAGCCTCCAGCATACACATTAATATATTAATCTGTATGGAAACAAGGTAATGCTACGAAAAATTAACAAGAAAAACCCAACTTTCAGTAATAAGTACAGGCAATAAAAAGGAACCTTCAGTAATCTCTAGGGAGGGACACCAAAAAAGCGTTTCAGTGTCTTTGTCACATGAAAAAAATATCAAACACTAAGGAGTAATCAACTAGAAACCATACACAGCACCCTCAAAGAGTACAGGTCTGCAATTTGAAACTCTGGCTGATGCCCATCTAATGACAATTCAAGTATTCAACAGTGAAACTGTATGAGAGCCTCAGAGGATCCCAGCAACAATAAAGCTCATGATAGACGCCAACCGCGTTGAATTGTACTACAGTTCTGCCACAAAGTTGAGTGGTGTTTACTTTTTTGTCATGTCCTGTGTGTTTAACAATTGGACCCAAGAGCCACATATCATACACTCATATGAGGTAAAAGAGCAAATTTCACCAACTTATGTGTGACATGAATGCAAATCTCCCATTTATTTTCTCACACCAGAAATAGTGCAATACAAGCTCGAATGTTCAAGAGATCTCGTTGCCGATTGGGCATGGTGACAGCACTACAAGATCAGGAATCCAGTCCATTTTACACGCATCCTAGAAGCAGCGCAACGGAGTGCTGCAACACATCAAAGTAGCTAGGCCTAGGCTGCTGCTCCATTAACGCGAGCTTGCACCTACCAGAACTAATTGCTCGTCAGCTCACCCTCGAATTCAAGAATCTTCCCCTCCACCACAACCAAACCCACTAGACCCCCGAGTTCACCTCCCCTATCCCCCCATCCACCACCACCTGACCACCACCGAAAGGACTCGACACAAGAGTGAAGAATTCCAGCTCACTGGCGAGGCAGACAGACGACACCACGGCTAGATTCCTCCCATGCGAAGAAGAACCCCGCCCCCGCGAAAACAGGAACCGCGGGTCAGCGGCGAGATCCGCCCGCGCGGCGCGCGACCGCCCCAAATCGGATCACGGGCTTCCCAGCCCGCGAGACTCAGATCGGAGACAGGAGCAGGAGGAGCAGGAGCAGGACGAGAGGCGGAGAGGGAGTGGGAGAGGAGGAGTAGGACGTACCGCGGGGAATCGGGTGCCCAGCTTCTTCCTCATCTTCGTCTACCTCCTCGCCTCCGCCTCCGCCTCCGCGCCTCAGTCGACCTCCTTTCTCTTTTTTTCCTCGATTATTTTTTTTGGACACTTCGATTTCCTGTTTTTTTTTCCCTTCTCTTCCACCGCCACCAACTTGCACGGGTACCGCTCGTGCGGTCCTTTTCTTGCGTCAGCAAGGGGTCAGGTGGGGGCACTGTGACGTCATGAAATTAGCCCCATTTTGGTCTAAATCGAGAAGTTTTTTTTAAAAAATCAACCCTTCCGCTTAAACCCTTAATATTAATTAAGGTAATGTTTGGTTCCTATACGAGGAGAAACGGAACGGTTCGGTTCCTGATATGGGGTGATATTGCTGTTTGGTTCGAGGGATGGGGTGGAATCAAGTGGAACCAAACGATCTCTAGAAACAGAATATTCTCTATAGATGCTGAACCGTGTGATACTGATTTTTTTTCGCGAATGAGATGGTTCCGAACCATTCCATTTCATTCATCATCGTACACCAAACCAAACACTACCTAATATAAAAGCGTGAAGATGGTCTGTTGTTTCCGCTCGTCGCGGTGCGCATGCATGCAGCAGCCAGCGAGAAAGAAGGAAAAAAAGAAAAATATACTTTTGTATTTCAGTATTTTAATTTATGTATTTTACGTGGATATACGAATTTTGTGTAAAAATCCTTAGATTTTCTAAAAAAATCATATAGAAACATGAATTTTGCACAAAGACTCTGTTGTAAAATAAGGTTCCGTTGCAAGTGACTAGTTTATGTAGAATGATGTAACCAATCTATCCGATAACCGGTTTAATCCGGATGACCGATTACCGTCCAAACCGACAGATTTAGAAAAACTTTTTAATGTTGGTATTAAATTGAGAAGTTTGGGTTTCCTAACATTTAGATTTTTTAGTGTATGTTAAGCAGTTAATAGAAGTGATAGTTTATTTTAGGGTTTGCGAGTCTCGCAGAGTTCTTGAGCCAACCTTCATGGCTCGATATCTGGCCGAGCTCCATGCTCATAGACCTTCTTTAACCAAACAAAAAAACGATTATCTCATCTCATTCAACCAAACAAAATATTAAATCATCTCATCCAACTAAAAATCAGATATAATCATTTTAGGCGCACTTGCCCTCAAACCAAACATCCATATCCATCCGCAATTGTTGTAGTAATAGGAGAAGCGTAATTTGAAGAGAATCGAATGGTGTCTAGAAGCCCACCACAAGTGAAGCGTTATTTATTAGATTGATTTCAAAGTAATCGAGAGTAACTAAAAGAATAATAAAATTAATATCCTTAATCTAAAATAATTTATTATCTACGAGCAACTAATAAAAAAATAAAATCAACTAATTCATGTAAAATTTATGCAGAAAAAACATTTCCCAAATTCTCCATGATCGTTCGTACGGAATACCAAAAAATAATCCCAACCGTTAGTTCCGAATCGGACGGCCAATCCGCCACGCGCAGAGCCCAGTCTCCGCTGCTACGTGGGCCCCACGAACTAGGGTTTCATCATCCCCTCTGCGACCTCCCACTTTTCCCAGCCTCCGGTCACCATTGCCGCCGCCTACGAAACCTCGAGCCTTCGAATCGATCGGCGTATAATCCGTCGTCGTCCGCCACCGATCCTCCGGTGTACGGTCAGATCCGCGGGGTCCGTTTTACTCGGAGGCGCGGGCTGTAGCCATTCCGGCTTGATGCCGCGCTCGCCGTCGCCGGTGCGCCGACGCCGGCGCTCGCCTTCGCCGCGGTACCGCGGACGTAGGGTGCGCAGGGACCCAAGCCCCAGCCGCAGCAGGTCCCCATATCGCTCCTCCTATAGGTGATCCCCCCTGTCACACGCCACCGCAACCTGGCGCGGCGTTTCGTTTTCCCTTCGTATCTGTGTTGTGTATGCGTATTTTGGGTAATGGCATGTGATGTACTGTAATGCAAACTTGTTTAATGGAAGTGAAACTTGCGGTTCTCCTCGTGGTTATTGGATCTATGGATGTCTTGTTTACCTGAATCAGGTAACCTGATCAATAGAAATAACCACCGCTACCTGCTTTAGCACCCTTCATGCAATAAGTATTATATTTGCATTGCTAAAGCAGCAGTTAAGATTATGGAGATGTCTGGTTGTTTTGTTGGATTGTCATGAAATTTCACACAGGCTATAGGAGCTGGTTGGATATTCTAGGTGATGCTTAGGCACTATTTGGAAAATTCTGGATAAGATTTGTCCTATGAATGGAAATTATTCAGAACTTCTATGTACCTTTTTCAGTACAACAGAAATATTGGTCATGCCATGGGATTGGGGTTAAAAAATCAGAAGATCAAAGTAGAGCTACATGCCCTGGGTGCACTTGTGCATCTGGTACATGGTTCACTGACTTCTATTACTATGAGTCTATGACTTGTTTGGCAATGTCATTCAACATTGGTTACATTTTCCTCCAGTCAGCAGTTTTAATGTTGTATTACTAAGGTCTAAGGTCATTGTGACTGGTTGCACTTGCCTTGGGATACCATTTGTATTCCAGAAAAGGAGGAGATTAAGTAAAGGATTTACTAATTAGTGATCACTTTCTTTCAACAGAGGAGTGACGTCTTGAAATATTTGTATATATTCATCTTACTGCCCACCTTTTTGCGCTAACAGCGACTCATTTGCTACTCTACGTGATCTGAATGGTCAAGCACTCAAGCCATCGGAAAAGAAGCTGTTGAAGTAACAGCATAGGGATATTTTGGTGATTAGAGCTACAGAGGCCAACATAGTGGTGAAGTTTACGAATATAGGAAATTGAGGGCTAGGTTTATTTCTGTAGAAGTTTTCCTTGCTAAGCTGCTGCCTCTCATCCCAGTCAAAACTAGTTTTGTTTTTCACGATCATACTTTTTTAATCTTGTCTAATAAACCCGAATGACAAGATTCAATTCCCCTTAAACCGAGTTTGTGTGGTGTTTCTTATGTTATTGTTCTGATAAAACCAATAAAATCTTTTATTTATAGCCATTTAACCATTTTGTATATGAACCATGAGTCCAAGATAAAAGATTTAAATATGCGAGTATAATAAGTGGCAACTTCGAATACATGAGAAGGTAATTATTAAATATAGTACCTCCTTATTCTGCATTGCTTGTATGTATGGACTGACAAGAATTCCTTCGGTAAAAAGCATGTAATCTACAAAGATTTTTACTCTATGCTGTATTCATGTGGAATGCTCCAAAGGTAATTCTAACAATGTTTGAGGTAACCGCTTTTGCATCCTGTTTAGGGCTTCTGTAACTGGCAGTGTTCCCCTTTATGTTATTATGCACCTACTTTACCTACTTTCTCTTCACATCTATAGTATTTGTATTGTAGAAGGAAGAGCCCTTCAATTTCTCCAAGACGCCACAAGAATCGTTCTCCATCTCCTAGGAGACACAAAAGTCGATCTCCATCTCCTAGGAGACACAAAAGTCGATCTCCATCACAAAGACGATACAGAAGAAAGAGAAGTCCGAGCGTCACTAGCTCTCCGATTGCTAAATCTCGAAGTCCTCATGTTGGGCCAGCAGAGAATAAGAATCTCATTGATAAGCAAAGGCTAGAAGAAGAAAAGAAAAGGTGGGGAGTATCTGCTTTGCTATGTAGAGTGTAAATTATACCAGCTACAAACCAAACTGTTTACCATTTACTCACTTGTCCATACCTCATTTACGATGATGGCATGATATTCATTAATCAACATTTGAAAGTCCTGTCAAAATTATATTCATCTAGCTGCTGTTTATACTGGAATATATCTCAAGGTCAGCTCTATTGGCTACCTGTGCTCTAAATATGTTTTTCTGCACACATTTACTGAAATGTTAGTACTTTTATGAAGAGTAATTATAATTTATTTTAAAACACAACCTTGTTAATTATTTAATTTGGGTAACTTCTGTTTAATGAAATGATTGCATGTCCAATTCCAATTTGCTATGGCCTCTTGTTTTCCTTGTATATAATTGTTTGTTTAAGGTGTTGAATGCTTGCTCTGAAGAAGTCATCTATGATGAGCAAAGTGCATTGACTGACACTAAGATGATTTTTCTTTGTGTAAATTCTGTTTAGCATTAAATACAGTGTCCGTTGTTTTTTATGTCAACTTATTTAAGTTAGCTTCTGAAGTTCTCATCAAGGTAGTTTCTCTTTTGTGATTTGTTATGAATTGCATGGCCTTTTGGTGCTGCTTTGAATACTTGTTAAGGGATTATCGAGCAACATGTAGATTAATGAGTTGAGATAATGATTCTGGAGGGGGCTTAGTTATCCATTTTCATAAATTGTGATACTTCTATTTTGTTTCTGGAAGTTCTTGGGGCCTGGAATTCTACAGTGAAACAGAGGCTTGTCACTTGTGTCAAGAGAACTAAAAAGAATAAAAAGATAGTAACTCTTGCCAGTTTAATTGATGACTTGATGTTAGTTTTAACATCAGTATGCAGAATAGTTTTCTGCTCTTAACAAGGACATCCAAACCATCAAAAGTTGGTACTGTTTCACTGAATTCTTGTTTGCATATGAGGGTGTCACCAGAACCTCAAAGCATGTTCATTTGAGTTGAGAATGATAATTTTGCTGCAAGGATCACACCATGCCTTAATGTGAAGAAAACATTCTTATAATGATTGTTCTTTTGGCATTTTGTGGCTTAATCATTTTGGCTTGGCTATGATTACCACATAGATTTAGTTGTTTGAGACTCTGAGTGTAACATCCTAATACCATTATCACAATTGGCACTATTCATTTTCCACTTTGTTTAGGGAGCAACAACTGTGAGGTAACCAGGTGGCCTGAGGATGGCAGCTTTGATGTTGCTATGCTTATTCAATTGAAAATAGCATATATAACTTTAGATAAGATCTCTGATGTTCCACTTGCGAATATTAGTTACAATCAGTGATTGGTGGTGTTCCTTTTTTGCTTAGCTTTGATTTGTTTTCGTTTTCTGTAAAAACAATAATATTTTTTCACTCTGCATTCTTGAAAGGCATGAGATCAAATCACCATGGTGTTTTTTAAAGTTTACTTTGGTAGATCAGTTCATGTTTTCGTATGTGCGATGTGGTACATGGTGTGAATGTAATATTGTAATTTGTTTAAGTTCCATTTAAGTCATCACGTGTGGCATGTGATATAATCTATCATAAAAATGTGTTTAAACACGGCTCATGCCTTCACTAACAAGTAGTAACAATACAACATTGCGTAATTGCTTTGAAATTTGTTTTGACTGGTTTGAAGCATTTGAAAATATGATCTAGTTGGAATACTGAAGTGCTTACATGATTAGCTCTAAACCTGCCACAGGTTACTTGACATTCTTTTCTACAGGCTTTTCTGAAGGAAGCTACTGCTATAGTTCCACTTGTTATATTTGATGATGCAATTGGTGATCCTTTATCTACTCTTGACCAGTTTTGATAATTCATTTTTTGGATCTGGAATCGTACTAGAGGTATGCCTGAAATGCATTAGCTTGTATTAAAAACTGTGCCAATGAAGGCATAGTCGATCATAGATAATGTTAAAGATTTTAAATCTGCACTTTGCTTTTGGCTGCTTTTGTGGCCACGAAGATTTGAAGAAGGTGTCAGACATTGGCAATTCTGTGTTCCCCAATGTAGACTTCATTAACTTATGTCTCAACTACAGGCGCCAAAAAGAAGTTGAACTGAGACTTTTAGAGGAAGAAACTGCAAAAAGAGTTGAACAAGCTATTAGGAAACAAGTCGAAGATCTTTTGAATTCTGAGGAAATCAAACACGAAATACAAAGACGGATTGAGGTCGGACGAAAAAGGATACATGAGGAGGTGCTGGTCCAAATTGAGAATGAAAAGGAGGCGGCTCTGGTTGAAGCTAAAAACAAAGCAGTAATCATCCTCTGCTCTTTTACATTATAACATTATTCCATTGACGAAACTAAAAGTTCATCTTGAAATTTTAGTATTTTACCGATATCAATGCAGATTGGATGTTTGGAGGAGATTATAATCATAAATTCATAATTACCTTTACCTGTTGCTCAATTGTTGGGTGGTTTCCACAACACTGCAGCATATACCTGTCCAGGACTGATTGTTTTTTCCTCGCTGACTCACTCAGGAACGCGAAAAGAAAGAGCGGGAGGAGCTAGAGAAGAAGCTCGAGGAGGAGCGGAAGAAAGCCGAGGAGGCTAAGATGAAGGAAGCGATGAAGCAGGAGCAGAAAGAACTAGAGCGGTACCAGGAGCTGGAGAGGCTTCAGAAAGAGAGGGAGGAAGCCATGAAGCGGAAGCAGACGGAGGAGCAGCAGCAGAAGCAGAGCCAGATGAAGCTGCTGGGCAAGAACAAGTCGCGCCCAAAGCTGTCGTTCGCGTTCGGGATGAAGTAGAAACCGGTTTGCCGTTTGCCCCCAACATGTTTGCGTCCCTGTATCCACCTGCCTTTGCCTTTGTTGTCTCAAACTTCTCTTGCTGGTAAAAAAAATCGTTCAAACTGTGGTAGGATGAAATTTCTCAATCTTCGCCGTTGCTGCTATGTTTGCAAAGTCGCAATTGGCTCGGCATTTATCGTCTCACCTCGTCCGCTTTTTATAGATCAACTTAGGCTAGATTGTTTGATTAGCCAGTGATTTGTTTAATTGATAGATTGATGAAATATTAGTTATATTATAAAGTACGTCATTCGATTGGAAAAAGCAATTTAAACAATGCTGTTTAAGAGAGTTTTGAGTGAAACCATAACTGAAATCACTGGAATCGCATTATCGTAGTTCAGCCGGTTTGAACACCATTTTGATTTGATAGTATAATAGTTTACAAAATTAGTCAAAATTAAAAAAAGAAGTTTATTTCGAAAAAGGTGAAATAACTAGAATCTTGAGTAAGTTACACAAGAAATAATCTCCGCTAAGGATGTGTTGGGATGCTTTTTTTTTTTTGAAAAAGACACGCATACAGCGCGCCCCACTTTATTTGAAAGTGATACGAACCAGAGTAGCCACACTGGGAAAACCAGTTCACCAGAACAAGCGCAAAACCCACATAGCAACACCCTCCATCTAAACATAACTCCAGCAGACTATTAGAGTTTCCAAAACAACGGTGAGAATCGACCATCAGACAGAGCTAAAAGAAGACACCATAACCAGATGCTACAGAAAGTCGACAACTGAAGCACCACCATCCCAACCAGCTTTACTTCATCCTGCGGGCAATCCTCTTAAACCCACATTTCCCGTCATGCTGCGGATTTGAGCAAGGAGCAAGTTGCTGTAAATTGACATCTCCCCCAGATGGCGAGCCGGAGCTAGACATTTCCACTGTTCCACCAAACAAGTTAGTCTGAAAGGTAAATGCAGAACATTCGAAGAAAGCACATTATTGAAAACAAAATCATTACGACCAATCCAGATAACCCAACACACCGCAGCAACCACCCCCAAAAGAAACCTCATCTTTTTGCCCGACGAACCCCGCGCGATCTTTAAGACATCACCAAAACTATTAGGGCAGTGGGGCCAACCCAAGGCCTCCCGGACAAAACACCACAAAAACTTAGACAGCGGGCAATGGAACATGAGGTGTTCCACTGTCTCGAGGCTATTACAGAGTTTGCAACTAGGATTACCAGTCCACCCCCTTCTCATCAGCTGTTCACCCACTTGAATACTCCCTTTCATAACCAACCAAACAAAGCATTTAACTTTCAGAGGAGCAACACAGCTCCACACAAGATTAAGGTCATCCACAACCACACCCCGGAAAGCAACCCAATTATAAAAGGATTTGGTCGTGTACTTTTTACCCCCCAAGGACCAACTGATCTGATCCTCCCCTCCAGACCAGACAACATTACTGCAGATCTCTCTCATTTCTATCCAAAGATTAAACTCACTAGGTGAAAGCGATCGTCTAAACTGGATCATCCACTCCTCCTGAAAGGCATCCCAAACCGACAACTCTGGGTAGAGACAAATGTCAAACAATTGAAAGAATTGAATTCGAAAAGGGATCTCTCCTGCCCAAGTATCTCCCCAGAACAGCGTTTTCCTCCCATTCCCAATATTAAAAACGTAATGATTCCGAAACCACATACGAAATTTCATCAAACTGTTCCAGAAATAGGAACCTTTCGCAACCACCCGGCAAAAGAGGCTATCATGAATGTCATACTTCTTAGTAAGCAACTCCACGCACATCCCTTTACTATCCCCCATAACCCTACACAACCATTTTCCCAGCAAAGAAATATTCATAAGCCTGGAGTCAAGGAAGCCCAAACCCCCATACTCCTTCGGCATACAGAGCGTTTTCCAATTAACCATATGAAACTTTTTGCGCTGCCCCAAACCATCCCAAAAAAATCGACTCCTAATGCTATCAAGTTTCTGATGAATAGCTTCCGGTACTAAGAAAGCCCCCATGGTATATAGCGGAATACTGCTGAGGCACGAATTAATGAGGATCATCCTCCCTCCAGAAGACAGATACCCACATTTCCAAGTAGCCAGTCTTTTCTCCACCTTGGATACCAACCCCTCAAAATCCGACACCCCCGGCTTGGAGTGACTAATGGGTATACCTAAATAATTAATGGGGAAGCAACCCAGCTTGCAGTTAAACCCATCCGCAGCCCGTTGAGCTTCAGCAGCGTCTACCCCCAGAGAAAACAACTCACTCTTCTGGTAATTCACCCTCATGCCCGAAAGTTCCTCAAAACAGTACAGCAGGAATTTAATAGTGACAAAGTTCTGTTCTGAAAATTCAAACATCAAAATGGTATCATCCGCATACTGGAGATGAGTAATTCCACCTTGTACCAAATTGGCAGCCAAACCTGTCAGGTGGCCTTTTTCTTTTGCCCTCAACAGCATCTCCGATAACGCATCCCCCACAAAATTAAACAGAAAAGGGGAAAGAGGATCCCCCTGTCTCACCCCTTTATAAGTTCTAAAAAAACTCCCAACATTCCCATTCACATTAATCGCAACCCTGCCCCCCGTAACCACACTAGTCATCCACTCTATCCATTTGTTGTGAAACCCCTTTCTTTGCAAGACCTCAAACAAAAACCCCCAATGAACTCGATCATAGGCTTTCTCAAAATCTAGTTTCAGAACAACCCCTTTATGTTTTCTCCTGTGAACCTCATGTAACACCTCATGAAGCATGACCACACCATCTAAGATGTAACGACCCGGAATAAAAGCCGACTGCGCAGGATCAATCACAGCATCAGCTATCTTGGACAGTCGAATAGATAAAACCCTCGTAATTATCTTATAACAAACATTCAGCAAACAGATGGGTCTGAAGTGCTTAATGTTGCAAGCCTCCTTGATCTTGGGTAAAAGGACTATCTCCCCATAATTGAGTCTCGACATATTCAGCCTATTACAATGAAACTCATCCAACATCTCTTTAAATTGGGACTTGAAAACTCCCCAGAATTTTTTAAAAAAGCTACCGAGAACCCATCCGGGCCGGGGGCCGTGTTCGATCTCATCCCCTTGAAAGCAGCATCCAACTCTTCCATAGTGAAATCCCTAACCAGCAACTGATTATCTTCCACCCCAACCCTTCTACGTTCAGCCCAAAAATCTTCTGCCAGGTGAATATCCCCATTTGGTTCAGCCCCAAACAGGGATTTATAATACCCGTAGATATGATCAACTAAAGCATTTTTGTCCTGAATTAACACCCCATCATCCTCCAGAAACATAATAGAAGCCTTCTTCTTTCTGGAACTGGCTATCTTATGAAAATAACCAGTGTTAGCGTCTCCCTGGGCCAGCCATTGTTGGCCACTTCTCCTCTGCCACATCTCAGCCTCCGTTTTGTAGATCTCACTAATTTGGTGATCCAACTGATAACGCTCTGCCCAGCTATCGGGAGTCAGATCATGGACTTCCGCCTCCCTATCAAGGTTTTTAATCCTCTCCAATAGAGCATTTTTCACCCTATCTTGTTCCGCCCTCGCGTTGAAACCCCATCCACGTAGATTCCTCCTGAGAATTTTGCCTTGTCTGTTCCAGAAATCCAAAATATTCTCCCTCCTTCTCACTGGCCATTTCGACTGAACCCAAGTCAAAAAGTTCTCCTGATTCAGCCACTCATTATTAAACTTAAAAGAATTCTTACCAACGGCCTCTTCTCGAGTAAGACACACCAGAAGAGGGCAATGGTCAGACCCAACCCTAGGCAACGTGACTACTGAGGCCAAAGGAAACAACCCACTCCAAGAATTGTGAACTAGAATCCTGTCCAAGACCTCCCTTGTGGGATTGGCCTGATTGTTTGGCCAAGTATACCGCTCCCCTATTCTAACCATTTCCTCAAGTTCCAGCTCTTGAATAAAATCATTGAAAGCATTAACCCAAAACCAATGAACAACCCCTTTGGATTTCTCCTCTGCAGATCTTATCAAGTTAAAGTCACCCCCACAAGATACGGAATAGACATGTTAGACAGCTTGTCCGAAAGTTCTTTCAGAAAATCAGCTTTATCCACATCAAGCACAGGACCGTACACATTCACCAGTTCCCAGGCAACCCCATCGTTTTTGTTTTGGAGCGACAAACTGATATAAAACCTCCCCAGGTCAACATCCACCACATTAACAAAGTCCAAATTAACCCCCGAGAGCAAACCCCCCGAATGCCCTACAGCTGGTTTAGTAAGCCAATAAAAGTCTTTCTTTTGGCAGAAACTATCAAGCTCCCTAGCCGAGAAGCTCTCCCTAAACGTTTCCTGAAGACAAAGAAAGTCCACTCTATGATTCCTCATGACCTCAGATAATTGTCTCTTCCTACCCACATTCCCCAATCCCCTAACATTCCAAAATAGAGCTTTCATGATTAACCAAACTGTTATCCAGAACCCCTTGCTCAAGCTCATCATCCCCACCCTCACTAACCCCTACTGCTTCATCTAGAGTTGGCAATGCCACAACCCCACTATCTTTCCCCTTCGCATTTTTTTCTTGAGCCAGTTGAATTGTGGCTTGAGCCAATTCTCGAGCCTTAATCAAGGTGATTTGGTTCACTCTCTCCTCATTGCAACAACCCAAATTAACCCCCGAATCCTTTGCTAAAGAAATAAGATATTCATCATCAACATTTTGTAATATAGCAAATTTCGACGCACCTGCTATGTCATCTTTTAACCCCGCTCTGATCTGGGCCTTGACCGCCACAGGAACCCCATCCCTTCGAATACGCGAGCTCTGACGGATTGCCACGGGGGGACGCCTATCCACCTTGCTTTTCCCCTTCTCTTTTTGCCAACATTCTGAAAACCTTCTGCCATGGAATCCTCCTCTCTATTCATGGTAGTATCATGCATCTCTTCTACCAGTTTCACTCCAAGCCCATCCCCATCCTCACATTCAGCAGACAAGCTTGCCTCTGTCACCGAATGCGCGGCACCTTTTTGCTCAAAACACTTCCCAGATTGATAAAACAAACCTTCCTCCTCAGGAATCAACCTTGAACCATTCTTCGAGACTCTTCCACCTCCACTAGCAGCATCACTCCCTTTGGCCGCAGACTGATAATAGCACGCTGGAATTTTTGATAGGGCATCATCATCCGACATTTCCTCATCATCAGGATCCACCCCAACATCGTCCTGAGCTTTGGATCCACCTTGCGCTCCACTGCCCTTGTTTGCTACCCCAGATCTCGGAGAATCGGGAGGATCAAGATGTTCAGGATCATCAGCTTCGGAACCCCCAACAAACCTTCTTCCACCCACATCAGTTTTAAAATCATCTGGTTTCGGCCTATCCTTCTTCACCCCCTCAAGTTCTGGCACCCATTTAACTTTGTAACCCACGACATTAACAAAAATCTCAGAGGTCCCCTCAATTAACCAAGGATCTCTGCAGAAAACTTTAACTCTGATTGGACTGGCCCTCTCCAGACTATTGCTATCCACCTCCACCGGCTTCCCAACCAGCTTCGCTATCTTCCTAACATGAACATCTTCTCTTGCAATCTGCGGAATCCCAAAAGCCCGAACCCATACTAGGTGAAGTTCTGACGAGGCATTGATATCTCTCTCTGAAACCCTAACATGAGCTCGAATTGGGAACTTTTGGAATTCAAAACATTTAAGCCTTGCTAACTCCCATCTTGACTCCTTCGACGGAAACTCAATCAAATACTGATCAGAGTCAATTTGCAGAACGCTCCACTCCCATTTAACAGCATACATATGTTTTAGTTCTATCAGAATTTTTTCCTCTGAACACTGCCCATCAACAACTGTTAGAATTCCCGTGACAGACATCTTAGCAGCTTTAGCTTCCCCAACTGGAATCTCTAGATAATGAAACGCCTGGTTCGGAATCCCATACGCGCACATCTCCAACTCGAGAACATCATTCACCCCAGATTGACTATCCATCATTGGGCATCTCGAAGATATGTGCCCAGATTTTTTGCAAGCAAAGCACAAAGTAGGGTTAGTGCAATTCGCCTGATGATGCCCCGACATCCCACAGTTGAAGCAGGTAATATCATCCGATTTAACATCCCTTCCCCCCTTGAAATCACGACGAACTTGCTTGCTCCCCTGACCATCCTCTCTCCTCCAAACGAAAGATCGATCCTCCTTCCTCAAGCCCTCCATCGGTTTATCATCCCAATCCCTCCATTTCGGGCCCCTACTCCCCTCATCAGCACCACCAACCGAATCCCTATCCTTCCGCCCCAACTCCCGATCATACAAACGACGCTTGCCCCCCATCTTCTCCGCTTGCCAAGGGCGCTCCATCTCCGAACCCTTAACAACCTCAATGAAAGACCTAGAATCAACTAACCTCGGAGCAATCCGGATGATCCTCGCAGCCGAACTCCCAAAGCGCTTGATCTCCGCTCCGGACGCCGGGAACCCCTTCCTCACCGTGCTCAGATCGCGCGGTGCTCCACGGGGAACCCAAACCCAAGACGACAGCGGCGGACTCCACGAGTGATTCAGCACAGAACTAATAGAGAAACCCCCAGCCGAAGCCCCCTCAGAGGCCAAAAGCGAACCCCCAGAAACCCTAGATGAAACCCTGTTTTGGGCCTGAAGCCCATCAGCCCATCCCGAAACCTGGCCATCCTCCTCAGCCTCCGAGGAGGCGGGTGAGAGCCGCTCAAGGGCCGGACACCCATGGACGGACGAACTCGGCCCAAGAGAATTCCGCAGCCCACCTCCGCACGGCTGCGACGACGCAACCGAAGAAATCGCCTCCATTCATCAAGTTTCTCCGCATCACAATCTCAGAAGCAACCACTCGTCGGGATGCTTTTGGCAGCTAAATAATCTATATTGTGAGAATCTGAATCAGTGTTCTAACCATCTTACTACTACTTTCTAGAACTTATTACTTTACTTTGCTAGTTTCTAGACAGATTTTTCTTCCTTCCACTCGAAGCTTGACTTTTCTTCCCCCTACATGGAGCACTAGACAACAAGTGACATGTGTTTTGCTGCTCACCATGGGTTCAAGACTTCGAGTCCAGGCGTTTCCTCTCTCCTCTTTGCCTTTGGTTACGCCATACCTCATATCGGAGCGCATGGTGCTGAAGAAGTAAGGAGGAGGAGGCTGCGGTGCAAGATGTGCAAGGCTCGCTGCGAGGAAGAGAGAGTGGTGGCCGGATCTGGCGGCCTGCTCCCCTCTCGCCACCGTTTCTAGCCGCCTGCCCTACTGCTGCTAGATCTAGCTGTATGGACTCTCCCACTGTCGAAACTGGCCGCCTAGCCTCTAGCTATCGGTTCTAGGCCACATAGGCGTCGCGGTCAGCCGCCTAGCCTCTAGCTATCGGTTCTAGGCCACATGGGCGTCGCGGTCAACCGCCCAAGCTGCGGTTAACCCGCCTAGGCACCCCGCCCGCCCAGTTGACCTCCGTGCGGCGTTGGAGTGGCACCCAACGCCTTTTGCCGCCTAAGCAGGCACCTAGATCCGATTTCTCTAACACTGATCTGAATAATTTAAAAATGATCTAAAATTTGAAATTATGATACACCAAATTCTCCACTGCAAAACCGAGCGTCGTCCCGACACAACGAGAAAAAATTGTTATTTACCACTCCTAACAATGTGCTTAGCAAAATTGCCACTTTTGTCGTGCGCTTCGTAAAAATGCCACTCTCAATGTTGCATCTTTGATTTCATCATCACTCCTTCCATTCTTTATTTTCAGAAATTCATTCTCTTTTCTAACAAGGAAATAGACAACTTTGTCCTTGAACCAAAGATTCTCACTGTCGTCCGCCGTCCTCCGTCGCACACCGCCGTTGGGCGCAGGCCGCCATCCATCACGTGCCCCCTTTGCCGCGGGCTGCTCTCCGTCGCATGCCCCCTCTGTCGCGAGCTGTCGTCGAACACAGGCTACCTTCCGCCGCGCATTGCCCTCCACCGTGTGCCTCCCTCCGCAACCCTCTCGCCGGAGACCATGGGCCAGGGGTAAAGTTGTCTATTCCCTTGTTAGAAAAGAAAAATAAATTTCTGAAAATTAAAAATGAGAAGAGTGACAGGGAAATCGAAAATGCAACGTTGAAAGTGCCATTTTTGCGAAGCGCACAATAAAAATGGTAATTTTATGAAGCACATTGTTGTTGAGAGTTTTGCTAAAATACCACTTCAAACAATGGACTTTGTCGGTTTGCCATCCAAACTCATTTTCATTGACTCAAGTAATTTTATATGTCAGCCCTCAGAAATAACGTTATAATCAAAACACGTATCTTGTAATATGCAAATTGACAAATTTTTCATTGTTGGGACTGAAACCATTTTTCTCCCAGCGCAACACACACACTCCTCGCTGTCCGTTGATCATGGCAGCCACGGAGCCACCGACGCCCGCCGCGCCAGCCGCCGCCGGGGCGCCCGACGAAGAGCCGCCTCGGAGCCCTCCCCCACGCCCACCCCAGCCGCCGCCGAGGCCGGCCTCACTCGCCTCCGCGCTCCCATTCTGGTTCTACCTCACCGCCGCCGTCTCTGTCGTCGCGCTCCTCCTCCCACACCTCCTCCCTTCCTCTACCTCCCCAACCCTCCCGCTTCTCCTCCGCCTCCATGTCTCGGACGGAAGCGTGCTCAAGCTCCATCCTGGCCCCGATCTCTTCGCCATCACCTCGCGCCCAGCCGCCGCCGCCTCCCACCGGCCCATTCTCTTTCTCCCCGGCCTTGCCGCCGGATCCTTCTCCTTCCGCCGTGTCCTGCATTCCCTCTCCTCCCGCGGCATCTTGGCCGCTGCCGTAGACCTCCCCGGGCAGGGCCAGTCGCCGGCCCCCGCCGCCCCTCCCCGCACGAACCCTTTTCGGGAGATCCAGAACCGCGGCATCTTCCACGCCTTCGAGCACCTCGTCCAGACCGGCGAGGTGCCGTTCCAAGAACCCGCCCCCGAGCCGTCCAACACCCTGTACAACGCCGCCGAGGCGGCCGCGTCCGTCGCCCGCGCCGTGCACGCGCTCGGCATCGCGCCGGTGCACCTCGTGCTCCACGACTCCGCCCTCGTCGCTGGTGCCGCCTTTGTGTCGGCCAACCAGGCAGCAGTGCAGAGTGTCACCCTGATCGACGGCACTGCCATTTTGCCAGCATTTCCCGCTGCGGTTCTAGGGGTGCCAGTGCTGGGGAGGATGGTGGTTGGGGTACCAGCATTGTTCAAGGGACTGTTGCATGTGTGCTGTGCACGGGGAATGGGCTCATATGAGGCAGAGGCGCACCGGGCGGTGATGCGAGAGGAGGGGAAGAGGGATGCAGTGTTTGAGTCATGGAAGGCTCTGAATCAGAGCTTTGATCTGAAGGAGTGGAGGGGTTCTTCAGAGATGGTGAGGAATTTGCCGATGATGGTGCTGTGGTCAGGATCTTGGTCAGATAGGTGGATCGATGAGGGGAAGAAGGTGGCCGCGGCATTGCCAGATGCCAAATTCGCTTACCATTCCGGTGGTAGATGGCCTCAGGTCAGTTTTACATAGTCAATTCAAAATGCACAGTGTAGAGAGGATTTGGGACTATGTTTCTACTTTAAGTCTGTAGCAAGGTTACATTGGTTACAATATTGAGAGTTTAAATGGAGTTGAATTAGTTCTTGCAGAAGTGAGGACTGTACAAAATGGATACAAGAAACCAAATTGCAAAGTAGTAGGATACTAGGACATGATCCTTATTGCATCCTCCATTCTTGATTGTCGTACCCGTAGAGCAATGTCACTGACCTGATACAGCTCTCCATGAGTTCATCATGTTTTCTTAAGAATTAGTAGCATAAGTATCAGGTGTCAACTAAGGATGCAAATAATTTCCAGAAAGGAGCCAGTGGTCAGCCTAATTGTCTAATCGCAGATATCGGCATAAACCCAGTCATTCCCCCTTTTCACTTAATTGTCTGCCTATTTTTCTTCTCATATTTTGTTTCCCTACTAGAAGTTGTTCCTTATTGTCAAAAAATGTTTTTTTAGGTACTTGTACTCTGGAAGCATCATTAGTGCTAGATGTCTGTTCAGAAGTAGCGCTTCATCATAGGAAATACTCCATTTATGTTCAGGCATTGGTGTATATGAAGTTCTTGTGTAGCCAAGTTGCAAGTTGAGATTATCACAATAATCCCATTATTTTCATTGCTTTGGAATTTCAGGAGGATGCCTGGGATGAAATCTCAAAGTTGATAGCAGAATTTGTGACCTCGTTACCGACACCTTTGCAGTCGCAGCATATTGGCCAATCATCTGAGCAAGCAGCAGCTCAAGAATAATCAGCTAGCTGTACCAGATTCATGGCCATGGTTCATGATTAAGGTTCTGGTTGTGGAAATGCCTTGTGGGCATATGTTTTTCTTGATGCTGGTCTTCATAGCTCCTGTTGTTAGAAGGAAATGTGTATCAATTTGCGCTTACAACCTTTAATTTCCCCCCCTCATGTGAATCCTTCTTCAGGAATTGCTGAACAAATGAACCTATAGAGCCTTCGATCTTTCAGGTGATGCTGATTGCTGACTACTTGACTACTAGTAACTTGAGTTTCTTGCTCCAGAAGAGCTTATGTACGATTTGGTTCTCATAAAACATCTAATGCTGCGCTGCTTTGCTGTTCTCTAAATTGTGAAATGAGTACTGAACTTTCTGAGACTATCTTGCATCTGCTCGTACTATGCTCTTCTGTGCTTTCCTCAAAAAACAGGGTACAGATGGTCTAAAGAATTTCAAAACATTTTGGTACAATTGATACATAAAATCGACCTACAATGCCACAAAACTGGAATCTAAAATTCTATGCATGGGGAAAAAATAAAACAAAAGGACAATTTTTTTTTTGTTGAAATGGACGTGGCATCTATTTTATTGAACTAGATTGATTCCTACTGAATGAATAAATTATCTCATCCCAAATCGCATCAAAACTATTTCTGTCTAGTTTGTGGTGACTGCCCCTCTTGCTGTATCCTAGGAAACAGGAGCTCATGTATTTGCTTCTCTGCGCCAAACTCTGAAGTAGCCTACAGTGCAGAACATTCAGAATCACATAAGAATGAAATACTAGTAGTGCCTTCTTTCTGTTCGGATATTTTTTTTTGAAGTGTTTCTGTTCAGAATTTAGATAGCTTTCTCCTTTAGTCCTTTATTTGTCGATCATTAGATATTGGTTTCCTGAAAGTATGTTCATACTGAAAGCTGGTACTGACTGACCTTTGCAGGGAAAGCAAATCTCAACGTCTGCACTTGAGTTCCTGAGCACACTCTCAAGTCAAACCCAAGGCAGTCCACTCCGATGACTGCTGCTTCCTGTGGAAATACAACAGTTACAGTGATGCAATACTGACAGAGAGACATCAGGCATTGTGCTTCTCAACAATGTTGCATGCTAAACAGCGCTTCGAGCAATCAGGAGAAATTTGCACCTCTACTTGAATGACCTTGCACCTCCAGCAGAGTGATTTCAGAGCCTGGGTTATCTTGTCTCCACCAGCTCGCAACCGTGATATTATGTTCGGTGCAGAATGCGCAATGATATCTGGCTTAGCTTTCTGGTATTCTTCTATCTTTATCTTTGGCTACAAGGAATTCAAGCATGAAAACAACAATATTTACTAATGGCCAAGATGAACAGAATAACAATTCCACTGTGCATTGATGATCACTCTTAGACTGATGAAAAGTAGAAAGACTCATCAAACGAAAGCGCTGTACCTCAGTTCCATATGCAGTGATCAGCTCAATGCTCAGAACCTCAACCTTGAAAAATGTAGCACCTTTCTCCCTATTATCCTTTTGTGGTGCATCATCATCTGCAGAAGTTTCAGAAACCTGTCAGCATAAAGGGATTCTTCTATCTGATGAATATAAGGTCCATTTGTGGGTTTATAGCAACTGCTACTTGATAAATGCCTGGAAACCATGGTGCTCTCTTCAGCAAAGGCTGGTCTCAGTTGACCCTCAACAACAAGGCTTGCAGGTGGCCGATCCAACCAGTCTATGTTAGTCTTTGCTGTAGCCTGCACATACAAAGTAAGCAGCATGATGCTTTAACATATCATGGCGACAGCTGATAGATGATAAAATTCAGTCAGGGACCTCTGCAATCATCCTTGCGAAGTACAATGGATGGCATGAATTCATGGTTTCAAGATTAGTCCATCTAGGCAGATCATCATCCTCTTCGTCTTCATCTTCATCGTCAGCTGCAAACACGCCCTCCTGCAATGTTTCCAGAGGTGCAGCAGCATCAAGGCCAATGTAATCAGTATCACCAATTGCAGTTGACAAGGCAAAGAACCCTGGATTTCATTTTCATCACCCCATCAAAATCATCATCAAAGTCGCTGTCCTCATCATCCGAGTCCTCCTCCTCCTCGTCGTCGTCATCATCCTCTCCCTGAGCAAATTCAGTTGCGGATGCCGCAGCAATATCCAATTCAGCAAAGACCTGAGTGTTGTCCAGCCCTATGATAACATGCTGCAACCATGAACCATAAAAAAAGCTCAGTTCAGAAATGTAGAGAGACACATATCATTGTTCATGGAGGTACTGTAAAATGCAGCAACAGGAGTGAATCTGAAAAGAAGAAGAAGAAAGAAGGAAGAAAGAAAATGTAATTGTCACCGCAATCTTGTCGTCGCCCATGATGCTTTCCAGGAGGGTGTCGTCGTTGTCGACCTCGAAGTAAATATCTGAGCAGATTGTTGCCACATTACAGCAAGCTTAGAGAAGTAAAAATGGCAGTGTCCCAGCAGCAGCAAGTCACAAAGAAGAAGGCTACTAGGCTGGCTAGCTGACTGCTGCATCAGCCCAAGCATCTGGTGTTTTGCGTACCTCCGTTCTCGTCGGTCAGGTAGGGGAACTCCGGCAGGATGATCCTCTCCTGCACGCCGTCGTCGATGAGCGTCGTGATCATCACCGTCGCCTTGCTGTTCACCTGCGCCCGTCGCACGCTTGGTGTACGTGAGAGGTAGCAGAGAAAGGATGGATTTTTCACCGGGTGGTGTCGGTGTGTGTGTGTACCTCGACGATTGTTCGGGCGGACTCGGCGTCGGTGAGGCGGGCCGGCTCGCCGTCGTCGAGCTGCAGCGTGTCGGCGATCTCCTCGAACGGGTGGTAGCGGCCTCGCCCCGGCGGCAGCTCGTCCATGTGGTCCGGCGTCGCGCCACCACCGGCCCTGCATTCCGCCGGCCGGCCGGCCTCTATCAGTCAGACTCCGCTCAAGCTCAACCAGAGTGACGAACCGCCATGCGTACGTACGTACGTACGTATATACATACATACCGGCAATGTCGGCGGCGGCCTACATGGAAGCTCCTATTGCTCCACCAGGAGTGACGCTGACACCGACACTGACATTGACACCGGCGTGGCAGCGAGAGGGCGGAGAATTCGCGGGCGGCCCTTCTCGCGGCGAAGAAACTATGCGGCGGAGGGAGGAGGCGACAGGAGGAGGAGGAGTCCGGCGCTGCTGTAGCAGGGGCCGCCGCCGCCAGCAGCATGGTATACCATGGAAGGGGAGGGTTGCCGGAGCTGGAGAGGAAGGAAAGGAGACAGTTTTATGTGGAGAAGATAGTTCCCCAGCCCGCCTCTCACTTCCTATCCCGAGAAACGAAGCTGACGCGAATAACATAATACACATCAAAAAATTAGTATAACTATTTCATAATCTAATACAAATGAATTTAGCCCCTGTTAATTAAAAAAAATTAAATATGAGTTAATTATAAAACCAATTGTAAAGTTAATTTACGAGACGAATCTATTAAACCTAATTAATTTATGATTTGATAACATGATGCTACATTAAAAATATGTTAATGATGGTTTAATTAAAATTAATAAACTCGTGCACAAAATAGTCTAGAAGTTTTACAATTATTTTTATAATTAATTCATATTTAGTTATTTTATTTAGCATTCAAATATCCGATACGATAACATTTAGCAATGCCCTAATGGGCTAGTAGTGGTGCAATTTTCATCATATTACATTGTATTCAGCGCTTACACAAATAATTGTATCGCCTATCAAAATGTCTCCAAATTTAATTTCGAAATTTGAAGTAAACAATGCAAATATAGAAGTATAGAACCGCATTAACGAGTGGGTTTGAAACTTGGAAACAAAACTGAAAAATACTGCAAAAAAATAAAAATAAAAATAAAAAGGATTAAAAAACTGGGCGAAATAAAAAAAAATCGCGTTCCCGTGGCACTCATCCGTGCCGAGCCACTCGGCCCAATCCGCTCTGTCCTCTCGCCTCCCCGCTCGAATCAACGCGCGATGGACGCCGCGGAGGTGTCGGAGCTGCAGGCGCGGCTCGCCGCGGCGGTGCACGCGCTGAACCACGGCGCGCACCCGTCGGAACGCCTGGCTGCGAACCAGTGGCTCCTCGGGCTGCAGCAGTCGCCGCAGGGGTGGGCGGTGGCGACGTCGCTGCTGGCGGCCCCGGACCCGGCCCCGCCCGCGGACTTCCTGTTCTTCGCCGCACAGATGCTCCGGAGGAAGATCCAGTGCCCCGGCGGCGGGCCGGCGCCGCCACTGCCGCACCTCCTCGACGCGCTCCTCCTCGCCGCGCGAAGGTTCTGCGTCGGCGCGCCGCGGCTGCTCACGCAGATCTCCCTGGCGCTCGCGGCGCTCGCGCTACGCGCCGAGGGCGGGGTGGACGGGCTCTTCGCGCGGATGCGGCACCTGCCCAACCCCGCGGTGCTGGATCTGCTCACCGTACTCCCCGAGGAGGTGGCGCCGGACCAGAGCGGCGACACGGGTGTCGACGCCCCGGCGCGGTGCAGGTTCACGCGCGAGCTGATGGCGCATGCGCCCGCCGTCCTCGAGTTCCTCGTCGCCCAGTCCGAGAACGCGACCGCCGCCGATGGGGTCCCCCTCGACGAGCGCAACCGCAGAATCCTGCGGTGCCTACTGACCTGGGTACGTAAGCGCCGTCCTTTGCTCTGCCTCTCGGCTCAATTCCGTGCGTTTCTCTCTCGATCATAGGCTAAGAGAGGCGACAACGTTGTAGGTCCGCGTGGGATGCTTCTCGGAGATGCCGGCGGCAGCCCTTGCAGCTCACCCACTTCTCACCTTCGCGTTCAACTCGCTGCAGGTGGAAACAATGTGGTCACTTGTTCTTTATAAGCTCACAAAAGCGTACTTTGAAGGACTAGTAGTGCATTCACGTGTTCACATGTTACTCTGTTGTCATCTGACTAATGAAGGTGCCCTTCTCGTTTGATGTGGCCGTAGAGGTTATGACCGAGCTTGTCAATCAGTACCATGTAAGTTCTGTCCTTCTGAAGTTCAGCTTCATGCTCCAGAATGCCATACTTCAACTGATCCAACTTCTTTGTGGTGGTTGCATACGACTGTGATCGAGTTGAATACTTGGACTTGTTACTTTGTTAGCCATTTAGTCTATGCTAAGTTTGCACATGTCCCTATTCTTCTGTTTGATGCCATGCATTTCTTTTGGTTAAAACTGTAATATTTGAGTATGCCATGGAGTAGTTTGCTTGATTGAGATTTCTATCTTCTTTCTGTGTCAAGTTACTGATTTTTATACTCGATGAACTAATTCACAGAATCATAGATTCATAGTACACTTTGGCTTAAATTTTATGTATTCACTACATCTGCTAGTTCATGTAGTATATTTTGCATAAAATATCTACACGATGTGAATAGTACGACTAGAAGAGTCGCAATGCTGGATTGCTGGTCCTCATCCTTATTTGTTTTCTCCTTGGCAATTCCTGATAGTTTTCTCCTGAACAAATCGTGATTCTTGCAAATGTCATTTGACTCATGTTATTTTTTCCACATGCTTTCCTAATGCTTCTTTTTGCTGCTTCTACGTGTTTGATGAGCTGAGAATCTCAACTTGCATGATATGAAGTAGCACTAGACTATGGTTTTGAATGCTCATTGTCTTTCTTGTTCCATTATAATATTATATGCTAATATCTATCTGATTGCTGGTACTGAGTAGTTTATATGTAATCTTGTTGACAAGTACAATGTTATTGTGAAGCATAAAGTTGCTGAATGACTGTTGTTCCCCTTGTTGAATTTGTTGATTAACACCTAACAGTTCACTAATCTTGATCTATGGTGCTTTGGTTGCAGGATCTATCTCAATTTTTTCTAACTAAAATGTCGTACATCAGAGAAGCTCTTCTTCTACCAGCTCTGGCCAGCAGAAGTGAGAAGATTATTGCTGGCCTTGCTTGTTTGATGTGCGAAGTTGGTCATGCAGTAAGTTTCGTCTCACCTGTGCAATTGTGCTTAAGTTTCATGATTTGCAGTCTAGCTATGATCCATGTCTATTATTCAAAATAATCCTCCATTCATTGTTCTGCTGATAAGTTGGAGTGAACATTGGACCTGTCATGTAGTGAAATTAGTTAAACACTAGTGGAATAACTGAATAAATTGTCAGATACTTCCTAAAATCATCATTTTAACAGGGGCTAACGGAACGAGCCTGAGAGAAATTCCTGTTTGAAATGGCATACATCTTTTATGTGTCTTCAGAATGCAGTTGTTTCTCATGAGTGAGATTTTTGTATATAAGCTGATAATCGTTGTATTTTCTTAGGCACCTGATTTGGTTGCAGAAGGGAGTGTTGAAGCACTTACTCTTGCTGATGCACTTTTGAGGTCAATCTATTGAATTGTTTATGTGATGCTTTCCTTTTATTTTTTAAATTGTTTGTTTCAATGCTTCTAATGATGCTATTCTGTAGTTCAGTTCACATTATTACATTTTCCGATCCTGAAGTATTTTATCCTCAACACAGATGTGTAGCTTATTCTAGTGAAGATTGGGAGATTGCAGATTCAACCTTGTATTTTTGGTAATATTTTCATGAATGACAAGCTCTTCCTTCTTCTGTATTAGTTTACAAGAAGTAGCCCTTTGGAAATATATTATTCCCTTCTTATTTTCTCTCTGTTTGTGTTGGCCTGTTGGGATGCGTTCTGGGTATTGTCTGTAGAAATTTAGGATGACTGGGTGGTCTGATGAACATCTCCTATAACCTTGTGGGGGTCTAGGAGGACCTCAAGGTTATTGGCGTTCAACTGGAATCTTTTGACAAACTCTCTCAAGGACTTCTGGTTTAAGTAATCTGGTCCTTTTAGCTGTCTGAAACACTGTAGCCTGAGACACCTTTGGTCCTTTTAGCTGCCTGACTGTTGCTCTTGTCATATTCCCCGCAGTCGAACTTCATTGAGAGTTAAATATCACATGATTTTCCATATATTTTGGATATGAGAATCGGTGATTAGGCAACAACTGGATAATACAAGTGTTGCATATTCACATTTCAATATTTTATGCTGTATGTCCAAAGTAAAGCTAAATCCTCAATATTTTAACTTTAGTATTCTGTAATCAATTAATTATTCATACTCGTTGAAATTTTACAGGTGTAATTTATCATATTTTATTCTTGGTAGCGACACAGAAACAGACAAAAGGAATGCTGTACAGGAGTTGTTTACCCCTGTGTTTTCTTCCCTGTTTGATGCACTTCTTTTTCGTGCTCAGGTTTTGTCTCTTTCCCCATGGTTTCATTAACTTACTTCTAATGATCAATTGAACTCCTACCTTGCAAAATTCTGCATTTGGTCACAACGTATTATACTAAAGATATTTTTCTAGTTGTCCCCATCTCTATACTAAATCACTATTCCAATTCGCCTTTTCTGTATACCCAATTCTTTGAACCAAATTTCGCAAATCCATCCATTTTTAATGCCTTGTATTCTCTGATAAACCATAGATTGACACTGATGAGCATGACACTGTTGGGGAGCTATGTATACCTGATGGACTAGCACAGTTCAGGATGAACTTGGAGGAGCTTCTTGTTGATATTTGTTTGCTTCTAGCCTCTAGGTGCCTCGACATATATTAATACGGTATGTATTTTTTAGCTGAAAGATTGTTCATCTTCCATGTTTGGGAAGAGATGGTATGTTTGCAGCAGCAATGGTATATTTAGACATTCAATAACTACATTTGTAACCTAGGTACCCATATGTGTGTGTGTGTGTGTGCGCGCGCGCGTGCGTGTTTCTGTTGAAAAATAGAAAACACAGACATGCAATTATAAGTTTTATGGTTCTCAATCTTCTCAGTAATTTCTGCAACGAACAAATACCTTATGGTTTATTATGTATTTATACTGATCTAGAAATCGATCTATTGAACTTCTACGTATTGCTTCTAACATCTATTATATAGGGATGATTTTAAGCCCTTTTGTTACCTTTTTGATACATTATTTTCTCATGCTCCCTTAATGAGGTTATTATGTTGATTAACTTTGAGGTCTACTTTTGTATGCAGCTTTTTTCTGGTGGATGGGGTTTGACTAGCCAATCAATTCCTTGGAAAGAGGTAGAAGTTAGAATGTATGCACTTAGTGTGGTAAGTGCTTGATATCTGTTGGTAGGCTTGTTGACAAATTTTTAAAGAGACATTTGACTATTTGAGAAAAGTTGCTTACTACTACCTCTGTTCTTAAATATGACAATACGACATCCTAGAATACATGCAATCAAACCTTGAAATTATATTAGGATTTGATATGTGAAAATGATATTAGTAGTTTTTTCATGAAAAATACTTTCATATAGTTTATTTTTAACATTTTTTATAAATATGTAGATAGAAAAACTAACATAGAAACATGTGTATCGGAGATTATGTCGATGTCCAAAACGGTAGTACTATCATAAGATGTAAATGTGATTTCATCGTCATGTCAATTATGATGATCTTGATTTGTTTATCCACCGGTATCTTCTTCAGTTCTTTCACTGTACTTATCAACTTTGAGATCTGAAGAAGTTTGTGTTGCCTAATATCACTCAGGCTTCAAAAATATTATCACCTGTTTGGAGGTGATTACGATTCTTCAGTAAGTTGTCAGTCCATACTCCATAGGCCAACAACTTCTCGTATAATTATGAAAGTATAGCCCGCATAATGGCAAGAAGAATCTTAATGATGAGCTTATTAGGCCTGTCCGCCTGTGCTAGGACCCCTCAGAACCCCCTAATTCACGATGTTGTCTCTAGGTTTTGACTTTTGACCACAAAGTTTTTCTGCTACTTGAGACAGTGTAATAGGCACTACAACTACATGCATAGAAAATGGCCTATGTTACTACAGATCTCTTAGAATCTTAGATAGTTAGCTTTTGATCTTTGTTAGTGTCACGGCCTCACGGGTATAGGGATTCCACGGACGGGGGGATAGCAAAACATTGTGATTGAATCGATAACTGATGAGGAATTGACCGAGGCCCTGACCCTCGTCAGTGTGACAGAGCGTATGCTCCACGTCGCACCACTGAGGCAGGGATACAATAGAAAAGGCGTCTTATCAAGTGTTTAGAAAAGGCGTCGCTGAGGTTGTCGTGAGTGATATCACATGACTAGTGTGTGTATCAATTCTATCTTGATTAAATTCACATTTTACTTGTTTCCTTATGTTCCAGACTCTCTGTCTTTGTGTGGCTACACATAAGCGTGCAAAGAATCAATATGTTGGATCCTCACCTTATTCATAGGTTACTGATTTTCAGGTCGCTGATACAATTTTACAAGATGGAAGTCCTTTTGATTTTTCAATCATAATGCATTTTGTGAACATTCTGTGCAACAGAGCACATAGTGAACTGAATGGATGCCTATTCTTGGTAAGGCACCCTCAATATGCTTCATTGCTTCCTATGATTTCTATTCTAGATTAAGACCCCCTTTGGGACAGCTTAAATCAGGATTAGGATTAAATTAATAGCCGATTGTTTGGCAAATGGGAAAATTGTTTGTAGCTTATGAACTAAATAACTAAATAATTAATCATAATCTAGGAATGAACTAATAATCACAATCCTGTGAAGACCCCATTATCGGAACTGCCATCCTGATTTGTACCCATCACGGACTAATTTGTTGATACCCATGTCTAGATAAAACCAAATCAAATGACATGATATGCAATTATTCTAGAAGGATTCAAATATCCTCATGCCACCTGCATCCTCTACTTCTGAGAGTTTTTATTCATTGGTCCCATATGTCATTGACATTTTTTGTGAGGTGGTAGGGTAAAAGTTGTAGAACATATCAATATATCATCGCTGCCACCAACAATATTTTAAATAGTAAGATAAATATTTTTATTTATTGTAATATGTGAAGCTAAACTTTTATTGTGGTTTATCCTAATTAATCTAGGTATACAAATCGTTTGGTGATGTCATTGGTTCTTACTCAAAGTTGTTGGCATCTTCTGAAAGTAATATCAAACCATTACTGTAAGTGTTTTAAATGTGTATTGAATTGAAACATTGTATTTATTTATCATACTTAATATATTTTACCTTTACGGTCAGCCTATTCTGTGCTTCAGGGATTTCAAAATCCGTATCATCACATGCTTGCTCATTAGCTTTGTGTAAACTTTGTGAGGATGCTTCTTCATTGATGATTGAGCCTCATAATCTGGAAATTCTTTTCTGGATCAGCGAGGTAACATATGAGTTGTACTTCAGTAACTTTATTTATGTATGATGTATGATATTTTTGGTTTGGGGTCGATGCTACTGATCATAATTCATAACTTTAATTTTTTTAAATAAAAAATCATTATTAACCCAGTGGAATATGGTGTATGTTAAGTTATATTCATGATGTAACACTCCAGGTGTTATGGTCAACAAATCATAGAGTTGGATTAAATTAAGATTAGAGTTTAGAAAGTCAAGAGATAGAATGATATTCTGTTATTAGAGATAAAGCAGTGTTAGTTATGCTGTTAGGATTTTTAAAGTGTTTGTTAGTATTCTATGTTAGGGATAAAGTAAGGGATTAGCCCTATAAATACTAGGCCATTGTATTAGATTAAATCAGGCAGAAGGAATAAATATTCTTTCTTCCTGCTTCTACCACCATGTTTTGAAATTAATGCTGAGAATGATTTTGAATTGACTCGAATGCCATGTTTCCTTCTAGTTTGATCTTAGGTTGAAAGTACTATGTATGATATCTTGGATTACCTCATTTATCGTCAATGGCAAAATACACATGCCATATCATCAAATTGGCACTACAATCCACAGGCCATCCTTGTTTAAGTTCGAAAACTTCTGGACCTCAATGCCTGGCTTCCTGGACACTGTTTCTACTACCTGGAATGGACCTCCTAATTCCGACAATACTGCTAGAGTTATTGCTTTCAAATTTGCCAAACTTCAGAAGTTTCTACGGAGGTGGAGTAAGCGTATTGGGAATCTGGAAGCCATTCTCAGAGCATGCCATGTGATCATTGGTGCCCTTGATTCCTTTGAGGAATTTCGTCCGTTAAACATCATGGAAAACAACTTCAGAAAGATTCTCAAAGAGAAAATTGAGCACATTCTACACATTAAACAAATGTATTGGAAACAAAGGTACACGGTTCGATGGACACAATTAGGAGATGAAAATACAAAATTCTTTCATGCTGCCGCAACAGACAGACTTCAACGCAATACCATCTCCTCCCTAACCCTTGACAATGGGTCCAAGATCTTTTCTCAGGAAGACAAGGCTGTAGCTGTGCTAGATGCTTTTCTAAACAGGTTGGGATTCTCGTCAAACACTCCGACGGAATTTTCCTCCCCGATCACTTGGCATCAGTTCAACAATCTAGATCACTTGACCATGCCGTTCTCCAGACGGAAGTTGATAGCACCTTAAACTCTATGCCATCAGACAAGGCACCAGGCCCTGACGGGTTCAACGGGTTATTTTACAAATCCTACTGGGGTATCATAAAATATGACTTTTACAAGCTTTGTGAGGCCTTCTATGCAGGAGACCTTGATCTCAGACCGGTCAATAACTCGTACATAATTCTGATCCCCAAAACTGACTCCCCAACTGTGATCTCTGATTTCAGGCCAATATCTCTTGTCAACTTTACAATCAAATTGATTACAAAAATCATGGCCAATTGACTACAGCCGATCATGCAAAGGATAATCCATAGGAATCAATACAGCTTCATCAAAGACCGTTCAATACAGGATTGTCTGGCCTGGACGCTGGAATTCACCCACCAATGCCACCGCTCAAACAAGCTTGTAGCATTGTTTAAACATGATTTCGAAAAAAGCATTTGATCTAGTAGAACATTCGGCCATCCTCTACATGCTCTGCAAGTTAGGTTTCCCTCCAATCTGGATCAATTGGATCGCTACAATTCTAAGCTCTGCCCACTCAGCAATTCTTATGAATGGAACAATTGGGAAATTCTTTGACTGCAAGCTCAGGGTTAGGCAAGGCGACCCACTTTCACCTCTGCTATTTGTCCTGGTGGGAGAGCTACTTCAATACATCTTAAACACTGCCCCCTCTGGGGGAATACTAGCTGCGCCATCTTGCCACTCTCAGAAAGACTTCCCAGTCATCCAATATGCCGATGATACTATAATTTTCGTGGAAGCCTCGCAACCTAATATTTTTCGGCTGAAAATGCTTCTGAACTCGTATTCACTGTTCACTGGGCTGAAAGTCAATATATCCAAATCTTGCATGATTCCACTCAACATCGACAACGTCAATGCTGAAATTCTGGCTGGAACTTTTGGGTGTCTGATAGGCACTCTCCCATTGCCCTACCTTGGCCTGCCACTCGGAATCACAGCACCAAGATTTCAGGACTTTGGCTCACTCATTTCCAGAATCGAACGACGCCTTGCAGCTACCTCCTTCTGGCTCTCCTCGGCAGGGAAATTACAAATTGTAAACTCGGTTCTCTCTTCAATGCCCACATATACAATGTGCATGTTCAGCTTGCCAGCGAAAGTGATTCAAATCTTGGACAAAGCCAGACGTCACTGCCTCTGGAGGGGTCGCTGCTCTCACTCGGCTATCAAGCCACTGGTCAAATGGATGACAGATTGCCGCCCAAAGACCAGGGGGGGGGGGTCTGGGTGTCATCAACCTCAGAGCACAGAACAACGCGCTCTTAATGAAACACCTTGACAAGTTTTATAACAAGAGGAATATTCCATGGGTTGACTTAATCTGGTCATCTCTTTACGGGTCAGGTTTGATCCTTCATTTGGCCAACAGGAAAGGTTCTGCTTGGTGGAAGGGAATTCTAAAGCTTTCTTCCCTCTCTTTGGCCATCTCCAAACCCCATCCAAATTGTGGGTCAACAATCTCGCTTTGGTTTGACCTTTGGACGACACAGCCTCTGCACCTACTCCTACCAAGATTGTTCACCTTTGTCAGGCATCAGAAATGTTCCCTCTCAAGTTTCCGTGGCTGTCAGAGATTGTTCAGGCATTTCTTTCTCCCCCTGTCTGGAGAAGCATTGAATGAGTTAACCCAGCTCCAGGCTCTCATTGCATCGTTACATTCTAACTTGGAGGATCCTGATTCTTGGTCATACAGTTGGGGTGCAGGATCCTACACACCCCATAGGCTCTACTCCTCCACTTTCAGACACTTGACGGTGCTCCCTGTCTTCAGATGGCTATGGGCCTGCCATTGCTCGAATAAGTTCAAAGTCTTCTTCTGGCTCCTCCTTCTTGACAGACTAAACACAAAGGATATCTTACACAGAAAAAACCTTCTACTGGACGATCACAACTGCCACTGCCTGCTATGTCCCGATCAGCAGTAAGAAACTTCTGGCCATCTCTTTTTCGATTGTGCCTTCAGTACTGCCTGCTGGTATGCCCTAGGGCTTTCCGGCAACACGGTGCACCAACTGCACAAAGGATCATGGTGGCCAAGCATAATCACAATTGGGTCTTCTTTATGGAAGTCACTATCATCGGCGCCTGGATGCTATGGATCCAACGCAACAACTATATTTTTAGACAGCAATCTCCCTCTATTAGGGATTGGCTGCTCTCATTCAAAAAAGCTACTAGCTCTACAAGCCCATCGATGCAAGCCTGCGTGCAAAGCATCTATGATGGCTTGGCTATCTCAGTTGTAACTTCCTGCATTGTTAACAACTCCATCCCCCCCTATACTCTAATTCCCCTGATTGCACTTTTTGGGCTATTAATATATAACCTCAGTAGGAGCCTCTCCTGCTGGTTTTACTCAAAAAAAAAACTATTGACCGAATGCTACTAGAAGAATTTCACTCTGGATAGTTTGGTTTTTTGGCAAACATTCTTGATGCAATTGAAATATGACTGAATAATGACTATAAAATCTTTCTATCCACAGAATACTAATTTTGATCTTAGTGTGCTCTACAAATGGCAAAAAGTTTTTAGTCATCGTTTCTTTGGCTGGCAGTTGTATGTGCTCATTGCTCAATGCTCAGAGCTTTGTGGTACTTAAGTTACTTTAGTTATTTACTTATGTGAACATGGCCTACCACATCACCCTCTACCAGTCTACCTTTACATTTAACTTATATATTGTTTTTTGGCAATCATATATAATTCAATATTAAAAAAAGCAGTGTTCTTATAGGGTATTGATGCGGGGAACCTGCAGATAGAGGACGAGAAATTGATCATTTATGCAATTACACAGGCTTTATGTTCCATTCTTGACAAAGATTTAAGGAAAAGTTCACTGGCAAGGTTACTTTGTTCCAGCTACTCAGCAGTTGATAAGCTTGTATGTACCCCTACCTAGTTTAGCCTTGAAATGTTGCCTGATAGTCTGATACTTTATTGTTTTTATCGTCATGATATCATCTAATGAACCATTATAAATCTTTGTATTAACTATGTGGATAAAAGTTCAATGGTTCTTCCAGATCTCTGTGGCTTTTTCTACAATGCCAGTGTATATTTGCATCTGAATGTTTGTGTTTGAGACTGTTGGACTATGGATAAAAGCCCCCACCTCTCTCACTATAACGCCTAGGTTTTATGGTTGGGTTGGCTAGGTGGGGTGAGCCTAACATGGTATCAGAGCCAAGGTCCTGGGTTCGAATCCCCCTGGCCACGCATTTCCGCATTTCCGCTGCGTGATTTCCCCTGCGCCTCTCTAGTGTGCTGAGACCTGTTGCGGGCTATGCCGGGCCTCTAGAACCTGCTGCGGGCTACGCCGGGCTCGCACGCCGTAGGGGGAATGTTGGACTATGGATAAAAGCCCCCACCTCTCTCACTATAACGCCTAGGTTTTATGGTTGGGTTGGCTAGGTGGGGTGAGCCTAACAGAGACTTTGAGTACACTAATGGTACCTGATGTATCATATGAACCTCACTTGTGGTTTGTGCATTTCAAAAAATTCCCAAAACATTCATAGATGCACTACATGTTTGAGTGTGTCACTTGCCAAGTTTTCTTCAAAAACTGTATGAAAAGAACAATCTGTGCTGTCTTTGTAATATAAGTGTTTTTCTGTACAGTGCATATTTTTACAGGTGCACATGTTCCATCATGTACATCAACAAAATCTTTTTTATGATTTTTTACTGATATGGACTACTGTACAAGACAATAAGCCATAATGGTTGCATATGAACTCTACTTCATAACTCTCATTTATGTTCTTAGATGCTGTTAATGTCCACTTAAATGCTTGTAAGATTATTTTGTTACAGTTTTGTGGACATGCCTAGATAGTGGAAGCATTTTCTTGTTGATGGGATTTTAAAGATATTTATGCCATATAGAAGTTTCATGTGAACCATTTTCAAAATATCTATCCTTCTATGCAGTTCAAATGTTTCAGCTCTTAATTTATGAGGGTTTCTGTCCTCTCTCCTGTACAATATATGGATGCCCAAGCCCAACTGTAAAGACTAAAAGAGGAACAGAGAATTTCGAGTAGCAAAACACTCAGTTCACATTTCCTGTTTTAGGCAAGAATCTTGTAAAATTTCTTTGTATTACTGTGCTGTGCTTGCCCTCCTTTTGCTTTTCCTGATGCACAGTATACTCATAGAAAACTGCTTTAGTATTTTTTTTTACAAAACTCTGCTCTGCATGGATCTCTAACATGCCTTCCCATTCATGAATTATTAATGACTGACACTGTCTAAAACTAAAATCTTGTCCTTTTTGTCATCCTTTACAGATTGACATAGACAGAGATCAATCTCTGCGACAAAATCCATCTGCTTACACAGAAGCATTGGACCTTGCAGTCCATGGTCTTTACAGGTGCTTAGCTTTTTAGTTCTTGTATTATTGCATTTTTGGCCCCATTTTTTACTAGCGATATTTTTGTATTGTGCACACTTTGCGGTGATACCACTGGAAGTTTGATGGACTAATTCAAGCATGGTCTTGTTCATGATGGGGAAAATCTAGCAGTTTGAAGAAAAATAGTATTTGAACTCTTAAGAAAATAAAATTTGTTAATATCGGTACAATTTTGCGTTGCATCAACAAATTACAGACTATTCAAGGTCTTAAACTGTGCAAAAGCTACATGTTATATTGACAAAAAGTTCTTTTTCCCTTTGGATGTGGGGCAATAAATGATAGTTCAACTTAACAACAACGTGGAGTACAAAGTTGTGCAGAAAGCATGTGCTCGCAGCAATATTCATAACTCATAAGAATGTGTCAGCAAAATATATTCAATTAAATGCTATCTAGAGTCAACTGTGAGGGAGAAAAATGACTAGACTTGAGGGAGAGTGTGAACTGTGAAGTCTTCACTCTTGAAGACTACTGTGAAAGTGTGAATGGTACAAATTGGAAGCAATCTTCTCGAGATCTTATGCATGTTTACATAAGTACTTTATGCCAACCGATTAACAGTCAGCCGATTAATTCAGTTAATCCCCGATTAACCAATTAATTTCTACTCCCTGGCTGACCAATCAACTACTGATAACTGATTTTTCCAGCACCGTGGAAAGGTGGAAATCTGTTCCACACTCCCACTTAGATCATTGATGGCATCATGGCAAGCTGTAGAAAACAATATGAAATGGTTGGACTTTGACCATATTATTGTTAGTGTTAGCGTGATGTATAGGCCCACGGGCCCAGGGGGTTCGGCTGGAACCCTAGAGGTGCCTCCCTCCCTGGTTTTGGTAGTATTTATATTTGGCAAGGATTCCCTAGATTATTTGGCAAGGATCTCCTAGATTAGCTGGATTAGCTCCTTCCTTGTTTAGCTATTTCCTTGTTTAGCCCTTTCCTTCTAGATTAGAGCTTTCCTATTCAATGTTTACAAATCGCCTAGTCGAACCTAGTCGCCATGGTACCGACCAGAAAACTAATCGCGATTAATCGCGATTAGTCGATTTTGGTCGTTCTATTTAATTATTCCATATATTTTAGGAAATTTATATAATATATATACACTATATAGTATATGACAATAAATATCTAGGTATGGGCCAAATTTCCAGCCATTACTTATTAGCCCAAAAATAAAATTGAAAAGCCCAGGCCCATTAACTAAACCCTATTACTCCTCACATCTTCCCTCTCCCTCACAGCCACCACAGCCCTTTCTCCCCTCACATCTTCCCTCTCCCTCACAGCCGCCACAACCCTTTCTCCCCTCTCCCAAACAGCTGCCACAGATCTCCTCAGCTCCCGCCGGCGGCACCTTCTCTTGCTCCCGCCGGCGCCGCCCTCTCCTCTTGCTCCCACCGGCGCCGCCTTCTCCTCTTGCTCCCGCTCCCGCCGGCGCCGCCTTCTCCTCTTGCTCCCGCTCCCGCTGGCGCCGCCTTCTCTTCTTCCTCCCGCCGGCGCCGCCGGTGGCTCCTTCAACTCCAAGGCACGCCGCCGCCGGCCCACTCCTCCTGCCGTGGCTCATGCGCCGTCGTCAGCGCCCTCCTCCGGCTGGCATCTGCCTTTCCCGTCGGTTGCCTTCTCTCCTGGTCGCCAAAATGTCACTAATCGGCCGATTAGTCGCGACTAGTCGACGACTAGTCGGACGACCAGATTTCTGGTCGCTCTAGTCGGGTCGGAGCACCTAGTCGTGGCCAGGAAAACGACCAGGCCGATTAATCGCGATTAATCGCGATTAATCGGACGATTTGTAAACACTGTTCCTATTTCCTGGGACATCCTTGCCTATATATATTGAGCCTTGGGCTCCCCCATAATCAATCTACTAATTCCCAGCCATCCTCTTTCATGGTATCACGAGACCGGGACTCTCCCCTCTCGCCCTTCCGCTGCCCCTGCGCACACTAGCTGTGCACCGGTATGGTTGGGACTCCTCCCTCCTCCCACGTTGATCCTGCTGATCAGCCTCGCCTAGATGGCGATGCTTCTTCGCAGACCGACGCCGAGGCTCGCCGCGCCCTCCGCGAGGCTGCTCTGGCCGCCGCTCAGGCCGCTGAGCAGGAAGCCGCCGCCGCCTCCAACGAGCGCGACGCCGCCGCGGAGCGCGTCCGCGCTGCCCTCGCTCGGGCGGCCAAGGCCCGGGCCGACGCCGCCGCCGCGGTTGATCCCGTCGATCAGCCTCACGCGGGCGGCGACATGAGCGTCACCCACGCCATGATGCTCCACGAGGCCGCTGCCGTCCTCAACCTCCACGCCCAGGCAGTCTCCGTGCAGAATGCACGCAGCCTGGTGCCAACCGTCCTCGACACCGCCGGCAACTACCCCCGTTGGCGCGAGCAGTTCCTCCTCGCCGTCACCAAATACTCGCTGCTGGATCACGTCCACAGCGACTCCGTCTCGGCCCTTGCCGACTGGACTCGGATGGACGCCGTCGTCAAGTCATGGCTCTACAGCACGGTCTCCGCTGACCTCGCCGACGCCGTGATCGACCACCGCGCCTCCGCCCGCGAGGCCTGGCTCGCCATCGAGGATCACTTCCTCGGCAACCAGGAGACCCGTGCCCTCCACCTCGACGCCAAATTTCGCGCGTTTGCTCAAGGTGATCTCTCCATCACCGAGTATTGCAAGCGCTTCAAAAAGATGGCCGACGATCTCGCTGACCTCAACGAGCACGTCACTGACCGCACCTTGGTCCTCAACGTGCTTCGTGGGCTCAACGAGCGCTACAAGGACATCGGCGTCCATCTCCGGCGCGGGCGCCCATTTCCCTCCTTCGCCGCCGTCCGCAACGAACTCCTTCTCGAGGAGATCAACATGGTGCAGCACCCTGTTGCCCCCTCCACTGCTCTTGTCGCCACTGGCTCCTCTCGCCAGCCTGCAGCGACCGGCGGTGGCCCTCCTCGGACCGGTGGTGGCGCCCCCAAGCCGAAGAACAAGAAGAAGAAGGACCGTCGGGCTGGCAGCACCTCTGCTCCAGGTCCCAATGCTCCCTCCTCCGTACCTGGGGCGCCTGCTGGGTCTGGCGCGACCTGGCCCTCCGTCTACAATCCGTGGACCGGGTCCATTCAAATGTGGCCCGGTCCCCGGACTCCCCCGCTGGCCCCGCTCCCTCAGGGCCGTGCCGGCCCTCAGCAGCAGGCGCTGCAGCAGGCTCTGCTGGCTCAGCAGATGCAGCTTCCCCAGCCGGCCTACCTGCCAGCCCCCGGCGTCTCCGCCCAACAGGCCTTCCAGCCACCGCAGCTGGCACCGTCCCACTACCAGCCCATGGTAGGCTCTCCGGTTTGGGACCAGAACTCACTGGCCTCTACATTCAGTACCATGACGGTCACTCCGCCGGTGAACAACGACTGGTACCTTGACACCGGTGCTTCCTCCCACATGACTTCCGCTGATGGTATGGTTCTCTCTCAGCGGCAGTATATGTTGGACATCTTGGATCGTGCTGGCATGGCGGAGTGCAAACCTTGCACTACGCCTGTTGACACCAGTCCCAAGACCTCAGCCGACTCTGGAGCTCCAGTCGCCGACCCGTCAGATTACCGCAGTCTTGCTGGCGCCCTGCAGTACCTGACCTTCACACGGCCCGACATTGCCTACGCCGTGCAGCAGGTCTGTCTTCACATGCATGATCCGCGAGAGCCTCACCTGTCCGCTCTCAAGCGCATTCTTCGGTACATTCGGGGTACTCTTCACCTGGGTCTTCATCTCCGACCATCGACTCAGGATGACTTGGTGGTCTACTCTGATGCTGACTGGGCTGGTTGTCACGATACGCGCAAGTCCACCTCGGGCTATGCTGTGTTCCTCGGCGACAACTTGGTCTCCTGGTCCTCCAAGCGACAGAATACTGTCTCTCGCTCCAGTGCAGAAGCTGAGTACCGCGCTGTCGCCAATGGTGTTGCTGAGGCTTCTTGGCTACGCCAGCTCCTCCACGAGCTCCACATTCCGCTTCGCCGCGCCACAATTGTCTACTGTGATAATGTCAGCGCAGTCTACATGTCCTCCAACCCGGTACAACATCAACGGACGAAGCACATCGAGATCGATCTTCACTTCGTCCGTGAGAAGGTCGCCATGGGTGCCGTGCGGGTTCTTCATGTTCCCACGACATCCCAGTTCGCCGACGTCTTCACGAAGGGGCTGCCTTCTTCGGTGTTCACTGAGTTTCGGTCCAGTCTGAATGTCCGTGGCTAAGCACCGACGTTCAAACTGCGGGGGCGTGTTAGCGTGATGTATAGGCCCACGGGCCCAGGGGGTTCGGCTGGAACCCTAGAGGTGCCTCCCTCCCTGGTTTTGGTAGTATTTATATTTGGCAAGGATTCCCTAGATTATTTGGCAAGGATCTCCTAGATTAGCTGGATTAGCTCCTTCCTTGTTTAGCTATTTCCTTGTTTAGCCCTTTCCTTCTAGATTAGAGCTTTCCTATTTCCTGGGACATCCTTGCCTATATATATTGAGCCTTGGGCTCCCCCATAATCAATCTACTAATTCCCAGCCATCCTCTTTCAGTTAGACTTGCCTGCTACTCATTTAACAAGTAGCAACCAGTGATTTTTAACTTTTTTTTGGATTATAGATGTACCAATGGTACCTTTTTTTCAGATTTCACATGCTGTGGAAGAAACATGTTCTGATATACAATATAAACAAATAAAAAGAAAATTTATTTTTTTGCCAGGATGGGTGCTTTGTTTGGCCATTTGGCAACATCAATCACGTCTAGTCTGATTGATGATGATACAGTTTTGGTTCTTCTTGGTATATTCTGGCCACTCCTTGAAAGACTTTCCCAATCATCTCATATGGAGAATATTAGGTTATCTACAGCTGCATGTCGTTCTCTTTCTTTAGCCATACATTCTTGCGGTAAGTTAAATTTTATCTAAAATGCAAAATTTTAAGCATTATCACATATATCATTATGTTCATCAGCTTTGCATTTTACAGGGCAACACTTTAAAATTTTGTTACCTAAAGTTCTGGAATGCTTATCTACAAATTTCTTGCTGTTTCAGAGGCATGACTGCTTCTTAAGAACAGGTAAAAAACACACCTAATTCACTTTCTGTTAATTCAACTCTACAATGAATAGTCTGCTTGTCCTTATACCAACAAGGTAGCAGCAACTGTACATGCAGGATTTGACTTGTATTTTACTACCCTACATTACATTAGTACATACATATGCTAGCACTGACTTGCATAGACTAAACCCATCTGCATAGATTTGTCTTTAATCAGAACATTTTGGAAAAAATAATTGATACAATTAACAATTTACCTGCCTTAGTTATGTACTTTTGATATATTTTTAGCTATCATTCCATGCTCATTGAATATCATTTTTGAAAGTACTTTTCGTAGTTTACATTACATAGCAATGCTACATGATAGGCTTAAAGCACTAAGTTACTACTCCAGCATCTTATTTCAATATATTTGTGGAGTCCACACTGCCTTGACACCATTGACATTTTCAGCTGCCAGTGTAATTGAAGAATTTGGTCACAAAGAAGAGTATGGTGCTTTATGGGTCAGAACTTTTGAAACACTTAGCTCTGCAACTTCACTATCTACTTTGAATTCTTCTTACACATGTGATCAAGAACCTGATCTTGTTGAAGCATATGCCAGCTTTACATCCGCATTTATTCGCTGCTGTCCGAAGGTTCTTATTTATTGTGTCCTATATTTTGAGATATTTTGGTTCATTGCTGTTGCATGATATGGATAAAGAGTTTGACACTTGTTTTCTGTGCTGATTGCATGAATAATCAGGATGCTATCGCCGCATCTGCCCCCCTGCTTGAGTTGTCATTTCAAAAGGCAGCTATATTCTCTACGGCAATGCACCGAGGAGCGGCACTTGCTGCGATGTCATATGTATCATGTAAGGCTAATTATCCACCTTTATATAGTCCTTTATATATATATATATACAAATGCTATTCTACACCACGGGTGTAAAATGCTATTCTACACCGACGTGGAATGGAGGGGTTGGGATTGGGTGGGGGGTGGGCACGATTGGGATGATCGGTGTAGAATAACATTCTACACCCATAGTGTAGAATAGCGCTCCCGTATATATATATATATATATATATATATATATATATATATATATATACGGGAGCGCTATTCTACACCACGTGTGTAGAATAACTATTCTACACCGACTACTTTCAGTAGTGGATTTTCTCAGTAGAATAGCTATTGAGTACTATTTTTTTCTCAGTAGTAGATTTGTCGGTAGAATAGCTATTCTACACTCGTGGTGTAGGATATCATATATATATATATATATATATATATATATATATATATATATATAGTTTGAAGGATAGGAATCAGTTTATGATCTCCATGGCTATGGAAGATGCCCAGAGCAGCTGAGCCTCAGGGCGGTGACTCAGGGATCCAAGCTAATCCTGAGAACGGGCCTTTTGAAGCTTATCATGTGGATGCTGCTGATCAACAAATTGGAATTGTTGATGATGGTTCTAGTGTTCTACTCCTGCTGCTGCTGAGCCTTGGGGTGGTGACTCAGGGATCCAAGCTGATCTTGAGAACGGGCTTTTTGAAGCTTATCATGTGGATGCTGTTGATCAACAAGTTGGAATTGTTGATGATGGTTCTCCTGCTGCTGCTGAGCCTCAGGGTGGTGACTCAGGGATCCAAGCTGATTCTGAGAACGGGCCTTTTGAAGCTTATCATTCGGATGCTGCTGATCAACAGATTGGAATTGTTGATGATGGTTCTCCTCCTGCTGCTGCTAGTGTTGATCAGGGTGATACTGCTGGCTGCTCTCTTGCTAAACAGAAACAAGAAAAAGAATTGAGAGACAATAATAGAAGAAATGAAGCCTCTGCTGTTAACGGACAGGAATAAGGATCGAGAGGCATACAAAAAAATGTGACTGTTTCCGATCTTTATGATTTATTCATGAATACCTCTTTCAAAGATGAGATGAAGTATGTTCTACCATTTTCTTAATTTGCTATCCACAATTCCAATCGGTTGATCAGCAGCATCCACATGATAAGCTTCAAAAGGCTCGTTCTCAGGATCAGCTTGGATCCCTGAGTAACCGCCCTAAGGCTCAGCAGCAGCAGGAGGAGAACCATCATCAACAATTCCAATCTTTTGATCAGCAGCATCCACATGATAAGCTTCAAAAGGCCTGTTCTCAGGATCAGCTTGGATCCCTGAGTCTGCTCTGCTACTGTTCTGGGCATCTTCCACGACCATGGAGATCATAAACTGATTCCTGTCCTTCAATATATATATATATATATATATATATATATATATATATATATATACACACACACACACACACACACACACACTGAGAAGATAATGTTTTATGCAAAGTAAAATAATGCTTCAATTGTGGTCTACGGTAAGCAATCATGCCAAGTTAGTGTTTTTCCCCACAAAGCCATGTAATTCTTTTAGCCAGTTTCTGGATAAAAATCTATTTGTACCCATCGTTGTTATGGTCTCGCCATGTCGTCGTGGCAGAAAATTTGCCACTGACTGCCATATTGCCCGAGTGTCTGTGGTGGGTGCCACAGGCGCGTGGCGCCGTTGTGGCGTCGTGTGGTGTCCATGACGGATGTGGCGCCCACCATATGAAGGTGCGACGAGGGCGCGGCGAGGGCGTGATGCGCTGGTGTGGAAGATGGGGGAGAGGAGAGGAGGGGAAGAGAGGTACTGGGTGCAGCGATTAGAGAGGGAGGTGAGAGAGAGATAGGGGGAGTGGGATTGTGGCGGCTGGAGGGAAAGAGAGGTGAGAGAGAGGGAGTGGGAGAGATTGAGAGAAGTTAGGGTTAGAAAATGGGGTTTAAATGGACTGGGCTTCAAATGTGCTATTTGATCAAATTTATATAAACAGATTATTAACTAAACTTTTAAATATAATATTAGACATAATTTTAATTTTTAAATGTGTTATTGCAATGCCAATTATATATTTTTTTGTCTTATAAGGTATCTAAAGTAACATCATTGCAACTTGATATTGTATTTCTATTTTTATAATACTATATTGCTATTCTTATTTGCAATTTAGTAATTATATATTGATATATTTTTCTAAATCCTTAAATCTTGTAAGCTATTTTTCTATATTGTTCACCACGCCAATGTGTCTATGACGACGCCACGCCACACACCATAAGCGTTGTAAAGTTGTGAAGGTGGTAGATCACCACGTTTCGCCGCGTCGCCGTAACTACTATGCTTGTACCTGATGTGCAGTTCATACCGATTATGTCGTGACCATAGGCTCATGAAGCCCTTATAACCTGTTACTGTGGCATGCTTCAGCATTCAGCTCAAGCTATTGTGCTTACCATCATGTAGCACCTATTTTTTGTACTCATTTGATAATTACCATGGCACATGCAGGTTTTCTTGATGTTAGCCTTGCTGCTACGCAAGAATCTCGGGAGTGCCTCTCTGATGGATCTCCTGGTGTGGTGCTAATTCAAATTTTGGCACACTGCGGCGAAGGTCTTATGTCTAGTGTACTTTGTGCTCTAGTTCATGTATGGGCCTTGTCAAGGGTGAGTATTTTAACAGAACTTACCATTGCTTCCTGCATCCAAATTGTTTTCATGGTGACAAGTTGAGTTGAATTGCTGACCACTCATATATACTAGGCATGACATATATAGTGTATATATGTAGTCTTTATGTATATTTTTTGCAATTTCAAAACAATGCTGAGCCAGGAATCTGTTAGCATATTCTGTTATAGGCTGGGTTCGGCCAGGCCATTCCCTCCTGTTCGGCCAGGCCATTCCCTGTTGTTATATCCTTGGCAAGGGGTTATCTTCTAGACTAGCATTCAGTTATAAAGTAGTTATCCCCTTGCCTCTATATATGTACCTAATCATGGCTCATCAATATACAATTAATTCCATTCTATTCCATTCTCCTTCATGGTATCAGGAGACCGGGTTTCCCCCCTTCCTCTCCACCTTCCGCTGCCCTCCTTGATCGGCACAGGGAACTCCTGTTCCTCCCTGCTTTCGGCACAAGAACCCCTGTTCTTCCCTGCCTTCGGCTCAGGGAACCCCTCTTCTCCCCTCCCTTCGGCACAGGGAGATAGGGGGTTCAGGGAACCCTTGTTCCTCCCTGCTTTTCGGCACAGGGAACCCCTCTTCTCCCCTCCCTTCGGCACAGGGAGATAGGGGGCTCGGTCAGGACCTCTTCAACCCTCCCTTCGGCTGCCTTCCCTGCTCAGCATGGCCGGGTCTCCCCCCACCTCTGTCGTCGACCCTGCAGACCTCGTCCATCGCAACGACAACGACGAGCCAAGGCGTCTCGCTGACACCCGCATGGCTGCCCGTGAGGCTGCTCTTGCAGAAGCACAGGCCGCTGAAGAAGAAGCTGCTGCTGCCTCCTCCGATCGCGACGCTGCCACCGAGCGCATTCGCGCTGCTCTAGCACGAGCAGCCAAAGCTCGGGCCGATGCTGCCGCTGCAGCTGACCCCATCGCGCCTCCTCCAGGGGACGGTCTGGACGTCTCCAACGCCATGGCCCTCCATGAAGCAGCCGCTATCCTCAACCTCCACGCTCAGGCGGTCTCCGTTCAGAACGCTCGCAGCCTGGTTCCCATCACCCTTGACACAGCCGGCAACTACTCAAGATGGCGCGAACAATTCCTCCTCGCCGTCACAAAGTATTCGCTGCAAGATCATATCTTTAGCAACCACGCCACCTCGGCCCTTCCTGATTGGACGCGGATGAACGCCGTGGTGAAATCTTGGCTCTACAGCACGACTTCTTTTGATCTTGCTGAGGCCGTAATTGACCACCGCGCCACCGCCCGAGAAGCTTGGCTTGCCATCGAGGATCATTTTCTTGGGAATCAAGAAACCCGCGCCCTACACCTTGACGCCAAGTTTCGTGCCTTCGCGCAAGGGGATCTTTCCATCACCGAGTACTGCAAGCGTTTCAAGAAGATGGCCGACGATCTTGGCAATCTTGGCGAACACGTGACTGACCGCATCTTGGTCCTCAACGTTATTCGCGGGCTCAACGAACGCTACAGGGACATCGGTGTTCACCTCCGGCGCGGGCGCCCCTTTCCCTCCTTTGCTGCTGTTCGAAATGAGCTTCTCCTTGAGGAGATTAATATGGTTCAGCACCCCGCTGCCCCCCCCACTGCCTTCGTCGGTGTCCCCTCTGCACCCCAGCAGTCCGCACCAATTGAAGGCAGCACACCTCGAACCGGCGCCCCAAAACAGAACAAGAAAAAGAAACAGAAGGGGCGCAGTTCTTCAGGAGGTCCTGCTGCCCCAGCCGGCAGCAGCCCCTCCCCCAATCCTGGATCCACAACCAGGCCCAACGGGACGTGGCCCTCCTTCTACAATCCGTGGACAGGGACCATCCAGATGTGGCCCGGCCCACGGACTCCTCCCTTGGCCCAGCCTCCTCAAGGCCGGATGGATCCCCAACAGCAGCAAGCAATGCTTGCATTCCAGGGGCCCCAACAGTTTTTACAGATGGCTCAACAAAATTCTCATCAACCGCTATTTTTTCCTCCCTACGGGACCCCTGCAGGACCTCTGTTGCAGCCACAACAGCAAGCCCTGCCATCCTGGACCCCCCAGGGACCGCAACAGCCCATGACAGGAGCTCCGGCTTGGGACCAGAGCTCCCTCGCCTCCACTTTCAGCACCATGACTCTCACCCCTCCGGTGAATAACGACTGGTATTTCGATGCTGGTGCTTCCTCCCACATGACATCCCATGACGGTACCCTCTCTCACTATTCGGTTCCACGGTATCCCTCTCCCACTTCTATTATTGTCGGTAATGGTTCACTCCTCCCAGTCACCGCGACCGGGACGACATATCTTGGCCCCCTTACTTTAAATAATGTTCTTGTTTCACCACAGCTCATCAAGAATCTTATTTCCGTTCGCCAATTCACTACCGATAATAATTGCTCTGTGGAATTTGACCCTTATGGTTGCTCTGTGAAGGATCTTCTCACGGGGACCGTGACCATCAGGTGCAATAGCTCCGGACCACTCTACCCTCTACAGGTTCCAGTGGCGCACTCTCTTGTTGCGGGCTCCACAACAGCTTCACTTTGGCACCGACGTCTTGGTCACCCTGGTCGCGAAACTCTTTCCAAACTTGTTTCGGCCATTCCGGCTTGTAATAAAGACTTGGATTCTATATGTCATGCGTGTCAGTTAGGACGACATGTTCGTCTTCCTTTTGGTACTTCAGTCTCTAGGGCGTCGAACAACTTTGCTCTTATTCATTGTGACTTGTGGACATCTCCTGTTGTTAGTGTCTCTGGTTACAAATATTACTTAGTTGTTCTTGACGACTGCTCACATTACTTGTGGACATTCCCCCTTCGGCTAAAGTCTGACACATTCATGACATTATCTAACTTTTTTGCCTATGTCTCTACCCAGTTCGGTGCTCGCATCCAGGCCGTCCAAACCGACAACGGACGGGAGTTTGACAACTCCACCGCTCGCACTTTCTTTACGACACATGGCATCCTCTTCCGCATGTCGTGCCCCTACACGTCGCCCCAGAACGGTAAGGCCGAACGGATCATTCGTACTACTAATGACGTTATCCGCTCTCTTTTGTTTCAGGCGAGCATGCCTCCTTCATATTGGGCTGAAGCGTTGCACACTGCGACTCTACTCCTCAACATCTTACCTACCAAGACCCTTGACTTCTCGACCCCGCACTTTGCCCTCCATGGTAGTGCGCCGTCCTACGATCATCTTCGGGTCTTCGGTTGTAAGTGTTACCCCAATCTCTCGGCAACTGCTCCCCATAAACTTTCACCCCGCTCCGCCCTCTGTATCTTGGGATACTCTGCTCACCACAAGGGATACCGCTGCCTTGATCCTACCACCAATAGAATCATTATTTCTCGTCATGTCATCTTCGATGAAACCTCATTTCCCTTTGCTGAGCAACCCTCACCTCCCAATACTACGGATTTCACCTTTTTAGATGAATTTTCTAACACGGCAGCCGCTCCCATAGGACTGCCAATTTTTTCTTCTACAGGTACCTCTCCCACCATACCACTTTCGGCGCCACTGGTTCCACCAGGATATCACTCCCTACCTCGCGCGGGTGTTGTACCACGCGCAGCCACGGGTCCCTCAACATCCACTGTACCACGCACGGCCCCGACTTCATCTTCGACGCCTACACCCGTACCATGCGCAGATACCACGTCTCCTGCACTCCCACGTGCAGGACCGGCTCTGCGTGTCTACTCCAGGCGTCCCCGACCACCTGAACCTCCTTCTCCAGCGGCATCTACTACTTCCCCAGCACCGGTGCCGCTACCTCCTGGTGCTATTGCTGTTACCCCAACGGTGAACCATCATCGCATGACGACACGAGCCAAGGATGGGTTCCGAGTTCCATCCCTGTTCCATGCCACACCACTATCTCCAGTACCGAAGACTTTTCGTGGTGCCCTTGCCGACCCCAATTGGCGGGCTGCCATGGAAGAAGAACATGCTGCCCTCATCACAAACCAGACTTGGGATCTGGTTCCTCGCCCGCAGCATGCCAACATTGTCACCGGTAAATGGATATTCAAGCACAAGTTCCTCGCCAACGGTTCCTTGGAGCGTTACAAAGCACGTTGGGTCCTCCGCGGCTTCACTCAACGTCCAGGCATTGACTTTACAGAGACATTCAGCCCTGTTGTCAAGCCTGCCACAGTTCGCACCGTTCTCTCGTTGGCTATTTCCCGCAAGTGGCCTGTTCATCAGCTCGATGTCAAGAATGCTTTCCTCCACGGCACTCTGACAGAGACAGTGTTTGCAGCTCAGCCGTCTGGTTTTGAAGACCCCGTTCACCCAGACTTTGTTTGCCGCCTCAACAAATCTCTTTATGGGCTGAAGCAAGCCCCTCGTGCTTGGTACAGTCGCTTTGCCACGCACCTGGTCTCCCTTGGTTTTGTAGAAGCCAAATCAGATACTTCGCTGTTCATCTACCGTCGTGGCACTGATACAGCTTATCTGCTTCTCTACGTGGATGACATTGTTCTCACCGCTTCCTCAGCACAGCTCCTACGGCAAATTATCTCAGCTCTTCAGCAAGAATTTGCCATGAAGGATCTAGGTGAGCTCCACCATTTCCTGGGGATGCAGGTTCAGCGCAGTGATGATGGTATGATTCTCTCTCAGCGACAGTACATGCTTGACATCCTGGACCGAGCAGGCATGACAGAGTGCAAACCTTGCAATACGCCAGTCGACACTAACCCCAAAGTTTCTGCCGACTCTGGGACTCCAGTTGCCGATCCTTCAGATTACCGCAGCCTTGCTGGTGCTCTGCAGTATCTGACCTTTACGCGACCAGACATCTCCTATGCCGTACAGCAGGTCTGTCTCCACATGCATGATCCTCGAGAGGCTCACCTTGCTGCTCTCAAGCGCATTCTTCGGTATATTCGGGGTACTTTACATCTGGGTCTTCTTCTTCGGCCATCGACGCTGGATGACTTGGTGGTCTACACTGATGCTGACTGGGCCGGCTGTCCCGACACTCGCAAGTCCACTTCGGGCTACGCCGTGTTCCTTGGCGACAACCTGGTTTCTTGGTCGTCTAAACGGCAGAACACCGTCTCCCGCTCCAGTGTTGAAGCAGAGTATCGCGCCGTGGCCAATGGCGTTGCTGAGGCTTCCTGGCTTCGCCAGCTTCTTCATGAGCTTCATACTCCGCTTCACCGCGCCACTCTTGTCTACTGCGACAACATCAGCGCGGTCTACATGTCTTCTAATCCAGTCCAGCATCAGCGAACGAAGCATATCGAGATCGATCTTCACTTCGTCCGTGAGAAGGTGGCCATGGGTGCCGTTCGGGTCCTTCATGTCCCCACGACATCTCAGTTCGCCGACGTCTTCACCAAAGGGCTGCCCTCTTCGGTTTTTACCGAATTTCGGTCCAGCCTGAATGTCCGTGGCTAAGCACCGACGTTCAGGCTGCGGGGGCGTGTTAGCATATTCTGTTATAGGCTGGGTTCGGCCAGGCCATTCCCTCCTGTTCGGCCAGGCCATTCCCTGTTGTTATATCCTTGGCAAGGGGTTATCTTCTAGACTAGCATTCAGTTATAAAGTAGTTATCCCCTTGCCTCTATATATGTACCTAATCATGGCTCATCAATATACAATTAATTCCATTCTATTCCATTCTCCTTCAGAATCAATGGAGCACAACTACACAAATAATTTCAGGATAATAGTAACTTGCTTTGAGCCCTCTGAAGTCAGAACTTGTAATTGTTGATGGCTTCTTGATATCCTGTTGAACTTCTCTTGCAATTGGGAAGCAACAATATGCATTCTGCCAGACAAAAAACAAAGCAAGTTAATGACTGAACTGTCAAACAAGACATCAAGAGAAATATGTGAAACAATCAAACAATACTTCAAGAGAATTATGTGTCATGTGTGCTGCCATTATAGTTCACAATTTTAAATAAACAAGTTCTCAAATAGATGACTCACAGACCATGAAGATTAACTGCTAAATTAAGGTAGAGTAGCAAAATAACATCCTAATTCCTAAGTCATATCAGCTAAACATCACTACATCAGCATTCAGATTTCAGACATCCAGTGCATCATTTAACTGAAATCCCCCTAGACCCCCTCCCTGTTCAGAAATTGCAGAGGCAGTTGTGGCTTCATCTTTTTCCTCCTCAAGGTTGTCCATTTCTTCATCTTCATGTCATAGTTCAGCTTCAGCTATAAAAGGGGGCTAATTTCCATCATCATCATCATGTTCACTGTTATCTACTTATCTTCATCTCTCGTTGCAACCCTTGACCTCTTATTCTGTTTTGCATACGTCATTACATCACCATGAGCTGTCCTAGAACATGGATGAACTACGGCACTATTGGCTTCTAGAGCAGCAGCATCCACCTTCAACTTCATCATCTCTCTCTTCTTCTACGGGAATAGGATGTTTCCTTGAATTTCTGACCAAGTAGTTTTGCATCTCAGTCCTGATTAGTGTGGGTGCTTTTCCACACTTCACCACATTACCATAACCATTGGCAAGATGCTGCTTGAATCTCTTAATTCCACCATGGTTTCTTTCGCTGCAGAATATGCATTCTATCCAGTCCTTGCCTATATCTGGCCAGAAACTGTAGGGTCTTTTGGATGGGCCTTCCTCTTTGGATCCTCGGTTAAGGATCTGACATCTAGTGGCAGCTTTGCTAGGGCTGCAACAACAAAAGTTGCAGCATCAGGTGGAGCTGTAGGGGCATCAACAGCAGCAGCATTGGTAGTTGCATCTTGTTGTTCCACTTTGACTTCCACCATGTTACCTCTTCTAGCACAAGTATCTATTGTCAAGAATTCAGATTTCAGAACATATGAACAATCAAGCAACTAGCATGTAGCGGACTAGCAGAATATGAAATGGCACTAGTGATGCAAACGCTGCTCCATCTGTAGCCACTAGCCACGGCCCTCCACCATGGTTCCTGCTGCGCCAGGCTAGCTGGTGCCACTACTACGCCAGCACTGACACAGGGAAGGTGCAGGCAAGGATGGCATACCCATATGATGAGATCGAGCTGAGGTTGCGAATTGAACACTCACCGTTGGAGTCACAGGAGGATCTGCTCATCATCTTCAGTCTTGTAAAAGTACTCTGCTCATCAGTAGCAGTAGCCACTAGCCAGCATCCAACAGCAGCAAAGGCAGCTAGGGTTACAATAACATGGGATCATATAGATGGTGAAAATGTGGGCTTGGCTGATGCAATGGGCTCAAAAAGGCCCATGTCCTGCATGACCTGGATGACCAGAAACAGACGACTAGTTGTGACTAGACGATAACTAGTCGTTCCAGTCGGTTGAGTAAGACTCTAATTGAGTCGAGCAACCAAGTCGGAGGCCAGATATTGACTCAACAAGTAATCGTTGATTAGTCGATGAGTAGACGACGACTTGAAAACATTACATCCAATAAAATAATTTATTGTCACCATCTGGCTTATGCTTGCACCCTGACAATTCTAGTTGTTTAAAATGTACTTTGCTTATCCAATTTATTTACACTAACCATATTTAGGTTTTGATTTTTGATCTACATGGGGCATTAAAAAGATATGGTCTGTTAGGAGGGCAAATTATCTGATCATAAAGATTTTGTGAGATATTCACATTCCTTTTTCTTCAACAGGTGCATAAATCTGCAACAGTATTACAGCAATTGGCAGCATTATGCAGCCTCTGTGAGAGAACAACTTGGAAGGCCATTCTTTCTTGGGATTCCCTTTGTGGGTGGCTGCAATCAGCGGTACTGCATTTCCACATTACCCATTTTCTGCAATCGTAGCTGACATGCCAATGTGTTTTCCATCTTTAATCTTTTGTTCATCTAACATAGTAACACGGAAGCATCAAGATTGACATATTGTATGGCATGTGTTCTCATGTATACAAGGATTTGCGAGCGGATCTAGATCAAATATCATTTGAAAATCACAGAAATCTCTGTTTGATTTACCTAGAAATCACCAGTTCATATTTTCATGCTAGCCTTTAATCCATAGATGTAGGAAGACAATGTTGCCATGTTTTACTAGTCACAACTCTGAAGTTCTGCTGTGTTATATGTTTATCAAAAGTATTTCTGACTAATTTATTCAGCTTCTGGAAGCTTTACTTGCAAGGTGTTGGCGCCTGTCGCCTGATATGGGCTGATGTATTTCCAATCTTGTTCAGGTGAAATCTATGCCTTCAGATTACCTAAGGCAAGGGGAAGCTGAGACAATAATTCCATTATGGCTCAATGTACTTCAGGATGCAGCTTTGGAATATCTTCACAGGAGGACTGATGATAATGTTTACATGCAAGGTAAAGGCGGAAGAACCCTTAAACTTATGATCAGAGACTTTGCAGAAAGCCATCGGAATGTTTCAACGCCCTGTCCTTAATATGTTGATGCTACTGCCTTATGTGGCTGGAACTGACTTCATCAGTCATAATATGTTCGCGAGCCTTGGAGAGCTTACACGAGGATCTAAAGAGTGACCGTGTCAAACTGACATCTGGTGTTTGCCGGCATAGCACATGATGTTGATCCCAAGGCTTTGTCTCCATATGTTCCATCCTTCGTCTTCTAGTGGCTTAAGGGGAGGTTTCTTGGTGCCTATTGTGTAGGCCTGGTGGTTGGGAGTCTGCTTTGCTTTGCATAATAACACAACCAAGGAGTCAACTTTGCAAGGTTACTCTGCTGACTAGTGACTACTCTGATACCCAGGGGATCTGGATACTCGAGGTCAACGACTGTTTCTCCTCCTGTTAGAATCTGCTTGCCAGACTCTTGGAAATACATGGTCTAGCAGGGGCATACTCCAACATCCTGTATTTTATAGATGGATTTTATAGCTCATGGATACCATTCTTTCGCAGTTCCGGCAATGTACAAAGCATTCATCTGTTTTCTGTCTCAAAATTTTGAGTTTATTACCCCAGTGATATTTGTGAGCGTTAGATCAAGCCACCGGCATGTAAAGTGAAATTTTGAGGGTTACATTGGAGAGAACTAGAGAAGTGTGTATATAACTAGCTAACTGTTAGCTCCTGCATCTCCCCTTTCAAACTGGATTGGGGTTTGATACATTTTATTTTCAGATATTTATGTGTCTTCTTCGGTTGAGATCTGGCATGTTCATGTTGAATGAGAGACATATGCTTGCTAAAAGCAAGAAATGATGCTCCTTGAATACTTCATTTTTTTTACTTTCTTACTGACTGAAGTTTTATACTACTTTTCTTCTCACCACTAGTATCTGTTTATAGCTAGTGTTCCTGATCGATAGACCTGCAAAAGTATATCACTTTGGCCTGTATTCATTTTCTTCGTTTTCTACTTTCCATATCTATTTCGTTTCTCTGAAGACAAGAAGGTTTGATAATCTAACGATATCTACAGTGACGGAGCCAGAAGTTATATTAAGGGGGTGTTTGGATCAGGGGCTAAAATTTTAGCCCCCGTCACATCCAATGTTTAAATACTATTTTAGAGTATTAAATGTAGACTATTTACAAAACCCATTCATAATTGGAGGATTATTCACGAGACGAATCTAATGAGCCTAATTACACCATGATTTGACAATGTGATGCTACAGTAAATATTTGCTAATTATGGATTAATTAGGCTTAAAAAATTCGTCTTGTGATTTAGTCTCCGATTCTGCAATTATTTTTATAATTAGTTCACGTTTAGTCCTTCAAATTAATGTTGAAACATCCGATGTGACACGGACTAAAATTTAGCCCCTGAATCCAAACACCCCCTAAGTCTGGACGAACTTCTAAGCTTAACTAAGTTTTATATTGTTGTGTTTGCCTGCTTGCTCGGGTGAATAATTAAATCACTATTATTTATAGCATAGGGTATCATTAATTTTTTATGGCTAATTAGCATGAAGCCCGGATCCACTACCTTATCCCCTAATTTGTGTACATCTTCATAGTACATAATACATGCTGAATCATTTCAATTGAACTACTGTAACATTTAAATGCAAGTAATTATAACATTTATTGAATTACAACAAACACGGCGATGATAGATAAACGAAATCATATCAAACAGCAAGAGGCCAAGTTGTCGTAGAGTTGTTAGCTGACATGGGCATCAATTTCGTACCCTGTCATGTTGCCATCCCTACTAATATAATGAAGGTCAAGAGCTCTTGCATTGGCAATTCTATTTTTACATGAAATCAGGCTGCAGAAGTAGAGAAATTTGAAATCCAAACACCAAACAGGTTCGACCAGCTAGCTAGCAGCTGCACTCTTGAGCAAGCAAGCTAGCGCCTCTTCTGAGACGAGCTGAGCCACACTGCCTAATTAAAAACCCTTAACTACACATTGATTAGGCATATCATCACGCACATGCTAGTTACGCAAATTAAATCAGACATGAATTCCAATCAGTTGCGAGCCCCGCCCCAGGCGCGCCGCCCCTACAGCCCGCACCGCCCCGCCTGCCGCGCGATGGCATCATGTCCGCCACGTGTTCGATAAAATGTGTGTTCAGGACATGAGTCCTGAGCTGTCTTTTTTTTCAGTTTTTATGTTTGCCGAGTGCCAAACTTTGGGCACTCGGCAAAATGTCTGTCACGTCCCTGTTATTTTTTTTATGTGCCGAGTGTTGTATTTGGCACTCGGCAAAAGCTTCACCGAGTGTCCGATAAAATGCACTCGGTGAATCTCTCTATACCGATAACGTGCGAGTCCACCGAGTGCGCTTTGCCGAGTGCCACACTCGGTGAAGCGTTTGTCGAGCGCATTATGGACTTCACCGAGTGCTTAGGGCACTCGGCAAACAAATTGTCTCCCGTAGTGAACCCCCGAGTTGAAATGAGAACCTCTACAGATGGTGGGGAAGTCGCCTGATCCAAGACACTCAGCAAAGATCTAACGGTACGGGAGTGGGGCTTCGCAATGGTAGCGCCCGCTTCACAGCCGTCGATAGTAGTTAGGGTTTTGTGACGGTCGAGACGAGCTAGCTTCACACCGTCGGATCTCGACGGAGTGGTTTGGATCGAGCGACTGCTCCGTGTGCCGTCAGCTTCCCAACGTCAGAGGATCTAGTCCACATCAGTTTTACCCGCGAGCTAAACCAACTCGATCACAGTAGTTGCGCATCCTCATGTCGTTTACGCTCAAATTAATCGCCTGACCTAACCGTGTTCAAACCAAATGGAATTGCACAGCCTGCCGCACACGTAACACAATTAACCGTGCATGTTAAATATAATATCTCATCCTGTCCTCGCGGTTCGTCGATGCTCATTTGTACCTAACAATTTGGATTAGTATATGCAGTTATCATCTAATCGGATCGAGGGGGTTAAGATCGAGCTAATTAGTATATGTGAGTACGAGGACAGGAGGTTGTTGATTATTTCCGGCAGATGGGTGCAGTTCGATCATGTGCAGCTAGCTAGCTAGTGGTGTGATGTAGGATCAAACGGAGAAGCTAAGCTAATTAGCCTTCGTCACAAGCACCATGCAATAATGCTTTGTATCTTAGTTGCATTGCCCTTGCAGGGAGTTGTTAACTACACGAGCAAGTAGCCAAATGATGGGGACAAACTGGATGTGGATTTTTTTCATACAATTGATGTTTATATATAGAAGAACAAGCATATCCACATGTCTATATATATATGTATACAATAATATATAGAACTACCACATGCATATTTATAAAGGGATAATTAAATAGATCATGTCATGTCAACGAGGGTTGAAGTACTCACACATGTTTGTTTGTTCAGTTTCATATTATAAGTCGTTTGACTTTTTTAAATTAATCTTTTTTACGTTTGATCGAGTTTAGTTTAAAGAAGAATATATTGTTGAAATCCAAAATATCAAATCAATACATTATTAAAATATATGTCATAGTGAATTTAATAAAACTAATTAATTTGATATTGTAACTATTAGTATATTTTTCTATAAAATTGTTCAGTTTAAGAAGTTTGATTTAAGAAAATAAATCGACTTATAGTATGAAATAGAAGTTGACATTTTTTTAGACGAGGAATGGATGGCCTAGTTCTATTGTTCTTCAAATATTGTATATACGTTCCTTCCATACGATTCTCGAACCCATTATAGCCCTCAACTTGTGTGATCGAGTACTTAGCATTCGCACTATTAGAAATCTGAATTTTTATGTGGGCAAAAACCCGTAAGAAAAATACACAAAACCGACAAGAAAATAGCCAAACCAATTTCCCTGACAGTGTGCCGACAGGAAATACTTGCCAGGGATAGAGCTACAGGGAAATTAAATTTTCATGACGGCTAACCTATTTCCCTATCGATGTGATGATTTTTTGACGGTTTGTGACCGACAGAAAATTTCAGCATCGTCGGGTCGGGTCTGATTTTCTCTCCGTGAAGTTTCTCCGACAGGAAAATTGCTTTCTATCGTCAGTACAATAATTTTCCTGACGTCCTGTACACATTTCCATGTCAGTATGGTGCCGTCATGATTAAGCCAGAATTTCCCTGAGGGCTTTGACGGTCAGAAAAATTAGCTGAATTTCCTGTCAGCATGTACCGACAAGGAAGTACATTTTCAATCGCAATTAATTAAATACATAGCTCATAGCAGAATTTTATACAGGAAATTAGAACAGAATTATGTAATATATATGCTTGATTGTGTATATATATATACAAATACTATCCTACACCACGGGTGTGGAATAACTATTCTACCGAGAAATCTACTACTGAGAAAAAAATAGTACTCAATTGCTATTCTACTGAGAAAATCTACTACTGAAAGTAGTCGATGTAGAATAGTTATTTTACACACGTGGTGTAGAATAATAGCGCTCCCGTATAAATAGCGCTGCGTGCTGTGATGAGAACCTAGCGAGATGGCATGAAAATCCACAATTAATAGAGCTAGATTTTGGATGAAAATCAAAAAATTCACCAAAATTTATTAAAATCGTAAAGCTCAAAATTCAAGAGAAATTTAATGAAAGTATAAACCCTACTGGTACTCTCCTGGAACTGGTAATGGAGGACAAACATGCTCCCATCTACCAAGTGGACCATATTTTCTTTCCCTTTATTACTTGTAAAGCAAATTTGTTAACTCACATATCAGAAGTGAAGAGCAAGTTAGAAAATATCATTGCAAAGATGACAAAGTCTTGAAAACGATTTTTTTAATTAGTATTTTTAAAAAAAAAATTAAATTTGTATGTCGGATTCAAAAAATTACAAAAATAGTATCTGGTCGGCCGACCAAGTGCTGACTGGCGTCCAGTCGACACTTGGTCGGCCGACTGGAGCCACGTGGCAGCCAATCGGCCATCCATCGACCGACTGGCGCCCGGAACGTACCGCGGCGCGCCACGCCGCGTTGCGCCCTAGCCAGCACACGCACCGCGCCCCCTCGCCTCCCGGCCCCCGCGACCCATCGCCTCTCGCGCCCCCTCGCTGAGCCCGCGGTCGGCGAGGGGGCGCGGGAGGCAAGGGGTCGCGAGGGTGCGGGAGCCGGTAGACGAGGAGGCATGGCGCGGGCGTGGCTGGGGCGCGGTGTGGGCGCTGGCTGGGGCACGAGCGTGGGCACTGGCGCGGCGCGGCGCGGCTGGGGCGCGGCGTGGCGCGCCGCGGCGTGTTCCGGGCGCCAGTCGGACGATGGACGGCCGACTGGCTGCCACGTGGCTCCAGTCGGTCGACTAAGTGCCGACTGGCCGCCAGTCGGACGATGGACGGCCGACTGGCTGCCACGTGGCTCCAGTCGGTCGACTAAGTGCCGACTGGCTGTCAGTCGGCACTTGGTCGGCCGACCGGATACTATTTTTGCAATTTTTTGAATCCGACATACAAATTTGATTTTTTTAAAAAAATATTATTATTTTAAAAAAATCCTCTAAAACGCTATCACCATTAAGTTTTCCATCCAAAACTGCCGTTGGCGCTTTCTTTAGAGTGAGAATTTAAAAACCACCGATACTACCATGCATGCTCTTCATTTGTAAAATCTTAACATTTGCTAATATACAATAAATATCTGGTTTACGTGCGTTTGTGAAATTTTACGAACTTTGAGGAGATACCTCATCAGTTACCACGAGTTACTAAAATTAAAACTGAAAAATGTGTTAGCTCCTAGTATACCTCCTCAAGGAACATAAAATCACTCATTGATTAAACATTTTGAGCGGTGTTGAAAGCTGAATAAACAACTAAACTAAAAATCATTAGAACAGAAACAATAAAGAATTTATCGGTGAAATAGTATAAGTCAAATTCACTGTGCAAATGTATTTTACAACTTGTGTTTCTTTGCAATGGTAGGTAGCTAGTGAGCAGATTATCTCTTATTTGTATAAGCCAGCTACGTTTTTTTTATTAGACGTGTGACATGCCGATTTGTCCCATATTATTTTGACATAGTTTTGATCGTTCTAACAAGTGCTTGGTGCTTGGTGATGTAATGTGACTATATATTATGTGCATCCTTATAAGTTAATTAGTACAGAGGCCGAAAGTTTATCACATGTATTATCTAATAGAATTTTTGATCATTTAAAATACTAACTTGCCTAACCAACGGCGCGACGATGTTATGGAGTAAAAAATCTTTCAGTAAAAGCGACGGCATTAACGAGTAAACAACACATCCATACTCGACGGCATATATATCATTAAATTAAACATGAATAAATTAAATTCACTAGTAATAAAAAGGGATACAGTGCTATAGCTCAAACTCCAAGATTCATATCATTAAATAAAACATGAACAAATTAAATTCACTGGTAGTAAAGGGATATAGCTCCAACTCTAAGATTCAGATTAAATCTGGAGTTTATATAATATAATAAAATACTATAAATTTTTATTTTTAATATAAAATAAAAACTAAATTACTCAACCAGATACCAGTTCCAACTACTGAATTTGGCAAGGCTAGCTGCATGCATGCGTAATTAAGGTGAGTAGGTGACGCGCAAAGGCTACATGCACTGTGATATGCGTAGCACACGTACAACCTCCATACGTTCTTGAGATGGAGACAGAAAGCTAGCTAGGCGATCGAGACCATGCACCAGTCGATCTAGATGTACAGGCATGCAGCAAGAGAGTGATGCATGCAGTGAGCTACAACGTCACTACCTATAGCTTAGAGCTAGCGAGCTCACGTCTGTATAAATATGCAGCTAGGGTAGCAGTTGCTGCTCATCATATCGATAGCCAAATTAAGTCGATCGAATCAGGTTTCAGCTGCAAGCTTAGTAGTGCAATCGTTCGAGAGATCGTCAATATAATGGAGACGACGACCGCGAAGAGCGTCGCCCATGGCGGCAACGATGTCGTTCCAGACCCGAAGGAGATTGCCGGCGACGACGACGGCCATCCTGTCGACGTCGAGGCAGGCATCATCCACGGCGGCGCGGCGGCGAGCGCCCCGCCGACGCCCTGCTTGACGCGCGCGCGGCAGCGGCTCGTGTCGCTGGACGTCTTCAGGGGCATCACCGTTGCGGTCAGCTTCACGAATTAATTCCTCCGATAATGATTTCCGTCGTCCCCTCCACTGAACATTCTCTCTCTCTCTCTCTCTCTCTCTCTCTCTCTCTCTCTCTCTCTCTCTCTCTCTCTCTCTCTCCCCTGCTAATATTGGAGTAAGCATCAGCATGCGATTCTTGAAACATCACCTTTCAATTCATGCACGTTTTTTCGACGTAAAAGTAATTAATTAATATGTGTCAAAGTAAAATTAGTTTTATTTATACCGTTCGTGCGACGGTAATAAACTTATGGTTCGTTCCACCTAACAAGGCCATGGTGCCCATAATTAAATTTTTGTGTACAAATTTTTGTATATAGAGACTAAAAGTTACTCCCTCCTTCCGACAAAAAAATTACTTTAAAACACAAAAATATAAATTAATAGTAAGAATAAAAGACAATTTTCGCCTATTAATAAGAAAGTATTATGTGAAGTGATAGGTGAACGGTGGGTGCAGTACTGAGGGATATTGAACGAATAGTTTTTTAAGTTATATATAAACCGATGTTGGCAATGAGGTAAAAATGATTTTTTTAATGAAAATAAGGAGATAGAAGTAAAATATTTTTGGGTACTTCAATTATATTATTGGGGAAAAAACGTGTAGCTGCCATCCTCTAAAGGTGGAGGAGAATATGCTAGCTAGCTCTAACTCATGGTATATAGCTAGGATCGGAAGAGATCGAGCTGAGAGGAATTTTTTTTAAATAGTATTTAAAAAAACAAATTTGTACGATGGTTTAAAAAAAATTCAAAAATAGCATCCAGTCAGCCAACCATCGGCTGACTGGTGTCACGTGGCAGCTAGTCAGCACTTTGTCAGTCGACTGATGCCAGCCGACTAGCGCCCGCCTGCCACGCGCCCCCGCGCCCGCCCGCCCCCTCGCCTCCCACTGGCGCGACCTGGGTGCCAATCGACCAACCATTGGCCAACTGGTTGTCACGTGGCACAGCCGACTAGATGATATTTTTGATTTTTTTAAACTGTCGTACAAATTTGATTTTTTTTTAAAAAATACTAATTTAAAAAAAATCAGCTGAGAGCATCGAACAGGCTAGGTATTCGTTGCTTCTCCATCACGAGAGGAATACGCAAAAGATAAAATATGCTTTAATGAGATAGTTAGCAGGATTAATTGCAACGGTGGCTTCGCGTGCTCCAGCCGAAATAGACGGCTCTCACGGCCGATCGAGAACGACGGGCACTAGGCCGGATTATATTCGCGACAGCCGTTAGGCTTTTCCTTTGGCGCGTCGTCGTCGTCAGTAGAGTATTTCAATTCCGCCACGCGCGTCGCCGTCAGAAATAAATAGCCTGACAACGGGTGACCTGCGACGTCGTCGTTCAACTCAGTTAACTTTATAGATCAAGTATATGATCGAGTAGATCATGCTCATATATATGCTTATTCAACGCAAATATTGCATTGCAGCTGATGATCCTCGTGGATGATGTTGGTGGCGTTGTCCCGGCGATCAGCCACTCGCCGTGGGATGGTGTGACACCGGCAGACTTCGTGTTCCCCTTCTTCCTCCTCATCGTCGGAGTCTCCTTAGCCTTCGCGTACAAGGTATATATATAATAAGAAACAGTGTAATACACACCATATATATCATGCAAATTATATGGGAAAGAAAGCCCTAACTCTGGCTAGCTAATTCATGATTTGTTTGTGCAGAGAGTGCCAAACAAAGTACTGGCAACCAAAAAGGCTATCCTTAGGGCTGTGAAACTCTTCCTTGTGGGCCTTATGCTACAAGGTAAATTAATTCTCTTCTGGGGTTAGTTGTAACTTGTTAGAGTGGATTGCCCTAGATATTCTTAGGGTAGTTCACCCCCACTAGATTTTGATCCAGTAGTAGCTTCATGCCTAGCTTCATATATATAAATAATAAGGGCTACTTGTCAAGCAATGTTGTTTGTATTATCTTGTCCATTATTAATTTTGACTATTTAGGAACTGAATGAAATCTAGAATGATCATGTTAGGTGGCTTCTTCCATATGTAATCACTAAATTCCCACTTGAATGATCATGTTAGGTGGCTTCTTCCATAGCCTACACGATCTTACCTATGGTGTAGATATTCAGAAGATACGGTTAATGGGCGTTCTCCAGGTACAACCACAAAGCAAGATCCTCTACAAAATCGATGTTTCTCATATTGACAACAATATATAAGATCTAGCTTCATAGCTATTTTATTATTCCATCTTTTGAATGAAACATATTTTATATCACATGACGCAGAGGATTGCAATAGCATATTTAGCCGTGGCATTTTGCGAGATCTGGCTAAGGGTTAGTAGTGGTGGTGACATCGGCTCCGGCTGTACATTGATCAGAAGATACCACTATCAGATGTGAGCACTCATGAACACAACTTGCTAACCAATTAATTAGCTTCTTAGTTAAATTATCTGCTTAATTAAGTAAGTACCATGCATGCATGTCATCACATGTTGATGATGTCCTTTCCCTTACTTTAATTTGCCCAAGGTTTGTGGGTTTGGTTCTTGTGGTCGCCTATCTGGTGGTTTTTTATGGTTTATATGTGCCAGATTGGGAGTATGAGGTCGCATCATCTCCCAACTCAACTGATGTGAAGCAGCATGTTCAGGCGAGTTTTTATTTTCTTAAGAATATAATTCTCCCGTCAAACAAAGCTGTTTAATTTCGATCTGTTGGGTTTTGAGTGAAATAAATGATCTTTTTTCCCTATGTTTTTAATGGCGTTGTTCTTGGTTAATTGGGATTAATTGCAGGTGAAATGTGGAGTGAGAGGTGATACAGGGCCAGGTTGCAATGCTGTTGCCATGATTGATCGGTCTATTCTTGGAATCCAGCATCTCTACACAAAACCGGTTTATCTGAAGACAAAGGTACACACACATATATATATGTTGATACATAGCTAAAATAGGATTTTTTTAAATAATGTTTTTTAAAAAAATTCAAATCTGTATGGCCGTTTGAAAATTTTGCAAAAGTAGCATACGATCAGTCCCCTATCAGATTCTGCCACGTCAGTTTCAGTCGGTACTTCAAGTACCAACTGAATGTTGCCCCTATCAGATTTTACCACGTCAGTTCTAGTCTGTACTTGAAGTGCCGATTGGAGCTGACGTGGCACTAGTCGACACTTCAAAGTGCCGACTGGAGCTGACGTGGCATCCAGTCGGCACTTCAAGTGCCGACCACATGCTACTTTTGCAAATTTCAAACGGTCATACAGATTTGAATTTTTTTAAAAAAAAATCACTAAACTAGCTAGAAGAAGAACCAAAATAAACATGCTGAAAAAACATCATCTGCGAAAATTAAACCCTATACATACATGCACAATCTTAACTATATTAAAGCGGGGACTTACTCGTCCGTCCGCAGCCTCCCTCCCCGTGCAGCGTGCCTCTCATTTCCCATAAAAAACCAATCAAAACTTATACCCTAAAAAAAACCGGTGCAATCGCCGCCCCCGTCCCCTGAGCGTGACTGCGCGACGTGCGCCGTGCCCCGCCCCCTGCGCCCCCTGTGCAACCGCCCGCGTTCAGCATGCAATGCATGCGCTGCGCGCATGATTCAGTGCGTGAGAAAGAAAAAAGAAAAGAGGAAAAGAAAAAAAAAGAAAAAAGGAAAAAGAATAAAAAATAAAATAAAAAACCAGAAAAAGAAAATTGTATTTATATTTCAGTTTTTTAATTTATGTATTTTGCGCGGAAATAAAAAACCTATTCTAAAATAAGATTATGTTGCAAAGCACATGCCTCTGACTAGTAAACATATATACTGGTACTTGCATGTAAGAAACAATATTAATGTACACATTCTCGAACTAACAGAGGTAAAATTTTCGTCATGTTATTGAGAGGTGATATCGTTTCACAGTATTTGTCAATCTATCAAGGAATTGAAATCAAGTGTGCAGTTATTGTGACACTTTCACACTAGCTTGTTCATGTAATATTTTAAGTGCATGATTGGTCATGTTACATTGTTTTCTATTTTAGTCAAAATTTTACAGTCTTTTGAGGAGGTACCGATCCAAACATGTCACGATTTACTAGACACTACGGAAAAACAGAATACTCCTGTCGGTTTACTGTTTACCAACAGATCGAGAAATTAGGGTATGGATTGATGGTGGTAAAAGAACCGCCAGAAAAATGAAAAACAACAGGAAATTAATTTCCCTATTGATTTACCCTTGGCGGCTATTTCCTATCGGCACGCCGTCAAGTAAATTGATTTGCCTATTTTTCGACTGGTTTTTTGCATCTTTCGTTCGACGCCTATAGGGAAAATCAACCTTTCAGTACGTAGTGCAGTAGTGAGAAAGTAAAAAAAACGAAAAAGGTGCAGCTCCTAAGACTATAAAATCACTTGTTTTTTATTTGAGTTTAGATAAATATTGTAGAATAGAAACGAATGAGATTTAATGAAGGAAAATAGACGACAGATAGCCAAAACATTCTTAGCAATACGTGACAGGTGCATCATATCGATCCCCTTGTAATTTTGACACTTGCAGCAATGCAGCATGAATTCTCCACGCAACGGGCCTCTACCAGCTGACGCTCCGTCGTGGTGTGAAGCTCCATTTGACCCTGAAGGCGTCCTCACGTAAACAAACACAGTGCATTATCTATCGTTCTCCAATTAGTTTTTAATCACAGTAGCTTCTAGCTACAATATAATCTACATGTATATATGCACTCTTAATATATATTCTGCTGATCTATTTACAAATCGGTATAAACGATAAAAATGTTATTGTTAATTTATGGTAGCTCACGGTGCTTCAATAATAATATTAAAGGTAGTAATATAATTAATTATTACTCGAGCTTCTCAAAAACCGTAAAAAACTCAGACGGGTATATATACTTGTGCAGCTCGTTGATGGCGATCGTGACATGCTTGATCGGGCTCCAGATCGGCCACGTAATTGTCCTCTACAAGGTAATTACCTATATATAACCCATCGTGCATGGTCAGCTTCGTGTTTGAGCTTAAATCAGGACTTATACTGCATGCATCTTAGTATGAAATCATCACTACCGAAAGCAGATTTTTCCTGTGGATATCAATCCGTCAGAAAAATATAAACCGACGGGAAATTAGGGAAATTAATTTCACTGTCGGTGTGCCGACAGGAAAAGGCCGCCAGGATAGAGTAACGGGGATTTTTTTCCAGACAGCTTAACATCAGAAATCATTTGCCTGACGGTGTTTATCTGACAGGAAAACTTGGTGTCATCGGATTTAGATTTCTACTTAAGTGAAGTTATGTTGACAGAGAAATTTTTTCATCATCAGTACAAACATTTTTCCTGTCGGCTGTGCAACTTTTTCCTGTCGGGTTAGGGACATTTTTCCTGTCGGAAAGTTGCCGTCAGTATTTATTGTGAACTTCCTGTCGGAGTTGACCTACAGTAAAATATATGTTCCTGTCGTACCCTTAATTCAACACATGGATTAATTTAACACAGGCCTCGAAGTATAAATTTTATAGAGAAGATCATATATCAGAATTGCATACGGGTTTTATCACAACGAACATGGAAGAAACAAATTAAAACCATGAAACAATATATCACAAAGTTCACTTAGGCATATATCATGCTATCAGCCATGCTTTGAGCTAACTTCGATGCAATCTATCTCGATTTAATTGCTGCTACATGGATATATGGATATGATCATATACACATACGATGCAAAATATATAATATCTGCATGATGATATGAAATGCAGGAGCACCAGGAGAGGATACTGCTATGGTCGATCCCGTCGTTGTGCTTGCTGACCCTCGGCTTCTCTCTTCATTTGTTCGGTAATTAATCATCACTATAATAATATAATCAAGGCCACGCATGTACTGTGTGATGATTAATCGACGAGCTGATCAGATTGCCTGACTTAATTATTAATCGACATGTTTAATTTGCAGGTCTGCGCATGAACAAATCACTCTACACCCTGAGCTACTCCTGTGTAACCACCGGCGCTGCCGGTTTGTTCTTGGCGGCGATCTACCTGCTGGTTGGTAACAAATTGAATTGACTGATTAATTAAGCAAAGATATGATCATTCGCATGATCTATGCATGCTAGCTAGCTGATTATATTGTTTAACATGGAGTTAATCGTTTGATGCATGATTATATTAGGTGGATGTGAACGGGTACAAGAGGCTGTTTTCCCCCATGGAATGGATGGGAAAGCATGCTCTTATGATCTTTATTCTTGTAGCATGCAATATAGCCCCGCTACTGATTCAGGGGTTCTACTGGAGGCAGCCCAAGAACAACCTTGTAATAAGTGATCACAAAACTAATTCTTCAATTACAGCTACCACTAGTTTAATTGTACATGCTTTAAGCCTTTAATTTGCTCGTTGCAGCTACGTACTTACAGAATATTTAGCTCTATAAATTAATGGTCTAGATTGTTATTGTGAATTTCAGTAGTAGCAGTGAAATCTATAAGGATCCATTTACCGTACTCTATTAGATACCTTCTAGCTAGAGGGGTAATAGTTAAAACTAATCTGAACCATTGATTAAATGTATTTAAAATAAATAATTAAAAAAGAAAATAAGCTATACAATTTGATTATGGAAAGTAGTCTGCGTAAAAAGTTTGTTGATTATTCTTTTTTTCTAGTACATGCAATAATTAATCTACTAGCATGTAAAGAAAAAATTAATTATTACATTAATGTGGGCTCACACATATTAAAAAAAATATGACTTTATCTCTAGGAAATAATAGATCACTAATATCAAATTTCAGTCATTCGATCGTATAGATTAGATTCTAATCTATAAAATTTGGGGCTTTGTAAAATTATCCTAATATAATGTGAGCAGGTAGTAACTAGAGGTTAATTATGGTTCCCTAGCTGGGTTTTTTTAAGTTATCACAAGACGTGTATATTTATTACCAGGTGATTCTAGGGATGAATTTGTGTCTTTTGGAATTCAAATGCAGATACAATGCAAACATGCATGAACTGCATCATAACATATGTTTATGTTGATTTTTGAACAGTTGAAACTTGTCTGAATTGGAGGCTCGGATCAATGAATACTATATCTTCCAATATCGTCCATGACGACGAGGAGGTGCTGCATGCATGCATGCATATCATCGATCAATTACATTGTTAAGTACAATCAGCCGGCACTACGGGAATACGTAATTCGCTGAGTGCCTGCACTCGGCAAAGCTCCTTTTCCACTCGGTGATAGATAGATAGAGTGATTAATGGTGGGAATGAAGTTGTCATGGTCTTCTAGCTACCAGTATGCGGCCGAGATATCTATACTACTTAAAAAAAGCAGTTAGTGATGGTATCACTACTACGACAATCTTCTTATTGATATGTAGTTACTCATTATCATTTATATATGGCGGTGATATAGTGTTTTTTAATATTGTAATTTTTCAGTGGTGGCTTCGGGATTTTTTCATGGTTATTCCTATTTTATACCCCAAAATTTTATACCATTATAAATTCAAAGCACACTGATATTTTTTCAAAATATAACAAATATTGCATTTACCCCTCATAATATCACAAATCCACTAGAATCAACACTTAAATAAAAATATAAACATAATCAACACTAAAATAAAAAAAAACATAAACATCTATTAGACCAAATTCTGGATTTAGTTCAGATCCCCTCGAAGCCACCACTGACTCAACTATTGCTATTTAGAGAGAATTAAGTACAAGCTCTAGCTATGTGTGGTGATGTCACCGCCGAAAACGATTATTCGCGGAGTGCCAAAGTACCGGAACAGCCAGCCAGCTCGAGCTAGGACGAACTCCAAAGCATTAGGCTTTACCATGTAATTAATCCTGCAAGAAAATTAATCAAGAAGATTAAGGCCTTGTTGCGACTCTTATTTCTAAAAATATTTGTTATGTCCATAAGTTATTCATTAATTCAGTTTTGAAAAAGACGAGTTGTTTATTATATTTACGAGAGAGCTATCATTTATTTTTATCAGAACAAAGACAAAAAGGATGTAAAATGATCAGAACAACTTATATTTAGAAAAAGTTGAGAATACTAAAATAAATTATATCAAAAATCAGAGGGGGTATTTGTTGCGTGTTATTGGGCCGGGCCTGGACAATCGTAATGGGCCTCCTGTCTGGTCCTCTGTGTTCAAGATGGCCCATCTATCTACCAAGATTTTCAAACCCGGGTGTTGAACTCATCAGTAACATTGCGTTACAAATTTGAATAAAACACACCCATAATTTTGTGGATTTGAGATGAATTTGCCAATTGTAAATTGGCATTGCAATCTAGCTCACAAATCAGAACCTCTGATCACCCAATAAAATGCAGAGAAAAATAAATCACACGGCGCCAAATCCAATCCAAACAAATCAACTGTCACTGTCACTGTCAGTGTCAGACAGTATAGACGACGAAGAACGTGTCACATCGGAGGCGGCGCCGCCGTCGAGCCGTCACCGGCGCTGCTTTGTTGCTGCTGGTAGTAGGACATCACGGTGTAGACGGTCTGCATGATGGTCATGACGAGGAGGAAGACAGCGGCGGCGAGGGAGAGGAACGCCCATGGGCTCCGGAAGTAGGTGTGGATGAGGTTGGCCCTCCACATGTTCCACGGCTGCCGGAAGTAGGCGTTCACCTGCCAGTGCACGTCGTCGAGCGCGCTCTCCGGCTCCACCACCACGTCCTTGGAGATGCTGTTGAACAGCTTCGCCACCGCATTGTCGCTGCCGACGGCGTTCTGGATGACGCCGTTCGAGCTCAGCAGGGCGACGTCCTTGGCCGAGTCGATGATGTTGTCCATGAAGAAGACGTAGGCGGTCACGTCGTTGCCGGCGCCGGGGTGGAGCCGCTCGAACGCCATCATGTTCAGGAGCATGTACTCGGTGGTGTCGTCCACGGCGACGGCCGGCATGCTGAGGACGCCGTGCCGGAAGCGGATGTCGTGCAGGCTGTCCGTCCTGCTCCGCCGGAACCGGATACCGGCCTCGTACAGCTCCACCGCCGACCGGATCGTGTCGCCCTCCGGCACGTAGTACTCTCTGGTTCTCGGCCGCGCGTCGTACGCGCCGTGCAGCATGCTCCGCCGGTACACATCGAGCGGGTGCAGCCCCAGCCCCTCCCCGGCCGCCGGCGTCCGCGACGACGGCGACAGGAACCGCAGCACCATCCGATTGATCACGTCGTCGTTCTTGGCCATCGTCCACATCACACAAGCACCACACGGTCATTATTTGCTCTGATCTTGTGTATAATCATGCTTAATTTCTAATTTTTCCGACATAGAGTAATTAATCGATGGATTAATCAACTATTGTGATGTGATTTCAACATGGAAAGAATTTGGAATTCTGCTGGATGGATGCGAAGATTAATTAGCTGAATTTGGTTTCTTTGCAAAAATGTATTTTTTTTTCAGAGGAAGGGGAAATTACCGAAATTCGCGAAGGAACGGTGGTCGACGACCTCTCGGTCTCGACGGCGAGAAGCCTCTCGAGCACGAGCAGCGGCAGCTGGTTCTCGAGCATGAGCATGTCGCGGCGGATGTAGGGCACCATGTAGAGCACCCCGTGGCGGCTGAAGATGGGGTCGTTGGAGGCGTAGTCGTCGAGGTGCTTGCCGGCGGCCGTCCTCATCACCTCCAGCAGGAAGCACCCGTCGACGATCATCATCTCCATGAACCTCTCCCTGGCCTCGCCGCCGACGGAGTCGCCGCGCCACTCGCCGCCGAGGTCGACGTACGCGCACTCCAGCTGCTCGGCCACCTCCTCGACGGCGTCGACGAAGTCATCCAGCGGCCGTCCCGCGCGGCGGAGCAGGTGGCGGAGCGCACGCCTCTTGTGCTCCTCCATGGGGAGCAGCGCCGGGTCGCCGTGGTGGAAGGACCCCAGCGACACCACCTGCGGCTGGTACGCCTTGCTGTTGAGGTCCTTGATGCACGCGGCACGCCGGCACGCGGTAGATGCTGTGCCGCTGCCACCGGGACACCTCCGCCGCCGCGTCCGCCTCCAAGACCGTCTTCTCCACCTCCACCATCCACGTTGTACTCTTGCCGCTGCCACCGCCGGCCACCGCCATTTCCATCCTCCCTCGGCTAGCTAACTGATCTTGCAGATGAGCTAGACATATATATGTGTATATAGACAGATAACTTTTTATATAAATCAAACATATTTAACTTGACTAATTTTATTGAAAATTTACCAACAATAATTGTAATATCCAATTAGTTTTATTAAATCTATAATATATTTAAGCTTAATTAAAGTTAGAAAAGTTTGCCTTAGAAAAGGTAAATGACTTGTAATATGAAAAGAGTAAATTGGAAAAATACTCTATCCGTCATATAATGTAACAAAATTTATTTCCAATGTAGCAATTTTGTACATATAAAATATAACTTTTACCTTAAAATACTCGTGTGCGTAAGGTGGTGTTTGGTTTCATGGACTAAAATTTAATCCGTTGAAGAACTAAAAATAAAATAATTATAAAAACAATTGTAGAATCGGAGGATAATTCGCGAGACGAATTTTTTAAGCCTAATTAATCTATGATTAGCAAATATTTACTGCAGCATCATATTGTTAAATCATGACGTAATTAGGCTTATTAAATTCGTCTCGCAAATAATCCACCGATTATGAATGGGTTTTATAAAGGGTTTTTTGGATATATGCCATTACAATTTCGGTGCTTTGAAACTTTGCCACTACAATTCGTCTATTTGGATGTATGCCATCGCAACTCTATCTTTATCTCCACCATACCATTTTCAACGCTTGGTTTGACCATGGGCCATCTGTCAACTCTACTGTATTTTCATATTTCCCATCTTTCCCTCTACAGTCGACTTCCCGTAGCCCCCGGCGTCGCCTCCGCAACTCCCGCCGCTGCACCCGCGCTGCCGCCGCCCTCGCAGGCCATGCGTGTTGCCGCCCCCGCGGCCGCCTGCTGCAGCCTCGCGTCGCCCCCGCCCTTGCAGGCCCCGCACGTGCCGCCCCCAACCGCAGCCCGCGCGTCGCCCCGCAGCCGCCTGCTGCAGCCTCGCACCGCCCCTGCCCTTGCAGGCCCCGCGCGCGCCGCCCCCAACCGCAGCCCGCGTGTCGCCCCCACAGCCGCCTGTTGTAGCCTCGTGCCGCCCCCGCCCTTGCAGGCCCCGCGCGCGCCGCACCCAACCGCAGCCCGCACAGGCCACACACAGTGAAGATAAAGGCATTTTTGTCTTTGCGCAAGCCCATGGTCAAACCAAGCGTTGAAAATGGTACGGTGGAGATAAAGGTAGAGTTGCGATGGCATATATCCAAATAGACGAATTGTAGTGGCAAAGTTCCAAAGCACCGAAATTGTAATGGCATATATCTAAAAAACCCTTTTATAAATAGTCTACATTTAATACTCTAAAATAATTTCTAAATATTTGATATGACAGGCTCGAACCAAACACCCCTTACATCTAAATTTTGCTACATTAAGGAGGGAGTACAATTAATTTAGAAAAAGAGATGAACGAAGCTAGAGAGGAGACAGTGTGGCACTGTGGCTTGCTAGGCATAAGAGGTTTCTTGTCTTGTATGCAAGCTAAGTACTGTAAAAGAGGAGACCATTATATTCATGGTGTTGAGTTCGTTGGTGTATCGTGCGAGACAGTGTAAACATCAATACTGTCGACTCCTTATCGATCTCCTACTTTACTTTGGCACGTACGTATCACGTACGTAATGTGCCATGCATGCCAGCTGATCATTACAACAAAACAGAAACTTTTCGTCGGTTATTTTAACTTTCGTCGGCTTTTATCTGTGGCCAACGGAAGTTAACGTGTCTGTGGTCCGGGCCGATACATATCCCTTAACTTCCGTCGGCTAACATTAAAGCCGTGGCCGACGGAAGTTAAGGGATATAATCACGTAGAACCGGAGATGCCGCCAGGAATTACAGTGGTGTCATGCATGCATGCATGCATGGTCATCTGTTGTTCTTACTTTACACGTACCTGCTGCAGCAAGACGAGAATTGACAAGTGCAAAGCCGGCTTTACGTGAAGAGGTCGAGATGCTAGGACAGTGCAGTGCTTGGCCGCCTGTAGCTTAAGCTGGCCGGATCGGAGCTCTTGTGAAGGTAGGAATAATATGTGAAATAAAGGTGTGACCTAGCTAGCTCGTGGCCTTCCATTAATTGTTGGGAATAAATGTCATATCGAAAGATGGAGTAGACGGCAGGAGAGGTATATATATCACATGTATAATCACTGCACGGTGTATGCAAGATACATGGCTGATGGGCTCAGCTCCATGATGCATATATGATAATGGGCGGAGAGTAACGATGCAATGAATCTATACACATTAGGTTTGATTATTTCAAACTCATACCCGTTAAAAATATATTTCTGTTGGATAATCCATATATATGTGGGTATCATTTTCCCCCCAAACCCATACCCATACGAGTAAATTATACTCATCGGGTACACATACCCATCAATCAGCACCATACACAAAACATGCTAACAAATAATCCCATACGAGTAAATTATACCCATCGGGTACCCATACCCATCAATCGGCACCATACACAAAACATGCTAACAAATAATAATTGTGTATTTGTCCTCGCAAAAATAGTATATAATCATGAAAAAAATTGATAATTTGTCACTCTCAAGATATATATGCACTTTGATTATGATGTCATTTCTGAAACTGACATGTAGGATCACCTGAGTCAATGACAGTGAGTCCGGATGACAAAAATGCAAAATCACTTTTCGAAAGTGATAAATTCTCAAATCTCTCGTATAATCACTCCACGGTGGATGCATGAAAAGACAGCATGCAGTTACTCACGTTGAGTTTTTAATAAATTACTATAAATCTCTTTCTAAAAATTGACTAATTAATTAAAAGTAGCTCTTTTTTGTAATTATATAGTTACTATACTCTATATTGCCTCCTTAATCATTGTGCGAGAATTAACGAAATATATGTTATATATGCATTTAAAAAACAAGAGTGCAACTTAGTATATAATTGTTTTTCCTCCCCACTCATAGAGTCACAAAAAACACTGCAAACTACATATAATTATTTTAGAAAAAAATTGTAGGTTTTTCATTGACATTGCACCAAATTGGGACATGTGACCCCTTCATTAAGTGCAAAGTAGAGTGATATATGATTTAAAGGCCCAGCCCACTACAACCCAAAGTGGCCTATTACCATATAATGGTAGCAATTGGGCCAGATGAGTTCGTTGAGACGCATTAAGGCCCATGGAATCCTTGCATTGTTTTTATATATTTATAATTTTTTTATAGAAACAAAACCGATCGAAGTTTTTCAATTTTGGGGGAAATAATTTTAGGATTTTTATTCTTAACGGTGTTAAATACAACACAAATAAGATTTTAAAAATATATATGATATGATTTTGTCCTTTCTACACTATAATATAAGGGATCAAGGATTCAAATTTTGTGTCAAAATACTAGAGATTATATAGTACTAGTTGAATGGTTGTGCGTTGTAACGAAAAAAATATTACATTGAAATAACATCATGTTACCGCGTGTCGACGATAATAGGAATCCATTTGTCTATGAGAAGAATTGTTGTGATAGCAGATTCGCTACTACTATTTTTTTAAAATAATATAGATACATGTTACGCAATAATCACATATCATTCAATTTTATTGTTATATTAAGATCACCTTTCCTCATCCCCTGCACTTCTCATGTTGTTAAATGAAAATTGTGGGAGTCTTTTTCTTCATATTTTATATATTAAAAAAGCCTTTTATATTATATTAGTACTTTGCGTTGTAACGGGAAAAAATATAACATTAAAATAACACGTGAAAATCTTTAAAAAAATATTTACATCCAATCATTTACATTCCTCATCCAATCCCCTCCATTATTTCTTTTGTTGCTTCTAGTGGATAGCTGATTTTTACATGAGATATAATTTCTATGATTTTTCATTCTCTTGTCGTTTTTTTTACTTGTTTTTGGATGAATAGGAAAGCTTACAATGCCATTAGTATTATCTCTCTTGTGTAGGTAGGTGACATTGCTGAGGCAGTACAGGCAAGCCAAGTGAGCCAGCACACGCGGCCACTGATGCGTGGGGCCCGCGGAAAAAACACGTGGCAGGCCCCACGCGCGCGTCGTAGGAGGGAAATCTGGCGCCCCATTCATTACGAGGTGCACCATCATCACATGCATGTTGCTCCCATCCACTGAGCATTTGAGCTGTAGCCTTGTAGCTAAGCAGTTCAGTAGGACCGTCCAACGGCTAGCTCGATTCGATTAATTCATTAATACACACTGTACTTCTCACCAACTTTTATTACATCTATTTCTATTTTCAAATGTGATCATTTCATCCCAAAATATAATAATTTTTAGGCTTGATATATAAATATATATATATTAATAAGATGTATATAAATGCTATAGTATCCTTCTCAAGATTAGTGAGTAAGTCGAGTAATTAGTAATAAGTCTGTACGTGCGTACTCCCTACAAATATCAGTCGTTTAGATAGAATTACACATACCAAGGAGATATTAAATAAAGTTATAAAGGTTGTTTCAACTAGTTATGAAGAAACGTTTCGGGAGAAGAGAACAATTAAAGTGACAAATGCTTCGATTGACGGGACGACTAATATTTGTACACTCTCAATAAAAACCAAAATGACTATTATTTATACACCCTGAGAGAGGAGTACTAAGGAATATATATGATTACATTTGGAACAAATTTAAAACTCTAAAATATGCTATATTGTTGGAAATATTTATATTTTTGAAATTCTATTATAAAATACAATCCTTTTATTCCAAAATACAACAAAATTTAGATTTAAATATATATATTTATTCTCATTTAATTCTGTATATACATTTTTTCTCGACAAATCGTAAATACTCCTCGTTTAATTGTGCATAACTCGTTGTCTTACGAGACAGAGCTAGTTAGCAGAATCCAAATTTCAGCTAATAGCTAGATTATGGCCTAGCTAGCTAGCTGATAGTCAGATAATGCACGGAGTGGTTAAGTTGACGCAATGATTAAATTAAGTAAAAGCAGTCGTAAACAAGCTAATTAAGGGTGTGTTTGATTGAGCTGTAGATTCTGAAAAAACTGCTGTGAACTATGAATTGTGGAAAAGTTGTTGTGAGATATGAGTTATAGAAAAGTTGAGAAGTTGGTTGATTGGAATAGTTATGGATTTATATTTTGATAGTTCATGATATTTAGTTATATTATTAATGTGTAATTTTACATGTAAATCATTCTAAACATGAAATTTTGTAATATTTATATTAAAATTATATATTTTTAAATTACACTAGAATGATATATTTTACTAAAATTTTATTTTTTCAAATTTTACATGAACCGATATGTTTTAATAATATGGTAGGTTTCATTCAAAATTGAACCGAGAAGCTATGAAATATGGGTATACCAGCTCCTGAAAAAATTGTTTGGTTCAGATTCTAACTTCCGAGAACTGAAAATAGTTCAAAAATCTAAACCCTAAGCAGCTAATAACTGCTTAAATTATGCAAAGCACTAAATCACAAATTAAAATAAACACCTGCAGACCCATCGATTCAAAGAAAATAATTAGCATCGAGAAAAAACGGATTAATTAGTACGAGCAGTACCATCTAAAATAGATCTGAACCAATTGCATCGGATGGATGGATCGGTAGATCAAATTGTCGGACAGTTCGAGGCTCATTTTTCTTTCGATTTATTTTCTCGTACCGGCGCTAAGTACTGTGAGTACTAATTATGATTATAATTATCTGACATCGTATTCTCTTTCAAACTTTTGTACGTACCAGCATATATATACGGTCCATTTGAATTTCACACAGCAAGTGGTTGTACGTACGTACGTGCCAATTACGTATACCTGACCGTTGCCATTCATGGTACGTCCTGATCCGGAGACGGAGAGAGCAATAGTAATTACAGTACTCACTAATAATAATTGATGATTGCACCTGCTGTACGTGAGTACGACCCCAGCGTACAACAATACGAGTATTTATACATTGGCTCCGTATCGTATACATAAAGCTCCTCCGTACGCAAATAACTAAGCCCGATCGTGGTTCTACATGCACCTCCGCTTCTCACCGCCAGTTTATAAAAAACCCTTCCGAATCTATGTCGTTGGTTTTTAGATGTAGGTCACGATCGATTTTGTGCATTTGTACACATGATACAGAGTCCCATATATATTATTGCATCTAATTTCTTATATAAATCTTTTTATACTATTTTATGTACGAGAATTAAGAGGTCAATCTAAGTAAGGGGTGTTTGGTTCTATGCACTAAAATTTAGTACGTGTCACATCGAATGTTTGAACATCAAATTAAAAGACTAAAAATAAATTAATTATAAAAATAATTATAGAATCGGAGGATAATTCGCGAGACGAATTTATTAAATTTAATTAATTCATGATTAACAAATGTTTACTACAGCATCACATTGTCAAATCATGACATAATTAGTCTCATTAAATTCATCTCGCAAATAATCGACTGATTATGAATGGATTTTGTGAATAGTCCATATTTAATACTCTAAAATAGTATCTAAATATTCGATGTGACAGAGACTAAAATTTAGTCCCTCAAACCAAACACCTCTAACTCGTTCGTATGAATCTACTCCGCTTTTTTGAGTTGTTTAATGAAAAAACTAACTAAAAGTTTTAAAATACTTGTATTTGAAAAATTACTTTTAAAAGTTTTATAGGGCTTGCTCTCGCAGTTCTACCGTGTAACAAGTTTTATAGCTTAAAATTTGTCACAAATATTGCATTTTTTATCTGTAAAAGTATATTTTGCTCTGTGTCAAAAAACATAGCAGCATTTAAAGCTTGGAGACATAAATATACCATAATACCCTCTTCAAAATAAGTAAGTGTAACTTTAGAAGAAGACGGGTTAGATGAAGTATTTAGGGCCTATTTGGTTGGCAGCCACAATTTGTCACGCCACAAGTGTGGCAGTCACAACTGTGGTGAGAAAAATTGTCGCTACACTTTGCCACACTTTGTAGAAAAAGTGTGGCAAAGTGTGGCGTTGTTTTTCTTCGCCACAAGTGTGGCAGCCACATTTGTGACGTGGCAAATTGTGGCTACCAACCAAACAGGCCCTTAGTTATAAAGTTTATGTGTATTTTATAAGTAAAAGTAATTGCTAGCCACCATTTGCCAACAAAAATCGTTGTAATCATCTAAGTTAAGGTTATAAAATTCACTGTTATACCGTAGCAAACATAAAAAAATCTTGCTATAGTTTATGACAGCAACCAAATAACTATCTATTTAATCAAATTTTCTTAAAGTTAAACGTAAATATCCTAAGATATTATTACACTAGGATATTATATACTTCCTCCGGTGTACAAATATTAGTCGTTTTAAACAAGATTACACATACCAAAGTGATATTAAATAGAGCAATACAAGTTGTCCCAACTGGTTGCCGAGGTAAGAATCTAGTGGTGCCAGCCAAGTTCAAGTCCTTGTGGTCACATATGCATTTTTTATACTCTAACTTAAAAACTAAAACAACTATTATCTGTACACAGAATAGAGATTAAAGAATAATATTAGTGTGAGTGTCAATCCGGCTATCCACATTATGGTGGGAGGCATTAAGATCTGCATGAAATTATGCAGCCACTGCACATGCTTTGAAAAAAAAAACTGGTGGCCTCTTTTTTCTCCCAAGTAATCAATGGCGTGGCTTGCTTGTTCGCTTCTGTCTCCTCTCTGATCTGATCCGATCCGATCTCAATGGCAGAAAAGAACAAGCACCCGGATGGATGGCTGAAAAAGAGAGGCAGCGAGAAGAGAACAGCTAGCTCACATCTGCACACGCATTGACCTGAATGAAAGCCACTCTACTCTCTCTGCTCGGCTACACGACGCTGCCTCTTTTTCATCCCCTTTTCTCCCCGTCTTTCCTTCGCGCTTTCCGATGGCCGGACGAACGGGCAGACAGGCAGACAGTGCCACTCGATGCAAAAGATGCAGCGGCCATTGCAGTTGCAGGCACCGACGCGACACGCCCAGCCAGTCAGCCAGAGTGTGATGCTGCTGCTGCTGCTGCTGCCACTCCAAAAAGCTGCAAAGATCTCGACCCACTTGTACTCGGAGAACTACCAGTACATGCACTGCCACTGGCCTGCTGCCTGCTGCTGTCACAGTGATGAGTAATTTCTGCTGGTGAAAAAAAAAACAGCGGATCAGAGTCACGAACAGACCGGCCCAGCTGCCTCGTCAGTTCGCAGATGCAGCATCGCATCTGCTGCAAACTTTGCGTTTCGTTTCATTTTTCATATAATTAACAGTGGCAAAAACCAAACCAAAGCTGACGTACACCATGCTTCTACACTCTTTTTTATATTTATTAAAAAAAAGGTATCTGATGAAAGGGAGCTGTAGAGTGGCAGGGTGTGGTTGGGGGTATCTTTGGGTACCACGTCTGAGAGACTGAGTGCATTCATGTGCATCTTTATCTGCGCATCTCAGCCGTCCGTCCCATTTGGCATTCAATAATCCGCCTCGGAAACCGTGCAGATTTCAAGGTGGTAGTGGCAGTGTGGTACCAGCACACCCGTATAGCTGCCGTTTGACGCATAAATTTCCATGTGAAATTTGATTCCAATACTTTTAAAAAAACTAAAAAGAAAGAGACTACTTCCTCCGTGTATAAATAATAGTCGTTTTGGTTCTTATGTAACCATCGGAAGTTGAACTTAAGTAGCACCACTAAAATCTGCACCACTAAAATCTAGGCTCCATAACCAATTGAGACAACCCTTGTAACTTTAATTAATATCATCTTGGTTTGTGTGATTTTGTCTAAACCGACTAATATTTGTATACCGGAGGGAGTAGTGAAGTATACAGTCAAAGTAAAAGTAATTCAGACTTTTTTGTTGGTTATTTTCCTGCCCAGAAAGAGGACGGTGAAAATCTTCAGATTTTACAGCATTGCCGGTGAAAAAAAATACAGGATTAACCATGTCTTTCTTTCTTCCTTCCCAAAAAGAACGGAACGAACTGGATCAGTTGAGCTAATCTATATGGCTAATTACTCTTCTGGAGTTTGCGAGGTGGGACTAATCTTAATCTAACCGGTCTTGGATGGGCGCGGCGGCGGCGGCGGGGTGGATGGAGTGTGACCGATCAGTTGATGTCGATGGGAACGGAGGCGTTCTTGGCGGTGAGGCAGACGGGGCAGGCGTCCAGCTTGGGCTCGCAGGCAGTGCAGAGGCAGAGGTGCCGGCAGGGAAGGAGGAGAACGGTGGCCTCCCGCTCGACGCAGGACTTGCAGGACCACTTGCCGCCGGCCGGGGAGCTGGCAGCGTCGTCCGTCGGCGCGATGTTCGTCTCGAAGCAGCAGGACTGGGCGTCGTCGGCTGCGGCGGGGGCGATGACGGGGAGAGCAGGGCAGGTCTCGCCGAATCCCTCCGCGGCTTGAGCGGGGGCGGCGCGGAGGAGGTGGTCGAGGGTGGCGCGGAGGCCGAGCGCGACGGCCTCGTTGCTCCGGGCGAGGCCACACCACGCCTGGGTCTCGGCGGTCGCCTGCCGGAGGTGCTCCTCCAGCTCCGCCGCACGCCGGCGTGCGGCCTCCAGCTCCGCCTCCTTCTCCCGCAGCCTCCGCGCCACCGCAGCGGACGCCGCGCGCACCAGCGCCTGGCACTGGCGCTTCCGCGCCTGCCCCAGCGCGCCGCGCATCCGCTCACACTCCATCCTCACCAGCGCCTCGATCTCGGCGTTCTGCAGGACCAGCTCCGACACGAGCGCGTCTCCCACCGCCACCGCCGAACGCCCACTCGTCGACGTCATCGCCGAATCCACCATCCTCCTCACCGGCGTGGGCGCCGCCGCAACCGCCGCCGCCTTCGTCATCCCGGGGATCGGCAGCAGCGCTGCCGATGACGACACGTACTGCTCCACATCCACCACCTCCATCCCTCGCTTCCTCGACGCCATCACCCCACCACCTCCAACGTTATTACACGTCAGCTCACTCACCTCGGCGCCGCTCACCACCGCGGCACAGTCATACCCGGCGCCGATACCGCCACCCGCCGCCGACGCCGACAGCAGCGCGCCGTATTCCTGCAGAGCCCGCATCTGCATCTCCAGCTCATCGGCCTCGAACCCGCGGGGGAACCACCCCGCCAGCCCGCCGTACTGCGCCTGCACCGCCATGCGGCAGCAGCTGAAAACTCGCGACGCGATTGCCTGGAAGGCGACGACGAGGAGGAGAAAGAAGCGGCGAGAAAGTCGTGGAAGTGGTGGAGCAAGCCGGGGGAGAGGCGGAGGCTTGGGCTATATAAAGGCAGCTCGAGTCCGACTCGGACAAATCCAAAAGTAGCTTAGTGATAAAGTAGGTGATTAACTCCTTGACCAGTTTAGATAGTAATATATAAAATAATATGGCAATTTATTCAATATAGAAAGATAAGTAAAATATAATATATTGTACGAGATCTAATTTATAGACAATATTTAAATCATGATGAGCAAAATAATATTAAATTCGAAGTGTATATTAGTAGCAGGGTTAATTTACAGCTAATTTCTAAGCATGTGGGCCCACCGACCCCATGCACGACCTGCATCGTGCCAGATACTGTAGGTGCTCGAGAACTGCATGCACATGACCAATTATTTGTTTAACTATTCCGATTTCTTTCCGGTCTCCCGTCTCCGGGTTTGAAAAGGAAAGCAGGCGACTAATGGTGTAATTATTGTTCAGCACATTATCTATATATGTTTAAACAACTGGTACTGTTTTATATTTTTAGTCTTAATGTTAAACCCTTATCTTATACGGAGTCAAATTTGTAAAAAAAAAAAAGTTTTAGCAGCAGCAGACCCAGCTTTTTCTTTACTACCAGCATTTTTTTTCTGGAGCCTTTTCCTTTAATGGCAAGCAGATGCGTGGTGGGCCCGGCTCGGCGGTCGGTCAAACCGCCGGGACGGGACAGATTCCGCCACCGCTTATTAAAACAATGGTCATTAGTGCTTACTGCTTAATGCTCATCTCCGTCATTAGCTTGTTTAAGCGTCGTCTCGTTAACCTAACTTAATCTAATCTTGCTCGCAATGTGGCTGATGAGTGGAGAAATGACTTATATAATCGCTGCTTAGTGCGGACAATATTATATCTTATCGTGTCGTCAAAACATTATTTGTAGAAACTATATTTTCATCTGCTCAGATTTTTAGGGTGTGCCCATAATAATTTTTTATATCTCTATTATTTTTTTCTCGACCTCCTGTTTATACCTCAAATGTCGTGACGACGATATGTCTATCTTATATTAGACATAATTTTTTTATTTGCTTTTCTATAATTTTTTTCATCAAATCATATTTTATTCTACGTAGCAATATAATAAATAGTGTGTACTATATCCTATTGTATTATGACGTCATCAAAACACTGTTTTTAAGCAATTCACGGAAGATATTGTGAAGGTATATATTGATATAGAAGAAGAAAATGCAAGAGTAATGTATAGGAAGACAGTAATAGAAAAAACAAAAACTCTGTGGTGAGCAACATCATGCCGCCTACAACAGCCCAACGCATCACAACTAGCGCCACTACGATAGACCGATAACATCACCAGACGAGGACCATAACTCTCAAAGACGACTATTACGGACCGAAGATGCGCCCCATAACCGAGAAAGAAGATGATCAAAGAAGAAAATGAACTCTAAAGAAAGGAAGGAGAGAAAAACGAAAAGATACGACCGACGACCGTCAAGACATCACTACAGGAAAACCACACCAAAGAGGAGCTATTTGTCGCTACCTCCAAACGACCTCAAATCTCGTACAACCGCCACAACAAGACAGATTTGATCCCTAAATCATTTATGAGGGATGCCACACACCACCTCCTAGGCATCGCTCCACCTCATGGTCTCTACGTCGTCGCCCTCAGACTATAGAAACTATAATCTCATCGGCTCAGATTTTTTAGTGTGAACCCATAGTAATTTTTTATATCTCTTTTATCTTTTTCTCAGCCTCCTATTTATACCTTGATGTTGTGACGACAATATGGTATCTTACTTTAGACATAATTTCTTTTATTTTCTATTTGCTCTTTTTTAAATTTTTTTCGTCAACTCAGATTTTATTGTATGTAACCACCTAATAAATAATTAAGATGAAAACGAAAGCAGCAACATGCACATGTTTTTTTTCCTTTGATTATTCGTAAGCAAGTAATAAGTGTGCTCCATCGCTTGCACGCCATAATCTGCTAATCTTTAATAAAGTGGTAGGGGTAATTGTGGTAGATTCGATTGTACGGAATAATGCCTCCAAGTTTTTAATTTCTCTACTGGTTTTGATAAAGTATCGGCAACTTAACTTTGTGATACTAGGAGCTAGCGTGCATTATAAAATCAGTGACACGCGATTGCTTATTTATATATATATATATATATATATATATATATATATATATATACACGAGAACGCTATTCTACACTATGGGTGTAAATGCTATTCTACACCGATCATCTCAATCGTGCCCACTCCCTCACCCAATCTCAACCCCTCCATTCCACGTCGGTGTAGAATAGCATTCTACACCCGTGATGTAGAATAGCATTTATATATATATATATATATATAGGTGTTTGGTTTGGGGTTGTAGACCTTAGTGACCTTTAATTTTAAAATAAACTAGAAGATAGAAAATAGAAAATACTAGAAAGAAAACAATATAACTGTTGAATCTAAAACTAAACTAAATATAAATATAAAAACAATTTACATTTTCTATATATATATATATATATATCCTGTTGTGCTTCTCAAAAATTCAAAAGTTAGAGCACTACAATATAAATATAGAATATAACTTCTCAGTAGATATATACTTATCGATTGCTTCTAAATTTTTAAAACATCAAATAAAAAAGGTAAAAAAAGATGTCTCTCATTTAATTAGAAATACATCGAATAAAAACGGCTGTCGTGGCACACCACGTGGGCGCATACCTACGTGGCAGCCAACGGCTCGAGCGGTGACATCTGTCATCTGTGCTGACGTGGCACACCACGTGGGCGCGTGAACTAGTTAGCCGTCGTCTTGTTACTACTAGAAACTATGTTTTTTTGGTCCGTAGTATAAATTTCCCGTCGATTTTTTAATCGCCGACAGAATATACAATACTCCTGTCGGTTCACGGTAGGATATTATGGATTGACGTCGGTAAAAAAATCGATAGAAAAAATGAAAAACGACAGGGAATTATGCTATTATAAAATAGACATGGTTGTTAGTTAATAGTATTCACGACTACGTAGCTACGATTATTACCGCTGTTAAAAACTCTCATGTTAAAAAGTACTCAGTACTAACGAGTATGACTCTGTCATTAAAACATTAACGATGGAAAATGCTGTTATTATTACTCTAAATATGGTTGCCGATATAATCGTATTAGATCATCTAAATTTATATATATATATATATTTATATTATATATATATTCTAATTGGGATGCTAATATAAAAAGATCATCGCTTTATATTTTATCACACTCCAATAGATTATTCATATTACACACTCTATGCCATTTTTTATATTTTAATAATATTTTCTGAGAACTAATGTAAATTTAATTTATCTTATCTATGTTTTAATAATATCTGCTCCGTGCTCCTCCGAAACGCCAAAGTTCACGTTTTTCTCTTTAATTTGATATAGAGGTTATCTTATTCATGTTAATCTGTAAAAACTAAATTGATTTCCAACACTTTCCTATCCCTATTTTTAAACAAGGAATGAGAAATTAATCCTATATCTATGATAGATAACAAGGAATTTAGAAAATGGTTTAGAATGAGGATTTGTTTAGAGTGTTATTGGAGTCTAATTTTTTAATAAAATCTTAAATTTTAAATTTAAGAACTTATATAAGATCTTTCTATAGGATGTGATAGAGTTCTGAGCATTAGGTATACTGACTAATTTTTTTACAGTGGTGATTATTTTTTTGGTGGCGGGATTAATTTAACCAAAAGTGACCGGGCGATGCAATTAACGGATCGACCACCCCGCGACACCGAGAGACACAAGCGCGGTGGCGTATAGTAAGTGTACATGCATCACCCATCGATCGGATCACGGATAGTACGTACGTGCGTGGGGGCCAGCACCGTGCTAGCTATCATCAATCCGTATACGTACGTGCGTGCGTGCGTGCGTGCGTTCGTGCGAGCGAGCGAGCGAACGTGCGTGGCACACGGTTGAGCTGGCAGGTTCATTGCATCCATGCATGCGTCCGTAGGGTACAGCTAGCTAGCGTGCCAGCGTCGTGCCATACTATACGTACGGGGTCCATTGGGGTCGTACGTACGTGTAGTATTTATGTACACGCACGTTGTGGCAGTACGTACGTACTGTATCAGTATCCCTTGGCAAGTTGTAATCTCATCTGCATTATTTATGCCTAGCCTTCATCCTTTTCGTATTGTAAGTAGAATAGTGAAGCATGCCGAAGCTGTGAGCTAGTCATGCATGCATGGTGGTGGCAGGTATATACACGTATAGCGTAGCGTTCCATGCAGCTGATGGATGCTGCACGTACACGAACATTTTTTTTAAATAATATTTTTTTAAAAAAAATAAAATATGTATGGCGATTTCAAAAAATTACAAAAGTAACATGCGGTGCCGACTGAAGCTGACGTGGCAAGAAGTGTCGTCGGGTGCTGACATGGCGTAGTCGCCGACACTTCTTCGGTACTTGAAGACACTTCAAATGCCGACCGCCTGTTATTTTTGCAATTTTTTAAACTTAGCATACATATTTGATTTTTTCCCTCAATGCATGCATGCCTGCTACGGCAAATATTTCGAACTTCTATACAGATTTGTAAACCATTCATTATTTATTAGAGTACTAGATCCAATAAAACTCTCACCTTGAACGTGTTCAGGCGAAAATCATATTGGAGTAGACTTTTTTTAAAAAAGTACATAACTTTCAAATAAAACCGGTCTACGTGACCTTATTCTTCAAAAAAAATTTAAACCATGTTGTTAGAAAATCAAATATTCAATTATTTAAGTGCACTTTAATTTGTAACCCAGAATTAATTTCAGGGAAATCTGACAAATTTTTACATGAATCGGTACGGTGTCTACTGCTACATACTCTGCTACTCCTATATATATCAGATAAAAAAACTAGGATTATATTTAATAAATACAGATGATGTTAGGTAGATTTGTTATGCTAAATATTTGTATATAGTTATATATATATATTTATTTTATTTTTTAAAATAAATATATAGTTGGAATAAAAGGTAGTTTTTAAACACGTGAAATATATACTTTGTCAAAAATAAATAAATTACTCTCTGCATCAATCAAACAATAAATTTTGAGATAAACATGATAAATTAGCGATAACAATAAAAGACTAAAATACGTTTTATATATTAGTCAGAAAAATAATATTGTAAGATGATATGCAATTGATATTCAAGAAAAATATTATTTATTTAGAGTAGGTAAATAAATAAAATAAAGTCCATTTTGAAAAATGTAAAAGACTAATCAATTTTTTTGGGGACGGAGGAGTATTTTTAAAGAGAGCACCTACACCTAAGTTAGTATTTTTAAATAAATATTTACATTTTACTTTTAATACTAATTTATAAAAAAATAATTACAACAGTATTTATCAGGTTCCGTGCCAAAAAAAAGTTTCCAAATTTTTGGCAGTGCTAATATATTGTCTACCATTTGTTTTGTCACCAAAATTAATTTCAGGAGTGCCAACTTATCTAATACCAAAATTTTACTTTGCAACAATTCACGTAGTAACCCTGTCAACATTTATAGGTAACATTAATTATACTATACTACTAATGTAACAACTATTTTCTTGACAACTATTTACAATCTAAAGAAAAAATCTACCTATTTAATAAACTAAATATCTTAGAGATAACTTTTGCAGCTGTTAGAAGCTTTTCTAGAGAGACAACAACCCTGTGCGCACCCACAGTCGTTAGACTAATGCCGAAAATTGAATGTTTGCCGAGTATATTCCATCGCTTTGCTGTAAGTTATACATAGAACTAACATTCATGCCGGTCTCTTTCCAGTTCCAAAGACATGAGTTGCACGACGACAAATATGTAGTAAACAAAATTATGGATCATGCATGGAAGTTTCATGCGCGCGCGCGTTTTGCGTGCGAAACTCCAAGTGACACACATGCATGCACGCAATATAATGCATCCACTCAAACAGTCGGACGTAACCGGCCGGCCGGCTTGATCACCCATTCAATCGATATGAATAATATGATCAGATCGATCCGGACAATCGAGCTAGTCAGCTAGCTAGCTAGAAATCTAAACGAACAAAAGGGAGATGAAATCAACGACGCCATGGCGCATTTTCCGACGTACATGCATGCGCCTTAATTAAGTTCTTAAGAACTTTAATATAAACTAAATAATTAGGCTATATGTACGTGTAGCTCGATCTACTTGTCTCTTTTGAAAAAAAAAATACAAGCATATCCATCTGCTTGAACTCGTCGTCATGAATGGAATGGATGAACACGATGCACTTGACGTAGTACGTGATGGCACGTACCGCCGCAAACTAGCTAAGCTAGCTAGCTGCTGATTGAAGAACTTGCCTTGTGTGTTCGCATTGTATATATCGTCTAGCTCTTGTGAAAAAAGTATTCATGGATATTGCATTGGTTGTACTAATTTGACTTATGGCTTTACTTTCTTAAGCTACGATCTTTAATTCTCAGCAAAATTTAGATTTTAGACCATAATTTGGCATTGATTTAGGAGTTTTTTTTGCGGTTTATATTTTCCAAACTTTTCTACCGGGCGCCAAGAGCCCAAGAGTACCACTATGTGGAGGGTTGTCTGCATTTGCAGTCGCGGCCGTCAACGCGTTCGTCTCCTTATGCATCGATCGATCGATCGGTGCATGTGTCACGCACCGTGTCCGTGTGTGAGTGTGACTCAGTACACTACAAAAGTTGGAGTAGATTGCTTCGTTTCCATGGATTGATGCTTCTCCTCGATAGTTCCATCATATCCAAGTGCAGTTCCCAAGAGAAAATCAAAGCAATTCCGTCTTCCAATTAAGCTCCAACCAGCGTGAAGACGACGACGTATACTACATGTACGCGCGTGGAAGCTAGCATCTAGCTAACGCCTCGATCGTACGAATGCAAGATATATACTCCTGTGAGAGTATACTACGTATTCTACACTAGTCAGTAGTCACAACCTCGACGTGTTTTGATTCCCTACTAGAGCAATGACACCTTTACCTTGATGTGTGATACAGCACTACCAGAAACTTTGAGTGTTCGAGTGTTTTTTTAAAGATACTTAACAAACAATTACACTCGTTGAGAAGGAGATTTGTCGAGAACTTCTAGAAAAATTAGACCGTAAACCCAATGACAGTAGACAAGAAATAGAAAAAATCTATGTTAACTGACGTTGCGACTCCGAAAAAAACAGACGCATTGGACAGATTTCTCGATCTACCAAACAAGCCGATGGACAACGGAAATTTCTCAGCAAGCAAAAGGAGTTTGCATGAGCATTATTCAGTTTAATTAGCACCGGCTGGATATGGAGTGACGCTCTCTGTCGATCTGCCTGTACGCGCGTGTCAACATGGAAAACGCCTCAGTCTTTCGTTTCGGCTAGCTTAGCTATAGCTGGTCAAGCACGTACAAATTGACGACGCGCACGCATGGACACGGCGTGGAATCTTACTAGCCACTTCACTAGTAACGATGTAGACCTTAGTACCTTGACCACTGAGACGACGAGCTACTACGTGATAGATTCGTGCGCTTGCTTTTCCTTCCTTTAGGTCTTACAAGCAAGTCAGCTAAATTCAAATCTATAACCTGATTTTGAAAACTCTATTAGGGTTTATATATCGTTTCGGCGGTTTTGGCTCCCCCTCTATCCCATAATATTATAATCTAAGATTATATTTAATATTTTATAATACAATGAATCTAAACGTTTTCACTGTTGTACGGATTCATTGTAATATATAATATTAAATCCAATACTCGGTTAGAGTAGGACGTTTTATTTCGTTACAAAGAAGTTGAGCTATCTGGATTCCGGAGGTTAGGCATCTTGGCCCACACCCACTTGCCTCTTGCATTGCCCTGCAAAGATGGAAGGAATCAATCACGTACATATTCACGTTACGTCGCATGCTGGTCGTCGTCTCCGTCGTCGCCGTCGTCCATGGCTGCTAGCTACAGCATTGTAAGACTACTGGTCCTGCCTCTGTCCAGCCATATCATAGTGCAGTGGCACTGCCTTTACCGATCGACCATGGGCGGCAACAGTATACTCATATGCATGTCAAGCGAGAGAGAGAGAGAGAGAGAGAGAGAGAGAGAGAGAGAGAGAGAGAGAGAGAGAGAGAGAGAGAGAGAGAGAGAGAGAGAGAGAGCGAGTTGAAGGAGAAAGCGAAAGAGAGTGGCAGATTCAGGCATTCAGCACTAGCAGACACGCATGCAATATAATGGCGTTTTGTTCGCACCATGGATCGATATCGACGAACCTTAATTTTCTTACTAGTATTTTTTTCTCTCCTTTGCCGCGTGCCTGTCGACGTACGTACAGGTTCTGGTTGTCCCATAGCCATCTCGATCTGTTCATATGGCCGGAGCGAGCTCGGATAGATGGATATGATGATGGATCAAGGGTCAACACTAGCTGCAATTCTGCATCTACAGATGTGTTTGTGTCCGCGTCGATGTCGTCGTCAGTTGGTCACATGGACGGTTCTTGAATTGCTTGCTTAATTGGCTGGCATTCAGCAGCAGCTGGTCTCCAGTTTCCTTTCAATATATGTCTGAAAACTTAGACTTGTTCATGGGAGATTTCAGATCGATTTAACATGTGAGTTGTTTAGAGCAGGTCTCATATAGTACTTTTGCCAGTGGTATCTGATCCGGGATAGTTTTTTATGAACAGTACCTTTGTACCTAAGCATATTCATCTGCATATATAGTTGTATGAAAAAATGAAGAAAATTCAACATCATAGATTATAATGATATAGAGTGATTCCACAGACATGTAGTTAGGTTAAATTTGATATACAATTGGAGAGAAAAACAACAAAATCTGCGGTGAATCATAACGTTGCTATTGACGTATACTCTCTCTCCGGTGTACAAATAATAATCGTTTTGATGTTTATGCGAGAGTGTACAAATATTACCAGCCCCATCAACCAAAGCGTTTTCCTCTAATAAAAACACTAAAAAAATGGGGCATGTGTGGCCACTACAAATTCAACTTGGGTGACACCACTAAAACTTTGCCTCGATAACCAGTTGAGACAACTTATGTTGCTTTATTTAATATCACCTTGTATGTATAATCTTGTCTAAGACAACTAATATTTGTACACCGGAGGGAGTAATTTATTATTTTTTGTTTCTATAATTGTGGATCATACAATGATAGATAATCAAATTCTGGATCAGGGGATCAACAATTAATATTCACCTAAGGTTGATCACAAGTAAGATCATATCAATGATACGAAATGCGCGCGCACCCATATCCTCCACTGTTGACCTAACAAAATAAAGAGTTCCATGAGCCGACAGCATCGCAATATCTCGTCGTCGTACCGGCCGGCTCTTCGATCGCCCTAAAGAAAGCTACTCCTCCGATCCACACGTTAAACTTTTTGTCCATGATCTTACGCGTTAAGTGATTAAGTGATGCCATTTGGTAGACTCACACTCGACCAGGCACAACGTAAAGCTCGGGTAGTGGGCTGATATGATGGATCATTCTCATCAAGGCATGCATGCATATATGCATGCAGTCTACCTAGTTAGCTAAATCTTTTGTTCAATTCCTTTTGTGCTTAATTTAATCACTGCATTAATTATGCACCGGCCCTTCGATGGTTTCCTTCCTTTATTAGGCATTTGCATTATCTGTCCGTGTTTACGGTTAAAGCGCGCATATGCAAAGCTGAATGATATATGCAATCAATCAATCAATCAACCAACCAATAAATTGAGACCTACTAGAGGATCTACACACAACTAACATATATGTCGTCGCCCATCCATCATAGCCTCTTCTTCTTCACACATTGTTTTTCCAAACTAAAGATGATAGATGATATCGGGCATCCATTTTCATGCCTAGATATATAGGTAGATCACCATCATCATCATCGTACGTACGTATTGCCATTGTTGCTTTGTTCGCCGCCGGCCTTTTTATCTTTATCTGCATCATTCTTATCGATCCATCCTTTTGACGTTTCGTGTTTGACGATCTGATCAGCTGGGTCACTTGCTCGCGCTGTGATCAGACGTGTGAATCCACTGAAACATACACACACATGTATATACACTGACGAGCTAGCTAATTAAGATATATATAGTAAGATATATCGATGCCCAAATATAATGACAGCAACCTGCACATTGCAAGGTGGTGACATCGATCGCTCGGCATTATCATGCATGCATGTCGATCTGTGTGTTTGTACAACATGCATGCGTGTGAGTGAGTGACCACTTTGCAGCAACGTCTCTTTTGTTGAGGTTACAATATATCATATCAATTTTAATTTCGAGTAGTGGCTGGCTGCTGCCAATCGATCTGATTCTTATTCCAAGCAGTCCATATCCTGTCTAGCTAGCTAGATGCGTGCTAGTTTAGAGCGTGTTTAATTTCCCCGTCAAATTGATCAGCTTCAGTGCTCTAGCTCCTTTTGCAATGTGTACGTGACAAGGACGTATAGTACATGCATGCATGCCCATATATATGTGTGGTTTGGCAGGCGATGAAGAGGACAGAGGGACTGTGTATGCACACTGTGCTGTGACCATTTGGACAAGCCAGGTTAATTATGGACATGGAATGAAAGAGCTAGACCACATGAGAATAATGGTAGCTGCTGCTAGCTGGTGGATGCTGGCCTGAACAATTGGTAGCTTTAAGTTCTGCATGTTAATCTCAATCTAGAGTATTCCAAAAAATTAGGTTAAATTCAGAGGGCTGTAATATATATATATATATGGCTCCGTAGCCTATGTATAAAACACCCTCCGTGCACAAATGCACAAGCCTGATCGTGGCCCTTCATCTGAAATTTAAATGATCCTTCGTTTTTGCAAAAAGACCCTTTCACAGTGCTCCTCCACTTTTTTCTGCCAGTTTGCAAAACCCTCCTCCGAATCATAGTCGTTAGATTTCAGATAAAGAGCCACGATTAGGTTTGTATATTTGTGCACGGAGGGTGCTTTGTGCACAAGATACAGAACTGTATATGTATATATATGTATGTATGTATGTATATATATGCGTGCTAAAAAGAAGTGCACAAGATAATTTATAGGTGATCATTTTCTATCTCCTGGTCCAAAGTATGATAGATATCATCCTATCATCCTTATCTTAATGTGATAGCTAACTTGAATATTTTTAGAGAGAGTTGTAGTACACCTTCTCGATGTGCCTCTGGATAGGCCACACAGTACGCTATTAATAATCATCTCTTGAGAGTGATTAGACCTACATATTCCGCTACATAAATACAATTGATCGATCGATGCACTGGCTGGCTAGCTAGGTGCATGCCTGCCTTTAGGGACATAAACAATCTCTGCCAAGAAACAGTATTACTGTTACAACATAACAAAGTTGGCCACCACATCTTTAGTAGTTGTTGTTACTCAACATCATACAATATATATATATATATAGACACACACACACACTAGCTCCTTCCATATGCTAATGCTACACAGTACATGCACCATCTCATTAACTGGTCAATGAACCTGGTCTGAAAAAGCTGGTCAAAGCACTTAATTAACTGGTACCAAGCAGGATAATTAATGAGCAATTAGTGACGTTAACTTTAATTAGTACTACTACTAGTCGCTAACCAGACGTTAGAATAGGGTCCAGGTGCCTATCAAGGGAGCGAGGGTATGTACCCGAGACTATATATATAGGGTCTGTTTGTTTTAGCTTCTGATAGATCTGATAGATCACAGCTACTTTTAGAATCTGATGCAGAAATAAATGGTTCGGATTCTAGACTCGGGTTGTAAGAATCAGTAGTTGTAGAATCTAAAAATGAACTAGAATCCAAAAACAAGAAAACATGAGCTACGACTAGTAAGTTACTAAGAATCTCTAACTGCTAGAAACTGAAATAAACATACCCATAGTTCTCATTATATATAGTTAAGCCACCAAATAATAAATACATTTAGATATATAGTTGTACTCTTAATTTTTTTATAATTATATAATTAGAATAGAAATTTGTGCTGCATACTCCATCTGTGCTAGCTAGCTAGCTGCGTCGTGACTATCCATCAATGGATTTGACCTGATAACACAAGAAGCGATTTTATTTATCAGCGCCTTTTCCGGGTTTGGCCGGCAAACTCGCTCTAATCAACAACTCAAAACGAGGAAGTTAGCAAACACAACTCCAGATCTATACTTGTCTCAGCTCTAGCTGCCGCGGCGGTGTTAGTTAAAAACTATCTATCCATCCATCTATTGTTACTATTAATTGAACTGTGCCTGTGCGTGACCACGACGTACGTAGCTAGCTAGCTGATCGATCAACTGTACCGGAGGGGCCGGGTCGACCATGCATGCTGCTGCACTAATGGCAGATCGGTGGCTAGCTGGTGCAGCATGCGATATGACCTAATTAATTAAGCAATATACAAAACCATATGTGCATTTAATGACGTGAGATCACGCTCGCAACAACGTAACGTGCTGTACTCCTACAGTTATATTTCTACAAGAGGGAGTAACACACCAGCTAGGGGTGTAGTGTGTATATATAATATATACACAATAAGTACGTACGTGTGGGGTCGTCACGGGTCATGCGTGCACGCATATAAATCTCCTCGATGATATGATACGTACGTACGTCGTCGCCGTGGACGCGCGGAGGCCGGCGCGCGGCCGGGACGGGGTGGCCGGCCGGCCGGCCGGGTGGGTCTCGCCGTCGACGAATCGCCGGGCTTTTCTTCGTCATGGCGCGCGGCCAGTCATGTCGGACTGTCCGCATTAGTGCCCCATGTCAATTTCAGCGCAGCAAAAAAAATAAAATAAAATACGGAGCAGTTAATGATTCAACACAGTGATTAATGGTAGCGTGAGTATGCAGAGTGAATGGGAATGAATAGCCGCCTATTGATTTGCCGTCCAGGGTTATTAAATTAATTAGGTTGGAGCTGTTAACGACGGCACTTATTTTAATATTTAGGCTATTTCCAGAGTGGTTTTACGGGGTTTCATGATATTAATTAACATGATACATCAGATTTTTTGTTGACATGATATTAAATTAACGAGGGAAGAGAAGAAAGCAGTGTCATCTTTATGAATGATACTATCCTATTTCCAAGACGGATGAAACGAAATAAAACGTCCACTGTGAGCCAAATTGTTTCATAGAAGAGAGGGTATTTAATTCATTTGCAAAACATTTAATTACACTGGTTAGCCGAGAAAATAGTGAAATAAAACTCTTCACTGAGAGAGGTTATTTCATTCAGTTGCAAAACTAATGTGGTCTTTTAGGAAACAACGTTATGAAACCCACCACTGTGAATAGCGTTATAAGTGATGTTTTTTTTTATTTTTTTAATATTAGGCGTTTTCTATCTCATTGACAGTTCGTTTCTTCAAAATAAATTTATATCCGTGTTTTTTAAAAAATAAAATTCATTATAAATCATCACAAATTACCTAGTATTTATATGAATTTTGTCAATGTTTTCAATTTCAAATTTGAATTTTGAACCAAAACTGATATATACGTTGTCTTTCATCGAGCATTAGGTGATGTACTAATGTATGCTTTGCTCCACGGTACAGTATATATTACATATACCTCTCACCACAAAACATCGTTTCGGTTTCCCTGGCTAGCAAACTTAATCCCCTCGTTTAGCAAACGACATCCTTTCACAATACTATTGGATTTCGATCTGACAGGTATCGGAGGGAGCTTCAATGAAGTCTACTATAACCTCCATGCGGATCACGATTTGCAGAGGGCAGTTGTAACCCTTAAAGGGAGCCGTTTCCCTCATTTAGTGGATGCCTGCTGGCTGCTGCTTAGCTTGTGTCATATCTACATCACGCACCTTCCAATTAACTACTTGACTGCGCATATTTACCTGTTTGTATCTTCCCAAATGGCGATATTTGCTTGCATCTATTAGTGGTGTCTCATGTCAATGCTACAGCCCTGCCACATCTCTACTTCCAAACTAATTATTTAATTAATTGTGATTCGCTCATTCCAAAGCTGCATGCGATGCCTTTCGATGCTGGAAAGCAAACTGCCACCGGAATTGATGTTATCTTATTTACTCGTAGATGTCTAAGCTATGTGGTCTAGCTCGATCGACTTGCATGATCAGATGCATCTAGCTAATATAAAAATACTCAAATGCTGCAGGTCATCACCTCGATCTCATGGTGTTGTCGATCGATATCAGCTGTACAATTTAATATATAGTGCGTCGTTCGTTCCCCCGAGAGTGATAATTAACAACTAATCCACGTTTGCGTACGTACGTAGCATGATATGATACTATAATTAATCTGGTACAATATATATTCATTTTTTCTCGTGGAACTTTGCATATGTTTGCACATGCAAGCACCTAGGTCTTTTCAATTGATACTCATCTAACATTTTTTATGACGTTCCATATGGTGACTGCAGTGATGACAGTAGGTGAAATTGCATATGAAATTTGATAAATTAACACACATTTGAAATTGCTCCAGTGAGATCAATATATTATACTACAAGTTAACAATTGGAAAATCTATAGTATTACTTAATGCGTGGAACGCAAAGAAAGGGAAGCTTCGTTTCCGGTCAAATTAGACGGTAAGTACAATTAAAGTGATCACATTATTGCATTGCTTAATAAAGCTAAGTTGATTCGTTCTTAATATATATATACCTAGCTATCATATTCACCAACGATGTCAGAAATGATGTATTATATTAGGGCCCATAGATGATGCTGTCCATTTGGTGCATTTTAGTGGATTATTGGTGCAAAGATTTTGCTTGACAGGGAAGACAGCAACTTGGAGCGTCCTAATTAATCAACTGTACGAGCGATGTGGATTCTTACTTGATTATAGTGGTGAGATGTGCAGATTTGTGCGAAAAAGATCGAGGCAAAATAGTCCATTCCAATGATGTATACAATGTCCTAATTTCCACATTCCAATCATATTCTCCAATTGTTCGATCTTTTGCCCCTAGCTAGAATAAATGACATAATTGTGTCCAACGTGATCGACAGCTACGACAACTTTGTCATAAAACAAGCAAGATTTACTTTATATATAACATGCTCTTTATTGGTACGGTAATGCTCTTGATTATTACATTCTTTGAAATATCTTTAGAAAGAGCTAATTATTACCTATGATCATTTTGATTCACAGTGAAGTGTACTATATATATATATATACATATGCTGCTAAATGAAACTAGTTAATTATTAACAAAATACTTCACAAACAAATTAAAGATTCATTCACATGTGAAACTAATTAAATTTCGGGAAAGAATGATTAATACATCATCGTCCTAGCTACTTCCTCGAAGTTAGTTAACTATATTATTAGCTCTTTCAATAAAAAGGAAGGTCCAATTTATTAGATTATTATTCTGATACACTTGTTTAATTATACTCTAGCTCTGAGCATAGTTACTGTGTTCTGGTACTTTTATTTATATTCTAGAAATAAAATACTATACATGACAAGTACCAGCTAGCTAGTTTGACTGGTCCACACTAGATCTAAACAATCACAAGAGGAAGCACAGGGCTCACACATATACCAATCCATTTTAAGGAAACACCAGGAGGGTTTGATTATTGATGGATTTGTTTAACAAGATTAGGTTTTCGGTGTGCTAAGACAATTGTTTTTTGGTTTGGCTTGCTAGTGTACATCCACCATGCACATGTTCTTGACAACCAATGCAAATCCATCATGTGTATGCAATGTGCCCACCATGCATGCACTAATGTTTTTAAATATATGCATAGGAAATTAAATCCATAATATGAGGGTCAGAGGGTATCTTAACCTGTCATTTATTTGATTAATTCCATAAGCATCTTGATCTATCATATTTCAGTATATAATAATAATAGTCTGTTCTCACTTAATTATTAATCCCAGATAAGCTCTAAGTAATTGATTAGGATAGGAGCATTTTGTAGAGTACCAGTGTTAACTAAAAGATGCTTAGACAAGATTGTGGTATGAGGGATTCAATTAATTCTTAGCTTTCTAGATTTTTTTTTTGCGAAATAGCTAGCTAGATCTCAATCTCCTAATTACCAATAACAAAAGAAACTCAATTTGGTCAATAAAAGTCACTATATTAGGATTTGAAAATCATTGAGGAGAAGCTTACTAGAGTCAAGAGGATCCGTAACGTCTTTACAAAATATATCTAATTAAACTCAGTAGAATATATATTTATCCGCCTTTTTTAATTAGCCTGACCTGCTAGCTCAACGATATAATTCAATTCATAAACTGTCGGCACAAAATTCTAAGGAAAAAACTGCACGGACAGTAACATTTTAGCATGTCAAGATAATCTCCAACAGTTGCAGCTGGTAGCATGCAGTACTGTCAATACACTGCCATTTGCAACTTTCTGCAGGCATCTTAAGATGTCCTCATGTGGATGATATTTTAACAAATCAATGCAAGCTAGCTATAGCTCCTCCTCTCCACAACAAAACAAAGGTACAAGCATACAATGCGCCCATCCATATATACCTTAAAGCCGTACTGCACACATGGACGATGTGATTTGCAATTAGTACTACAACGACAACAGCTCAACACATGAAATATGACAATTAAAAGGACACATCATGTAGCATTGTATATATGTATGTGTGTGTGAGAGAGAGAGGGAGAGATAATGAGATCTTGTTGTTGCTGTTGGGTTATAATCAGATGCATACATGCAGCATGCACACAGCTAGCTAGCTGCGTGCCATGAAAGCAAGTGAAAGTGATGGATGTGGATGGCACGATGCAACAGGCATGCATGGACAAAAGTATCAAAATGTTCGAGGGAATAACACAATGCCAAGATGGCCTGGCTGCAGGATATAGTCGATCATGTGGCACGATGGCATAAGACAGTCATGCATGCCACTCGTCGACGATATAACCACCGATGATAATTGCTTTCTATTGGGACAGAAAAGATATATATTATTGACAGTGGACCAATATTATTGGCTTGTCGACAATATAGGTCCACCTGTTTATGGCCTGTCAGCCTGTGTGATTAAATAGGTCGTCGCGATATGTTATTAAGCTAACATGCATAAGAACAGTAGTGTACTCTATATATGTTTCCTTGCGTGAAAATAATTGGTTGAAGTGTTGATTTATATTTTTAAAATTGATCGGTTTTTGACGCAAAGTGGTCAGCTATATATCACGACTAGGGTAACCATCCGGTTCAAACTAGGGTGTGTTTGGTTGTGGTTCAAACTAGGGTGTGTTTGGTTGAGTTGTAGGTTTTAAAAAAAACTGTTGTGAGATGTGAATTGTGAAAATACTGCTGTGAGCTGTAGAAAAGCTAATAAGAAATTGTTTGGTTGAAATAGTTGCAGATTTATATTTTATTAGTTCATGATGTTTAATTACATTATTAATGTGTAATTTTACAGTGTAAACCATTCTAATCATGAAATTTTGTAATGTTTATATTAAAATTATATATTTTTAAATTACACTAAAATGATATGTTTTACTAAAATTTTACTTTTTCAAATTTTACATGAACGGATATGTTTTAATAGCATTGTAGATAATATTCATTCAAAGTTGAACTGAGAAGCTGTGAAATCTGGGTTATATATATCAGCTTTCAAATTTGTACCACAAGAATTTACAGATTCTGAAAAAGCTGGATAACCAAAAGAACCGTTTGGTTCTGATTCAGCTAAAATCTGAACCAAATAGAAGTAGTAAATGAGCCAAATCGCTCTGTTACCGTTCGGTTTAAAATTTTGAATTACAATTTAGATTTTGGTCAGATAGTTACTACTGATGAGTAACCATGGTCGTCACTGTCGGTCCATAGACAGTAACTTAACTTAAACGGCCGGGATTGTAAATTAAACCCTACTATATAGGAGTACATGTTCCTCAGATCGAGGGGGCAACGGTTTATTAGCATGCATGTTGTATCACATCGAGCTGGCTGTACATGTTGTTTTTGTAGCGTTGGTTGGTCAGATTGTGTTGTTTTGCTAGCTTAGCTTAATTTCGCCATGTCCACGGCCAGCTCGATCGTAGTCTAGCACACATGCATGCGTGCCCTCACCGAGACACCGACAAAAACATCGAGTTGGATTATATTCTCACAGTAATTAATGCCAATTAATACTAAAAACCAGCTTGCTGCGTGCCATGACAATTAGCCCATTAAAAAACAGATTTTTCTTCAATTTCTGCGTGTATGTATATACTTACATATAATTCCCACTGAAATTATGTAAAGTTATACTTTAATTTAATGACATGTAAAGGAGGCTTGTCGTACGTAACACTGTGGCATGAACAAGTGGATGCAAGTTGAGTGGCACATGCATGTACTACTGTATACACAGGTAGCAGTGGCTGGAGGACAATGCCATGCCACCATATATGCCACATGATATGTCTCCTACTACCTCCTGCAAATATTTTTTGTTCTTCATTCGCCCCTTTCCATGCTCACAACTTTCTTTTCCATCACTCTCACTGCCCTACTTTCATGGCAGCATGCAGCTGTGCGCATCGCATCGATCCCTTGTATTCCTATCAACCCGACAGCACCAAGATCTGAATTTTTCTTGCATACTCTATGCAATAATGTCACCTTCTTGCATACTGATGTGATCTGATACTTTTTTTTAATTACAAGGCCAGATCTTCATTGTCAGCTTTATTAATTATATATATTGTCTAAGTGAGTTGATCTGACCACACCATCTTTCTTAATTGATGTATGTGAGCTGAGCTAGCTGCTGGATTAGCTACTACTACTTCTCGTGCAAATTTTTAATTAGATTAAAGTATGTAGTGCTTATCGATGAGAACCGCAATTCTGACTCTTGATCAGATAGATTATCCATATATTTTGCACTACTCATGTTATGATCAATAATTAAACTAAAGACTACATACTACTGCGCTGAGCTCTGATAGATTCATACATAACTAAAATCTATTTGACAATCAAAGCTATATATAGCTGCTAGTGGGATCAGACAAACGAACAACAGGCCGGCTAAGATGTTACGTTGTTGCAAGCATCATATCGGAACTTCGATTATTATAGGCATATTATATTGTTCCAATTTTCTACATATATGTGATATGATTCTCTCCACTCACTGGTGATATTTCTAGCTAGCTATCTCACACAAGTTGGATTTAATTAGCAAGAGTACATGTGCATGCATGGTGGTGACTAGATAGCCAACCAAATCAAGAGGATTATTAATTTAAACAAATCCTGCCACCATGTAACTGCTTCATGTTTCCTTAAAATGGATTAATTGATGTATGTGAGCTGCTGTATTAGCTACTACTTCTCGTGCAATTTTTAATTAGATCCTAATTGTCCATTCAAAGCAGCGTACGTACGGCACGCCTATATATTAGAATTTTAACTTTCTGTGAAAGAGACTATAATATCAACAAGAGAGCACAATAATCTAGTAAGAGGAATGATGTATTTGAAGTTTTTTTGCAGGACCATATATATATATATCCAATAATTAAAGTAAATATGCTGTTTATTTTTTAGTTAACATGGATACCATTAACTATATGGGCTGCTGCATGCATGATCACTCTATAGAAAACAACTAAATATATATTTAAATTCATATACCAATTTAATGAAACATATTTATAATTGTGAGCATCAGTATTATAATTTCATCAATTATTTTGAAGGGCCGGGGAATCAAATTAAAGCAAATTGCAAAAATATTAGGAATATAGTACAAATTAGGACAGACATAATATCCTGGACCATTTTTCCCTTTAATTTTCAAACAAATCCCCACATCATCATCATGACATATAATTCATGTTGGGATTAATTGGAGCTAATAACTGATTTTTTTTGAAATAATATTTTTTTAAAAAAAATTAAATTTGTATGTCATGTTCAACAAATTGCAAAACTAATAGGCAGTCGGCACTCCTGTTAGTTTTACAAATTTTTGAAATCGACATACAAATTTGATTTTTTTTAAAAAAATATTATTTTTTTTAAAAAAATCGCTAATAACTGGTCAGATCGTAGCCGCTAACTTTCTTTAACATGTTTGTTGAGATGTTAATTGAGTATTTCAAGTACTCCGGTACTAATAATAATATACTAACGAAGCTACCTGGATATTAATTTTATAAAATATTATATTTAAGAAGGTACTAAATTTTTAGTGTTAATTTAGAATATACCTTAAAACCACTCGTTATATAAGTATATGATATGCAGACGTAGAGGCTATCTAGTAGCTAGATTAATTTAATTTGTTAATTAACATGCATTAGTTTTCAACACACTTCAGTAACAAAATAAAGCTACATACATGTCGTTTAGTTTATTTTGTAATGTTTATCGACAGAACCTTACAGAAACCACGGACGACATTTTTCCCCGCAAAAAAACATGCCGATCTTTTATTTATATATATATATATACACACACACACACACACAATGATGCACGCCTCCGATTATGCGGATCAGGAACACGTCATGTGATTAAGAAAACAACACAATTCTGGTGGCAGTTTGCTTCCAAGTTTCAACGGCAATTTCAGAATTGTTATTTGGAATGAAGCAAGCATGGGCGATGAGAAAATTAAAGGAGAAAATTAATGGAGTTGGAATGACTTGAGGGAGACACCAATAATGTCGCCATTTGGGGGGATAGAGATGATACAAGCTAGACAGCAGGCGGGCGAGAGCAATGCATACATTGGAGATTTCGTCTTTTCTAACTTGTAAGCACGTGGTTGGAAAAAACGAGGACACATATGTTAATCTCAGCACATGGAATCAATCTTCAATTGAGGACTAGCTGCTACTTGCTTGCCTGGTTTGGCTGCATCTAGAGTGAAACCTGCAGCAATGTTTGGTGGAATAATACATGCATTGCAGTATGATCCAAATTACCTCGAGTAAGAAAAGAATCTTCAGAACGACAATTTTGTTCGTTCTCATCTGTGATGATCCTGATGCTGTCATCCTTTTTTGGCCGCCCTAGCTCGCACGACCACGTTTTCCTACGTACACAAGTAGTGGAATTCACACATAATCTATCTCACATCAATCCAGTTGATCGATTCATCAAACTAGTTGAATTCCTCGACCACTCCTGCACTGTTCCAGCTGCAGCTTTGCTCTTGGACTTGGTTATTATTCTCTCTTTAGACCAAACCATGCATCCACAGGACAGTACGTGCACGCGTAATATTCTTCCCTAGCTAGATGATGTTGATTTAAGGTTCTTTCTTGCCGGCAACCGATCGAGCGCCAAAAAGCTAGGTGCCAATGGAATCGATCACTTTCATGGAATCGATAAATTGGTCAGGTTCGTTGTCAATCGCGTTTTCCAGCTGCCTGCAAGAGATCGAATTGATATGATCATGGGGGTGATCGATGCAATGGGGCCGGGACGACGATCGACCTGGACCCCCAATTAATTGTAATGGCTGACTACTTATTGAATCCAATTAACATCAGATCGAAACAACCACCCAGCTAATTAACCAGATGGAATTAATCATACTATAGTTTAGCATTAATTACTTTGACCAGTTAGGGAGAGATGATAATGGAGTACGTAAAGTAGAATTGGAGGCCAAGTTTGATTAATTTATCGGTAACTAGTTTTGTTAGACAGGTAGGATTGATTAATTGTTTGTACATCGAGAGGCAGCTGCTAGCTAGCTAGAAGGTCAACACAATATGGGTTGAATTTATAGGTCCAATCCATTTTCACGGGTGGCTTAAACTATATTATAAATTCTATGTTCTTCGAGACGCACATTGAAATAGACTTTGATTATTATCACAAATAATTATCCCAACAATATAAGGATGACCTCACAATTAACCTGTGAATGAATTGAAGTCGTCGTAGCATTTCCATGTGCTATACCTATCGATCGATCCTTCAACAACAAACACACCTGGTCCAAATGGGCACACTACACCCAGTCTCATTCATCTTGGCCAACTGCCAAACCGTATTGTACTCCATATCAGTTTTATATTACAAAGTCGTTTGATTTTTGATTATTTTAAATTTAAACTAAATTTAAACAAAAAAATTAGCATCTATACTATAAAATGAATACAATATTAAGACATATTTTATTATATATTTAATAAAATTATTGTAATATTATATTTGTTGATATATATTTTCTATAAATTAAATTGATTAAAGTTTAAGATTTTTAACTTATAATTAATAAAGGGTGATTTTACATTATTCGAGGAGGTACCACATTTTTAAATTTTCAATGTTAATTTTGGCACCTTTGGATACCTCATGTGCAGGGAGGTACCAAAATTGAGGGCTTTTACCATTCTTGAAGGAGGTATACCATTAGGTACAAGGTCTACCAGATGTACAAAACTAAATCTAGACATTGATTTAGGAAGGGTATGATCGGAAAAAATTAAAATAATAATGCCCCACCACCGGTGTCGCCGACCGTCGTCGCCGTCGGACCACGCCGCCCCACCGTCCCGGAACCCCGCTGCCCCTCATAGATCTTGTGGTCGTCGTCGCTGCGCTGCCCTGCCACCCTAGAGCGCCACGTCACCCCTACAGATCCCCAAGACCCTCTACTCCTAGTCCTCGCTGCTCCGCTGACCAAGACGTGCCACCAGCCACACCGTGCAGCTGGTCTCGCTAGCCCACCCAACCGCACCTGTTAAATGACGAAAATATCCTTTCACCTTTCACCATGAGTAAATGTACTATTTTTTAGAGAGAAGGTACCAACAGGTACTATCTAATCCGAGTTATTAGACGAGGGTGATCAACGTCTCAGATTTGGTATCTCATCACCCTCAAAGATGATAAAATTCTTCACCAAAATTAATACTGAAAAATGTGATACCTCCTGATACACCTCCTCGAGTACGAACCGTAAAATTTCTCTCGTAAAATCAAATGACTTACAATGTAAAACATGGAATCGTAAGAATATATATATAGAGAGAGAGAGTGAGAGCGCGCGCATGCAATCGGCACGCATGTATGTACGTACATCAGGTATACACATTATAATTTGCGAGCAAACGGTGATCGAGAAGCTAGCTTTAACTTGACAGGAATAGGACGACGCACTAGCTAGCTAGCAAGCAGGCCGGGTCTTCATGAGAGATCAGGATCAGGATCAGGCATCTCGATCCAGAAACAATTAATCAAAAGACGAAGAGAATGAGAAAGAGGCATTGCAAGGTGGTCACGCAAAATGATTCGTGTCGAAGCACGCTTGCATGCATGCATATGGTTCAGTGCATTCACACACGGCTCATCAAACACGAAACACGCCAAAAGGATGGAGATAGAAAAGATTAAAGCAGGTGAACGAACGAAGATGCTGCCGAGAGGAAAAAAGATTATTCAACAATGGCCGGCAGCATAGATGAGCACGTAGTACGCGCGCCCCCACACATAGGTCTACCTAGCGCGCGTCCAAATGATCAATATCATATTTTTTTTGGAAAAAAGTGGATTTTTATGGGTCTCTCTTAAGCCGATTGCATGTAGTTAATTTAGTGAATCGATTGATGTGCTGTATTATTCAGCTTTATGATTCTGTTTGTCCTAACACACACGGCTTGGGGAGGTGAAAAGAACCAAGGAAACCATCGAAGGGAAAGAACAAAATTAAAGGAGGAAAATAAAGCTAGCTAGCTTGTTCTTGGCTCCATCTTCCTTAGCTTCTTTAGATCTCTTTTGAGCCTTTGAGACCTACGACCACACTATGTTTTGTCATCATCGCGGTTAATGCGTGCAAAATTAATAGGCATTAATCTGTTGACCAAATGATATCGCCCAATTAATCAACTTAACTAAAAATGATTAGAGGTGGCATGTTTAATAAGAGTCACCTAGCTAATATTTCTAAGAATTGCTAAAAATAAAAGTTTTTATATGATGAGGAGGTAAGTTTATAATATTCTGAAGTAGAGAAATCAACGTACATATAAGATTTTGATGTGTCCGATCTAAATATTTAAGAAGATAATGGTGCTAGTCTCAGCTTTAGGGCTCGTTAATTTGAAACGCACGAATTTTATAAAAATTAAACTAAGTCTTCCAAAATTTCTGTAAAAATACTCCGTTCCAAAGAAACCCTCAAAAACTTTCGTTGTCGTGGCCGGGTTTACAAAATATGATTTCCTAACCAGAGAGCACATGATAAATATATATGGATTCGATCACTAGCAGTGAACTTTCAAACATCGTTAGGAAAGACACCAGAACCAACCAAGCAACTTACAACCGTCCATGCATGTGATCCATATATTCTCCCATCAGTCCGGCACATGAGATCGACTATCTAGGCACCGCCTCTTTGTCAAAGTAAGATTGATGCTAAGCCAAGAAAAAAGTTGACACGATGCATACATCGTCCATAGTACCACGTACTAGCTATAGCATATGGTACCACAAATCGGTATCAGTTTAACCACTCATTTTATTAGTGAGGGTTATGGTACCGACGATACTGCTAAAACATAGTAAAGGTACGTTTTGCTCAACTATTGATTTAGAAACAGCACGTACATACATATATGCTATTTCATATTCCATCTTAAGTTAGAAAATATCTTATATGTGCTGGTTTCAAGAGAATTAATGGTGCCACCATTCGCTAGCTATTTTGATCGATGTTCGTCTTGCTGTACACAAACGCCAATACCGCATGCACAAAGTGGCGACCACTGCACACGCTGTGCCTTGTTAACTAGGGAAGCTTTCGCCTTTACCTAATTATTTTCTTTCGCTGAAAGCTACGCATGGCCGGCCAGGTCCGATCCCGTGAGCGAGCCCACACGGATTGCTCCATGTCGATCGCCATGGACGCAAGGTTTCCATCACTCTCTCTCTCTCTCTCTCTCTCGCTCTCTCTCTCTCTCTCTCTCTCTCTCTCTCTCTCTCTCTCTCTCTCTGTCGACAAGGACACTGTTCTCTTGGTCGTCATTAATTTGTACGCTGCAGGGACCAGATTGTACGCACAGTGGACAGTGCTGCAAGCTGCAGGCATGGACGGCCACTGGCGCCTGCAACGCGATGTAATGTGAGGTGTACTGCTGCTGGTGATCGATTGATTGTTTGATTCCCATCATCTGCACGCAGAGATTGAAGGAAGGACAGGGCGTGCAGCTGGGGGCAAGTCGGGCAACAAGTGGGGTATCTAATGGACCTGGAGCTAGCTAGTGATATCGATCTGCTGGTACATGTGTCCGTGGTCAAGGCCTTACACCAATTGGATTCCACCCCACATTTCATGTGCATGCTCTCAGATGTGTACACGGTACGCACATGTGTACGTGCATATGCACGCGTCGTTATACGTACGTACTCTAGTAGATGCCCTGGTTGACCAGACACCTCGTGAAGAAAGATTAACCCTAGCTATTTATTGTTTTACGGCCTTGTGCAGTGTACGCATATGGCCTGTACGTGGATGCGTTTATATATATATATCTGTACACGGGGTTTTGTAGAAGCCTTAATTCTCTCTCTCTATATATATATATATATGCTAATTGGCTGAAAAATCAAATTAGAAGGTAGCAGACAATAATGGTATTTTATTTGGAAAATTTTACTCAATTTCAGTGTAAATTTTAGTACTTATCGTTATCTATAGTAATAAGAAGTACTAAAATTATTACCGAAAATTTTATGGTGTCCTTGAAATAACTGATATCACGATTTTTAGTGTTAATTTTGATATATCCTGGTATAAAATTAATACCAAAAATTTTGGTATCTCATTGAAGACTGTAAAATCACTTGATTACTAGCACCTCTCAAGTAATGTAAAATCAATTATTTTATGTTATTTAATCACGTGATCTACTGTATAATAGTTGATTCACCACAAGACATAACAAATGTTAGCAACTTAAACATAATATAGTTTGAAACAATTACTCTCTTAGAATCTATATATTATCAAATAAATATATAGGATTTGACACCGCCGTAATTATAGGAAATCATATATAGTACATCGCATAAACCTATATATGGAGAAGTAGATTGGTGATGATTTATTACTTGCTACCTGCCTTGCTTATGCACATAAGCAAGTGTACAAAGTCAATGTACGACCAAGGCTATTATATTATATTGAATAATCTTCCAGGTAGTATTTTTGAGTTGCTCTTTGAGTATAATGTACTATCTCCGTTCAACAAAATATTTATTTTTAATATAAAGTTGATAAATTAGCATTGAGAATAAAATATTAAAGTATATCTTAATAAGAATAAATTAGTACTGAAAAGTAGTAAGGTGTGGGAGATTGAAGGATTAATTTTTTTTATTTACGAACCGACTGTAAGTAAGTCTTTTTCAGAAAAATTTAAATGGCCAGAAATAAAATCTTTTCACCATGGGTGTAGCTGTCTATGCATAAAGAGCAGCAGAAGTGCTGAATTATATTGAAGGAGAAGTATCTTGTGCACATCGTTTAGCCGTGCACATGGTGTATATGTGAGATTTCCACCTTTAATCTGTAATCCAACGGACAACAGCTCCATCAGATCATTTTGCAGAAAACACCTCCCACCTCCCCCATTCCGTTCCTTGCTACATTTGCGATAACCCTAGCGAAGCTGTTGTCCGTTGAATTACAGATTGAAGGTGGAGATCTCACATGTGCACCATATACACGATCAGCCGATGTGCACTGGATACTTTCCCTATATTGAACCCTAGCTATATAGAGCCTACAAGAGAAAACTATTTATGCATGCCTTGAACAATTTGTGTTTTCATCTAGAAGAAATATATATGTAGATATATATATCAGAAATATAATAACCGTCGTCTTGACGTACACACACATGCACACACGCAACTAGCGACTGTTTTATTCAGCCATTCAGCTGGCCAGTTGAATTTTTGAATCGAAGACGAGAAAATTAGAAATAAGAACGGATATGATCGTGCGAAGAAAAGTAGTGTCCCATCCAGCTAGCTTTGAGTAGAAACCACACAGTGTGCAATAATGCAATCAGCTAGCGACCCTTCACTGAATGTTTCTTCATACATTCAGGCCCTGTTTGGGAACAAAGTTTTTTGGAGTTTTGGAGGTAAAATTGCAGTATTGAGCAATACTGCAGTATTATATCATGAAAGATGTTTGGGAACACTATCTAAAATATCTGTAAAAAAAACTGCAGTATTAGAGATGCAGTACTAGATCTACAGTATTAAAAACTTTGGTATGGAGCAAAGTTTTTCTCTGCTCATCCCGCACACCGCTACAGCTTCGGCTTCCCACACGCCTCTCCGCCTCCCGCACCGATCTCCGCCACCATCGCCGCCAGCCTTCCGCCGCGCCGCCAGCCACCAGTCCCGCTCCGCCCGCTGCCAGTGCCGCCAGCTCCGCCCGCCCGCCGCCAGCTCCGCCCGTCGCCAGTCGCCCGCTCCGCCCGCCTGTGGCCCGCTCCGCCCGCCTGTGGCCCGCTCCGCCCGCTGCCAGTGCCGCCAGCTCCGCCCGCCCGCCGCCAGCTCCGCCCGTCGCCAGTCGCCCGCTCCGCCCGCCTGTGGCCCGCTCCGCCCGCTGCCAGTGCCGCCAGCTCCGCCCGCTGCCAGTGCCGCCAGCTCCGCCCGCCCGCCGCCAGCTCCGCCCGTCGCCAGTCGCCCGCTCCGCCCGCCTGTGGCCCGCTCCGCCCGCTGCCAGTGCCGCCAGCTCCGCCCGTCGACAGTCGCCAGCTCCGCCCGCCCCCTTGGCCTTCTATTCTTCCATGGATTCCGCCGTCACCCAGGATTCGAGAGGCATAAGGGGTAAGGGTTGTATAATTATGTTGCTTCTCTTCGATAGTATAATTCTTATGACTTGTTGTCAATACTCAGGAAGTAGGGAGGTAAGGGCTGTATGGACAGATGATCGTTTGAATTTTTTTGTGAGCATTCTCAGAGAGTACAATTCACCAAGATATCGTGGCCAAAATGGTTGGGTGAAGGAAGGTTGGAATGCAATGGCAGAGCGTATGAATCAGAAATTCAAATCAACCAAATTCGTTGTATCTCAATTGAAGGATAGAGAACAGAGGCTCAAGAGAGATTACAATGCAGTGGCACTTCTCCTATCAAAGAGTGGTTTTGGTTGGGATCCAAATAGGAAGATGACTACTACAATAGATGAAAAATGGGACGAGCTGCCACAGAACTTGCAGAAATTTAAGGACAAATCTTTTCCTTACTATGATGATCTTGATGAGATTTATAACGGTATTGCTCTACTTACCTAGATGTGAGGATGTTTTGATGACTTTCTTACACCAGATTTATAATAAGTTGCTTGGCTTCTTGTAGGTAAAGTAGCCGGGGGGAAACATTGTAGGCGAACTTCAGAGAAGGTATCTAAATCTAATGCAATTTCAGAAATTGATTTGTTGGATAAGACGGACCATATAAGTACACCTAGCCCAACAATACCTACTTCTCAAAGTGCATGGGCTGATTTTTTTCCGGATGAACTTAATTTCAATACATATAGTCAATATAGAGCCATGGCTGAAGCACAAACTGACAGGGATGGATATACTTATAGTCAGTCTCCACCTTCTATAGAGACACAAGGTGATAGGGATGCACAACCTGCTAGGGATGCACAACCTGCTAGGGATGCACAACCTGCTAGGGCTGCACAACCCAAGAAAAAAAGGAGAAACAATGATACTTCGATGGATGAGTTGATTGCCTTGCGACGAGAAGAGCTAGAGGCCTATAAAGATCTCACAGAGAGGCAGATTGAACTAAAACAAAGAAAAATTGAGAAAAATGACCCCAACAATGATCCATTCAGTATGACAAAATGTATGGAAAAATTGAAGACTTTTTCTTTTACTAATGAAGAGAAACTTGAAGCTATTCAATTTCTGAAAGGGGATAGAGAAGCTAGAGAGATTTTCATTGGCTGTGATGAGATAGATCTTGCAGATGCTTACATCAGGGGATCAATTGCACCCTAAATACAGGTACTACTTATTTTACTTCAATTAGTGATAGTACATCATCTTTGCATATATGCAACATAATCATTCCACATAGCTTGTGATATTTGGTTTCTTCTAATGTTTCCTGCACGTCGACGATCATTTAGTGATAGTACATCATCTTGGTATAATTCATCTCCATCGGGTACATCCACTATCTCGTTAGGATTTATTTGTATATTGTTTTCATTCAGCCATTGTTCACAACCATCATGCTTCTTTATGAAATTGTGGAGAACACAAGATGCAATCACAATATCTCTCTGTCCTTCAATAGGATAGTAAGATGCACATTTCAGTATAGGAAAACGCATTTTCAGAACACCAATAATGCGTTCAACATGGTTGCGGAGTTGAGCATGTCTTAAGTTGAATAATTCTTTTGCATTAGTTGGCCTTTGATTACTCCTGGCTTGCTCTTGTAAATGATACCGAACATTACGATATGGAGCTATAAAGCTTGGAGTATTAGCATATCCTGCATCCACTAGATAGAATTTTCCAGAGGGAACATAAAAACCATGAGCTAGTGCATCTTGCAATACACGAGCATCCGAAGCTGAACCTTCCCATCCAGCACTGACATGCACAAACTGACAGTTGAAGTCACATGCAACCATCACGTTTTGTGATAAACCACCCTTTCTATTACGGTATGGATCTTGCAAACTAGGAGACATAGTGATAGGTATATGAGTTCCATCAATTGCTCCAATGCAGTCCTAAGAAGTTACTCGCAGCAGATCATAAGAAAATAAAATAATGCAAGCATTACTATAGTTACCTTAAAATACGGCATGAACTTAGGATTGCTAGAAATCTGGATTGGAGTGTCGATTGTAGGAAGTTGAATGAATCTTGTTGACAATGAAACGATGGCGTCAAGAACAGTATTGAAGTATCGACTTATAGTCTCACCACTATGCTGAAATCGTTCTTGGACAGTACGATTACTAGCATTTGTAGAAATGAAAAATAAAAACATAGCCAATTGTTCTTCAACTGAAACTTCTCTACTGTTTGCAAGAAGATTGCTGCCATGAAGAACTTCTACAAGTTGGAGAAAGATTTCCTTCTCCATGCGAAATTCCCTCCTAGCTCGTACTCTATGTCCTTGTAGAAGTTCTTCAACGTGCTTCTTTCCTGTGGATAGGTGTACGCTCATGGGATGAATTACTAGCTAACCACTCCTTTACAATCTCCATTTCTTCATCATCTCTTCTTTTTCTGCAGAAAAAGTTTCTCCACATCTCTCTTTTGTTTGTCTTACTAGAATGCTAATGCAGTCAATAGATACTTGTATATATATACACAAATAGATGGGGGAACAAAAAAGTTGCATTTATTTCTTTGGTCTAGTCAATACTTGGGAACCATGGACATTTAAAACCATGAGCTGATTTCAATATCTTCTTTGGTTTAGTCAATACTTGGGAACCATGGACATTTAAAACCATGAGCTGATTTCAATATCTTCTTTGGTTTAGTCAATACTTGGGAACCAGGGACATTTTAAATTATGACATGATTACAATATCTCTAAAAACCATGGCTTGATTTCAATGCTGAATTCAAGTGTTGACAGAGCTAATATCTTTTTTGATTTCTTCTTAGTCTTAATTAATCCTGGACATAGCTGAATTCTGTTTGTTACATCTGTCTTTTTTCCATCTGTCACATACTCACATCCTATGCTGATCATATTGCTTTAATAGCTACTGTTGTTGTTCACATCCAAACTGATGTCACTTTGTAGGTAGAAGATAACTCCAGTTCAAACAGTGGTACAAGCATCTCAAGATCATCAAAAAAAGTTGCATAGTCGTGTTGTACTGAACAAGTTTTAGAGAATGATTTTATGACATTGGGTCATGTATTTTTAATTTGTGGAAACTGGATTGTAATATTTTGAATCAAACATGATGCAAACAAACTTTGTTTCCAAACACCTCTATGTATCTCTCATACTGTGGTATTCCAAAACTGTGGTATTGTCATGGACGTAGTATACTGTAGTTTTTGAAATACTGTAGTTTTCAAAAACTGTATTCCCAAACAGGGCCTCATTGTCAAAGCTCCGAAGGGGCGCGCGCGTACGCGTTGACGACGACTGAGAAAGCAAAAAATTCAGACATTTCGTCTTCCTCTCCGGCCGGTCTGATTAATCTCTTGCTCATTCAGTCGTCAGAAATATGCAATGCATGCAAGCTGGCCGGCATGCATGCATGCATAGACCGTATGTACCGTCCCAATCGAGCTAGCCGTCTGTCTGTCTGAATCCGTTTCCCCCCTTTGCGAATTGTTCTTCAGCGATTCAGCTAGTAGACCGATTGCTCGCTCGATCGGATATAGTTGTTGCCATTGCCATCAAGCTAAGATCAAATCAACTAAAAAAGATCCAGAAGGAATTAAACAGGTGATTAATGTTATGTCATGCCACGTGGAAGTCATGGCCTGTTTGTTTTGAGCGATCGATGTAGGAGAATTTTCGTGCATGCGTCTCTGTCAACTGCATTTCAGCAATCACCCCGTGAGATTTAGTAATTAGATTAATTATCTTAAGTTGTTGTATATATCCTTTTAAGGACTCATTAATAGTAGGTGCTTGCATACAACCCATAAGAGATGTACTCCCTCCGTCGTGGTAGAAAAATAAATTGTTTTTAACTTGTATCGAAAGTTGCCTAAAACAAGTCATTTTGTATTTTATTGAATATTTTGGACGTTTATACCTTTTAAGTAATATTATTTTTTCTCATTTTATGCAACATCTTTACTATCGCATTGTATTTAACAGGAACAAATAAGGATAATACATACTAATTAATAATTCTTTGGTATCTGAAATCATATGTAAAATCGGGTTTTTTACCTAAGCATCTTTATAAGAGGCGTGTTAGAGATGGTCTTATAATCCTCTATATCGTTCAAACGGCCGGTATATATGTAAAAATTGTGAAATTATTTATTACGTATCATATGATCTATACGCTAGTATTTATCATCGTGGAAGAATGTAGACAATGTGGTAACATAATTAAAGGACAATTAATAAGCTTGATTATATATAGTCTTGAACTAAAACAAATAATTAAGGCATAATTGCTATACCCATGTATATATACTCGCATAATTGGAAGTACGGACACATGCCACACCCCTTTAATTTGATTACTCCCAAGTACGTCCCAATTAATTAAACAAGCTGCAGGCCGTGATTAATTTAATTAATTAACTTGTATAGGCGGCATGATGGATTAGCGCGCGCTAAGCTAGTTAGTAAACTAATCACGTCTCGTTGGTACGGTTTGCATCAGATCGAAATCAAATAAGCCAGCGTTCTCTGGAAGACTTATCAAATTAAGGGGGTGTCGAGATAACGTAAATGGTAATTAAATTAATTACATTGTCAAATGATAATAATGTATCAGATTACTAGATTTGTTTGGTTAATAAATATAATATATTGTGTTTATATTATAATGTTTGGTTGATAACACTACTATAAACTGTCACTGTAGTGGCGTTGGGCGAAACCACTGTAGTGGCGGGCCATTAGATGCCCGCCACTAGAGTTGCTGGTGCTGACGGCAGCACCAGCGCCCGCCACAACTGCTGGTAAAGTAGTGGCGGTCGGTGATGACGTCAGCCCGGACCGCCACTAATGTACCAATAGCAGTGGCGGGCGCTGGTGCTGCCCGCCGCTGCTAAGATGGCCGCCACTAAAGTAATGATGACATCACTTGCGACCGCCACTACTATTCTAGCTATAAATGCGCAGCGTCTTCCTCCCCGAGCTCTACTGGAGTTCGCATTCAATTTTGTCCGTACAATGGCGACAAAAATCTAGATAAAGAGGGGGGAGGCTTTGTTTTCGTTTCTTTTGAAGGATTTCATTCTAGGAGGTAAATCCATTCCGAATCTCACATTTATTTTGTATTTAATCATGTATACAATGAGTTATTATCGTTTTTCTAATTTAGGGTTTGTGAATAGAAATTTTCAAATAATCTTCCATTTACGGTGTTACCTTCTCCCAAATGAACAAATATGACCCTCCTCACAATTATTCATCACTTGTATATTGATTTACGTCATTTTAATCTCTTTTTTAATTTGATTTATGATTATAGATCTAGAGTTATGTTGTTTGGAGAGAGAGAGAAACCAATATAGTTAATTTATTTAATAATTTTTTCTGCTTAATAAGTAGTTTTAATTAAAGCATTGAGGATTTTTAATTAATGTTGTTATGAGCGATAATAAATCAATATATTTTCAATTTGTAAATTAATAAAATTAACAATAATGATTTTATTAATATTTTTTCAAATAATATATGTTTTAGATGGAGCACAGGTCCTGGATGTACTCGTCCAACGACGGAGATGTGGTGGCATATTTTAACAGAGTAACTGAATTTACTGAAGCTGCCGCACAATATGCTTCCCGTCAGAGTGAAGAGGCAATATATTGTCCTTGTAAAGTTTGTAAAAACGAAGCGATGTATCCGTGTTCTGATCGTGAAACCATACGATTTCACTTGTTGAAAAATGGTTTCGTGAAGAACTATTATATATGGACGAAACACGGTGAGATGGGCCAAAATCCTCCTGAAGATTCTGATGTGCCGCAAGATGCTCATCAACATAGAAGAGGTTGTGATCATACATCCGACATAACACATGATGATGTTGATCAACATGATGATGATGACGCCTTTGATGTGGAGGAACTGATGCGAAAGGTTGCGCCTGAGGTGTTGTTGCAGAGAACTACAACCAAAGGATACGATAACTTTGAAGCACTTGACAAAGCATCAAAAAACCTTCTTTACAAGGAACGCCACGGATGCGATAAGCAGTATACTGTGTTGTACACAATTCTTGAGCTTATGAAACTGAAGGCCAGCAATGGATGGTCTGACACCAGTTTTTCAGATCTTTTACAACTCCTAAAAAAGGTTTTGCCAAAACCCAATGGTTTACCATCTGATACGTACCAAGCAAAGAAGATGATTTGTCCGTTGACTTTGGGTGTTCAGAAGATTCATGCATGCCCGAACCACTGTATCCTATATCGAAAAGAGTATGGATTGTTAGAGAGATGTCCGCAGTGCAACGCGAGTCGATACAAACGTCCAAATGACTGTGCGGAGGACTACAATGACCACCAGAAGAAGAATAATAAGAGGTTGCAGAAGAGGAATAAAAATGTTATTGAAGACCATCCTGGAAAAAAGATGGAGAGGAAAGTTCTGGCCTTAGTAATGTGGTACCTACCGATGATTGATCGCTTGAAACGTATGTTCTCTAATCCTAGAGATGCTGAACTATTAATCTGGCATTTCGCTGGGCGAAAGAAGGACGGAAAACTTCGGCACCCTGCGGATGCTAGGCAGTGGAAATCATTTGACTTGGCCCATCCAGATTTCTCGGACGATCCTAGAAATATCAGGATGGGACTTAGCACGGATGGAATGAATCCCTTCGGTGAGATGAGGAACCCACATAGTACGTGGCCAGTCTTTCTATGCTTGTTCAACATTCCATCATGGTTGTGCCATAAAAGAAAATATCTTATGCTCACTACTCTAATTTCTGGTCCAAAACAACCTGGCAATGACATTGATATCTTTCTAGAACCTTTGATGGAGGATATGAAACGTCTATGGGAACATGGTGTCTGTGTGTGGGATGAGCACAAGAAAGAGCACTTCAATCTAAGAGCCATAATCTTTTGCACCATAGCTGACAACCCAGGACGCATGTCCCTAACAGGACAGGTTAAAGGAAAGACAGCATGTGTAGTGTGTGTGGACCAGACAGAATCTATGCATCTTCCATCATTCGTTAAGACGATATATATGCGACACCGCAGATTTTTACCAAAAAACCACAAATATCGAAGAAATAGGAACCATTTCGACGGTACAATCGAGCTTGGACAGCCTCCACGAAATCGAGATGGCAAATTTCTATTCGAAATGGTAAAGAATATCAAAGTTGTTTTCGGAAAGAAGAGGAAGAAATCTGAAAAAATTTCAAAGGACGCTCCATTTAAAAAGCAGTCGATCTTCTTTAGATATTTGCCCTATTGGAAGGAGTTGGAGATTGGTCATGCTATCGATACAATGCACGTTGAGAAGAATGTCTTCGAAAGCACTATCGGTATTTTGTTAGACATACCGGGAAAATCAAAAGATGGACTCAAAGTACGAAGGGACCTTCAAACTCTCGGAATTAGACCCGAGCTTCACCCACAGGAAAGGGCCAATGGAAAATTTTTCCTTCCGGCTGCTAGCTATAACCTCACAATTGACGAGAAAAGATCAATCTGCAGGTGTCTACATGGAATTAGAGTTCCAACAGGATTCTCAACGAATATAAAGAATATTGTCTCCGTAGCAGATTTGAGGATGAGCGGCTACAACACTCATGATTGTCATGTTATGCTTGGGCTATTCCTCGCCATCGCAGTAAGAGGAGTCAAACATTCATTTCTGAAGATGGTGATAACACGCATGTGTCACTTCTTCAATGTCATATCAAAGAAGGTGATCGACACTGAAGAGTTAAATGAATTACGTAAACAAATGAGGGAGACTATGTGTCAGCTTGAGATGTGCTTTCCTCCTTCATATTTTGATATTATGGAGCACTATATGATACATATAGCAGACCAAATCTTTGTTCTCGGTCCAACGTACCTGCACAATATGTATGCGTACGAGCGTCTAATGGTTATCTTCAAGGGTTACGTACGAAATCGTGCTTATCCAGAGGGTTCCATGATAGAGGGCTACACGACTGAGGAAGTCATTGAGTGCTATGCAGATTACATAAGAGATGGAAGACCAATAGGAGTTCCTGTGTCGCGGCACCATGGAAGACTCACCGGTAAAGGAACTAAAGGCAGGAAAATCATACGAGACAATAGTTATCAAAGAATAAGAGAATCACATTACAGTGTAATGCATCAGTTGGCGATTATGAGACCATATGTTGAACAACACCTACAAGAGCTTCGTGAAAAGAATGAAGATCACGATGAACAATGGATTATGAAAGAACACAAAATTTATTTCACATCATGGCTGAGGGATCTAAACCTTTCGATCGGAGAAACCGACGAAGAGATGATGATAAATAAATTGTCTTACGGTCCATTGAGCATGGTTAAAACATGGCAAGCGTATGACATCAATGGTTTCACATTCTATACCAAAGCAAAGGATCAAAGGAGTCAGCGCCAAAATAGTGGTGTCAGAGGAGAAGCAGAAGATAGCACTGGACAAAAGAATGCTTACTATGGATACATCGAAGAAATATGGGAACTTAACTACGGGAACTCTATAGAAATCCCTGTATTTAAGTGTCAGTGGGTGAGACATCCAGAAGGTGTGGAGGTGGATGATTACGGGTTTACGATAGTTGACCTTAATAAGGTGGCTTATAAAGATGACCCTTGGATACTCGCTCAATCCGTGGCACAAGTATTTTACATACTTGATCCTAAAGATGAGAAAAAATACATCGTTGCTCCAGGAAAACAAAGAATTGTTGGAGTTGATGGAGTCGAAGACGAAGAAGAATACAATCAGTTTGATGAGGTGCCGTTTTTCGTTGACATATCAAGGATCAATGTGGTTGAAGCAAAACTGTTATTTGGCAGTGTGATTCCTTATCTACGCACCAATGGCGATGGAAAATTAGTTCAAGGCTAGATCATTTATGTTTAGTTGTAAAATCAATTATGTCATTTATTATCAAAACATTTTCAAGATCAAATGAGGATTGAGTGTTGTGAATTATTTCATGTCTTGTAGTTCAAATTGAACTTTTTTTGACTTTGATCATAAAAACACACTTAATGAAATAAAAACAGTACACTAAGGGAGAAAAAGTAAAGTGAGGCAGAATAATACCAATTTTTTAAATTTCATAAGTTATGATGTATTTTTATTGTTAAAAAAATCAAGTTCAAACTAGAATTTAATTATGAATAAAAAAGTAATGAAAATTAGAATAGAAATGTAAAAAAAAATGTTTGGATGCTAGCAGCAAGGTTCGAACCTCAAACCGCCTGCAGGCAGCAAGGTTCGAACCTCGAACCGCATGGCACCAAAGCAACCCCCGCACCACTGCGCTACTAAGTATTTCTCGACTTGAGTGGCAACGTATGCTAGATAACCCCACCAACGGCGGATTAGTAGTGGCGGGCATGATGACGTCACCAGCCCGCCACCGTTATCATTTTAGTAGTGGCGGGCATGCTGACGTCATCATGCCCGCCACTACTAAGACACCTATATATACTTTCCACTCCCGCCGTCCGAAAACCTAGTTTCATTTTCTAAACCCTAAACTCGCCCCCCTCCTCCCGTCGCCGCCGTCGACGTCCCGGAGCACGTCGCCGCTGCCCTCCGCCCGTCGCCGCCTTCCTCGGAGCCCGTCGGCGCCGCCCGTCGTCGCCGCCATCCAGTCGATCAGTAAATAATTATTAACCTACTTCTTTATTTGGTCTTATTTTATTCGAGCTTAGGGTTAAAATGATGGAGGATTGTTATATTAATTTATGCGTGGTAATATAATTTAGTATAATATTACTAGTAGAATGCACTATAACAATAATGTTTTTTAATCTACTGTAAAAAATTTCTGAGAAAAAAATTTCCACTATAACAATAATTTTTTTAATGTACTATAAAAAATATCTGAGAAAACAAATTTCCACTATAACAATAATGTTTTTTAATGTACTATAATATTACTAGCTTAGGGTTTTTTAATGTTATATCAACGTGACAAAAAAATGCAGATGGCTCCTCCTAAGATTGAACCAACAAACAGTCGATCCTCAGACTCTACATCAAGTGGCGTGTGTGAGGTTTGCAAATGCGGTAAACATAAGGTACATGATGGTATAGTTTGCAGTTGTTTGGCGAAGAAAGTGATTCTCATAATGGACTCCGACTCGGAGGACGACTCGCGATCGCCGCAACCAGATAGGGTAAGTGTTGTGCTACGGAAGAATGATGAGACAACCGGTGGTAGAGGGAAACATGCCGAGGCTAGCTGTGGAAAAGGGAAGCATGTAGAGCAATGCGGCAGCAAGAGGATGAAGGAGGCAAGATCCTCTTTTTATGCAAATTTTATATTTTTATCATCCAATTCAATCATTGATAATAAGTTGTTCTCACTATCGTCGCCGCGTGTATTTTCTTGTTCAGGAACATGGAGAGAAGTTTAGACTGCCTGATGATGCCGAGTTGGTTGAGGATTGGCAAGTTGAGGCTTTTAATCTGTTTAACCAGAAATAGGTTGGGTTTGTGCCGAGAAAGAAGAAGAAGCTCCAAACCATATCTTTCCTTTGGGTTTGACCAGTAGTGCATTTCGATGTGTAAGCTGGTTTCCCCAGCCTGGACTTGTGTTTGTTTACTTGCTTTCAAATAAACATGATGTGTCAAAAGCGAGCCCCCACACCACCGCGCTACAAAAGTCTCGATCATATCGTAACAACATGTAATAAAAACACACTTAATAATAAAAACAGTAAACTAAGGGAGAAAAATACCAATTTTTGCAATTAGAATATTGGTGTTGTATTTTTATTGTACAAAAAGTTTCAATTTCAAAGGAAGAATAAACTATAGATAAGTTATGATGTATTTTTATTGTACATGTTTATTAATGAAATAAAAAAAAGTAAAGTGAGGCATAAAAATACATATTTTCTAATTTGATAAGTTATGATGTATTTTTATTTTTAAAAAATTAAGTTTAAACTAGAATTTAAACATGAATAAAAAAGTAATGAAAATTAGAATAGAAATGTAAAAAAATGTTTGGATGCTAGCAGCAAGGTTCGAACCTCAAACCGCCTGCAGGCAGCAAGGTTCGAACCTCGAACCGCATGGCACCAAAGCAACCCCCGCACCACTGCGCTACTAAGTCTTTCTCGACTTGAAGGGCAACGTATGCTAGATAACCACACCAACGGCGGATTAGTAGTGGCGGGCATGATGACGTCACCAACCCGCCACCGCTATCCTTTTAGTAGTGGCGGGCATGCTGACGTCAGCATATGCCCGCCACTACTATACTTTTTTCCACCCGCCCAGACTAAACCCTAGTAGTGGCGGTCGGTGACGTCAGCGGCCCGCCACTACTATGTCTTTGCCCGCCACTACTACGATAAATATCAGTGGCGGGCAAGATGACATCAGCGTGTGCCCGCCACTGCTAATCCACCTATATAAAAGTTTCGCTCCCGCGTCTAAAACCCTAAGCCCTAATCTTCTCCTGCCAGTTACTACCGCTCCCAGTGCCCGCGCCGCCACCATTGGAGCCCGTCGTTGTCGTCCCCAAAGCCCGTCGCCGCCATCTCGGAGCCGTTGGTGTCCCCGGACCCCTCACCGCCACCTCGGAGCCATCGCTGCCGTCCCCGTCCTCGACGCACGCCGCCATCCCCGTCCCGGAGCCCGCGCCGCCACCCTCGGAACCCGTTGCCGTCGTCGCCCCGAACTCCGCCGGAGCCCACGTCGCTGTCGCCAGACCCCGCGCCGCCGTCCCCGTCCCCGGTGAGTACTTTCCGGGCATCCCCGCGTCGGTGTACCCGGACCCCTCGTCGCTGCCGTCCCCGTCCTCGACGCACACCGCCATCCCCGTCCCGGAGCCCGCGCCGCCACCCTCGGAACCCGTCGCCGTCGTCACCCTGAACTCCGCCGGAGCCCACGTCGCTGTCCCCAGACTCCGCGCCGCCGTCCCCGTCCCCGAGCGCACGCCGCCGTCCCCGTTCAGGTTGCTAAAAACTTCCCCTTTTCCAATTTTCTCTGCTGATTGCTATATGTTTAGTGAAGGTTTTTGTCCCTGCTGATTGCTAAATGGTGGATGACCTGCTATAGTGATTCTCAGTTATCCACGAAGATAATGTAAACTGTGCATTGATCGATGTGGGTTAATAGGAGCAATAGTTTGCTCATTTTGGGTTGACAAACACGCAATGAGAAAAAAAGACATGGTAGTTCAGGGTGGTTAAACCATGACTCACAAGTTTTATGCCAATAGACATGGTTGAAAATCATGTCACAATTCAATGACCTGCTTCTTGGAACCTAGCAAGTTTGAATTCTGTTTTTAAATAGTTACTGATTCTGTTTTGCTATATGTTTTGAGCACATGTTACTTATAGATGGTTGAATCAAACCTACACTATAGTGTATAATTTTTATAGCCACAACATATGTTTAAGTTCTTCTCAAGGTTTTTCTGGTAATCTATTTTGTGCCATGATTGATCTGAAAATACAGTACTAAAGTCAGTTGATACTGAAATTCATTTGTCTAATCTGTTGAGTGATGTTCAAAAGGATTTCTGTTTTCAGTACTATTCAATGTCAAGATTGTGCCATTCTAAATCTTACACATTCTGTTTGGTCTTGCAAGAATAGTTAAACTTGATTACAGTCTCAATTGCTTGGTATAAGTAACTAAATTGAGTAACCATCGAAGTAGATAAACCATGATTGGTTATCATGTAATTTTGGTGAGTGTTTCTGAGTGTAACTCCAATGATTGGTTATAAATCATAGGTTTTTTATTCATTAAAATAATTCTACTTTACGGGTCTTAAAATTTTAAAAGATTTAAACTTGGGGTTTAATAATATTACATATATATATGCTTGTTTACTTCATTTGAAGAGTGTTCACTAACTCCCGTGCGCCGAACTCTGCCCATTGCCACCGCTCCCGGAGCCCACGCCGCCCTCGGAGCCCGTCGTCGTCGTCCCCGAAGGCCGTCGGCGCCAAACTCCGCACGTCGCTCCCAAAGCCCACGCCACCCTCGGCTACCCTTGAAATCATTGCAAGGTGTTTAGATAATTAAGTTTGTTTAAATTCTGATTTCTTGATTAGACATAAAGATTAAATAGCAAGTTTGTGATGTACTCTTTAATTTGACTCATTGGAGCTAAATCTAGTTCTTGAGTGAAGTCTTCTATATCTAAGTTATGCCATGAGAAATATTGCATACCACATTACCACTTTTTTAGAACAACTTTTAGAGGCCTATGATGCAAATTGTAATTGAGTTATCTCATGTATGTCATCAAGCCGTGAGACACATCCATTCCGGTCAACAACTTCTTTCTCGTGTTGCTGACAGGGAATGGATGTGCTCACGGTTCCATGGCAGCCATGAACATTTTGAAAAGCTACACAAAATATGCTGAGGCCTAAACAACACTGTGACCAGTTTACTACCGCTATTATTTCTAAGGCTACTATATACTAATCCTCAAGTTCATGCATCTGGCTGAAGGCCAACATTAGATTCTGCAATCCTTTTTAGGGGCCTATGATGCAAATTGTTATTGAGTTATCTCATGTATGTCATCAAGCCGTGGGACACATCCATTCCTATCAACAACTTCTTTCTCGTGTTGCTGACAGGGAATGGATGTGCTCACGGTTCCATGGCAGCCATGAACATTTTGAAAAGCTACACAAAATATGCTGAGGCCTAAACAACACTGTGACCAGTTTACTACCGCTATTATTTCTAAGGCTACTATATACTAATCCTCAAGTTCATGCATCTGGCTGAAGGCCAACATTAGATTCTGCAATTCTTTTTAGGGGCCTATGATGCAAATTGTTATTGAGTTATCTCATGTATGTCATCAAGCCGTGGGACACATCCATTCCGGTCAACAACTTCTTCTTTCTCGTGTTGCTGACAGGGAATGGATGTGCTCACGGTTCCATGGCAGCCATGAACATATTTGAAAGACAACACAAAATATGCTGAGGCCTCAACAACACAAGAGAGAGAGAACAACACAATCTCCTAACTTGAGGATTAATATAGTAGCTTCAGAAGTAATAGCTCACTACTGTAGCCAAGAAGAGTGTTCATACATTTTCCACCTTTGACACTGTGATCAGTTTACTACTGCTATTATTTCTGAGGCTACAGTAGTAAACTGATCACAGTGTCAAAGGTGGGAAATGTATGAAAAATCTTCTTGGCTACAGTAGTCAGCTATTACTTCCGAAGCCACTATATTAATTCTCAAGCTAGGAGATTGTGTTGTTCTCTCTCTTTAGTTTTGTTGATACCTCAGCATATTTTGTGTTGTTTTTCCCTCTAATGTTCCATGGCAACAAAATATGCTGAGGCCTCAACGACATTGTGATCAGTTTACTACCGCTATTATTTCTAAGGCTACTATATACTAATCCTCAAGTTCATGCATCCGGTTGAATACCAACATTAGATTCTGCAATTCCTTTTAGAGGCCTATGATGCAAATTGTTATTGAGTTATCTCATGTATGTCATCAAGCCGTGTGACACGTCCATTCCTATCAACAACTTCTTTCTCGTGTTGCTGACAGGGAATGGGCGTGCTCACGGTTCCATGGCAGCCATGAACATTTTGAAAAGCTACACAAAATATGCTGAGGCCTAAACAACACTGTGACCAGTTTACTACCGCTATTATTTCTAAGGCTACTATATACTAATCCTCAAGTTCATGCATCTGGCTGAAGGCCAACATTAGATTCTGCAATTTCTTTTAGAGGCCTATGATGCAAATTGTTATTTAGTTATCTCATGTATGTCATCAAGCCATGAGACACATCCATTCCTATCAACAACTTCTTTCTCGTGTTGCTGACAGGGAATGGATGTGCTCATGGTTCCATGGCAGCCATGAACATTTTGAAAAGCTACACAAAATATGCTGAGGCCTAAACAACACTGTGACCAGTTTACTACCGCTATTATTTCTAAGGCTACTATATACTAATCCTCAAGTTCATGCATCTGGCTGAAGGCCAACATTAGATTCTGCAATTCCTTTTAGGGGCCTATGATGCAAATTGTTATTGAGTTATCTCATGTATGTCATCAAGTCATGAGACACGTCCATTCCTATCAACAACTTCTTTCTCTTGTTGCTGACAGGGAATGGATGTGTTCATGGTTCCATGGCAGCCATGAACATTTTGAAAAGCTACACAAAATATGCTGAGGCCTAAACAACACTGTGACTAGTTTACTACCGCTATTATTTCTAAGGCTACTATATACTAATCCTCAAGTTCATGCATCTGGCTGAAGGCCAACATTAGATTCTGCAATTCCTTTTAGGGGCCTATGATGCAAATTGTTATTGAGTTATCTCATGTATGTCATCAAACCATGTGACACGTCCATTCCTATCAACAACTTCTTTCTCGTGTTGCTGACAGGGAATGGGCGTGAACATGGTTCCATGGCAGACATGAACATTTTGAAAAACAACACAAAATATGCTGAGGCCTCAACAACACTAGAGAGAGAAAACAACACAACATCCTAACTTTAGGATTAATATGACATCAGACCTTTTTTGCATAACCAAAATTCTGATACATTAGCAACTTCATATGAATAGTTTATCTATGGCGGAAGAAGGACGTTCCATCGAGGAGCTCATCTACGAGTCTCCCGCAAAAACAAATAAAGAGGGTTCATCTGAAGGATCCTCCGATAGCGAATCTTCGTACCACTCTCCGGAGAATGAACATCCAATGGAGCCTAGGAAGAAGAGAACGAGAGAAGACGCCGATGAGGATTACATTCCTGAAGCTCAAGCGGAGGTAATTATTACGTTAGTAACAAGTCAGAGCAGCTTCTAACCGAGGATTACATTCCTGAAGCTCACATTGTCTATCATCGTATGATCGTCCAAAGCGAGGAAGCAAGCGTCGATTATTCCAAGTCGAGAAAAGAACAACTATTGTCCCAGCTATTGAGTCAGCTGAGCGAACAGATGTTGAGCCCGCTGCCACAACATCGTCTGCAAATGCGAAGAGGAGAGGGAAACGAGAGAAGAACAAGCTACATACAGCTATCTATGAGGTTGAAGAAGTGCATGTTGATGGGGCTCCAAAGAAGCCAAAAGAAATCACAGCGAAGTGGCGTAACGACTGTGGATGTCTCGCCAGGGAGCGATGTAAGATAGTTTGGAAAAATTGGAAGACTGTCCCTGAAGCTACAAAGAACGAATTGTGGCAGCATATAAAAGCGCATTATAAATTCCCGGAAGACCGCTTAGAAGACGCTAAAGCTGCCACATTGAAGACTATCGGGAAGGCTCTCCGTACATTTAGGACTAAACTGAACACACAATACCTTCAGAAAGATGAGTCGCCACTCAACGACTACGGCTTTATAACGCCAAATGAATGGAATGAATTCAAAATGCAGCATTGCTCCGAAGAATCCAAACAAGAGAGCATAATGTTCAAAGAACTTAATAAGAAGAATAAGTTCCCCCATAAACTTGGGCCAGGTGGATATAAGGCTAAGGAGGATGAGTGGAGTAAAAAGGAGGAGGAGGACCGTGCGGCTTGGTTACCTGAACAATTTTCAGGTGCTGATCAGCGCACTAAGAGATGGCTCCTAGGTCGAGCTAAAAAAACACCCGAGGGCCAATATATGCTCTCCGACTCACGGACTAGTGAAGTATTCCAGAAAGCACAGGAAATCGCTGAGTTGGAGAAGACTGGAAAGTTCAAGCCCGAGGGATGTAATGACCAGCTTACATCTGCTCTCGGAAACGAGGAACATCGAGGGCGCACCCGAGGTGTCTCTTCTATAGCACCCTGGAAAAATACTTTCAAGAAACAGGAGGGTGCCACATACAAGAAGCGTCAAGCACGCACAGACGACGCCGCAGAGCGCCGTGCAGAGTGGGAGCGACACTTTTTTGAATTTATTAACGAGAATCCAAACATAATGCAGGCTGTAGCTGGACAAATAATTGTGCCAGAGGTACGACTCGACGTACCAAGCAGTGTTGGCTCAGTACAAGACAAATTTCCTGTAAATTATATTAAAGAGGACACACCCTGCAGCCTGCATGTACCGATAGGGCGCAAAGGGCATTCCCAAGAGGCTGCACGAGGCATTGCTATGCCTGGGGATTTATTTCACAATCGGCCTATTCCTGCTGACTATACCAAGGTTCAGGTCAATGAGATCACCAACGACAGATTTATTAATGACCCCTTGGATCTTCCAATGCCTGATGAGGGGATTGAGACAATCGGAGATGCTCTAAATAACTTTGTCCTATGGGCGAGCCGAGATATCAAATTACTGCAGACAAGTTCTCAGAGTAAATCACCTATTGTCTCATCACAATCCCCCACATATCTTTCATCTCAGGATGTGCAAAATATAGGATCATTATCACCTGTTGATGAGCGTGAAATAGAGGAAAAGGCAGAGGAAGAGCCAGTGCCGAATAAAGTGGCAGAAGTGATAGAATCGAAAGTGACTTCTGATCCTCAAGTGACAAAGCTAGTGCCAGTGCTTGAGCCCACTGATGAGCCCAACACAAATGTGCCAGAGCCAGATCAAATGCCAGTGCTAGTTCCGACTGAGCCTCAAGTGCCAGTTCCGGCTGATCCTCAAGTGCCAGTGCTAGTTGCTGCCGAGCCTGAAAAACAAGATGCATGCCCAAAGCCAGCAATCCACAAGATAACTGTTCAAGCTGGGCAGTGTTCTGCGTTGAAATCTGAAATGCATAAATTTTTTAATACTTTGGGGCAAACACGTTCTATGCCCGAAGCGGCTCCCATAAAGGCTCCAGTACAAAAGCATGCGGGCTCACTTTCTGTTGATAAGAGGACCTACGGAGACGAGGATTATATCGAATACGAACCAGGCAAACCATTATTACCCCAAGGAGTACTTAATTGTATGCCTTGGACGATGAAAACATTTCATGACTGGTACCTCGAAGCGTCTTCGTTAGGTGTAACACAAATAGAACTGACGGTTCCACAAGAAATATTCAACTGCCCAGAGTTTAAGCTTGCACTATTTTTCGACGACTTCCATCGGATGTTTCGTCTGAAGCGAACCGACATCACAAGCATGATGCTCTGGTGCATGTAAGTACTTTATACTTTGTCAATACAAAGAAAAAATAAATAATGTCTTATATTGACTATTGTTTTATAACATATGCAGTTGTAATTCACGCGGTGACGAGTCTAAATTGTATGGGTACCTAAACCCGTCATTAATAAGCCAAAGTGCGCTGAACCCGACACTAAACCAGAATGATAGCAAGTACTGGACTGCGGGTAAGAAAAAATTTCAAAGAAAGATGTTCAATAAAGACGAAGACAAACTTAAGAAGAACAAAAGGAGTTGTGCCGCGTTGTATATTGCGCGGTGCATGTATCAATGGAAGGACAGAGAAATTATATGTGGGGCATATAACTTTAAGTAAGTATACCCACTATATCCACTTAAACATGTTTTATCGATTATGAAACTAACATAATCATATATTACTTCTTTCGATAGTGATCATTGGATTGCACTTCTGATATACCCAAAAAGCTCAAGGGTTTATGTGCTCGACTCGCTCGACAAACCCAAAAAAGAATATCAAGATATATTAAATGTTATTCAGAGTGCACATAGATACTACGTGGAAAAGTTAGGTGGCCCACATGATCCACAGAGGCCGAAAGAAATGCTTATCAGAACCAACTTTCCGGTAATATTATATTTTTAAATTTGTTAATTCAATTGATAAAGCCAAACTATATATCGTTCTAACTTTGTCTATTTTGAAGTGTCACAAACAATCTCTTGGTTCCGTGCATTGTGGCTACTATACTTGTGATTTCATGAGCAATAACTTAGGAAAGTTTGGGCGGACAGTATCTGAGGATACAAAAGAAGTAAGTTGATTTCTTGTGTGTTAATCTAATATAACTTGCAGCGTATGTACTTATATTTTACGTATGCAGGCGTCAGGTCCATCAACCGTTGCCGAGAAGAGCCAACTCTCTGAATCACAAATGTACGAAATCGTATCAAGGATGTGCCGCTTCACGATGCATGAGATTCTTCATGAGCTTGGAGTATTTTTCGATCCTGAGAGTGAAGTGGCCAAGCATCCAACTTTGTATGATTGGGCCGGAAGAATGAAAAGGCGAACCAATTAAGATATGAGTTAGCCTTCCAAGAAAACATAAACCGCATGAGCATGTATTTGTGAAACAATGAATTGTGTTGATGGATGGTTATTGCGAAACAAAAACCGGAAGAATGTAAATATTGTGAATTTTTGAAAATTGATGAGATTGATGGTTGTTGTGTTGATGTGTTGTTGTTGTGGATGTGTATGTGGATATGTGGATGTTTTGCTGCTGTGTATGTGGATATGTGGATGTTTTGCTGCTGTGTATGTGGATATGTGGATGTTTTGCTGCTGTGTATGTGGATGGCTGTGTGAAGCATATAATTTCTGTGTTTTGGTTTGTGGGATCACAGCATTCTGTGTTATGGCTTATACACAGCAGTGGCGGGCGTGCTGACATCATCTGCCCGCCACTGCTATTGATAACGGCAGTGGCGGGCAGATGAGGTCAGCGCGCCCACCACTGCTGTTGACATAGTGGTGGCGGGCGTGCTGACATCATCTGCCCGCCACTGCTATTGATAACGGCAGTGGCGGGCAGATGATGTCAGCACGCCCGCCACTGCTGTTAACACAGCGGTGGCGGGCGCTCTGACCGCCACTGCTAACCAGCGATAGCAGTGGCGTTAGAGCAGTGGCGGACTGGATGCCCGCCACTATAGGTCGATTTTGCCCGTCGCTACAGTGTCGCTTTGTAGTAGTGTAAGTATAATATATTCTGGTAACGTAATCTGATACCAGACTGGTTAGAGTGTAATGAGTTGATTGCTACGTTGTAATATGATTATGTGATATCTAATACTAGTACATTTAAACCAGACAAAATTAAACGTTACACCGTAAACAGATAACACTTAAAATAAACACAACCAAATGTCTTCTAAAGCTAGCGTTGATTAATTGATTATCTATCAACGAGTCGCCCGTTAATTTACGTACTCACACTTAACTAAAACCAGTACATATTATAGTACATAGCTAGCTACTATACTAGCAGCGTTACATGTCACGTTAATTAATTAATCAGATTAGAATAATACAGATTGTATTAGATCTAGGTTAGGTTAGCGAAAGGGATTAAGAAAAAAAAGTCTAAAGAACAGGTGATCGATCGATCGGTAGCTAGCTAGCTATCTAGTGGCATTACTGGCACGTCCTGCATGCATCTCGCGTGGCGTGATGGCGTCTGGCCCGGCCGGTTGTTTGACCGTCCCTTTGCGTTGACCGACCGACCGGACCGGACCGGACCCATGCATGCATCATACCGCGGCGTGCCGTGCCGGGCCAGCTACCAGCCCAACGCATTAGTACTAATTAATAGGGATAATACCGTTCAAAGCCTAGTTAATCACGTCAGATCATACGGGTGCAGGGACATTGGACAGTGCTGCTAGGTCAATGACATAAACTTACCTCGAAATATACAGGAGAAAAAAGTACGTTTTTTAATTATCATTTTAGGTGTGTGATTAGTTGTTACGTATTTTATACGTTTGTGCATATTAAATACAGTGCGCAAGTAAATACAACGGAGAAGCATATGCCTAAATCATGCATGATCCATTAATTAATTACATTGTGAATGTCAATGACCCCATCAGCTAGTTTCTTGCAATCTGGAGACGAGTAAATATATAAAACCACGACTAATGCGATGCTATAATTAAACTAAAGTCTGAGAAAACTGAACCACCTCACCTCACATGATATGCCTTCGTCACTAGCTGTTATATATACTCATGCTTAATTTGATTTCGATTACACACATCGACGTGATTTAATTAATCCATATTGGGCTCAGTCTGGTGATCATCTGATGACCTGATCAAATTTCTAATCAAGTTAATTAAGGCAATGCTAAATTGCTACGGCATTATTAATTAGTTTAATTAATTATGCAAGCGCGCATGCACACGTACATGATGCAGGTAACTGCGGGGCCCACACCAAGAGACCTTTTCGGATTTGCCTGACGTGGCAGTTGGGACAGGCGAGAGACGGTGTCATTATTGCGCTAATTAATTGTAGTTATAGCATCTCCAAAAGCCTCTCCATTTTTGACTCTCCAATTTACCTGTTTAGCCAACTCTCTAAAAAGATTCCTCTCCATATCTGTTGCACACTCCAACAGACTCTCTATTTTCGACTCTCTAAAAAATTACTCCTCACTTTTAAAATCCTAAAAGATTTTAAAATTTTTGATTTCTTTTTAAATCCCAATTTCTAACCTTAGAAATCTACAAATTATAAATTTTTCAAATTTTAGAAAAAAAATTAAAAATATATTTTCTCTTTTTTTTTCATTTTTATTTCTCTTCATTTTCTTTTTTCCTTTTTCTGTCCTTCTTTTTCTTTTTTCTTCCTTTCTTTGGTTTTTTCCCTGGCCGTTTCCTTCTTGCGTGACTGCATGCAACAAAATAGCCAGCCGAACCGGCTGGCCAAATTTGGCCAGCCCAGAGCTCAATTTGGCCAGCCGGATGGCTTGGCCATCCGGTTAGCCACTCTTTTGGAGTGCAATTTTTCATTTGGTTGGCTAAATTTTGGCTTGGAGAGTGAGATAGAGAGACTTTTGGAGATGCTCTTAGGGCATTGATCACGCTTATTAGTCGCTAATCCTCGTGGTTGCATGCCCACTCGCCCAGTCGCCGCTCCTTTAATTTGTTCTCTTCCACCTCGGCGTCGTCGTCGATCGTGTGCTTTGCGTTGCTTCCCACCACCACCACCCGTCCATGTCGCGCGGCCTCCTCCCATTTATATAGCTACTACTCCTCCTCTTCTCAGCTCTCCTCAACGCCATTCTCGATCAATCGTCCGTCTTGCCTTGGCTGCTTCGTTGGTGAGAGATATATAGCTCGATCGTTCGGCGACCAGGAGGAGTTGGTTTCTTGATCTCTGATGGCCGTGCAGGCGCGGTACGGTGGCGGGTTCATCGGCGGTGCGCCGGTGGGCGTGGAAGAGTTCGCCATGGCGCAGGAGTATGCTGCGCTTGTGGCCAAGGCGGCGATGGCGAATAATGGGTACAACTGCGCCGCGGTGGTCAGTGGCGCGCAGAGCGGGCTGACGTGCAACGGCGGCGGTGGTGGGGTGGTGGTGTCGCGGAAAAGGGGGAGGGAGGTGGTTGAGCAGTATGTGCCGTCGTCGGCGGCGTTGCTGCCGATCCCGGGGATGGTGAAGGTTGGACCCTCGCCGTCGATGACGGTGGACGCAGCGGGCAGCCGGTTGGTGGAGTCCGCGATGGCGTGCACAAGCGGGCGCCCGGCGTCGGCTGCGGCGGCCGCGTCGTTCGGCGAAACGCTCGCGTCGGATCTGTACTTTCAGAGCGGCGAGATTGACGCGGTGGTGCGGGCGGAGTGCGAGAGGATGCGCGTCGGGCTGGAGCAGGCCCGGAAGCGGCAGTGCCAGGCGCTGGTGCGCGCGGCGACGACGTTGGCGGCGCGCCGTCTGAGGGAGAAGGACGCGGAGCTTGACGCCGCTCGCCGCCGCGCGGCGGAGCTGGAGGACCGCCTCCGTCAGGCGGCCGTCGAGAGCCAGGCGTGGTGCGGCCTCGCCCGCAGGAACGAGGCCGTCGCCGCTGGCCTCCGCGCGACGCTCGACCACGTCCTCCAGCGCACCGCGGCGCCTGCGCCCGTCGAGGGCTCCGGCGAGTCCTACCCGGACGCCTTCGACGCCGCCGCAGCCGACGACGCGCAGTCCTGCTGCTTCGAGACAAACAAGGACGTCGTCGCGCCGGACCACAGTGGCGCCGCCGGGAAGTGGGCGTGCAAGGCATGCGGCGAGCGGGAGGCGGCGGTGCTGCTGCTGCCGTGCCGGCACCTCAGCGTGTGCAGAGGATGTGAGCCGACGGTGGCGGCGTGCCCTGTCTGCCTCGCAGCCAAGAAGGCCGCCGTCGTGGCCCGTTCGCCGACGGAAATGTGAATATTGTGACAGATGAGCATCTTGGCTGTCGGTGTTTACGCGGATAGCCATTTTTCTTCGTGACTGTATTCTCAGGGAAAAAAGTGTACATTTATAATTTTGCACAAAAATGTTCTATATGTAATTTTATTTTCCATATATCTATATAAGCCTTAGTTTTGTTTGTTGAAATAGATATTTAGTTTTATTGAAATTCTCGGCCAATTCATGTGATGGGCTATTATTTAGTTTAAAATATCGTCATTCATATGAAATTAGTAAGGGGTTTGTGCTTTACGACGCCGTTTATTTTGTTGCTACGATGATAACAAAATTTAAAGTGAATCTAACCGCTTATGCAAAATTCATAGTTTTGCGTGATTTTTCGAAAATCTAAGAGCCATTGCGCAAAATTCTTAGATTCTGCATGATTTTTCAGAAATCTAAGGGTTTTTACGCAAAATTCGTCTGCGCAAGATATATAAATTAAAGGACTTAAATCGAAAGTATATTTTTTTCTTCTTTTTCTTCATGTGCACTTCTGCAAGAAGGTTGAGGCGCGTCCCGCACGAGGCGGGCGAGATGAGGTGCGCGGGAGGCAGTTGGAGCGTTTGCTTCCGGCATGCGGTTCATGGGCGAGCGTACGTGGGCGCCAACGCGCAGCAAATGTAGCGCGGATGAAATCTGCGGACAAAGTTATATTAGTAGAGAAATGAGTCATGAATTTGTTCATTATCAATTTAACCTTGGGCATGGATTTTTTTTTTCAATTCTTATATAGACTTATCACTAGTATTTGACTGTCAAGTGCAATTTCTTTTGATCCATTAAAGGAATATCCCACTTTTCGTAGCCCTAAAATAAGAATACAATAAGATAGATGAATTTACACTCTATGTTATTAATTTTTGTAGAATTATCATAAACTATATGTGAATTGTATTTGAGAAGTAGGAGTGTGCTCTGTCAAATATTCATAAGCTAGAATGGATAAGGATACGCATTGCCGGCCCAACTAACATCAGCATCATGGGCCCAATTAAAGCCCATCGGAACAATGAAACGGGTCGCCCCAATTATTGGGCCTTTTGTGGGCCGGACTAGGTATAGTAACAAGAAAAAACACAGATAAGTCCTACTCTTGGAAAAAGAATTAATGCACCTTTCTGTGAAGAAAGAAATGGCAAAGTGTAATTTAGGAATGAGAATGAGATGTGAGAGAGCAAGGAAACAGTTATAACCAAGGTTTTAACCCTCCGGTTATAGCTATTTCGAGGCCACCCACCGCTTAAGCGCCGCCGCGCTGTGGAGGCGGTGGCGAAGGTGGAGGCCCCAGTTGTGGTGAAGCGGCTACCTAGTGACGGCGAAGGTAGAGGCGGAGCGAGTAACCAACAGAGGAGGCGGGGCCTGCGAGCGCCATTGGAGTGGCGCGCCGAGATTTGGGGGCGGCAGACGTTGCTGGGAAGGAGGCTGAAATGCTAGGGGATGAGAACCTGAGCGGAGAAGACGAGATGGTAGTGCATGGTTCGAGATGAAAAAGTTGCGCGTAAATCAAAGCTCGAGAGTCGAAAAATCTAAGACGCGCAAAAAAGATTGGATGGCTGAAACAAAAAAGGCGACGTGGCCAAGCTGGCGGGGCGCCCAGCCCACCGCCCTTAGGCCTTGTTTGGGAGCCCGCAATCCCGGCCCATTTCGGGCCTTAATGGTTTCTAATTTGAAGTAGAATACAAGTTTTCGGCATATGTATAATTTAGCTCCATTTAGCTCCGCTATTAGCTATTTTAGAGTACTGTCGTTAAATCCCTTAGCCAGAGATTTAAAACACAGATTATAGGAAAAGTTTGATCCATGCCGTTATAATTTTGCGACTTTGGAGAAATGCCACTACAATTCACATATTTAGATTCATGCCATTACAATTTCAGACAACTCCGAACTATATCATTATAAATTTAGAGAATTCCAAAACATATCATTACAATTTTAGAGAATTTCAAAATATGCCATTACATTTTGAGAGAGCTACGATTCCGTAATGACATAAATCTAAATATGCGAATTGCAATGATATCTCTATAAAGTCACAAAATTATAATGATATAAATCGAATTATTCCATGATTATAACATTGCTGGTACTAAAGATTATGTTGGGTGTTTTTTTCTTGAAGAAACCAACAAAGAACCCACACTAAAGATTATCGTATTAATACCGGTATAAAATATCAAATTGTATTAATATATTTACTAAAAGTGGGATTATACTTCAATATGAACCAGCACGTATTTTAAACCATAATTGTCTGATTTTAAATAACTGACCTAATGAGCTTTTTTTCCAATAATACGAGTAAAAGTTATGCGGTTATTCGAATTTAAATTTGTATTAATGAGATATGAATGATGACCATATCCGTTTTCGTATCTAAGAAAACTATATCCATATTCGTATCTAAAAAATTCATATCCGTATACGTTTTCGGTCGACGGTGACGTATACCAAATTGTCTCTAAATCTAATAATTATAGCAAAGTTTGGGTAGCAGGCCGCATGTTTGTGACTTTCCATTTCCGGGCAAGTCTGAACATGCACCATCAAATTAAAGCCCATTTGCCGGATATGGTCGGTCCCCTAATTGCCATATCTATATTTGTACACTCTTACCGGTATTTGTTATGACTCGAGCAGTAACCGGTAAAAATTTGTATCCATACTCCTCGAACCAGAATTACCAGATCCTCTAACGCCCCCAACCAACGTCACTCTGCAGTTGACCGACAATCCACACCGCGCATTACAAATTAAATCTGAAGGATGTCACATTTTGATTTAAAAAATGAATTTTAATTTTAAAGTTATAGGAAATATTAAAATTAATTTTAATATTTTTAATTTTATAGGTATAGAAATAGTAAACATATTAAAAATATTTTTAATTTTATACCTATAGGAAATATTAAAAATAATTTTAATAATTTTAATTTTAAAGGTATAGGAAATAAAATTGTTTTTAATAGTTCCTATAAATTTAAAAATAATTTTAGTTTTTAATATTTCCAATACCTTTAAAATTAAAAGTATTAAAATTTTATTAAAACTAATTTTAAAGGTATAGGAAATATTAAAATTAATTTCAAAGGTATAGTAAATATTGAAAATAATTTTAAAGGTATAGTAAATATTAAAAATAATTTTAAAAGTATAGGAAATGTTAAAATTTTTGATATTGCCTATACCTTTAAAATTTTAAAAAATTATTTAAAATAAAAATAATTTTTAATTTTTAAGTTATAGAAAATTTTAATATTTCCTGTAACTTTAAAATTAAAAATTATTTTTAAAATTAAAATGTGGCAGCCTTCAGATTTACAATGAGTGGTGTGGATGGTCGACGGCAGAGTGACGTTAGTTGGGCGCGACGTCAACAATCAACACTTGAGCAAGCACACAAGCAAGAAATTAACCATTATTGAACATTGAGTTCAACATAATGAAACATAGATTAAATATGACCTAATTTAAACATCACCACAAGTTAAATACAGATTATACTTCAATATGGAGTAATTCAAACATCACCATGCATGTACAAGTACGGAGTACAGATCATAAGAGTTAACAATTCAACGACAATGACTTTGTGAAACTTGTTGTGGTTGCATGGCTTCTACTCCGATCCGATCCTCGGGGTTGATTTGGCTCAGCTCTGCTCTGTAAAGAGGGTAACAACAACACATATGTTAATAACCTCAAATAAAAAACGCAGCCAATTAAGGCCCGGCCCATACTAACCTTATACTTTTAAGTCCAAATATCAAAATGTAGTGACTTTTAAGTTAAAATTTCTATCAAATACAGTAATCTATTATAGTAAAATATTGTTTTATCTCTAGATAGTAATAATACCCGTATATTTTGTTACTCATTGATTTATTTAAGGAAAATGTTGTATTACCCTGTTTACGAATATTGCTCCTAATTAACTAAAAATATGCTTTTAACTTTCCGAATTAATTTATACTGGACAAATAACCTCCGAGACCCATTTGTCAGTGACATAGAAAAATTTGCGCTTGTGTATATGAACACATGCGATATGATGGCCAGGAGAGTACGAGAATATGACCACTAGCTGTGTCACATTATTAAGACCATGACCGAAGTCTTCATCTATATATGTTATTACTAGCTAGCTACCACTATTATATTTTCTAAATTTTAATACTACTAATTAATATAACAGAAATTAGTTTTAACGTTTACATGTAAGGGGATAAAAAAGATAGAATTTATTATGCTGCTAAATTTCAATACTCTAGCTAGCGAGGAAACATAAAAAAACGAGTTTTTTAAATGCATGGCTGCTTATTCACTACTCGCTGAGGAAATTTTACTTTCATTTAGAAGGGAGCTGAGGCAGGCCAAAGTTAGAAATTACTTAAACGACAAGGTTAAAGGATAAACAACATGATTTAAATGCATTGTAAAATTTCTAAATCAATATTCACTACCGGAAAACAGATATTTGCCGAGTGCCACGGTATTTGCCGAGTGCATTTCATCGGGCACTCGGCACAAAGGTGTTTGCCGAGTGCCTTGTGAAATACACTCGGCAAACACCGTGGCACTCGGCAAAGACTAGGGTTTGCCGAGTGTCACACCATAGGCACTCGGCAAAGCACCTGAAAAATCGCCCGCCCATTTTTTTGCTGACGACGTTATGGCGGCAGGGTTAAAAATCAATTTTGCCGAGTGCCACTAACGGACACTCGGCAAATGCTATCCTTTGCCGAGTGCCACATATAAAAACACTCGGCAAATAATATGTAGTTGCCATTATTTCATGTGAGATCACAATTTAAGCCTACATCACATTTTAAACATGTTTTGAACTTGAATTTTTTTTACACTCATAATGCAACCTATGTTAGGCCATGGAAAAGTTTCATATTTTTCTGAGTGGGTTTGCTATTTTTAATAAATTAATCATGTTTCAAGGATTTACTTCCAAGTGGGTCAAATTTGAAATGCATGTACATGAAATAATGACTCAAAAATTATGGAAAAATCATATTTGTGTTCATGATTACATTTGTAATATTTTACAACTAAATATAACTAAATATTTAAAATCTAATTTACGACACTCGACCGGCAATATGCAGGTTAATGGTTTTTTAATTATAGAAAATGTAATTGATGCCTAAAAAATATGACACTTGACATGGTGTCATTATATCATACATATATGATATGGTAAAACATTCATAATGTTTCGACAAAGTTTTCAAGTATGACCTTTAGAAATTGGACAACCTTCGAGAAGGTTTAGGAGTTTAGGGATGAAATGAGTTAGGTTTAGAAGCAAATCGATATTCAAATATTTGTTTGAAGTTAAAACTTTTTGTACTACTAAAACTCAATTTATATTATACCATGTCAAAAATTGGCATTTTTTAGAGTTAGTTTGCTATTTTTGGTTAAAAAAGTTGTTTATAAGATTTTAAGTAAAAGATCTCAAATTTAAACTACAAGTGCCTTATATTTGTTTATTTGAAGTTAGAAATTTTCTATGATTAAATATTAGTGTATATTATATAATGCCAAATTATGAGATTTTTACAGTCTTTATTCTATTTTTGTTTTTTTTTGAAAATAGTACAAAAAATGTTTGCCGAGTGCATTTGGACCTGGCACTCGGCAAACAATCAAAAATTCATCTTCGCCGAGTGCCACATATAAAAACACTCGGCAAATAATATGTAGTTGCCATTATTTCATGTGAGATCACAATTTAAGCCTACATCACATTTTAAACATGTTTTGAACTTGAATTTTTTTTTACACTCATAATGCAACTTATGTTAGGCCATGGAAAAGTTTCATATTTTTCTGAGTGGGTTTGCTATTTTTAATAAATTAATCATGTTTCAAGGATTTACTTCCAAGTGGGTCAAATTTGAAATGCATGTACATGAAATAATGACTCAAAAATTATGGAAAAATCATATTTGTGTTCATGATTACATTTGTAATATTTTACAACTAAATATAACTAAATATTTAAAATCTAATTTACGACACTCGACCGGCAATATGCAGGTTAATGGTTTTTTAATTATAGAAAATGTAATTGATGCCTAAAAAATATGACACTTGACATGGTGTCATTATATCATACATATATGATATGGTAAAAAATTCATAATGTTTCGACAAAGTTTTCAAGTATGACCTTTAGAAATTGGACAACCTTCGAGAAGGTTTAGGAGTTTAGGGATGAAATGAGTTAGGTTTAGAAGCAAATCGATATTCAAATATTTGTTTGAAGTTAAAACTTTTTGTACTACTAAAACTCAATTTATCTTATACCATGTCAAAAATTGGCATTTTTTAGAGTTAGTTTGCTATTTTTGGTTAAAAAAGTTGTTTATAAGATTTTAAGTAAAAGATCCCAAATTTAAACTACAAGTGCCTTATATTTGTTTATTTGAAGTTAGAAATTTTCTATGATTAAATATTAGTGTATATTATATAATGCCAAATTATGAGATTTTTTACAGTCTTTATTCTATTTTTGATTTTTTTTGAAAAAAGTATAAAAAAATGTTTGCCGAGTGCATTTGGACCTGGCACTCGGCAAACAATCAAAAATTCATCTTTGCCGAGTGCCAGGTCTAGATGCACTCGGCAAAGATATGATTTTTCAAAAAAAAATAAAAACTTTCGCCGAGTGCAGCCAAATATGGCACTCGGCGAAATACCAGTCGGGTTAAAAGGGGCCGCGAGCAGATCTGGCGCATTTAAGCCAGATCTGCTCCCTCCGCCGCCGCAGCGCCCCGCCGCCTGCTCCCTCCAGCCCCGCCGCGCCCCCTGCTCCCTCCAGCCCCGCCGCGCGCGCGCCCTGCCCCCCGCGCGCCGGCCGGCTCTGCGCCCCCCTGCCCGGCTGCGCCCTCTGCTGCCGGGGCGCCCGCGCCCGTCCTGCGCCCCCCGCGCCGCCGGCGTCGACCCTGGCCGCCGGCTCCGCCGCCCCCGGCCGCCGGCCCCAGCCACCGGCTCCGCCGCCCGAGCCCCCTCTTTCCTAGGTATATATACATGTATAATGCCATTTTTTCAAATATAAATACCTATAAATATGTAAAAATTGCATCTCAAATAGTAAATGCATGTATAACATGGACATGCATAATATGGAGGCTAGCAAGAAAGGGCTACTAATTGGTGGCATATATATTTGTGTGGCCATTTGTTATATATATGCATATATATTTGTGTGTCCATTTGCATATATACTTACTCTCATCAAATGATGTGTATAACATTTGAGACATGCATTATATTGCATATATATATTGCACATTTTTTAATTACTTTATCTTATAACTAATATTTTTATTGTTTTTTAGATAGATCTAGTTTGCTTAGCGATCTCTTACCGGTGTCACCGTCCTCTTCTCGGCTTCATCGTCCTCATCTCGCATCAAACCCTACCGGTAACCTTAGAACATAGGATTAATATTTTGCTTGAACATGAATGATTAATATGCTTTGTACATGTTTTTTATTGTCTAATACAACGTCACATGTTTTGTTTGCTTTCAACATCCCTTCCTCGTAAATAATATTACAATTTTATTTACATGCATGTCAAGAAGATTAATATAAATAAATGCTTATACATGTTTTAGAAATTTTAATATAATCGTTGTAATTCTTGTTATGATTTAATGGTTATTTTGATTAATATCTTGTGTATGTGGATGTCGGCCATCGTGCCGTGATATATATATGTGTATGTGGATGTCAGCCATCACGTCGTGATGTGTGTATGTGGGTGACGGCCATCGTGCCGTCCTATTTATGCATGCTAGATTTGCTATGTATTAGAGACAAGATGTTGTCAAAAATTTTTTTTGGTTATTGTCGCGTAACCTAGGCGTCTCCCGTTCGGAAGAGTTACAGTTTGGAATATGCATGTGTTTGCATATCTGTCGCCGTAACTGTTTCGAACTGTCCACGTTTGGACAGCTGGAGGATGCGTAGATTGAGCTCGTTTTCATGCTCCGTTTTGATTCGACCCAGGGTTTCGACAGCACCTCCCCGTTGTTCTCCGAACGCACATCCTCTTGGCATGTTGCCCAGACGTGCGTTTGGAGAGCAGCGGGGAGGTGCTGAACCTCGACCAGTTCAGGGCGAGATGGGTATGTAGTTACATGTTTCTTTTTTTCGCTTAATTGCACAATATAACTCTAACTATCTTCTTGTTTCAGTCAACGGCCAATGCGGGTCAGGAATGCTCCCAAGTCATGGCATATGCTCTGGCTCACAAAGGGAGGGCAGTTGAAGGCAATACCTACAATCCAAATGACCCCGCTGAGTCGTACACTAATCGGAATGCATATCAACGCCTCCAAGACTATTCAGAGATGGCAAGGAAAGTGCATGGCGCCGATTATGACCCAATCGCACATGACATTGATGGCGAGGTGGTCATGAGGGCTGGAGGAGGAAAAAGACATGGGCGATATTTGATGGGCGACGGTGCCATTGATACCCGTAGTACCCCCACTCTATCTGAGGTGAGAGCTCGGAGCTCGACCTCCGGTCCAGGTATACGCCCTCGCCGAGACACATCTATGGGTCTGATTGCTGATCTACAGGTTAGTTCATTTTCATCAATCATCGAATACTTCAATTTGTTTGTTTGAGAACATTAAGTGTGAATTAATGTTTTGTAGGCCCAACTAAATGAAGAAAGATCACAAAGGACCGAGTGGCAGACCCAGATGGAGGCTCGGCTGCAGGCTCAGATGCAAGCTCAGATGCAAGCCGAGATGCAGACCCAGATGCAGCAGTGGTTTGCGCAGATGGGTGGATCTTTCTCAGGTCATATGGGTCTTCCTGGACTTCCTTCTCAAACTCAACAATCTCCGCGGACTCCACAGAGCGGCAATGTGAGTTTCTAATATTGTTATTGTCGTTTTAGTTATATACAATTATTCTAACTATTTTTCTTTTTTTTCAGTTTCATCCATCGGCAGCAGGATCAAATACGCAGCCATCTTCTCCACACACTGGTCATAGCGGTAATGATAATTTGTGAGTTGTGGTGTGAGTTGCCGTGATGAAATTGTTAATGAACTTGAACTTGTCACCGTTTACGCGACTTAACTTTTGTATCAATTTGAACTTGTATTTTTGATGTGAACGTGAATTTGTGATGTGATCGTGAATTTGTGATGTGATCGTGAATTTTGTGATGTAAATGTGATTTGAGTGATGTGTATGTGATTTCTGTGAATATCTGTGATTCAGTGTGAATTTTGGGGCAAATTTTGTGAATAAATGTGAATTTGTGATGCATTTTGTGATTGAATGTGTTTTTTGGATGAAATATGCAAGAAATAAATGAAAAAAAAATTTAAAAATATTTTGCCGAGTGTTGCACTCGGCAAAGCCACCTGCAGTGCACAGAAACGTGTCATGTGGCACGTTTCTGTGCACTCTGGGGAGGCTTTGCCGAGTGCCTCCACGTGGCACTCGGCGAAGGAGGTGTGCCGAGTGCCTCCACGTGGCACTCGGCGAAGGAGGTGTGCCGAGTGCCACGGGGGCACTCGGCGAAGCCCCACGCGCCACGTGCCCCCCTCCCCCGAGCGCCCTTCGCCGAGTGCCCCCCGTGGCACTCGGCACACCACCTTCGCCGAGTGCCACGTGGGGCACTCGGCGAAGCCCCCTCGCGCCACGTGCCCCCCCCCCCGAGCCACCTTCGCCGAGTGCCACGTGGGGCACTCGGCGAAGCCCCGTTAACGGCCACCCCGACCGTCTAAAGTGTACTTCGCCGAGTGCTATACGTGGCACTCGGCGAAGTCTATATTGCACTCGGCAAAGCCCCACAGTCCCGTAGTGATTTATGATTAGATCCACTACTCGCTCTGATCTATGAATGGAGAGAAAAGATCGATTCTTGGAAAATTCTTTGGTTTCACAACTGTTTAATAACCGCAACTTGCTTGTACACAAACTACACGCGGACGCTAGCTAGCTGTATTATATTTATATTGTACACGTGCCGCTGACCTTGAGTGTTTACCTTGACTTAGGACGATAATAGGTCGTCGCATGCCTGTTCCATCTTACTCTGAAATGGTAATCGATGACTAGGGTCACTAAATCCATTTTAGGCCGGTTACCAATATATTAGGGTCTGGACAGACGTACACGGTAACCGATCAGACAATTTTTCAGCGTAATTTAAAAACTATAAAATCGTAGAAATTTAATTTCGTCCGTGTGATTTTGACGGACGGCACGTTAGTTTAATTTTTTCATCAACACAAGGTCAACTATCGTTGCATAATTTGCATTTTGTTACTATTAACTTTCCACATAAATTATTAAATCAAGAAGGACGAGAATGCATTCAATGAACTAACATATAACTTCGCCACAACCAGTAGCGCTCCCGCCATGTACTAAAGATTTTTGATGTATCATATCGTTTGAGCAACACGATACGACTGAGTTCGATACATAATTCTGGATATCTAGAAAAATCATTGCGAGGATAAGTCCTAATTCTATATGCATCAGGATGTATCCCTTTAAAGGCATGCTTTCACGTGCTTTCTAGCTAGGCTTTGGAGCTTAATTACACCTCTACGGTCAATAAAAACACATAATGTATGGTTATTATCATTTAAAAAGCCTAAATCTATCTAAAATATCTTAGTTTTTTAGACTTCGTTCAATAGACTTCCGTCGATAGTAATAGAGGTTAGAATATAATGCAACCCTACACGTAAAACACTATCTCAGGTTATCTAAGGGTTATCAAAGATATATTTTTGTATACCGTCGTTGTGGGAAATATTTATTAGAGAAATGAAGAAATAAAAAGTACTTGAAGAACCACTACCAACGATCAGACCATTTCCATCTATTTGAGACCACGTACGAAATACAAAATGGACCTACAATCATAAAATTTATATAGCCAAATCATATTTGTATTTAATTATATAACTTCAATACATATTTCTTACGATTACGAAGAATATATAAATATTAATATGATTGGATGATGAACAACGTCGAACAAATCCACAAATATTATCGTAATCACTAATTTACTTCTAACTATTCAATAATAAATAATTATATTTATATATTAGTATTTATATTCCGATGAGACTCTTCTTTTAATTTGTTAGTGATTATATGTACGTGCTTAAGTTAATTAAAATATAGGCTCCGATTTTTAGGAACCTATATTTATATTTATATATTAGTATTTATATTCCGATGAGACTCTTCTTTTAATTTGTTAGTGATTATGTACGTGCTTAAGTTAATTAAAATATAGGCTCGCATTTTTAGGAACCTATATTTATATTTATATATTAGTATTTATATTCCGATGAGACTCTTCTTTTAATTTGTTAGTGATTATGTACGTGCTTAAGTTAATTAAAATATAGGCTCCGATTTTTAGGAACCTATATTTATATTTATATATTAGTATTTATATTCCGATGAGACTCTTCTTTTAATTTGTTAGTGATTATGTACGTGCTTAAGTTAATTAAAATATAGGCTCCGATTTTTAGGAACCTATATTTATATTTATATGTGCTTAATTACATCGCACATGCTAATCACACATCTGCTAGCGATGTCTGAAAATCCAAAGTAGTTACGACTACGGAGCATGTGATTTAAAAATGAATAACGAGATTATTTTCATATCTGAATAGACGTTTTTTCACCGGTGTACTTTTCCCCTTATCTTCCTTATAAATACATACCTTGTTTATCAGATTTCAATATAATGTATTAATAGCATTATATTTTGTTGGATCTTTAAAAAACTCTGAATGATGTATGCGGGCAGAGTTGAAGCTTTCGTCTGAATGACGTACGGCGACACGGTGCCGTATCAGTATTCAGTACCGATGGCTTCTGAGAATTTCCTATCTACAGGACCCAGCTCTGGTCATGTATCAAAAAAAAAAAGGATCTGCAAACAGGTGCTCGACATGAACAGTTTGAGCTATCTAGATAAGATCTCCAACGTTGCCGACCAACACAAATTCATAGTTTATATCATCAGACTATCAGAGCTTCAATTCTGAGTTACGTTAATTTATTGGGATTCTTACCGTAGAAACACGGACAACGGAATTTTTTCCCAAATATTAAGAGGTGCTAACGTCAGTTACAATGCAATGCCCCTTTGGTCCTGGTCTTTGCAGCAAACTCCTTGCGAAGAAAACATACAGCCAATCAGCTGCAGCTTTGGTTCCTATATAAACCCTACCTCTCGATCGAGTTCAATCCATCGTGTGATCTCGATCGAGGCAGAGGATAATCACGATCAGTAATTAATACTGCTCTTGAAAGAGAGCATCTCTCATTAGATCACTGATCGATAATAATTAGCAGTGGTCGATCATAATTAAGCATGGGAAGGCCGGTGGCAGCACCGCTCGTGCTGTGCTTGATCTATCTGACGACGTGCTCGCTCTCGACGCGCACAGCAGCGTTTGGCGCGCACGATCTCCGCCGAGGTCTGGAGCGAGCCATGCGCGGCCGCCTCCTCGCCGACGCGGCGGAAGGAGTCGTGGTCGTGCCCATCCATTGGTCCAACTTCACTTACTTGGCGAGCTACACCATCGGCACGCCGCCGCAGGCGGCGTCGGGGATCATCGACCTCGCCGGGGAGCTCGTCTGGACGCAGTGCGCACCGTGCCGCGGCAGCCACTGCTTTAAGCAGGAGCTTCCTCTGTTCGACCCGGCCACGTCGTCCACCTTCCGCGCGGAGCCGTGCGGCACCACGCTCTGCGATTCCGTCCCGACGCGCAACTGCTCCAGCAACGTGTGCATCTACGAGGCGTCTACCAATGCCGGGGACACTGGGGGCATCGTCGCAACCGACACCCTCGCCGTCGGGACGGCCGCGGCGAACCTCGCCTTCGGGTGCGTCGTGGCGAGCGACATCGACACCATGGGCGGACCTTCTGGGTTCGTCGGACTAGGTAGGACGCCGTGGTCGCTCGTCACCCAGACGAACGTTACCGCGTTCTCGTACTGCCTGGCGCCACACGACACCGGGAAGAAGAGCACCTTGTTCCTCGGCGACTCCGCTAAACTTGCCGGCGGCAAGAGCAACCCGACGCCGTTAGTCAATACCTCTGCTTCTCCCGACGATGGCTTGGACCACTATTACAAGGTCCATTTGGAAGGGATAAAAGCCGGTGACGCGCCGATCGCGACGCCGCCGAGCGGGAGAACCGTCCTGCTCGATACCTTCTCGCCGATCAGCTTCCTGGTCGACGGCATTTACCAGGACCTCAAGCAGGCGGTGATGTCTAAGATCAGCGCTCCGCCGACGGCGACGCGACCGCCTTCTTTCGACCTTTGCTTCCCAAAAGGGGGGGTCAGCGGCGCGCCGGACCTCGTCTTCACGTTCCAGGGCTCCGCGGCGTTGACGGTGCCGCCATCGAACTACCTGCTCGACGTCGGGGACGGAACGGTGTGCTTGGCGATCTGGAGCTCGGCGCGGCTGAACTCCACAGCGGCGGACGGGCTGAACATCCTGGGAAGCTTGCAGCAGGAGAACATCCACTTCCTCTTCAACCTCGAAAAGGAGACGCTTTCCTTTGAATCTGCTGATTGCGGCGCCCTTTCATAGATTATAATTGTTGCCAAAATAAAATATATGTACATGTATTAGCGTGTGCATGTGTAAATGTGTAATTGTGTTTTGTAAGAATAACGCAGCAAGATAGAAAGGGATAACTAGTCTAGTTACCATGGGTAACTAAGTCGGTTACTGCTGCGTAGTCATACTAGGTTAGCTGATGATAAAGTTAACCCTAGATGCATGTGATAAGCTTTGCTTTCTGGTCAAGTGTCTAGCATTATCCTTCATTGATATATCGTGTGCTTTTGATTCTCGGGTTGATTATTTCATGTCATCGTTATGTTAATGCAAATAATATTTTGTGTTGTTTGGGTCTCATGGGTTCATTTAGTTCGTTTTTTTTCTAAATACAAACCTACGAAATTTGGGTATATCAGTTGTTCATGACCATACTCAAGTAGGACTTCAGACTTAAGAACAAGGATTAGAGTTTGTGTATGAACCAATCATAGCATACATATATAGACCGGGCTAAACGGATATCATAAGTGTAGTTAAAATTAATCAAGTTAGAGAAATTGTAATACGAATCAGATTGAGTATTGTTTATTACGAAAATGGTAAATACCTTGTTGTTTGGGTTTGGGCCGGGCCGTCGGATCTGGGCTTTTAGTTTTATATAAGGCTTTTCAAAGCACGTTAGAAAGCCCGCCCGACTAAGCTTGAACTGGCCTAACACGGATGATTCGTCCTTACTCGTAGCAAGCGCACGGGAAATTAGCCAGCTAGCACAAGTAGAGTCGTTTTTTCTTGCCCCCCCCACCCGCTACAAGACTGGGCATATTTGCCGAGTGCCGAGTGTAAAAAAAATTCAAGTTCAAAACATGTTTAAAATGTGATATAAACTCAAATTGTGTTTTCACATAAAATAATACGATAAATTTTGCCAAGTGTTTTTATCTGTGGCACTCGGCAAAGTATAGGGTTTGCCGAGTGTCTGTTAGTGGCACTCGGCAAATCCACATTTTCACTCCTGCCGTCATAACGGCGTCAGCAAAAAATTTGGCGGGGGAGTTTTCAGCTTGTTTGCCGAGTGCCACATACGTGGCACTCGGCAAAATGTTGGAATTGCTGAGTGCTACTATGTTTGCCGAGTGCATGACATCGGGCACTCGACAAACTAGTGTTTGCCGAGTGCCCGATGAAATGCACTCGGCAAACATAGTAACACTTGGCGAACGTGTGTTTTCCGGTAGTGACTCCCGGCCATACGTATTACGTAATCTCGATCTAGTTGCATACGAAATGAATAAGAAATCGCATACATACATACATACATATGTTTAATTAAGGAGACCTGAGCTCGTCGTTGATTACCTATCATCGATAGATGCCCATGATGATTGAGAGCGAGAGCAAGAATTGACTGATGCGATATATTAGGATCGGATGTACATGGTGTAGAATTGATCACGTCCAACCCCAAGACCCCGAACCACTTGCATGCCTGGCTCGCTCGTGCCCAATTTTTTTTACTCTAACACAAAACACATATACAAATTTTTTAGTGACAAATCCTCAAATTTCCCATGTAGATGTACTCGTGCTCATTGGACATACCCAACACCGGATGGGTACGGTAACCCAAGGACAAGCCAATACAGTAATACAAGTGTAATGAAATAAAGATATCACCACAATTTAAATATTTCAGTATAAGCCTTGTTTTGTTTGTTAAAATAGATATACAATAGATGATATTTACATGCGAGGCTAGTGGGAGCGGTGCGGTCCGACGATGGGGCGCCGACTCCATTTTCCAATCGTGCTCCCGCTAAATCAACGGTTAGATTTGATTTGTCGGTATCCTATACCTTACGGTACCTTGTTAAGGATGGTAAAACTCCTCGTATTTTTTTGAATGGTGAAAAGAAAGATCCATTTTATTGTATTAGTAGAGAAAGAAGAGAGTTAATTACATAGTTATTAGAGGACAAAGGGCATTAATTATATCTAGGAGCGAAGAAGTAGGAAAAGAAAGGGCAAGAGGTAAAGAAGTGAATTAGCGGCACAAAGAAAGAAATTAGTAGCGGGCATTGAAGTGAAGGTCTTCTAAGTCATCAGTAATTGTGGCTTGGACAATGGAGTCTATAGAGTTTCGGAAAATTCGGCGATTGCGTTCCTTTCAAATACTCTACCATGTACCATGTGTGAATCAGTAGGCCATTAAAACTTTTACATTGCATAGGTTGGATTTGTCGTACTGCAGATTGCCACCGCATCTTTAGATTTGCTCCAGAAGATAATAGAGGAATGCCGAAGATGTTGAAGTGCGGAAGCAGACGTGATCATACTTCTTGAGTGAAACAACAGTGATGCCTTGTCGACCCAATTAACATTTGTAGTTTGGGACTAAAAACACATCTGAACAATTAAATGGGTCAACTCATTCGATACACCAAGCGTACATCCTGTGTGAAGGTGACCCATGTAATTTTAACACCTTCTCCGGAACTATAAAATTTATTATGTATTTTTTTTGTCTTAGATAACACATTGGGCTTCAAACAAGGCATAATTGTCCATATAAATGAGGACATTTTTCCAATACAAATTAAATGGGAAATTACCGTCGAGAAAAGTTACCATTTTAACGTAAATTTGGGTAGTTGTTAATGGGAAATGTCGCTTGTTTCAAAATTAATACTAAAATTAATGGTACTTATTTTTAAAGATTGTAAAATCTCTCAAATTAAATAGACTATTTTGTGACGGTGCTCTTATGCGGAATCATGTCTCTCCTTTAATTTCTTGGTCCAATCGTCGTGTGCAGAAGGAATGTGGGTGGTATCTCAGTCTATAATCTGCACACTAGCTGCAACAAGCCTACGCGACTGCTATTGATCATGAATTATGTTCAACATGTATTATTACTTGGCAGAAACAAAAAGATGTCGATACATGTTGATCTCCCCGTATTACCAACACAAATGTAGATAGATTGTCTCTGGAATTGAATTAATAAACAGACGCGCCGGCAGATCTAGTCCAGGGAGAGCTACAAACGTTGTGCAGGGACACAAGCAGAAAAATATATTTAGAGACCAAATTAACATGCATACATATTACAGATTTACAGCACTTCGATCTGAACGACGCAAGACATATCATAAATTTATAATTAATTAAGATACACATGATGCGATGTATAGCACTTCTAAGTTTTTTTCGGTTTGTGGTAGGCTACAGCAGTGTAGATGGTCTGCATGATGGTGGCGACCAGTAGAATCAATGCTGCCATGAGGGAGATAAACACCCATGGGTTTGTGAAGTAGGTGTGCATGAAGGTAGCCCGCCACTTGTTCCACGGCTTCTTGCAGTGCATATCCATGTCCTTTAGCATGTTTTGGAGGTTGTTGTCTGGGCTTATCAGTGTTAGCACTAGAATTTTTTCCCAAATTGTGTAGTACGCAATAATTTATTGAAGTACATTCAAATTCTCGGAAAAATATAGTTAATTACATTCAAATTGATATAAATGTCGTGCCTGAGCTAGGCTTTGAAAAACAACGTACTAAAACTTAACACATGCACAAAATAAACCTCATTTCTAAATTGAGCAGCTAACATCATGAAAACATTGGCCATCTTGTGTTTTCTTGTCTGATATCCCATTTTATTTGGTGTGTGGTAAGGGATGCTATGAATGTGAAAAATATTGAAAATATTTGATGTTAGTAGTGGTGAGTTTGTCACTATCACCACTACTCACAGCAAACTAAAACTTTTCAACTTTAATTTCATTCATCTCTATTTACATGATGTTCTTTTAATATTGTATCTTTTCCTACTACTACGCACAAACACTTGGCTAGTATTCTTATATAAATAAGGGGTATTGGGGTATATCACAGATGATACAACAGCAGTACTCTTAAATCAGTGATAATATAACCTGCTTTTGATACATGATGTATTAATTGTAGCATCAATTGTCATAGTTTTTTCAAATAGTAAAAACTATGCTATAGTACCAAAAAAGATATAGCAAGGGGTAGTTGAGTACCTGAGAAATGTTAGGATCTGGCGCAAGAGATATTAGCTTTCGGAGGAGGAGCAAAGGTAGCTGGTTCTCAATCAGGAGCATGTCAGAGATAATGTCGTCTCTCAAGTATAGGTAGCCATGTCGACTAAAGATAGGGTCGTCAGACCCATAATCCTCCTCTACCTTCCCATCCAACGAAAACATCCTCATCACCTCTAGAAAGAAGCAGCCGTCAGTGACCATCAGCTCCACAAATCGCTTTTCGTCTCGGTGCCAAGTCTCAGTTAGATTCTCGTAAGCATTACGTAGTTGGTAAAAACTCTGCTCCACGACAGAGATGAACTCCTCTAGTGGCCTCCCGCTCCGCTTGACGAATTGCACCACCGCGCGGAGCTTATGTGCCTCCATATGGAGCAGCATGGAGTCGCCGTAGTGGAAGGGCCCCAATGAAAACAGCCGCGGCCGGTAGGCGTCACGGTTGGTCTTCTCCTTGACGTACTCGGGCACCCGGTAGATAGAGTACTTCGCAGGTTGCAGATGCTCCATCATGTCGGTTATGTTCACCTTAGCTTCCAGCTGCGGGCGCCGCTGCCGGAGCTCTCTATGGAAGCTGGCACGGGTGGCAGCCTTGTACGCTCCATTCTATTAGAGTCTCTTATATTGAAGCTTAATAGATCGATGCATATGCTCGTACTACTACTATACCGTGTTCTGGTCTATATATACACACTGAACTGAACTGCTCCGTCATCAAAAATACATGACGTTTGCATTTTTTAAGTGGTATTCGATGTACATGATTCAATACGCGTTTGCATTATAATAAGTTTATAAACTGTTTTGATAATTATGAGATTGTGAAAGTACTTTATTTACAATATAAATCTACACATAGTACTGTTTATACTTTGTACTCTACTAATTATAAACGGTCAAATCAAAAGTTTCATCAGATTTTACGAGTGTGGGAATTTGCAAGAAGTATATATATGTCACACTAGCTAGGTTACGGTACACGTTGAAATATTAGGGACAATTTTATAATTAATTTACGAATAAGATAAATCATGACATCCGCAATTGCCACTCGATCTCGATCGCTAGCTGATCCGCCATTCATGAATCATGTTGGTGCGACGAACCATATCGTCCCCTAGCCTACATCTCCATTGGCCATGGGCAAATAATGCCATGCATAATCTCCAACACCCAGTTGGCCAGTTGCTTGGGCACCATCCATGCTATTTTGCAGCATGATTCCTTTTGATATGATCTCATCGATCTGTACATCTGACAATTTGCTATGATCGAGGCCTCAAGCGCACAGTCAATATTAAATTAGTTGATGACTGCAGGCTGGCTATCTAGCTTTCTGAATTTGATTCCATAAAGTCTTGGTCAACACATACAACCAGCATATCGATCATACCGTACCTGATTTAAAATGAAATTATGTGGTGTATGTAATTTTAAGAGCTAGCAGAATACTTGCCTCGGATATGATCGAATTTGACATTCTCGTTTTTACCAAAATTTAGTGACCGTAAGATGTTACGTTCGTTCCAATAAACTTTGTATATTAAATATATAGTATATATAACCAACTATATATTATAAAAATATTATATGAGTACTAAATATTATACTAATGAAATAATAAATTAATTATATATATCATGACATAAATATAAAATTAACAACTAACTAAATTATATATATCATGGAGCGCATGAATGTTCCGTACGTTTTCTCACAAATCATTGGATATCCATTAATTGCCTGGTTGGTGCGACGACCATCCCCTACATTTCCATAGGCAATGGGCAAATAATGCCATGCATAATCTCATCACCCTGTTGCTTGGCCACCGTCTATCCATGCATGCTATTATTCACTGGTTTTGCAGATATAATCTACTAGATGTACTATACAGAAAAAAGTAAAAAAAAAAATAACTTCTGTCGGCTAAACATTAGCCGACGGAAATTAAGGATTTTTGCTGACATGGCGAAAAGGAATTCTTGACATGCGCCGGTCAGACTGATCCTTATAGGCTGGTCTGACCGCCCTTCGCTGCAGATTGGAATCGGCCATAATCAGGCCGGTTTAATTATTTTCTACAAACACTTCGGCTAATTGAACTTTATTTTTGAATATTTGTTTGATTGGCTAGAGACTCCGTTATTCTCCTTATCACTGATTAAGGGTTGTCGGAACGTGACGTCGGCGTCTCGCGACATTTTAAGGTTTATCCTTGAAACGTCCGCGCGCTTTTGGGTCGTCGAACCAGCCCAAGTGTGAGGGCACGTTTTCGTGTCAACACACTTTTTGGCGACTCCGTTGGAGACAACGCCAACATGATGAGTACATCTACATCGGCTGCGAGTACCTCTACAACGGCTACTACATCTACGACGCCGACGAGTACCATGGGGGCGCGGAAACCAACAACCGCAATATCATGGTGCCCACCCTTGCAGATATCCCCGAGGAAGGTCAGGCGGAGATCGAGGCGAAAATGAAAGAACTCCAAGAACTCATTCTTAGGAGCTACATCAAGACACACGCAGGCTTCATCAAGCGCAACGTCGACATCCTCGACTTCTCCTGAACTCAGGTAACACTACTGTTGCCTCCTTTATCTTCCTTAGAAATTGAACAGAAAATAGTCACGTCTGTAGACCAAGCCGTTAGCGCTTCGCTAGACAACCGTCTAGAGTCGCTGATTAACTCTCAGGTAGATCCCCTTAATTTAGTCGCTCCAACCAAACATCCCCTTAATTTGATTTGATAGCTCTTTCCGTTTCTAATATCTAATAATATATTAGCATCATTCAGATGATGTGAGCATGCATGATGACCTGCTGGTAAGTATATTATATTTTTCTAGCTGGATTGTAACGACGATTGAATTGTTCTTGTGATGCCGCCCCTGTTGCGCGCCGACAAGATGGACCCAAATTAGGAAAAACGTGCATGGACTTCCATAAGGGAGGCGACAAATGACAAATCCTGAATCCTGATGATGTTTGTCCCTTCCTCTTATGTCTCGTGCTGATCTGCACCGCAATGCTAAAGACTCAAATAGCTGGCTTGATTTGGCTTCTTCTTCGTCGCTTTCTTACAAGTTTGAAGAACTATCTGTCGATCGTCTCACACCCACTACCATTTCTTTCTTTCTTTTTTTCTTTCTCCAATTAAGGCAACTAATTGTGTATCCTATATATCCTAGTGGAAATTTCAGAGAAAAAACACGCATCATTCATTCATTTTCGCTGAAACTTCGTAGAAAACACTTCATCCAGTCAGATTGAAGTAGATCTGGTAGCACTACAGGAAAACACATGCAATACATAAACTGAAAGAGATACACCATCATAATTTAAATACTTCTATCGAAATATACTATCACAATTTAGAAGAATACTGTATGTAGTACTAATATCGCTTGGCCTATACCTTACAATATATATATATATATATATATATATATATATATATATATATATATATATATATATACGGGAACGCTATTCTACACTATGGGTGTAAATGCTATTCTACACCGATCATCCCAATCGTGCCAACCCCCACCCAATCCCAACCCCTCCATTCTACGTCGGTGTAGAATAGTATTCTACACCCGTGGTGTAGAATAGCATTTGTATATATATATATATATATATATATATATATATATATATATATTGCAGGGGATTGCTTCTGATATGATCTGCATCTCCGCTACATCTGACAATTTGCTTAGTAGACTGTATTAAATGCATACCTAGGCCTCAACATCTAAAAATCATAAACTAATTAGGATTAATAGAATTAACCTAGGTTCTGTAATTAGTTTTTTAATTAGCTCATGTTTAATCATTCTAATTAGCATTCGAATATCCATTGTGACTAAAGTTTAGCTCTGTGAGCCAATCAACCCCTAAATTAGTTTGATTCTAGTCTAAAAGTTTAGTGACCCCACCTACCGGCGCCGACCGAGGCTGCATTGCAATGCCAAAGACTCAAAGAGCTTCATTTGGCTTCTTTTTCGTCGCTTTGTTATGAGTTTGAAGAATCGTCTCAGTCTCACACCCACTACATACCCCATCTTTCTTTCTTTCTCCAATTAAGGCAAGTAATTTTGTATCCTATATATCCTAGTGCAAATTTCTGAGAAAAAAACATGCATCATTCATTCATTTTCGCTGAAACTTCGTAGAAAACAGGCGATAGACGTCAATGTTTACTAGTGATGGAAAAACAGGCGATAGACTGACAGTGTTTTGAGGTTTTAGTGCTCTCTACATCCTGCAATCTCTCAAAGCTGAAATGCTTTAGAGCAAACTGGGTATTAACAAAATAAACCATGAATAATTTTAGTTAATTTTAAATTCTGAAAAAACTAAGATAAGATAATATTAGAGTGCAACTCAGTTTTTTATATAAACCGGATTACTACAATATCACACGTAAACTGCAAACTTTCCGGGCATTGCTTCACACGAAACCTCCAAATCAATGCATCTTTTTTTCTATATTTAAAAATGATGAGAGGAATTAAACTAGAAAAGGACCTATCTTCTAAAATACCTAAAATCAAATTTATGTATACTATTTCAAACAAAACCGAATACAGGATGAGACGATAAAAAAATAATGCGAAGGAAATTAAAAGGATATGTATGGCACAAGCATTTCAAGCTAGCAAAATGCATAATTAATTCAAGCTATTCGGTAAATTAAGGATGCAACAAGCAATATTAAAAAAAAGGATGCAATCACGTGTCACTCCCGGCCGGCCCTACGTAATTAATTGCTACTTGCATATGACAAATGAATATATATATATATATTATTACCTCTGGCCGACGCAAGAAAGATCGTGCATATAATTAATTAACATGCATATATCAGTACTAAGACTTATTCTTGTAGAAGGACATGGCAGTGTAGATGGTTTGCATGACGGTAGCGAAAAGTAGGACGAATGCTGCTACGAGAGAGCTGAACATCCATGGGTTGATGAAGTAGGTGTGTACAAAAGTAGCCCGCCACTTGTTCCATGGTTTCTTGCAATGTGTGGTCATGTCCTCTAGCACATTGTTGATGTTGCTATCTGGGCTTAGCGCTGCTCCCTTGGATAGTATCTCGTTTATTAGGTACGCTACTTGTCCATCACTGCCCAAACTGTTTTCAATGATCCCTTTAGACCTCAGCAACGCCACATCCTTAGATGTGTTGATGAGAATGATCATAAAATACACAAACGCATTCACATCATCTCCGGCACCTGGGTGTAGCTGCTCAAACGCCATAAGATTGAGTAGCATGCGCTCGGTGTTGTCAAAGAAGGAGATTTGGGGGATGCTTAGCACACCTTTTTTGAAGCTGACTGCTGTGAATCCACGGTCATTGCTCACCTTAAAATGGATTCCTGCCTCATGGAGCTCTGAAGCATAATACATCGCATACTCTAACGTTGACTTTTGATAGTGTTGACGTTCGCCACAAACATTTTTATGAAGAATGTCCAAGGGATGGAGGTGGCGCCCTAGATTGTCATTGATAGGCGAGGCAGGCGTGAGGATGTTGTGAAGAAATGTTTGCATCTGCTTGTTTGTCTGTTCTTCATGTTGTGTTCATCAATCATCCAACAGCATCTTGAAGTTAGTATTAGTAAACTTTCCCAAATCGTGACGTAACAATCTAGTTCAGTACCTTCAAATTTCTTCGAAAAATGTAACCAAGTACTTTCAAATTGATAGAAATATTGTGCCCCCTAGTAATGATTAGCTTAACGTGTTAGTGTATTATAATCTGGACTACATATTATAATAATCAAATAAGTTGATCTAACCTAGTTTTTTTATAAGATGGATTGTTATAATCTCGAGCTAAAATAAGCAGGCCCTTAGTCTAAACTAGAGTGAATATTACCATGTACTATGTACTTCTCTGGTTTGAAAAAAACAAATTGTTTTTAAATAATTTCAGATACCAATAATGAATGATTACAGTTGTACCCTGGGAGGACAGCAGACAAACACCTATACATAGAATACGCTAATTAATCATATATATATATATATACATATATATATATATATTTAGGATAGTTACTATGACACCTAGGAATCCTTTAACAGTACTCCACTCTTATACATAACAAAGGAAAATTAGCGTATAATAATATTGAGTGCGTCGATATGTAGACGATGTTTAGTTGAGTTGTAAATTCTAAAAAAACATTTCATATTTATAATTTAATAAATTTAATAATAAAAAATAATATTCTTGAAACACTGATAATATGTACCTAGCTACTTTTGATACACATATCGATGAAATAACTATATATATGTTAGCACCAATCATCATAATTTTCGAAAATAGTGAAAACTATCATGTAATACATACCATTGCATAACAATATAGCAAGAGATAGTTGAGTACCTGAAAAGTGTTAGGATCCCACGCCACAAACATGAGCTTTTGGAGGAGGAGAAAAGGAAGTTGGTTCTCAATCAAGAGCAAATCGGAGATGATTTCATCTCGCAAATATAGGTAACCATGCTCGCTGAAGAAAGGGTCATCGGACCCGTAATCCTTCTCTACATTTCCTTTCAGCTGAAACATCCTCATCACCACTAGAAAGAAGCAGCCGTCAGTGACCATCAGCTTCACAAATCGTTGTCGGTCTTGACGCCAAGTCTCATGTAGGTTCTCATAAGCGTCGCACAGTTGATCAGATATCTCCTCCACTGCAACGATGAACTCCTGCGGTGGCTTCCCGCTCCGCTTGACCAATTGCTCCACCGCGCGGCTCTTATGTGGCTCCATAGGAAGCAGCAGGAACTTCTCATGGTGGAACGGCCCCAATGAAACCAGATGTGGCCGGTAGGCGTAGGCATGGCGTCTGGTCCTCAATTTGATGTAGTCCGGCACCGGGTAAATAGAGTGCCCCGCTCGTTGTTGCGGCTGCTCTACTACTAAGCTGCCGTCGGAGGGGGGCACGGGTGGCGCCAGCATCTTGCACCACCCCCATATACCACCGATTATCTCCTTTCGCGGCGGCGCACACGCTCCGGCGGCATGTGGCCGCATCTCACGCTCGATCGGTTCTGTTAACTATTCTCTTATTGAAGCTTAACAAATGCATATGCATGTACCGTTCAAATCCAATCTATATATAGACACACTATATAGTAAGTAGTAATTAACAACTTTACAAACTACTGAATTTGTACTTCATCTCCCAATAAAAAATACATGACATTTGACTATTTTTCGATCTAAAACTTTGAATACAATATTATACTCCATCAGTCATAAAATATATCAATATAGAACCAAATGATAGCACGCATCATCTGAAAGAGTTTTAAAATAAGTTTATAAAATATTTTAATAATTATGAAATATAATTGTCAAAGTACCTTAGCTTAATTTCAATATCAATATGAATCTATTCACACCGCCGTACAATTTTTATGTTTTTAATTAAGTACGCTATAATTTATTAGCAGTCGAATCAAATGTACTGTCGGATTTTGATCGAAATACCATGCATGTATATAGCCACAACGAACATTACGTCATGATACAATTTAGTCAAACAAACCGGAGCACAAGCTAGCTGCGATTAAGAACACCTTGTCGCGATCATCGCTCGTTGATTACGTACGGTCGATGTGCGTGATTGAGAAAGCAATTAAGCATTTAATTGACTGATGAGATGTGATAACGATGACTTTATAACTTTGTTAATCCATACAATAATTATATAACTTTGTAGAATTGAGTTTGGGGAAACCTTATGAGCAATTTCTTTACACGTTGGCAATTGTGTCCGACTGTTTGTATTTCCATGACTGTTAAATATAATACTCTAAAATTTGTTGGCAGTCAATTCAAATGGATTATCGGATTTTGATCAGAATATAATTACGAGAAGCGGTTTCCTTCCAGATGATGAGCCAGCAGAACACGCATACGTACGTAGAACCGCACTGAGCCACTGACACGTACTATCATAATCTTGCAAGCTGCAACTTTACGTAGTTTACTTTTAAAACCTGGACTTTAAATTATTTTCAAACATAGAAACGTATGTGTGAGTATATATATTTGTCTCCAACGACACTCTCGTCATCTTTTTAAACTTATGTAATATAAATTTGAGGATCAAATAAGTGCCGTTGTGAGAATGACAAAAGTCAAGTCATAAACCTGTAGTATAAATATTTTTTGTGTTCTGAGATTGACGTGAAGGGAATTAACACTAATGACAAAGGTTTGGATAAACAAATGAAAGATTAACCAGAACAAAGCATAAGAACAGTTAAGGTATACACAAATCTACAATTAATGGCGTATATGAGTCTACAGCTTGTTTCTTGTTCTTAACTGTCCGATCTTTGACATGCATGGCTATTGTGGTCTGTTGTTGAAGGATAAACTTTTACGAAGGGTGGATATAGTGGTTTAATTTGATGCTAGAGAGAGTCTCTTCAATGATGAATGTGAAGGAAGTATTGATAGAAAATTAAGGGATATTAGAATCGGGCTAGTACCAGTATAGTGAACTTAGAGGGTGGCGTACTTCTGTGCTTGCTCTAAGATGAGGACATCATAGCCGGTCTTGTAGAGACAAAGTCCGGCGAACAGCAGTGAAAGAGAGGGTTAGGAAGCCTTTTGTAACACCCCAAATTTCCAAAACAATAAAAATATTATTAAATTCAATTTCCTAGATTTTATATTTCTGAAAATACCTTTAATACCCTTTTATATCCTTTTTAGCTACAACATAGAGTTAATGACCAAATCAGGAGCTGAAAATTTTTGTATAGACTCCCAAGGCCAAGATATATTTTTGAGAATTTTTACAAATTTTTATCCACTCTGGAAATACCCCAAAAGGTTTAATCTATTTTCTACAATTATTTTAAATCAGAAAACCTTCGAAAACAGTAATGGGCCTTTCCCCCTCCCTTCTCTCTCTCCCGGCCGGCCCAGCCCACTCCCTCCCGTGCGATCGGACTGACACTCGGGTCCCGCCTGTCAGCGAGCCCTCCCCTCTTCGCGCGCGCGCCCGACGCCTCGGCCCCACCCGTCAGCTCTCTCCCTCGTGCACCCGCGCCCACTGGCCAGTGGCCCCCGCCTGTCAGACCCGTCGTCAACCTCGCGCGTCGCCCCCAAACTTCGCCGGCCGACTTTAATCCCTCGGATCCGCTCGTCGCCGGCCCCCTCCCCTCCATTTATCGCTGGCTAAATAAGAACTGATCGATGACTAAGATAATAAATTAAGCCACGTTATTAGAGAGAGATTTCTTGTTTAAGGATTGACTAAGATAATATATTCTACATTTAAAAAAGATGAGATGGGGAGGAGCATCCGTAGTAATGCCCTGAATTTGTAAGACTTCGTTACCAAAATATCGTGCAGTGCTTTGATATTGTCTCTTGGTTATGATCTTTTCATGACGTCAATTCGATTTTGTTAGTTAGGTCATACAACACCGGCCGTCATTTCAAGCTAGCAAAACGCAGGATTAATTCAAGCTATTCATCAGAAAATTAAGGATGCAACTATCGTGTCAACTATTTTTTAATCTAAAACTCCCAGATAGTGTATATTCATATTTATCTCCTAGATTTATAACTCAGTAGATACAAAATTTAAAAACAAGAATATAAGAAATATCGGATTATTCTTACGAGCTAAATACTCCGTCTGTTAACTTTTAAATAATTAAGTTGATTTTTATAACTTATATTTTTTTATATTTGCATAATTTTTTTGAATAAGACGAATGGTAAGTTGAGTTAAACTGGGTCATTTAAAAGTTAACAGTAGGAGTATTTAACCATTGTCTAATAGTATTGGGCCTCCCCAAAAAGGCCCAAAGCAATATGTCGTAATGGGCCTAAAGTCCACTTGTAACGGAAACCCTAAACGGCGTAGCAAAACGAGAGAAAAAAAATCCACCGATTGCCGCAGGGGAGAAGCGGACCGCAAGGTCGGCGGCGGCGGCGGCGAGGGATGCTCCCATGGACGAGCTGCGCGCGCTCATGGCGGGCGGCGCACACGGCGCCTCTCCACGCGCTCCTCGTCCCGTCCACCAGGTACGTAGCACCGCCGCCCCGGGCGGATCGGGGGCGGAAAAGAACATCGTAGAAATGTGGATCAAACGTACCGAAGTTGATGTTGATTTCTTTCCTTCTCCCGGTTGTGGTAGTCGTAATTGCACGAGTTTCTCAGTTGGTGTGTGGTATTGGTACACATGCATGTTTGGCTCTTATCACTGTGAAGGGGTCACTACTTGCAGTTGCAGGCAACTCTGCAACTGAGTGATCGCTGCAAACTGATGCGCATGGAAGAAGATCCAAATTTGGATAGCTGGTGTAAGTCCATTCTTAGCCTGTTCATAAAATTAACTTTCCAAGTCTATATAGAAACCATTTTTTCACAGTCAGATCAAAGTTTACATTCTTGGGTTTTCCATTCTGCCATAATTTTAAAAATCCAGAATGTGGTTGTTTTCTTGTTAACTTTAGCAAGCTTCTCTTCACAGTCACTTGTTTTTTGATATAATTGTATTGCACATTTTGGGATATATATATATATACACACACACACACTCTTACTCCCTACATATTTCATATTTTGGTTCTCACACGGCAATTCAGAGAGCTTTGCTTCTTATGGCTTGCAATTCTGTTTGATCTTATATAGATTTATCAATAGCATTCTATAATGTATAGAATACATTCCCGTGTGTGTGTGTGTGTATATATATATATATATATATTTGTTATTTAAAGTACTAGCTAAGCCTAGGCAGCAGCATAAACAACGTCCAAATGGCATTATCCAATTCACTTAACTAAAAGAATATTAGATAGAGGTAACAAACATGATTAACGAGAGACACGTAATGTTTGTTACGATCGCTAAAAATAAAAAGTTTTTACATGATATGGTGGAAGTGAGTTACGGGGGCTGCTTATTTTTAGGGACTAAAGTTTAGTCTTATTTAGTCTCTAAATTCCAAACAAAATTGCTTATTGGGACTAAACTTTAGTCCTTAAAGTTTAGTCCATTAGTCTCTTGGATGTTGTTTATTGGGACTAAAGTGACATGCACACTCTATCTCTCCTCATTAAATGATGTTTAGTCCCTATATTCAAACAAGATGATTAAACTTTAGTCCTTACTAAAATAAGAAAGTTTTAGTCCTAAAAATAAGCAAGGTCATCCAAAAGGACCTTATAATATTCTGAAGTAGATCGACAAATCAACGTATCTCGATCGTATATGTTTTTCATGTGTCCAATCTAGCTAAATATTTAACAAGATAGATATTGGCTCTATCTAGCTAGTCTCAGCCTTACAACTTTAGTTTCAATTCGTCGTCGTTGGTCGTCGGTTCAGAAAAAAAAAAGATTTTCTGAACCGCCAGCTGCTGATGTCGCATGTTAACTATATTTTATATTGGCTTGTCCATCCGGCAAAAATGAAGCGACAAGCTAGAGACCAAGCACATGGGGTACACCAATGCAAATGTAAGATTTGATGCTAAGACAAGAAAAAAGTTGACACGATGCAACGATATGATGCATACATAGTACGTACCACCAGCACATGGGGTACACCAATGCAAATCGATCGATATTAGTTTCGTTGTGTCGGTTATGTTAATTACCCACACTACTAATAAAACACCACTGCACGTACTGATAAATAGACAAGATTATATTAGTGTCAATTCGATCTATAATAACTAGCACCTAATCGGGTATAACTTTATCTGTTCGACATCTGCAATGTTACTCAGATCAATTGGCACATATGAAACGCAATATAATGATTATATTAGTGTCAATTCTATAATAACTAGCACCTAATCAGGTATAACTTTATCGGTTCGACATCTACAATGTTAGGTGGTGTTTGGTTCCGTGGACTAAAGTTTAGTCCGTGTCACATCGGATGTTTAGACATCAATTTGAAGGATTAAACTTAAACTGATTATAAAAATAATTACATAATTGGAGGATTATTCACGAGACAATTTTTTTAAGCCTAATTAATCCATGATTAGCAAATGTTTACTGTAGCATTACATTGTCAAATTATAGCGTACTTAGGCTCATTAGATTTGTCTCACGAATAATACACCGATTATGAAATAAGTTTTATAAATAGTCTATATTTAATACTCCAAAATAACATCCAAATATCCGATGTGATGGGACTAAAATTTGGAAATAAAGAACCAAACCAAACGGGGCTTTACTCAGGTCAATTGACACATATGAAACGCAATATAATGATGATATCATCGTGGGAGTTTGGTATATATGGTCACATCACATGTACGTGTCGGTTTCAAAAGCAGGAACAAGCATACTGAAGCTGCCTAGATTCTGTTCTATAGTATTAACTCATTTTTTTAGAGTGCTCTTCCATAGATTCACTATTTAAGAAAAATGTTTGACTTGACTCCAACTCCACATGACAAATAAGTTGGAGTTGAAACCTTGCCAAACACACTCGTAGAATACATTAAGTGAATAAAATACTCTCTTTCTATCTATATCTCTATATATATATGATTGCGCTTAACTATCTCGATGTTACTTTCGTCCAGGGGCAAGAAACCGCTCGTCAATTTCCCCCGAACTCAATTCTAGAACATCACAACTATCCTTGCTGATTAAAAAGATATATACAATTAATAATTAGTAGTGAGAAAAAAACACAGATAGACATATTATATTACTGGTAGAAACAACACACGTACATGTACATATATATATAATATTATATTACAATACCTCTGACTGACACAAGACAGAACATGCATATAATTAATTAACATGTATATAGCAGTACTACTAAGACTTATTCTCATAGAAGGACATGGCAGTATAGATGGTTTGCACGACAGTAGCGAAAAGTAGGATGAATGCTGCTATGAGAGAGCTAAACATCCATGGGTTGATGAAGTAGGTGTGTACGAAGGTAGCCCGCCACTTGTTCCACGGTTTCTTGCAGTGTGTGGTCATGTCATCTAGCACGTTGTTGATGTTGTTATCTGGGCTTAACACTGCTCCCCTAGATAGTATCTCATTTATTAGGTACGCTACTTGTCCATCACTGCCCAAATTGTTTTCGATGATCCCTTTAGATCTCGGCAACGCCACATCCTTATGGGTGTTGATGAGAATGGCCATGAAATACACAAACGCATTCACATCATCCCCGACACCTGGGTGCAGCTGCTCAAATGCCAACAGATTGAGTAGCATGCGTTCGGTGTTGTCAAAAAAGGAGATCTGGGGGATGCTTAGCACACCTCTTTTGAAGCTGACTGATGTGAACCCACAAACATCGCTCACTTTGAAATGGATTCCTGTCTCGTGGAGCTCTGAAGCATAATACATCGCATGCTCTAACGTTGACTTTTGATAGTGTCGATGTTTGCCACAAACACTTTTATGAAGAATGTCCAAGGGATGGAGGTGGCACCCTAGATGGCCATTGATAGGCGAGGCAGGCGTGAGGATGTTGTGAAGAAAAGTTTGCATCTGCTTGTTTGTCTGTTCTTCATGCTTTGTCCAGCAATCATCCAGCATCTTGAAGTTAGCATTAGTAAACTTTCCCAAGTCAGTGTACATAACAATCTAACAATCTTGTTAAGTACCTTCAAATTGATAGACATATTGTGCCAGCTGAGTTATGTTTAGAACCACAACATATTAAAACATTTAAACATGCACAAAGCGGCCTCCGATACTTTTCTTCATCGAATTCACACAGACACCCATGCAATTACACAACTCCCACTATTAATTTCTATCAACCCACCTCGTCCTCTCAGTCCAAAGAGGAGCATTCATGGTAGTTTGAAAAAACAAGTCGTTTTGAAAATTCACATACTGATGAGTTATTAATGAGTGAATAATTAGTATGTAATTTTTGGAGTATGCTAGTAGCAGTATCTTATAATAACTTACTTGTTGTATGCATGGTTTCTAATAATCCGGAAAATTTTATCGCATACTAAATCTTTAAACTACCATATTACAATTTTACCCTGCAGGACACAAGATAAACACCTAACTACGGGTTTGTCGAGTGTTAGGGGCATTTGGTGAAGCCCCAAAAACACCTGACAAAGGGTTCACCGAGTGTTGAACTTGGCGAACAATGCCCGACAAACAACACATCAGCGAACAAGGGTTTGCTGAGTGTTTTTCATCGGTCACTCAGCGCCGAGTGCCACACACGACACTCGACGAAAAAAGTTACTTCACGGTCTGTTCACGGACATGACGCAGGTTCACTAAGTGTTAAAATGTGGCACTCAACAAAGAAAAAAACAAAAAAATAGGATGCGCCCGCAACGTCATTCTGTCAAATAGTTGGCAAGTGTGGAGCAGTGCCAGGGCATGGCGTGTCATTGCGGTAGGGCGAGGCAGGGCAGGGCGGCACGGGTGGGACACCACGGGGCACCAGGGTGCAATGCCGCAACGTGGTGGGCCAATACGTGGCGAGGCGTGAGACAGCGCCGTGGCGGGACGGGATGATGTGTGGTGATGGGACGACAACGAGGTGGCTGTCAAGTGAGGGGAGGGAGCCGGAGGAGAAATGCAGGAGGGAGGAGGGAAGAAGGAAGAACGAATGATGGGGTATTTAAAGAATTGTGCGAAATTGTTGAAAAAAAGGTGCGTCTAGTTTGAAATTTTGCGGGAAGAAAAGATTTTGTATGCTGAGTGTTTGTAAACCCAAATTGTTTGCCGAGTGCCTCAAATTTGGCACTTGGCAAACCTATTATCGTTGCCACCTATTTTTTAAAACACTCGGCAAACCTGAATTTTTTTTGCTAGTGTAAGTATGCCGTCACGACATCCGTTAGTACTATTTTTTATCGAGTGTACTTTCAAAAAAACACCTAGCAAACCTATCTTTCACGAGTGTCCGAAATAATGCACTCGACAAAGTTTTCGACACAGCGAATTTGAGTTTTCACACACCAACAATATTCTTGAAACATTGATAAAATGTACCTACTTTTCATACATGTATCGATAAAATAATTGTAGCATGGCACCAATTGTCACAATTTTTTTAAAATAGTGAAATCTATCCCACAATACCATTGCATAAAGATATAGCAAGAGGTATAGTAGTTGAGTACCTGAAAGGTGTTAGGATAACATGCAACGTACATGAGCTTTTGGAGGAGGAGAAAAGGCAGCTGGTTCTCAATCAGGAGCATGTCGGAGATGATTTCATCTCGCAAATATAGGTAACCATGCTTGCTAAAGAAAGGGTCATCAGACCCATAATCCTTCTCTACCTTCCCTTTCAGCTGAAACATCCTCATCACCTCTAGAAAGAAGCAGCCATCAGTGACCATCAGCTTCACAAATCGTTGTCGGTCTTGACGCCAAGTCTCATGTAGGTTCTCATAAGCGTCGCACAGTTGATCAGATATCTCCACTGCAACGATGAACTCCTGCGGTGGCTTCCCGCTCCGCTTGACCAATTGCTCCACCGCGCGGCTCTTATGTGGCTCCATAGGGAGCAGCAAGGACTGTCCATGGTGGAAGGGCCCCAATGAAACCAGCTGCGGCCGGTAGGCGTAGGCATGACGCTTGGTCCTGGACTTGATGTACTCCGGCACCCGATAGATTGAGTGCCCTCGCAGCTGCTCGGTAATTAAGTCCATCACCAAGCTGCCGTCTGAGCGGGGCACGGGTGGCGCCAGCATCTCGCACCACTCCCATACACGTACGATCTCCTTTCGCGGCGGCGCACACGCTCCGGGGGCATGTGGCGGCCGCATCTCACTGGTCACTGCACGCTCGGTCCTGTTAGCTATTCTCTTATTGGAGCTTAACAAATGCATATGCATGTACCGTTCCAATCCAATCTATATATAGACACACTATATAGTAAGTAGTAATTAACAACTTTACAAACTACTGAATTTCTACCTCATCTCCCAATAAAAAAATACATGACATTTGACTATTTTTCAATCTAAAACTTTGAATACAATATTATACTTTATTTATCCGTCCTAAAATATAACAATCTAGAACTGAATAAGACATTTCATAATATAGCGGCTTTGTATAAATTCGTTGTAATATAAACGTCTCGTTATATCATAGAACGGACGAAAGGATGGAGTATTAAAATAAGTTTATAAACTATTTTAATAATTATGAAATTGCCAAAGTTACCTTAATTTCAATATGAATCTATATATTCATACCACCGTAGCATTTTAGTATGTGGGTTTTTAATTAAGTACTCTATAATTTATTAGCAGTCAAATCAAATGTACCGTCGGATTTTGATCGAAATACCATGTATATATATAACATTACGTCATGGTACGAACATATTAATTAAGATGACCTTGTCGCGATCGCTTGTTAATTACGTACGATCGATGTGCATGATTGAGAAAGCAAGCATTGACTTTTATAAATTTGTTACTCCGTACAATAATTATATAATTATGACACAAACGGTGTGCCACCATCACATCAAATCCCCTTGTAATTTCAATCGATGCTAAAGAATTGGCTATAAAATTTGCCACCGTGTCAATAGAATCAGCCACGGCTATCGCTTACTCCAAATTTGGCCAGAGGACGAGAAGATCATGTCACATCCTAGTAGATTATATAATCATCCTACGGCTATACGTTGTTGACAATTCGTCGAAGCAACAAGTTTTAGTTGTTTTTAGTTACGTACTTTAGTATTGGTTGATACTTTATAATCATTCATGGCTTTATAATAAGTTTGTGTGATGATTATTTCGACGGATCATGGCAAAAAATTTAAGTACTATATAGTCATCATTGTACATATAATGTAGATTGTATATATAACCATACGCATCCATGAACCACCTTCCATAGTTGACATGTTTATGGTTGTGCGTGGGTATATACGTGACGAAATGAGATCCCTTGAAGGGGAAGTTCCCCTCCGCACCGTTTGATCTTGATCGGATGGAGTGCGAAGGGACACTTCGCAGTGGTGGGCCCAACACGTAGATGTTTTGAGGAGAGAGAAAAGAAGCTTCGCACAAGGGTTCACACCATCCGATTAAGATCAAACGGTTCTAGAAGACGACTGCCCTCTGCAGTCGGCACCCCGACGGCAGAGAAGCCACTTCCATCCATGACCGGTAGTAAATGCTTTTCACATGCAGTTTGGGCAATTATATGTCCTACTGTTTGTCTTCCTTTAGTATTCGTAATTCGTTCATGACTATATTAAATACTCTAAGATTTGTTAGCAGTCAAATGAAATGGATTATCGGGTTTTGATAAAAGCCATGTAATTTCACCAGAGTGGGTATGTATATATGTCACATTACGTACCACTCTTGGAGATCTGTTAAGTCGTGCGATTATATATATATATATACTTCTGCATCTGTCTAAAAAAGGCTTTGTTTATAATATATAGTCCTCCATTTTTTTAAAAAAAACTTTATGTATATTTTCTTTGATACCCTCCGTTCGTAAATTAAAAAATATTCTCTTTCAATACATATTAAATAGATTCTCATTTCTTTCAATAAAAATTACAGTAATAACTGGCCAACGCAATACAGATCATACATATAATTAATTAACATGCATATAGCCATACTACTTTTTCTGGTAGAAGGACATAGCAGCGTAGGCCGTCTGCATGACGGTGCTAAAAAGTAGTATGGATGCTGCTATGAGAGAGATAAACACCCATGGGTTGCTTAAGTACGTGTGCATAAAGGTTGCGCGCCACTCGTTCGACAGCTCCTTGCAATGTGCGTCCATGTCCTCTAGCACTTTTTCTAGGCTACTGCCTCGGCTTAGCACCGCTCCCTTAGATAATGTGTTGTTTATTAGGTTCGCCACTTCCTTATCACTGCCCAAAATACTGTTGATGATCCCTTTAGACCTCAGCAGTGCCACATCCTTAGGTGTGTCGATAAGAGTGTCTATAAAATACATAAATGCAGTCACGTCATTCCCAATACCTGGGTGCAGCTTTTCAAACGCCATCAGATTGAGTACCATACTCTCGGTGATGCCATGAAAGAATATCTTGGGGATGCTTAGCACACCGCTTTTGAAGCTGACTGCTCCTGCGAATCCATAGGAATCGCTCACCTTGAAATGGATTCCTGCCTCATGGAGCTTCGAAGCAGTATGCATCGCATACTCTAATGTTGATTCTTGATAGTGTTGACATTTGCCACTAACACTTTTCTGAAGAATGTCTAGGGGGTGGAGCCCCATATGGTCATCGATAGGCGAGGCAGTCGTGAGAAGATTGATGTCAAGAAAAGTATGAACCTGGTTGTTTACCTGTCCATCAATCGTCTGACACATTAGCGTTAGTAGTAGTAAACTTTCGTAAATTGTATAGTACGTAATAATTTACTTATGTATTAATTACCTTCAAATTGATAGAAATGTTGTGTGAGCTATGTTTAGAAAAGTAACATACTAAAACATGCACAAAATAAAGCTCATTTATCAATTAAACAACAATGTTAGAACATCTCCGGTGGGGCTTTCAAACCGATGCATGGGATGAGGTGGCATCCCAATATAATGCACCGGATCTTACTATTGAAATGATCCGGATCTTGCTATAGTAGCATGATTCGGTGCAAAATCTAGAGTCGGTTCATCACAATAAAAAAGGCACGTGAACATGAGATAAATGAAGTCGTCGTGCCAGATCTGCCCTACCGCCGCAAAAGTCGTCCGCCGATCCGCCCCGCAGCGACTGCCGAAGCCACGCCAGATCTGCCCCACCACCACCGACGTCATTGTCAGATCTGCCCCACCGCGACCACCGAAGACGCACTAGATTTGCCCCACTGTCGCTAGATCTGTCCCACCGCTTCTTGCTAGACGTGATCGGCGTGAGGGTCATTTGGGGATGAGGAGAGAGGCCGGCAAGACAGGGAGTAAAACAATATTTTTTATTGTGGACATCTCAAGTATGATATGATATCACAGGAGATAGTCGTATTTTACTATGCACATGTCATATATGCACCAATTCACCACTATGGATGCTGTTAGTACCCTCTCAAAGATAACACTCGGCCTCTCTTTTTTACCAATTAGGATTATGCATGATTCATATATGTGGGAGCGAGAGATGCCCTATGAATAGGACTAGCATGCATGGGGATAATATAAATATATACCTGTGGAGAGAGTAGTGGAGAGAGAGGGGTCTCTTTGGTTAAGGATATGTTTGGTATGACTTCATATTCTCTTTCTTTCGATTCCCATTCTCTTGATCTTGATTGTGCTTCTTCTGCTTCTTCAGAGAAGTAATTCTGTGGTGAATCGAAATTAGTTGACCAAATGTACGAGTAATTGAGATATACCTAGAAATTTAAAAAGGTTTAGGCTCCTCTAGAAATAGTAATACCCTACGTACGTCATATTCATGTGTCAATTATTAACTAGTCGATGAGATTTATATATGTTGAGTAGGCTAGTAAAATAGATTTAAGGCTTAATCTCTTGATGTACGGAGGATTATATATATATATATATATATATATATATATATATATATATAACGAAATATCTAATGGGATCATGCATGAAATCTAGAGAATAAGATTTTTGTCTCCTGCCAAACTTGAAATCATTGTCTAGGGGGTGTATATATATATATATATATATATATAGCATGTAAGGACACCTTACTCAGTTCTAGCAGTACTCTTGAAAAGTGATAATATATAACCTACTTTTGATACATCCATATAATAACAGTACGGTATGCTACAGTACCGTTGGAAAAATATATAGCAAGAGAAGTAGTTGAGTACCTCAAAACTGGTAGGATCTGACGTAAGAAACATGAGCGTTTGAAGGAGGAGCAAAGGCAGTTGGTTCTCAATCAGGAGCACGTCGGAGATGATGTCGTCTCTCAGGTATAGGTAACCGTGCTCGCTAAAGATAGGGTCGTCAGGCCCATAATCCTCCTCGTCAGCAATCCCTTTCCGCCGAAATATCCTCATCACCTCTAGAAAGAAGCAGCCGTCAGTGACCATCAGCTCCACAAATCGCTCTCGGTGCCAAGTCTCATCTAGATTCTCATAGGCATCATGCAGTTGATCATGTATCCCATCCACAGCAGCGATGAGCTCCCGCAGTGGCTTCCCGCTCCGCTTGACCAATTGCACTACTGCACGACGCTTATGAGCCTCCATAGGGAGCAGCACGGGGTCGCCATGGTGGAAGGGCCCCAATGAAACTAGCTGTGGTCGGTAGGCGTTACGGTTGGTGATGTTCTTGATGTACTCCGGCACTCGATAGATAGAGTGCCCTGCTCGTTGCTGCGGCAGTTCGGTGAAGTCGATCATGTTGTCCATCTCCACCACCCAGCTGCTGCCGGAGCTACCCATGGCCGCCACGCGTGGCCCCTGCAACTCAACCCGTTATCTATCTCCCTAGCTCGGCCGGCACGATCTCGTGCATGCATGCTCGTTGCTCCATTCTGTTCGTCTCTTATTGAAGAAACTTAACAGGAGCTTGCATGTATGGACAGTCTACCTTCATTTCGGCGCGTTGACATTGACTTGCAAAGTCATCATGAAATACACAAATTATTATAGTTGAGAAATTTCGTAGTCAATTCTTGAGAGAGGTACCGGTAGTTAGGTCATTCATAGGCAGGCCGAACCACAATATTTTATTTAATTTGAGTGTCTTGCTGATTAGTATCAAAGATACGCACTAAAATTTACATTAATTAAAAACATGGGAACTTAACGTACTCTTTACATGCATACCTTAAAATCACTCATTACAATTATCTGCTTGTTTTCCCTGTCTCGTCTATTTTCTGAGATTCTACCGTCTTGTACTGCTGACTGTGGCTTAATTTGATAGCTCTCTCCGTTTCTAATATCTAATAATATATGAGCATCTATCATTCAGATGATGTGAGCATGCACGATGACCTGGTAAGTATATTATATATTTCTAGCTGGATTCTGACGACGATTGAATTGTTCTTGTGATGTCCCGGCCTGTTGCGCGCGGACAAGATAGATGGACCTAACTTTTTAGGATAAACGTGCATGGACTTCCATAAGGGAAGCGACATAGATCGATCCTGAATCCTGATGATGTTTGTCCCCTCCTGTTATGCCTCGTGCTCTGCATTGCATGCCAAAGACTCAAAGAGCTTCATCATTTGGCTTCTTTTTCGTCGCGTTGTTACAAGTGTGAAGAATTGTCTCGGTCTCACACCCACCCTTTCGTCGCTTTGTTCGTTCCAAGTAATTTTGTATCATATCCTTGTGGAAATTTCAGAGATAGAGAAAACACCATTTATTTTCGCTGAAACTTGGTAGAAAAACACTTCATCTTTCTTTCTCCAATTAAGGCAAGTAATTTTGTATCCTATATATCCTATTGCAAATTTCTGAGCTGGAATACATGCATCTGAAGAAAAGAAGGTTTACTTTTATCATTTCCAATTTCTCCAAACTGGTCTCAGATCGAGAGATGGAAGTAGATCTGTAGCACTACAGGAAAACTCAAGGGTAAACACATGCAACACATACACTGAAAGAGATATACGGATCATCTATATTACTTTAAAAAAACTGTCACCGCTACCCATTCTCGTATTAAACCAAAACTCTTCAATTTATTTCTATAATGTTTTTTAATGCTGTAAAAAAATTATTGTTGCAAAAGTACACTCAACTAGTAATTTAAATACTTCTATCAAGAAGTGTATATATATTGACAATTTAAGAGTCAAGGTTTTAGAATTAAATTTTTTTTGACACGGTCATATTGGCTAAAAATATGTTTTTTTTGTCGCGAACTAAAATTTAGCACTGTTACCGATGGCAACAAACCAAACAACCCTAATTAGTCGAGAAACTTTATATAAATAATTATCAATTGTATCGAATTATCACGGACACGCTTTTAAGTTTTAAATAAAGCATCTAAAAAGTATATATCAACATTTTATCATTAAATTAATTGGATTGTACCTCAAATTAACAATTGTATCGAATATAACGTCCTAATTAATTCTCGCATAGGCTTACGGACAATTAAGAAAAAAACTAGCCTTTCCCGTGTCTTGAGTAGGGATGGCAATCGGGTATGACGGGTACGGGTAGTGCATACCCATACCCGTATCCGTTTACCAACGGGTAAAAACCCGTGCCCATACCTGTTACCCGCGGGCGCCGTATACCCGCGGGTATACCCGTTTACCCGCGAAAAAAGTGAATGAAAATGAGGATGAGAAGCGATGGGTCGACGTGATTCGGCGGCGCACGGAGGTACATGTGCGCGACCACGCAGGCCAGCGCTCGGCAGCCCGACACGGTCGCATGGGTTGCTTGCAGTGGCACCGAGGAGAGAATGGATGGGACGGGTGGCGGCGGGTGAGGGTGGAGGGAGGAGAGAGAAGAAGGATATGGGTGTTAAGATTTTACATTTATTTTTATAGTGATGATAAACGGGTAAACGGGTAAATGGGTATGGGTAGTCGATACCCATACCCGTACCCGTTTACCCATCGGGTATGAAATTAAGAACAAACTGTCTCAGTCTCACACCCACTACCCCCATCTTTCTTTCTTTCTCCAATTAAGGCAAGTAATTTTGTATCCTATCCTAGGGCAAATTTCTGAGAAAAAATAGCTTCTGAAGAAAAGAAGCTTTACTTTTACCATTTCCAATTTCTCCAAACTGGTCTCAGATCGAGAGATTGAAGTAGATCTGTAGCACTACAGGAAAACTCAAGGGTAAACACATGCAATACATACACTGAAAGAGATATACCATCATAATTTAAATACTTCTAACAGCAAGTATATATATCGAAATGTACTGTCACAATTTAGATATTTGTGGGCCGTAATGGACATCTACGTCTTTGTGGGCCGGAATGCTATTATGCCCTAATGGCCCGATCCGGATCGGGCCGGGTCGGGCCGAAGCCTAACACTAGTAAAGGAATTGCACTGGGGTTATTATAAAAAAAAACTCCACCAGTATTTCTTTCGTTACGGAAACAAGTGGGTGTGGTTGTCAGGCACTAACACGGTTAGGCACACACATCCGGTTAGACACTACATCTTATTTGTACCGTCATATCTAGTCCAGGGAGAGCTACGTTGTACAGGACACAAGTAGAAAAATATTTAGAGACCAAATTAACATGCATACATATTACAATACCTGTCGACACAAGACAAATCATGAACACATGATGCAATATATAGCAGTTCTAAGGCTTTTTCGGGTGGTGGTAGGATATGGCAGTGTAGATGGTCTGCATGACAGTAGCGAAAAGTAGGATGAATGCCGCTACGAGGGAGCTGAACACCCATGGGTTGATTAAGTAGGTGTGTATGAAGGCAGCCCGCCACTTGTTCCGAAGCTTATTGCAGTGTGAGTCCATGTCCTTTAGCACATTGCAGATACTGCTATCTGGGCTTAGCGTTGCTCCCTTGGATAGAGTTTTGTTTATCAGGTTCGCTACTTCCTCGTCGCTGTCCAAACCATGTTGGATGATCCTTTTGGACCTCAATAAATTCACATCTTTAGGGGTGTCGATTAGAATGTCCAAGAAATAGACAAACGCAGTCACATCATTTCCGGCACCTGGGTGTAGCTGCTCAAACGCCATCAGATTGAATAGCGCACTCTCAGTTTCATCAAAAAAGGAGATCCGAGGGATTCTTAGCACACCGCTTTTGAAGCTGACTGCTCCTGCAAATCCACGAGCTTCACTCGCCTTGAAACTGATTCCTGCCTCGTGGAGCAACCGAAGCAGGATGCATCATCTCATCATCTAATGTTGTCTCTTGATATTGTGGACGTTCACCACGGACACTTTTCAGAAGAATGTCTAGGGGGTGGAGCCCCAGATGATCATCGATAGGCGAGGCGGGCGTGAGAATATTATTGTGCTCAAGAAAATTTTGAACCTCATTGTTTATCTGTCCATCAATCGCGCCCGACACCTTGACGTTAGTAGTACTAAAATTTCCTAAACTGTATAGTACATAATTATTTACTTAATTACATTCAAATTTCTAGGAAAACATAGTTAACTACCTTCCAATTGATAGGACTAGCATGGGGATAATATACATACCTCTGGGGAGAGAGCGGCCTCTTTGGTTAACGGCGTGTTTAGCATGACTTCAGATTCTGTATCTCTTGATTCCCATTCTTTTGATTCTGAATTTTCAGAGAAGTGATTCTGCGGGGAATCGAAATTAGTCGACCAAATGTATGAGGAGTAGTTGAATCGAAATTAGTTGACCAAATGTATGAGGAGTAATTGAAACAGGGTTAATTGTTCACCTATCTCAGTCGAGATATACATAGAAATTAAAAAAAAGGTTTAGGCCCATCTAGGAATAGTAATACCCTACGTCTGTCATATTCATGTGTAAATTATTAACTAGTCGATGAAATTTATATATGGCTAGTAAAATAGATTTAAGGCTTAATCCCTTGATGTAAGGAGGATTATACATACATACATATATACATGTATGTATGTACGTATACGTACGTACGTATGTAGAGAATAAGAATTTTATCTCCCACCAAACATTAAATCATTGTCTAGGGGATATATATATATATATATATAACTTACTTTTGATACATCCATATAATAACGTACTGTAGCACCAATTGCCACAATTTTTCAAATATTGAAAACTATGCTACAATACCATTGGAAAAAGATATAGCAAGCTAACAGAAGTAGTTGAGTACCTGGAAAATGTTAGGATCTGAGTCATCCGACATAAGACACCCATAATCCTCCTCTACATTCCCTTTACACATCATCATCACCTCTAGAAAGAAGCAGCCGTCAGTGACCATCAGCTCCACAAATCGCTTTTCATCATTCCAAGTCTCATCTAGATTCTCATAAGCCTCATGCAGTTGGTCAGATATCTTCTCGATGGCGGCGATGAACTCCTGCAGTGGCTTCCCGCTCCGCTTGACCAATTGCACTACTGCGCGGCGCTTATGTGCCTCCATAGGAAGCAGCACGGGGTCGCCATGGTGGAAGGGCCCCAATGAAACCAGTTTTGGCCGGTAGGCGTTAGGATTGGTGATGTCCTTGATATACTTGGGCCCCCGGTAGATAGAGTGCCCCGCTCGTTGCTGCGGCAGCTCGGTGAAGTCGATCATGTTGTCTATCTCCACCACCCAGCTGCTGCCGGAGTTGCCCATGGCCGGCACGGATGGCTGGCAGGAGCTTCCCATGGCCGGCGCGGATGGCTCGCAGGAGCTGCCAATGGCCGGCGCGGATGGCTCGCAGGAGCTGCCAATGGCCGGCACGGATGGCTGGCAGGAGCTTCCCATGACCTGCGAGGATGGCTCGCAGGAGCTGGCAATGGCCGGCACGCTTGCCGCATGCATCATATCTCGTTATCTCCCCTCGGCCGCCACGATCTCATGCAGCATGCCCATGCTCCATCTTATACTCAGGGCCGTTCCTAACATTTTGGGGGCCTTAGGCGAAAAAAAATTTAGGGGCCCTTTGATCTATTATCAGTGGGTGCGCGAATCGCATGGGTAGACGTACAAAGGTATTAGCGATGAGCAACGGTGGTAGCCTGGTAGGTGAGCATCGGCGAATCGATAGCGCAACCTCCTACCATGTTATCAGTCAGATCACTCACATGGCTCACCGCGAGGGCATAACCATCTTTGTTACCATCCACCAGCCTAGCATTAGAATTTAGGATGGAATTTGGACCGATCACCACTCACTAGCGCTTTAGGCTCCAGTGGAGTGGTTGAGGCGACGAAAACCTTGATCGTCTATTGTTCGTTGCCCATTGCGGCATTGTCATAGCGGGAGTCGTGCCATTGTGAGCCGACGAATAGGGGATTTAGGTTGCCGAGTGAGCAGGCGAGGATTTTGGGCGATATCACGAGAGGACAGGCATCATTGTGTGGCTGCCTAGCTATCTTGCATTTGCCCATGCTGGACTGCTTGCTAGCGTGTTACATTGGACTAAGGGCGATATGGTGCTAGGTAAAGTTCCAATTTGTAAATTTGTTGTGCTACATGTTGGACCATTTTTGAATTGTGGACTGTAGTATAAAAAATATAAAAATACTAAGTTATATACACATATATAAATTTATATATAAATTAGGGGGCCCCTAATTTTCCTGGGCCCTAGGCGGTCGCCCCTCTCGCCCGGGCCCAGGAACGGCCCTGCTTATACTGCTGATTATGGCCTAATTTGATAGTTCTTTTCGTTTCTATATTTTTTCTGGATTCTGACGACGATTGAAATGTTTTTGTGATGTCCCGGCCTGTTGCGCGCGGACAAGATGGTGGACCTAGAGAATATGCAACTAGGATAACCATTTATGCATGGATTTTCATGCAGAAAGGAGGCGACAAATGGCGAGTTTGGCATCAAATAGCTAATAATTTGTATGGGTCTAGCTCCATCCATAGATCCTCAATCCTGATGATGTGTGTCCCCTCATCCTCTTTTGCCTGATGCTCTGCACTGCATGCAAAATTCTACAAGTGTCTCAAGACTTTCTGAACACTCAGCCTCTGAAACGTAATACTAGCCAGAAGATATTGGAGGATCACGACTGCAGCAGGCTATGCCAACTTGCTTGATTTGGCTTGTTTTTACAAGTGTGAAGAATGATAGTACTTAGAGGCTTAGGTGATCTCTAGGTCTAGGTCTAGCAGGGTGCTTAGGGTTACCTTTTAGGTTGCTTGATGAAGAGGAGGACGCCATGGCCGGGGTGCTGTGGCGTCGGATTCCTGTGAACGGCGGTGAAGGGGATTTCCCGTCGCTTCAGCACATAACTGGATAGATCGGGTGACTTAGATGGTGGAGCTCTCTTGAGCAGAACGAACAACCTGTTCGTGGCTGCCTCCACCTCCTTATATATGTGCTGCACGATGGAGGCCCCTTCAACAAGGTTAGTTGAGTGCGCCCCCGATCAGGGCGCTTGATTTTAGGGGGCAGTTAGCCTAATTCCGAGTCACCAGGGAGGAGAGAGACTCGGTCCCCCTCTCCTCCCCGAGAGCTAATACTAACATTCTCCCCCTAGATCTCGACTTAGTTCTTAACTTAACTTAACATTACACCTATTCCATTATAGATCAATGCATAGAGCATGCTGCATCATAATAGTCAGTTACGTACTATATGACTCAACAACTACAATGCACATTTCCACCTTGAAATAGTTTCTCAACTCATTTTGGGCCCTTATAAATCCATAGATCATAGGCTTACCTTAAACCCATGTCGACTAAGTGTTCTCTGAACACATTGGGAGGTAAGCCTTTTGTGAGCGGATCCGCAAGCGTTCGCTTGGTACTTATATGCTCTACTTATTATTTGATCTTGAATTCTCTCCTCAACAATATAACACTTAACTTAGATGTGTTTGGCAGCAACACACTTCTTGTTGTTATAGGAGAAATATACTGTTGACTCATTGTTACAGTATAACTTAAGCGATTTTAAAATGATGTCGACCACTCTTAAAACCGGAATAAATTTCTTAAAACATAGGGCCTATCCGGCGGCCTCACAACTTACTACAAACTTGACATACATCGTGGTAGATGCCATCATAGTTTGTTTAGAGCTTTTCCACGACACAGCTCCCTTTGCGAGTGTGAATATATAACTTAATGTGGACTACTTAGTATTCACAAATCTC